>CM055116.1:1094018824-1094618824 GCA_029206835.1 Rana muscosa
AATGTAGTGGACTAATTTAAGTTTGCCTCATCTTTTTTACTTTCTTTGTACGTCAATATAGTATAATGTTGTATAAAGCTGGATACACACTATACAATTTTCTTTAGAGTATTTTTTTCTTTAGGTTTACCAGGACCATAAAATAGGAGATCAAACCTAAACACTTTCAGAACCAAATTCCAAATTGTATAATGCCTGAAGAAGGAATCCAATGTGGTTTGAAAGCTTGCAGATAGAAAAAAAACTGGGGCTAACCAATAAAGAGTATCGGCTGAACCCCAAACCTTCCACATTTCTAGATAGCTTAACCAGTACAAGTCTTTATTATAACTGATCAAACCTGCTATTCAAATGAAAGCAAATTCAGGGACCTTTTAAATGGCAGATTTTCACAACGTATTAAAAGACATGTGCTCTTAACATGTTGCTGTAAACATAGGTATGTATGCAAATATTTTAGGGGGTTGATCAGAATTGAAGATAATTGACATACAGCTCTGGCTATAAGGAGAAACTTTTCCCTGCACACATCTGTCTTCCTGTTAGTAATCCCACCGAAGGAGACTGTGCACAGTCTTCATTAACCTTTTAGCCTAAAAAGGCTGATAACACGGAACAAATGTTTGCTCTTAACTTAGGCAGAAGGTAAATACACTGCAGACTGTATTTAAATAAGGGCCCATTTATATGTATATGTTTTAACATTATTAGTAGCATATAAAATAATATATTTTGAGCCTTAAACCTAGAAAATTTTGTACTAGAAAAACAGGTTTTAAGCTGTAGAGTTGTTATTTCATGGTTTTATATATATATATATATATATATATATATATATATATATATATATATATATAGTATATATATATATATATATATATATATATATATATACTATATATATATATATATATATATATATATATATACACACACACACTCACTCACACACATCACACGTCACACATATTGGTCTTGATTTACTAGTAGTATTGGTTGTCCATTTAGGGAAAAATAAATAAATAAACTGAAGTTTTGTTTAAATACTCAATCATCTGCAATGGAATATAAAAAAAAGTATATTGGAACGTCAACAAATGTTTAACTGTAGTCTTGTCATTCTTAAATGTTCACACTCCTGTCTTGATGTCTAAGAATTGTTATTGCAATTTACTTAACTGCATACTGTTATTGTGTTTTCAACAAAACTCCCAATAAAAAACATATTGAAAAAAAAAAGAAAAGAAAAAATCAACAGGGTTGATTTGCACATGATGGGATGGTTAAAGTTAACACAGCATTATTTAATTCTCTAAGCTAACTGTTAAGTGAATGTTCTCCACTCCTTTAGTAAATAAGTCCCCTAGTATACGGAGGGTTTCTCTCTTTTTTTCTTAACTTCCAATAGCACTTGTGACACCCGGTGTCTTGTGTGTTCTTACTATTTGAATGTGTGATTCTGAGTAATCTGTTCCCCATCTGTAATGACTGCTCCACTAACAGTCTTCACTGCAATGTTTTCCTCTTGTCTGATGTTGCAATCTATAATTAATCACCCCTGTCACAGCGTGTGTTATGATTAGCCAGTGTCAATTTACTGATGTTTTTCTTAGCAAGTGATGTTAGTACAGTATTGGACTCACACACATATACATCTGCAATAATAATATTTGGGCTATCTTCTTGCACTCACATTTTTATGAAGCTGTGTAGGAGACACTCTGTACAAATACAAGGGTGGAATGCAATTTCATTTTGAATAACAAAACATAAGTGGAAAAATGCAATGACTGTTAGATTAATTTCACGAATGCAAGTAGGTTGTCTGCATTGATTGGGTCAATGAAAGGCAGCTTGACTGCCCAAGTCGTGAATGACACTTGAAATACAATATAATTTCAAAATGATTGACTAATTTAAGGAATTCTTAAAGATTGTTGTACTGTATTAGGAGAGCCTATTATAGTCTCTTGATAAATTATACCAACTAATGTACGTAGCCCCTTGATGCCGATAGATGCAACAATCGCATGTCTATGGCTATGTATACTTATTGGGATGTAACTTTGTCCAACACAAGGGATTCTACCATTTCCTTTTTACAGCAATTAAAAAAATATGTATTAGGTAGTGCGAGTACAGCTCTCAAATGAAAAACATATATTACATTTTGATCAATTGTAATTTTTTATTTTATTTCTAAGTGTCAATATGGTCAGTAGAAATTGACATATTGAATGTGATATACATATACAATGAACACGTTCATTCAGATCATTTAGCATATCAGTTCTCCATAGGTTTATATATGATCAACTATATCACCATAGAAAATGGCTGATGTAAATCATGCAATTCAAACACATCTAGCACAGTTGAGTCAGAAAGAGAAAATGCAGTTGCATATTTTCTAGAATCTACTCAATCAGTTGTAATTTTTTACATGATACCACATTATTGATGCTTCCTGGTTCGGGAATTCGGTGCTCTTTCACAGTCTTTGAGGCTATCTATAGAAAAATATAATTATGCTGAAATCTCCCATTTCTCTTCTCCTTTAGGATTGGTAATCTAAATATTTAAACATATTAGTCATCCAGTCATATAGTTATTGTTATGTCTTGGCAGTATAGTTCTTTTTTATTGTGCTTCAAAATGACAATGCACTCCTGAATGTGTCCAGTGAAGTTCTATGTATGTGTGTGGTACTCTTATGGTTTTATTTCAATTAAACCATAATAACTGAATATGATGTGCTATAATGAAAGCAAAAATCTAAATCTTTTGACAGTAAACACAGGTCTTTTGTGGATTGTTCAATTTTTTCTATTCATAATTGAAAAGGCTATTTAAAGCAGTTTTCTGTCTTGATTAATGTCACTGGCTTGACAACAGATTTGTATTGCTGCATTTGTGGTCTGTTATGCAGATCAGTATGTCCTGTATTGTGATGATGAAGTAATTATGTCTGCTGTGGAAACATTTACAGTGAATATATAACAAGGATTCAGCAGCTGTCATCTCCCTCCCTCTGTCTAGCCAAGTACACACACATGTACATTACTCCCACCAGCACTATATACTTATATGTTGGCGGCCATGTGCATTATGTGTGTGTGTACAATATACAGATATTCTTTATTGAGCAGGGCCCTCGGATTCCTCCTGTATTGAATTGTATTGTAACTGTTCTATCTGCCCTCATGTTGTAAAGTGCTGAGCAAACTGTTGTTGCTATATAAATCCTGTATAATAATAATAATAATACGTTTTCAGGAATCTACAGTAGGTAACCTCAGAGTACGTTCTCTTGAATTAACCAGTAATTTTTTACAAAATGAGTGCCATATCAAATGATTTACCAAAGTGTAAAGAGAAGTGAAGAAATTCTGTTATCACTTTTAAAATTCAACTGCTGAAAGAAGTTCTAGTTGGTCAAATTTCCCTACACATGACATGATATTTATGACCACAAGCATACTTCACTAGATTTCCATTACAGTAAATCAAGCCCAGAGAGAAGGTAATGCATTCCTCTTTACCAGAATATTAGAGGCCATCAAAGAAATCCAGGTCCACATAAAAGCACAGGTTAAGAGGCAGGAGCAACTCTTGTGACTTACTCCCCTTCCTCTCATATGACAGGCCTGTTGCTTGGTGATTGGTCCAGCCCCAGGGTCGGATCTAGGCTATCTCATTTGGGGTGCAGTAAAAAAAGTTGGGGGGGAGGGGGTACTGTCAAACCTGTGTGCGAGTCGCTGACAGTCTGTTGCAGATGCAGTGATTCAGAATTCTCTTGTTCACTTGGCATGCTTCTGTACCTTAAGTCACAACCCAGAAGTTACATCTCTGACTAGTAGGGCAGAGGCAATGCAGGAGTGAAAAGGGAACACTAATATGTATCAGGCTGTCATTAGATTAAGACGAATAAAAAGAACCCGTTCCCCTATATTAGATGTCCCCATCTAAGTGCCCCCTTATATCAGTTGTTCCATCAGAGTGCCTGTTAGAGAAATTAGAAATTATACTTTAAATGTCAACTATGAATATGCATATTAATATGACTATATCTTCTAAAGTTAAAATGTTTGCTTTATATAACTCTATTAATACTTAAATATGCTGAATAAGCTCTAATAGCCCTAATTACTGGAATAAGTCATATGACCATATTCTATTGTGCAAAGATGTGCTGACTCTTACATCTGTCAAATATGGGCTGCGAACCATGAGATAATTTATGTATCCATTGTATGAAATATCCTGTCATAAGGTGTAGGCTGAAAAAGGATATTTCCCTATTTCCTGCTGACGTCAGAATAAAGGTTGAAATTATACATGGTCAGGACGTTACGAGCAGGAAAAGGGAAGGTTTAAGGGTTATAAAAGCAGAATGTGAATCTATGACAGGCAGAAATGGATCTCTGAAGCAGAAGATATACATTTAACCATTTCTCTTGCATATGCAATAAAATATCTTGACTTGTAACGAGAGTTGGTCCAAAATTACTTGACATTTTGGTCCTTCGAAAACGGAAGTCCAAATTCCTGGAAAGCACTAGCCAACAACCCAGTGAACCGATGTCCGTACGGCAAAAAACTGTAAGTCCTCCGTCTTAAATTTGACGTTAACAGAGGTCGGCTCACTGAACTAGTGCCTCCCGGGCAGCGACTTACCGGATCAGCACAAGAGACCGCTCTCGGGGCAAGGTAAGATATTTTCATTTATTATATTATACTTTTAGGCCTAAATGTGATTAGGGATTTAATGAATTAAGGGATTTTGTTACATACATCTAATATAGAGATTAATTGAATGTTTATCTGTTGTGTATATGTTTTGCTTTATCCAAGTTGAGGGAATATAAGTAGATACGTCCGTAGTTTAAATCCCTTTGATATAGGAGTATGGTCCCATTCCAATACCCGGGTGCAGATAAAGGAAATTTGTCGACAAAGGACCTAGGTCCTGACAGCCTTGTAAACTGCAGGAATTCCCGTGGGGGACACATAAATATTCCTACATCAAAAACATGAACCCCTGTTGATACAAAGGTATGGCCTGATAGATTTCCAGGTAACAAATACAGGTAATTTGACGAGCCCTTGCGCTCAGCCAGCCTCGTATGTTGTGTAAAAAACCTGTACAGGCATTCATAAATACCGTTGAATCAACAAATATTAATGTTTTGATAAAGTGTGGGAACAACAGTCGAGAGAAATTAAGTCTCTTTTGTAATTCTGTTCATGCTCCCTACAGTTTACTGAAATATTAATGTTTTGATCAGGGGGGGTTGACCAGTCAGGTGAATTTACGTTCGCCTTGTAATTCTGTTCATGCTCCCTACAGTTTACTGAAATATTAATGTTTTGATCGGGGGGGTTGACCAGTCAGGTGAATTTACGTTCGCCTTGTAATTCTGTTCATTCTCCCTATAAATGAAAAAAAAACATTAAGTAAGAAGACAAGACACCAGTATTATAGCAGCACACAAGATCAATAATCTAGAAGTGATATGTCACGACTAGAAAGTTTGTGAGTAGCTGCAGAAGTGATAAGATACTGTGTGCAGGTATTGTGTCAGTGTGAGAAGACCTTACAAAAAAAACTCCGTGTGCACGTTAAAATGAGTATGATCCATGGAAAGTTTGATGGTTTGAATGATGATGCAAAGTATATGTGTAGTCTAGACAAAGAGAATGTGAAACTCCTTAAGACATGGAAAACAAAGTATGATTTTGATGCATTTTTAAATAAGGATTATTGTGTAATACTGTGTTGTGTAGAAAGCTTAAAAAAATAAATAAAAATTATGCCGGCATGTATGCATGTATGTATGTATGTATGTATGTATGTATGTGTATATATATGTATGTATGTATGTGTATGTATATATATATATATATATATATATATATAAAAAAAGAAAAGAAAAATAAGGAAACAGAATAAATTAGGTCTTCCCCAGGCAAAGAAATGGCTTGAGGAGGCGAACTGTAAGGTTAAAATCATTAAAAAAAATCATAAAAAGACTATGTTTTTAGACAAAGAGGAGGACAATAATATGACCGTCCTCCGAAGTTTAGTGCAGCAAGTATTGACTGAACAAAATGCGACAAACCTAATGCACCCGACAGCCCCTACACACCCTTTAGAGGACTCTCCAATCCCACCGACAGACGCTGCTCCCCCTCTGACTTCACCACCCGCTCCCAATTCCCTTTTGCAGACCTGCAGTCCCCACCACCAGATGGGACAGAGGTATGCAACAAGTTACCCCGCTGACCCTCCTTACAGCAATCCCAAGGTCCACATAGCTCAATTCAGGGATGGTATCATGGGAATGGTTGCTAGCTATCATCTCAATGTGAGGGAAATAGAGCAGGTCACCAGACAGGTACTGGGACCTGACTGGCATCATGTAGTGGGAGATTGGAGTGGATTAAACAACCAGGAAGGGGTGTTGCCTCAGGATGATGCAGCACTCAAAAACAGAAGAAATGCTCTTATAGCAAAGATAGAGAGAGGATAGATGGATACGTCAAGCCGGCTGGTCCATTATAAATCAGTGTATATGGGGAGAAGAGGAAACAGTGGACAATTTCATTGTTAGGATAAAGAAGAATTTTAATAACCACTCTGGGATAGAAATCCCAGTAGATCAAGTGAACGATAGCCCATATGAACAACAGCTAAAGAATGCAATCCTGAAGGGGCTGCTAGTCCTTATATCAAGTTTTGTTAACGAACACATGATTAACCATAGGATCTGCAGACTCTAGGAGCTAATCAAGTATGCGAGGCATGCTGAGGGGCACTTCCAACCAAAAAAGAAAGTAAAGAAAAGGATGAGGGGGGAGTGTTTCCTGTATGGTAAAAGTGTGTCTGCAGAGAGAGAAGCAGAAGGATGGGAAAGAATCTGATATTTTGGATGTGTGTAATGTTGAAACTTGTTTGCATGCTGAAGCCAAGCCAGAAATAACCTGGGTTGCAAAGAGTAGTTGGGTAACATTTCTCTGTGACACTGGGGCTTGTAGGACCCTGATACACCCGCTGGATATGCCACCAGGGGTAAAGGGAAAAGGTTTAGTATATGTAAAATCTGCAAATGGGTTGATGCACCAGGAGGCTGTGTCTGAAGGCCTTACTGTGGAAAATCCACAGACAGGTAAAAAGGCTCAGTGTAAAATTGTAATGTCAACTAAATGTCCTGTTAATTCGTTGGGTAGAGACATGTTGCATGCTCTTGATATTTCTGTCGTACCAGTGGAAGGGGGCCTCAAAGCCCATCGGCTGTGTGAAAAACAAATCACAGCTGTGGATAATGAGCCCTGATACTGGTACAGCTTGGATTTACAAACTGAGGGATTAAAGATGCCCAAAACCCTGACAGAAATAATTGAAGAGCCTGTGAGGAAAGGTACAAGGTCCAGACGAACCTCTATTTCACTATCTACTACAAAAGGACCACTGGGCCTGATAGGTCCTATGAGAAACAGTTAATGAGTTGCACTAACACTGAAGTGCTCTTAAGATACCTGTACTGTGATAAGGAAGGAAATAACATGGCTACTTGTCTCCTACCACAGCCTATTCTGCAAATATACAGGCAGGATACTGTACCTCATGTTTCGGTCACGCGGAACTCCGAGGTATCATGGCATGAGCTAGGAGAACTTATCACAGACTGGGTCAAATTAACAGATGAGGAACTGAAATCCAGAGGGAATCAGAGGTACAGATTAGCGTGGTTTGTTGAATGTACAACCAGAACTTGCGTGATTGAAGTTTTGACAAAAGACAGTGACTGACACTTTTTGACCAAAGGGGAAGGGGATGCCTTAAAAGACATCCCCGATTTCTTGTGATCAAAAGGAAAGACAGACGTAGGGCTAATTAAGACAGACAGTCAGTTCTGGTTTGCACTTATGTACAAAGGAAAACTCACAAGAAATGTTCAATGCTTTGTCTCGAGTTGTACCTCCCAGTGGGAGTCAAATTCTCTTGTATGTGGATGACATTCTGGTAGCGGCTCCTCTGGAGCGACAATGTAAAATTGACACCTTGGCTCTGATGCATTTCCTCGCAGAACAAGGTCACAAGGTTAGCAAAATAAAATACAACTTTTGGAAAACAAGGTGAAATACCAGGGTTACATTATATCTCAAAAAGGCAGACATCCAGATGAGATCCGAAAAGAGGCCATCCTTCAAGCCCCCAAACCACGTAAAAATAAAGAAATGATGTAATTTCTTGGCATGGCAAATTTTTGTAGAGCATGGATAGCTAATTATGCTACGGAGGTGGTGCCTCTTTCTGATCTCATCTATGGTACACAAATGTCTGCAAAAGGTTCCATCCAGTGGAATGTGCAAGCAGAGGATGCATTTACAAAGGTGAAGCACCTCATTGTGGGTTCTACTGTGCTTGGCCTACCCAATTACAGTAGAAACCCTTTAGCAGACTGTAGATTGTAAAGAGGGGTACATGACTTCTGCTCTCACTCAGGTTTATGAGAACAAACACAAACTAGTTGCATTTTACTTAACTAATTTGCCCCACTGTGTACAAGCTGTAGTAGCAGCCTCATTGGCCATACGGTCATCTGCATTGATAGTATTGTTCCACCCCTGGTACTTAAAGGTCTCACATGTTATTTAGGTGATCTTACTATAAGACAGAATCACCTATTTATCTCCAGTCAGGCATTTATCATGTATGACTACACTTCTGGGACAACCACACGTTACAATCAAGAAGTGTACTACATTGAATCCTGCTACACTAATGCCAACACCTGGTGATGGGGATCCACATGATTGTGCAGCTCAAAATTGATGAACGGGTACTCCCTAGGAAGGATCTCACTGATGTTCCCTTTCTAGATGCTGACATTACCTTTTTTGTTGATGGGTCGTGTAGAAAAAACGATAAATCAAACGGCTTATGCTATAGTAACACATGACCAGGTCATTGAAGCTAGACCCTTTCCCAGTTCCTATTCTGCACAACAAGCTGACATTATAGCCCTGTCAAGGGCCTGCAGTCTAGGGGAAGGGAAAAATAAATAGATATTTATACTGACAGCCAATACGCTTTCTCTACACATATTTGCCCAGCAATGGAAAAAAGGGGTATGATTACGTTGCCATGGGAAACCGATCACACAGAGATCTCATTCTTGCCCTTCTAGAATATGTACAAAAACCAGCACAAGTGGCTATTTGTAAATGTGCGGCACATAGAAAGGGAACAGATCCAATTACCCTAGGGAATGCACTAGCAGACAAGACAGCAAAGGAAGCTTCTGAAGGACAGCAATGACAAACATATACAGTTTCCCAAGTAAATGATGAGGTACAGAGAGCTATTGATGAAACATGGTTATCAGAAATGCAGAAAACATCACCGGCAGGTGAAAATCAAAGTGGTTATATACAGGGTCAACACTGGTCAAAGGTATATACACATGTACAGAAGGTAAACCTAACTTATCTACTTCACTATTCACGTATGCTGTGTTATTGAGTCATGGGTAGGCCCATACCTCAAAAGGAGGGATGGTACTGGGTGTACACAACATATGGGTTTACAAAACTACTCTGAAAATTTTGTCTCACATATCCGATTTGTAACAGATACCATGCACAAGGTGCCCTAAGAGCCTTAAGGGGTAATTTCCCACAACCCCCTTATCCCTTTCACACAATATGCATGGATTTTATTGAATTGAACAAATGTGAGAATAAGTACTGTCTGGTTATTGTGTACAGGTTTATAAAGTGGGTGGAAGCTTTTCCTATGACGCACACGGATGGACAGTCAGTAGCCAAAGTACTAATCAAAGAGGTGATTCCACGACAAGGGATCCCCGCGCTGATTTACAGTAACAATGGCTCCAATTTTGTAAACTAAACAATACAACTAATTGGTATATGGTACAATATCTGACCTACTAGGGAGAATCACTATTTAGGTTGTAACCCCTGGTCAGAACACCCCAGCCCCCGAGCCAACTCAGTTTCAACTTAATACCTCTTTGTTTAAAACAGATTTTACTTACAAGGAACAATTAAGTATAGAAACAGGATTTGGAGACAAAAATTAGTGGATAGAATGGGTCAGATACACAACTCAATCTAAGGGGTTAAGTGATTGTATTTCTTGTGCAAACCCAAGACCACAACTAGCTACCATTCCTCTCCCTGAAGAGGAAACAGATTTAGCTTGTATAATAAGACTGTTTTCAGAAAATATTACTGGGTCTGAATGTGCAAATGAGAAAAAGAGATACCCTAAAGCTAAAATGCAAAGTACACCCCCTTCACTACAAGCATTACCAGGAAATTTTTCTAGTTTCTCTAACAAAGATAAGGATGGTACAAAGGTTGGCACTCTATCTCCTGAATACTGTGCGACCACAACATCAACTACAGACATTAAGTATCAACTAAAATGGTTTCAGGAACAGAAACGGCAACTAGCTGATGTTTGGTGGCTGTGTGGGGACAAGAAACTAAGGCTCAGACTGCCACCTAGATGGGAGGGTAGTTGTGCCCTTACCCGCCTGTTGCTTCCCTTTTATATTGTTCCTATGACTAATAAATTGATGAGACTACCAGGTAAACGCTATTTTAAGAGACTTAAGTGTCCAGAATCATTTTGACAACCAGGTATATATAGACTCAATAGGTGTTCCACGAGGAGTTTCCGGATGAATTTAAAGCACAGAATCAAGTAACAGCAGGACTCACCTCACTCTTCCTATGGGTACAGGCCAACAAGAACGTCGACTGGATAAACTACATCTACTACATCTACTACAACCAGCAGAGGTTTGTGAATTACACCAGAGATGCTATCAAAGGTATAGCAGCACAATTGGACGCCACCTCTTTGACAGCGTGGCAGAACCGTATAGCATTGGATATGTTGCTGGCAGAAAGGGGCGGGGTATGCGAAATGTTCGGCACCTTCTGCTGCACTTTTATTCCAAATAATACGGCACCTGATGGAAGTATCACCAAGGCTTTGCAAGGCCTACAAATGTTATCCCAGGAACTAACTGAGAACTCTGGTGTAGAGAACCCCTTAACAGGACTCTTTGAAAAATGGTTTGGTAAATGGGGTGATCTTGCAAAAGGTTTGCTCATCTCTGTTGTCATGGCAGCCACGGTCCTTACGCTGTGTGGATGTTGCTGCATTCCTTGTATTAGAGGAATTCTTCAAAGACTGATTGACACATCACTAACAAAGACTATGTTTTTTCAGAACAACACTGAACTATACCCGGAACCTGATGAAGATGAACTTACAGTCCTTTCAAAAGACTTATTTGTCTAAATGATAATACCTGGTAAAATAAAGAACCTGGATATTTGAATTATTGACATTATAAGTATAAAAGGGAGCAGCTGTTAGAGAAATTAGAAATTATACTTTAAATGTCAACTATGAATATGCATATTAATATGACTATATCTTCTAAAGTTAAAATGTTTGCTTTATATAACTCTATTAATACTTAAATATGCTGAATAAGCTCTAATAGCCCTAATTACTGGAATAAGTCATATGACCATATTCTATTGTGCAAAGATGTGCTGACTCTTACATCTGTCAAATATGGGCTGCGAACCATGAGATAATTTATGTATCCATTGTATGAAATATCCTGTCATAAGGTGTAGGCTGAAAAAGGATATTTCCCTATTTCCTGCTGACGTCAGAATAAAGGTTGAAATTATACATGGTCAGGACGTTACGAGCAGGAAAAGGGAAGGTTTAAGGGTTATAAAAGCAGAATGTGAATCTATGACAGGCAGAAATGGATCTCTGAAGCAGAAGATATACATTTAACCATTTCTCTTGCATATGCAATAAAATATCTTGACTTGTAACGAGAGTTGGTCCAAAATTACTTGACAGTGCCCTCTTAAAAATCAAGTGGCCCCCTAAATCAACTGTCTCCATCAGAGTACCCCCGTACATCAAATGTCAACATCAGTGTCCCTTTACATCAACTGCCCACATCAGAGTGTCCTCTTACACAAAATTGTCCTCATCAGAGTGCCACTTTACATCAATTGTCCCCATCAGACTGACTCATTAGCCAGATCAATTAATGCACTCTTAGAGACCTGGGGGGCAGAATAACCAAAATCTGGGGGGGGCACAGCCCACCCCAGCACCCCCTAGATCCAGGACTGTCCAGCCCTATCACATGGATGTGGGGAAAAAGTCCTCTAGGGTCTTGCGTAAGCTGCAACTAGAATTGACATAGAGGTATAGAAATGGAAGGCCACACATTACCATATAGAAGATCCAGAAGTTAATTGTAACAATCCACAGATAAAAACATCATTACAGCTCCACAAAGACAAAGACGAACCAAGACTCATTTCAAGCTATAGAGCGCTTAGTTGCTTTTGCTGTTTACTCTTTGTGGCGACTAGAATAATGAGGAAACAAAGGGAAGGTACAGTAAGTATTAAATGTTGGCTTAAACCGCTTGCCGACCAGCTCCTGTACATTTTTAGTTGGCAGAATGGCGCGGCTGCGCAAAGTAACGTATATGTACGTCACTTTGAATTTTACACTGTGCCGCGAGCTCCGTGAGAGTGCCCGCAGGACCCGCGGACTTGATGTCCGCCGGTGTCCCGCGATCAGGTCACAGAGCAGCAGAACTGGGAGAGGCCAGTGTAAACAAGGAATCTCCCCATTCTGCCTAGTGACAGGACACTGATCGTCTGCTCCCTCTCATCGGGAGCAGCGATCAGTGTCGTGTTACAGTAAGCCCCGCCCCCTACAGTTAGAATCACTCCCTAGGACACACGTAGCCCCTTCCTAGCCCCCTAGTGGTTAACCCCTTCCCTGTCAGTCACATTTATACAGAAATCAGTGCACTTTTATAGCACTGATCGCTGTATAAATGTGAATGTTCCCAAAATAGTGTCAATGTGTCCGATGTGTCCACCATAATGTCGCAGTCACGATAAAAATCGCTGATCGCCGCCATTACTAGTAAAAAAATTATTATTAATAAAAATGCCATAAAATTATCCCCTATTTTGTAGATGCTATAACTTTTGCGCAAACCAATCAATAAACGCTTATTGCGATTTTTTTTACCAAAAATATGTAGAAGAATACGTATCGGCCTAAACTGAGGTAAAAAATATTTTTATATATTTTTGGGGGATATTTATTATAGCAAAAACTAAAAAATATTGCTTTTTTTTTAAAATTGTCGCTCTATGTTTGTTTATAGCGCAAAAAAAAAAAAAATGCAGAGGTGGTCAAATACCACCAAAACAGAGCTCTATTTGTGGGAAAAAAAGGACATCAATTTTGTTTGGGAGCCACGTTTCATGACTGCGCAATTGTCAGTTAAATCAACGCAGTGCCAAATCGCAAAAAGTGGCCTGGCCATTTGGCAGCCAGATCCTCCAGGGCTGAAGTGGTTAAAGTGTTTATTTATTTATTTATTTAATGTGGTTTTTTTTTTGTGTTTAAAGTGTTTCCCCTGCAAAGCCAAAGCACAGTTTAAGTTTTTGTTTTTTGTTTTTTAAATGGTGGTTCTAGTCTGAATTACTTTGAGGTTATGTTACCAGTTTAGACCAAAATAATACTTAACAGAGGTCTTCTTTAAAGATTATTGGTTTCCTTTTTGTGTTTCTCATCCTCCTCTCCGCCAGGAGTCTGCACTTCTTGTGCCCTTGCACTATCCCTGCCTTTGTTCTCTGCCAAAGCTTTCACAATGTCCTTGCTTGGCAAACACAAAACAAGATGACAAGGCTTACACAGTGTCTGGACTGCGGGCAACATAAAGATTGGCTTTGCTCTTGTAAACAGCCCATTGTTTTGCCTTGAGCCATCACATAAAATTAGCCTGCAATCTACCTGGCAAAACAAGGTGTAATTTCAGTTTATAGTGCTCACTTTAACTTAAGGATACTTTTCAGTTCAGACATAAGGTCTTAAGATGTTTGTGAATTGTGATAAAAGCACCTAATCTCTTTTAATGTTTGTGATTGGAGGGATTGCATGGAAATGTAATTTCCTATTTGTTGTAGTCAATTGTTTTTTTTCACGATTAGACAAGAACGTCCCATGATCACATATAGGAATATTTGCATGTTGAGCAATATTCAAAAACCAAATAACTTAATTCACAAAGAGCAATTTTAAGGACATGTGAACAGGGGCCTCAAGGAAGCATTAAATATTTAATTTGACCAGCATTTGAAATTGAGAAACCTTTGCTTCCAGCGCATACCAATATTTATGTTATTCATTTATGTTGTCAAGAAATTTCAGAGTCATATCAGCTCATCAATGTAATAAACCATAACTAATTATAAGCAACTTATAGAGTACAAAGGGGATAAGAAGAGATTCCCATATCCTAATCCCTCTTCTACAGAACTCTTTCCCAAGTTTTACTTGGGATGACCAAGTATTGATCAATCAAATGTAATATATTTATAGAATGCCATTGTATCTGACTGGACTGACTGTGATACCAACTGTCAACAGCAGGTGTCTCTGCAGGTAAAAACTAGAATTAGAACTCCCTTTCCATGTAAAACTGTGTGTGAGAGGGAAAGGAGCAATTGAGCTTTATTCATTTAACTACTTGCCTACAGGGCACTTTCACCCCCTTCCTGCCCAGGCCAATTTTCAGCTTTCAGCGCTGTCACACCTTGAATGACAATTGCATGGTCATGCTACAATGTAACCATGTGAAATTTTTGTAATTTCCTTAAAAATGACCGAACATTTAGAAAAATGTTTTTTTCTTAGTTTCTGTCAGTAAATTTTGTAAATAAGTATTTTTTCTCCTTCACTTATGTGTGCTGATGAGGCGGCACTGATGAGATGGCACTTATGGGCACTGATGAGGCAGCACTTATGGGGACTGATTAGGTGGCACTGATGAAGAGGCACTAATATGCCGCACTTATGGGCACTAATAGGTGGCACTGATGAGGGCTGATGGGTGGCACTGGTGGGCATTGATAAGTGACACTGATGGGCACGGATAGGCAGCACTAATGGGCACTAATGGGCATTGATGGGCAGCAATGATGGGCATTGATGGGCAGCACTGATAGGCAGCACTGATAGCCAGCACTGATAGCCTAGCCAGCACTGACTAGCATCATTAATGGCCTCTGATTGGTGGCACTTGTGGGCACTGATTGCTGACACTGGTGGACACTTATTGCTGGCACTGGTGGGCACTGATTGCTGGCACTGGTGGCGCTTTATTGTAATTGGGGCACTGATGATCAGTGCCCTAATTACATGTCTCAATGTCCCCTGCGAGGAGATGCTGCTGATTGGCTCTCCTCGCCACACACTCTATCAGTGTGAGGCGATGAGAGCCGATTACCGGCATTTCCGTGTTTACGTGTGACCGGCTGTGATTGGACACAGCCGATCACATGGTTGCAGAGCCGTGGCCGCGGCTCTTTACAGAGATCGGGGTTGTGCTGTGTCCCTCGAGGGCTCACGGGAGCGGCCGTTCTGGGATGTCATCATATGATTTCTTATTCAATTTTCTTTAGATTTACCTTCAACTATGTAGTGCAAGGGCCTGTCTGATTGGATGCAAATAAAAAGTGTTTAGGTCTGACCTCATATTATATGGTTTTGGTAAATCTAAAGGAAAATTGTATAAAACAATTGCATAATGTATGGCCAGCAAAAGTCTTTCTATATGACAATTACAACAGGCTTATATCAAGTCAAATCCAGGTACTTATATGACTGCATTTTTTTAAATAAAAGTATTTTTAAGGAATACATTAATGTATAAATTATATTTTTAGATATCTGGCTGAAGTCCAATGCTCCTCAGGCAAAATAAATCATGCCTTATTTGAGAAGTGCCCAACAATACCATGGCCATCCTTTTCTTCGTCCTTTTCTTCTGTTTCATGAACCCAAAACATACACTGAAGCTGCATGTTCTCTTATTGTGATGAAAGTTGAGGGATACATTTTAAAAACTCCCTCCCTCTGACTGCCAGGACATACTTCTCTTCCTCCTCTGCTTCCTACCAGTGCCAGTTATTCATCACAAAATGCCTGGCGAGGAAACAAAAATTTTTGCCAAAGATACTGGTACTACATGCCTGCAGTCACTGTTGTACAAGTCTGTGGAATTTAGCTCCTTCCGCCATCTCATGGAATGCAGCACAGCAAATTTTACACAGCAAAATTTACACTTGTGCTCAAGACCTTTGAAAACTTTAAAAGAGATATGAAATTTAATGTTAAGATTTAGGCCCCATGCACACGAGACGCAGGTGCAAACTCTGCTGAACACACGTTTTTAAACGCTGAAACCGGCGTTTTGCCGCGTTTGCGTTTTGCCGCGTTTGCGGCCGCGTTTAGCGGCGTTTAACCGCGTTTGCGTTTATAAGCGTTTCATCATAGACCCTTTCAGCCAGTTTGTGAGACCAGAGTGAGTAGCAGCAGCTGAGAGAGCAGCAGTGAACTTGTTTTTAGCGTATCACTTGCCACATCATCTGCCACAAGTTGTGGATTGTCCACTTGCCACGTCACCTGCCACGTCACCTGGCCACATCACCTGGCCACGTCACCTGGCCACGTCACCTGCCACAAGTTGTGGATTGTCCACTTGCCACGTCACCTGGCCACATCACGTGCCACGTCACCTGCCACAAGTTGTGGATTGTCCACTTGCCACGTTACCTGGCCACGTCACCTGGCCATGTTACCTGCCACGTCACCTGGCCACATTACCTGCCACGTCAGCTGGCCACGTCACCTGCCACAAGTTGCGGATTGTCCACTTGCCACGTCACCTGCCACGTCACCTGGCCACGTCACCTGCCACAAGTTGTGGATTGTCCACTTGCCATGTCACCTGGCCACATCACGTGCCACGTCACCTGGCCACGTCACCTGCCACAAGTTGTGAATTGTCCACTTGCCACGTCACCTGCCACGTCACCTAGCCATGTTACCTGCCCACATTACCTGCCACGTCATCTAGCCACGTCACCTGCCACAAGTTGTGGATTGTCCACTTTCCACATCACGTGCCACGTCACCTGCCACAAGTTGTGAATTGTCCACTTGCCACATCACCTGCCACGTCACCTGGCCACGTTACCTGCCACGTCACCTGGCCACGTCACCTGCCACGTCACCTGGCCACGTCACCTGCCACAAGCTGTGGATTGTCCACTTGCCACGTCACCTGGCCACGTGACCTGGCCACATCACCTGACACAAGTTGTTGATTGTCCACTTGCCACGTCACCTGCCACAAGTTGTGGATTGTCCACAATGCAATGCAAGCAATTACAGTTTTCTTTTATATTTTTTAATAGTTTTTCATCATTTGCCATCATTTTTGAGATTTCTAATGTTAAAAAATAGGTCACCTTTAAAAACGCTTATAAACGCAAACGCGGCAAAACGCCGGTAACGCGTTTAGCCGCGTTTAGCCGCGTTTAGCAGCGTTTAGCGTCTGAAACGTGGAAAACTTTTGCGTCTGAACCCATTTTTTTGCTTCTGGAAAAACGAGGTTAAACGCAACTGCTTGTAAACGCCAAAAAACGAGAGTGTGTGCATGGACACATAGGATAACATTGAATGGGTTCAGGAGCAGTTGAAAAAAGTGTCCAACTGCCTCTGAACGCGCGTTCAACAGCAAATAACAGCGTCTCGTGTGCATGGGGCCTTAGTATCAGAGCACAGGGGCTTTTAAATGTCTGAACACTTTTCACACCCAATAATGCTATGACATTAAAATAAATATGTTTTGTATAGTAATATTAATGTTTATTTATTAAAACATAACCTGTATGTAGTCCCTGAAAAGTGGGAAATCACAGAGGTTTTTTTCAAATTGTTGACACTTTGTACATTTTGGAATATAGAAATTTATAATAGCATGATGGAGACTGCTTGTTATAGTGCCATTGCTAATTACAACTTAGACTACAATTAAGTTGCATTTAGTTTGTTAGCCCCACATGGCCATACTCCCTGCAAATCTTAGGGCTTGTGTTGAATTGCAAATGCAGCTTACTTTTGAAATCAGTTTGAGATGCTTCCAAGATAAATTGAACTTCATTGCAGGTGAATTTTGACCTGCTGTCAAGCTTTTGCATTATGAAAGACATGTATGGGGAGAGAAGCAGTCATGGACAAGCAAAAGCCTGTCCACACTTGGCCTTATACTCACCTGTTCTTGATCTGCTGAGATCTCAGCTGTGTGCTGTACTGGGTACCACACAGCCTCTTGTCAGAATCTTCTCTACCAAGACTACAGTACACATGCACACAACAACCTCAATTTCTGTCCCTCATTGGGGACTTGGTTGAGCAAAATCACATTTTGCAGGCTCTGCCATATGTCTTGATTGGTTAAGCACCATTTTTAATAAAAATACTTAAAAGTTTTGAATTGCCACTCTTTGCCGTTTCTGAAAATGACTTTTGCTGCTGACCTTACTTTTCTGTACTCTGCTGTAACCCTGACCAGCTGTGATCCCTACATGTGCTCCAATCTGGAAGTGACCCATGGCTTGGGTTACCATTGGCAATTACTTTTTGTGACTTCAGTGTGCAGTTTCTGTTATATACCTGAGTTTAAAATAATTAAAAAAAATCAGGACTTAGGTATGGCCACTTGTCTACTTGAGTTTGTTCTAGCTGTTAACAATAGAATGAGCAGAGACACAGTACGGATCAAACGCGTTGGGCGGAGTCAGCCGTGACGTCAGTGTGCACAGCCTGCACTGCAGGTGGCCTTGCCACCATGAGATTCTGTGCTAGATTCAAGCTATCAGTCTATAAGTGTGATTTTTTAAATTTATTTTTTAAATAAATGCAAGTTTAAAAGGATAATGCATCCTTCTTTTAATTTCTACTCCTATCTGTGACCTGGGAGCCTTTGACTGTTCAGAGTTCCACATAGACGGTGATACAGATCGATACCTCTAAGCTGAAAGCAGTGTACATGCCCATTGACCTTGGAGGTCTGGTAAGCGGCCTTTTATTATTTGAGCACATTGGTGATGCATGCAGCACTTTGAAGGTTTTGGAATAGCGTCCCTTCAGCACTCTACATTATTTGGGACTGTTTGATTGATTAATCAACCTGCAATAGAGTTCTATCTGGGACTTTTATTCTGAGTCGGATATCCACTTACACTATTTTTAATGTATATCCACTAATGTTATTGTACATGTCACCTTTGCAACTCAAGTTTGCTCACATTGTGTTCATTTTTTTTAATGTTGTATTGCATCACATGTTTAAAGGTACTAGAGATAGCTGTGCACGTTTTTTTAAAGAGCACCAGTATTTGCATTTGTAAGCTTTTGGTTTAGCTCATTAAGTATTTTTGAGATGGGGGCGCATGCGCGGCGCGATGCGGAACAGACGTGCTTGCTGAGTGCTCCGTCTGACCGGCTCTGCCAGGCTCGATTCCCGGGGCTAATTTCGCCCATCACCGCACAAGAACTCTCCAACACCCCTGGGAAGCATTGCGGTGCATGATTCTGCACAAAAACAAGGGCAAACGCCGCTATAACTACTCCCTCACAAACTACCTTCTAGGCCTGGAAGGACACACTGTGAAGATGTCCCAAAATGGCGCCGGCGCGAGGGCTGCTTCACACAGCTCTACACAAAAGCATCTCCAGCCTGCTAAAGACGGTGAGTACAACTCCCCTCTGTCTAAGGCTGATCTTGATGCAAGCCTCTCTGCCATTTATGACAAGTTGGCAGATAAATTCCAACATGAGCTACATAAATCCACCAGTGCCTTATCACAGGAGATTGCTAATATTGGGGGCCGCACAGATATTTTAGAGACTAAGCATGACGAACTTTCCCTGGCACACAATGACCTCAGAAGGGATTATGAGACGCTGGCTGATAGCTTCTCCTATATGCAGGCACACATAGAAGATTTGGACAATCGAAATCGCAGGAACAATATTAGACTTCGTGGCATTCCTGAGTCCATCACAGAGCTATTCCCTGCAGTTTCTAAAGTGTTTCAAATGCTCCTGCCTGATAAACCGGCCTCAGCTTTTGCCTGCGATAGGATTCATAGAGCTCTTCGCCCCAAACCACCTCCTGACAAACCTCCACGTGACATAATTTTGTGTATGAAGGATTTTCTCACCAAAGAGGACATAATGAGGGCCTCCAGAAATACTTCCAATATTGAACTTGAGGGCTTCAAACTACAAATTTACCCTGACATTTCTCCTGCCACCCTGGATCGCAGACGCAGGATGAAGGAAGTTACCACAATCCTCCAAACAGCCAGAATTAAATATCGTTGGGGCTTCCCCTTTAAACTGTCAGTGATGCATAATGGAACTACACATACAATATACAACGTCATTGAAGGAAAAGAATTACTGGTCAAGCTAGGCCTACTAGATCCTGAACCCCCAAACCGACCTCCTACGACTCCTCGCTCATCTCCCATCTGGACCACACCTTCTACCAGACGTAATCCAAGAGACCAGAGAAGATGGCGAAACTCCCTCCAAGACCAGGACTAAAAGATAAGAAATTTCCTCTTCTCTGCCTTTTATGACACTGGTCAAGCTAGGCCTACTAGATCCTGAACCCCCGACCCGACCTCCTGCGACTCCTCGCTCACCTCCCATCTGGACCACACCTTCTACCAGACGTAATCCAAGAGACCAGAGAAGATGGCGAACCTCCCTCCTAGACCGGGACTAAAGGATAAGAAATTTCCTCTTCTCTGCCTCCTTTTTTTTTTTTGCTTTGGCCCTATTTTTACCTCCCAGATCTGAAATTTATTTTATTGTTATGAGCAAATACCTTTTTTGATTTCCTGACTCTCTGATATATACCATATGCTTGGTTTGTGGCTCCTTCCCCCTCGCCCCCCCCCTCCCCCCCTTTTTTTTTTTTTTACGTCTGGGCTTCTCCCTCTCCGCCTCCTGCCCTGGTGAGGGGTGGGGGGGTGGGGACGGGGAATGTGTACATAAAAAGGTGTTGTTCCTACGGCGTAGGAACACACTACAGGTAGAAAAATATGTTATCATCTTATATGGTTCTAGGCCTATATAACTATTGTCCATACAATAATGGCTCTATTTCAACTGTTATGTTTGTCCCTATGTTATAACCCCTAACATGCACACAACTGATATACCTGTCTTACATTCCCTGGCATATCCGTCGCCGCTGGTTTGACCCCACACTCTCGTCCATATCCCGGCGTGGCTTCCCCCTTGTCTTGGTGGCTGCGCTGGGCCTTGGTTGTGAGTTTCGGACTTTACTGTCCATCTTTACAATTTTTTAGGTTGGTGGACTCCCTGTCCTCTAACCCCCTTTTACATATACTTTATATGTTATTTGTTATTCACATTGTTTTTCATATGACTGAGAAATACTACGGAAGATTAAATTCCAAATGGTCAGTAGATTTTCTGCTTCCTGACCCCACCTTGATATATTACAAAACTTTTTATGTTGCCCATAAGGCATCCTCTCGCACTAAAATTTCCTTTGATTCTCTTTGCAGTTATGATTATGTTTCTACACCCTTGAGGATACTCAAACTACTACTATACGAACACTATCCTTCTATAAATCATACCGATGCTCTTTATGACACTACTTTACACCCTGTTGTGGACAATTATGTCACACAACTTCTTACAGTACCTTCTTACATGATCCAAATCCCATACAGAACCCTCGCTATCCTGTCCCAAATACTCAGCGTACTCATCCCCTTTATCAATGGGTCTTAAAATCATTTCTCATAACGTCCATGGGTTTAACTCACCACACAAACGGAAAAAAGCATTCAGGCACTATAAAAGATTGGGCGCTGATATCCTTCTCCTACAAGAAACCCATTTTTCCTCAGGAAACCACCCAAATTACTTTGATAAAACATATAACCAACACTTCTTTACCACATTCTCTAACAAGTCAAAAGGGGTGGCAATCTTCATTCGTAATTCTATCATCTTTGACATACAAAACATATATAGAGATACAGAAAGCCGTTTCATCATACTAAAAGGCACAATAAACAAACGTACGATCACGATCGCCTCCATCTACGCACCTAACGATACACAATGTACATTCTTTAATACCTTTTTTGACACCCTTGACCGACACAGCTCCCCTCATATTGTGTTAGGGGGTGACTTTAATTTAGCTGCACACCCCTCTCTAGATAGGAGTAAGACGACTCCCTCCTCAAAAGCCTTCTCCAGATCAATGTGCCGCTCACTCAATAAATTCCAACTGATCGACTCATGGAGATCCCACAATGTAGGCATAAAGGCCTATACCCATTACTCCTACCCACATGACTGCTACGCCAGACTAGATGATATATTTTGCACCCCCATTCTTCTAGCGAACTCCTCTAGAGCTCGAATTCACCCTTGCCCCTGGTCTGACCATGACATGGTTGAATTTGACACCTCTCAAGTGGGACTCGCCCCCACTGCATTTAGCTGGCGCCTTAATGACTCCCTTTTATCTGACCCACACACACTACAAGACATTAACTCTCACATTGTAGACTATTTTGCTAACAACTCAACTGAAGACATCGCTCCTACCTCACTCTGGTCGGCACACAAAGTTGTCCTGAGAGGACACTTGATTAGCATTGCTGCAGCCAAAAATAAAGCTAAACTTACAGAAATAAAAACTCTAACTAAGGAATTAGACCTGTTGTATAACAAACTTAGCCAATCCCCATCTCCAGAAATTACATTCCAAATCCATTCCAAACGCCAATCCCTAGACACAATTCTGTCAGCTGACACGGAGAAATCCCTTAGATTTTCCAAAGCAAAATTCATGTTACATAGCAACGCCACATCCAAAATGTTTGCACGCAAACTCAACCAGGAACATAACCCCCCACACACATACAAACTACGTAACCACAAAGGTAACTTGGTTACACATCCCCGTGATGTCCTGGACATCTTCTCCACCTTCTATAAAAATCTCCTTTCAGGGCCCCAGACCCACCCCTCCACCTCCTCGCTTAATTGGTTAGACAATATACATCTCCCCACCCTTAATGACCAACAAACTGCAACTCTCAATAATCCCTGTACAGAGCTAGAAATTACTAACATCATTAAATCTCTCAAAACTTCGACAGCGCCGGGTCCTGATGGCTTCTCCACATTATACTACAAAAAATTTGCTCCCCTTTTAGCACCTAGATTAACTAAACTTTTTAACCATATCCTCACAGGTGGCCATTTCCCAGAAGACATGCTCCTTGCAAATTTGTCTCTTATTCCCAAACCTCTTAAAGACCACTCCCTTCCCCAAAATTTTCGCCCAATATCAGTCCTTAATAATGATTTGAAAATCTTTGGCCGACTCCTTGCTGACAGACTAGCATCTGTCATCACCCCCCTTATCCATATTGACCAATCAGGGTTCATCCCTGGCCATCAAATCACAGACAACATCCGACTTGTTACCAATATCATCCAAGATGCTAATCTTTCCTCCAGCCCACTATGCCTCCTTAGTCTCGACATTCATAAGGCATTTGATAGTGTAAATTGGTCCTATCTTAACTTTCTCCTCCCTAAATTCGGCATCACAGACAAATTTATCCATGGATTCAAAGCACTTTACCACCACCCCCAGACCAGAATCAAAATCCCAGGCCACAACTCTGACTTCTTCCCCTTAAGCAGAGGTACCAGACAGGGCTGCCCCCTCTCCCCACTTTTATTCGCCTTAGCAATTGAACCTCTAGCACAAGCCTTAAGAAACAACCCAAACATCAAAGGGTATAACAAAGGCCCACATGAATTCAAACTTAGCCTCTACGCTGATGACGCGCTGGTGTTTCTTTCGAACCCCTTAACATCTTTACCAAACCTTATCTCTGAACTTAAATCGTTTCACAACATCTCTGGTTTAGGTATTAATGTCAATAAATGTTCCGCCCTCACTATCAACCTCCCCACTGACCTGACCACTACCCTACAAAAAACTTCAACTTTATTTGGTGCTCTACATCATTTAGATATCTAGGTGTCCTCATCACTTCCCATCACAAAACCTTATATACTACCAACTTTATCCCCCTATTCCAACAGATTAGCTCTCTACTTAAAATATGGTCCACGTACCACATTTCACTCCTCGGTAGGATCTGCGCATTTAAAATGACCCTCCTTCCAAAATTATTATACTTTTTTAGAGCTTTACCTATCAATGTCCCCAAAACAAGGATTGAATCCCTTCAAAGGGAGATTAACAAATTTATCTGGTCATCAAAAAAACCAAGATGTGGTTACCCTCTCATGTTTAGACCCCAAAATATGGGCGGCCTAGGCCTCCCCAATATCTGGCACTACTTTATTGCCACTAAACTTTCACAGATGGCCCAATGGCATGCTCCCACTCCACAACTCCCATGGCTTAAATTCGAATCCTTCTCCATTGCTCCATACCACCTACAAGGCATCATCTGGTCTAACTGTATTCATCACCAAAAACTTCTCAAACATAACCTTATTGTTGCCCATTTTCTCCGACTATGGCTTACACTTACTAAAACCCTCAAACTTTCATCTGACACTCCCC
Source organism: Rana muscosa (assembly GCA_029206835.1). Classification (NCBI taxonomy): domain Eukaryota; kingdom Metazoa; phylum Chordata; class Amphibia; order Anura; family Ranidae; genus Rana; species Rana muscosa. The sequence goes on from CM055116.1 coordinate 1,094,043,463, forward strand.
CTCTTGCCTCATTTTTAGGTGACCCCAGACTTACACAGAACTTGAATAATATACGTTCGTTCCCCCTATGGCGAAATAATAACTTGTCCTCCCTAAAATCATTGTCCTCTAACAATACATTCCTCACATTCCCCGCTCTCCAATCTAAATACGATCTCCCATCCTCGGAACTCACAAACTACTTTCAAATCAAAAACTTTTTCAACGAGCATTACTCTTTATGTATTCATCCCCCTACGACGATATTCGAACACGTTTGTTTAAACTCCTCGAGAGATAGGGGCCTAATCTCCCTTTTTTATAAAGACCTCAACAGCTCCTCGATGCCAGACAAATCTATCCAAATGTTACACTGGGAATCAGAACTAGATTGCTTCATCCCCATTGAATCCTGGAACACTATGATAGACAATCTCCGCAAATGCAACATAGCTCCAGCATACAGAGAATCCCCAATGAAACTATTTACTAGACTATATCTAACTCCTGAAAAAATTCACTCATTCTACCCATCATCTTCTCCATGCTGCTTCAGAGGTTGCATAGAAACTGGCACATACACTCACATTTTCTGGAGTTGTAGATTTTTAGAAACAATATGGAGACACGCCGAATTGAAAATAGAAACAATAGTCAAAAAGAGAATTACCCTCTCCCCACAAATATGTATTCTCTATGCTAATATCCCAGATATCCCCCCACCCTGTGTTAGACTGATCCATTCACTAGTAAGCTCAATTCAATGGATGATTGCTCTCAATTGGAAATCCAATAACCTACCCTGGCCCCAGGTTTTATCCAGAATGAAAAATCTACAGTTATCCGAAAGAATCCATCATACCCTAACTGATAGCATTCACACCTTTAATTCAAAATGGATGTACTGGTCTAATGATTGATTCATATGCCCTCCGAATCTCAGGAACTTCTTTTTTTTCTATCTTAACTCCTTTATTCTCATGGTATATATCATATTGCATTATATCTTCTACTGTAATACTTCCTCACAGTTTTGTAAATTATTTTTGAATCTTCCAAATAAAACTTTTGTAAACAAAAAAATAAGTATTTTTGAGATGGCACACTTTATTTTCTTTCACTAATTTCCATCTCCTGGAATTCAGAAAATCTTAGGCCCCTTTCACACGGGCGGCTGTTCTGCCGCAGTTAAAAGCATGTTTCTTTCTTTTGAAATTCAAGACCCCAGGCACAGCGATCAGCTGCATTTGTACACTGCTTTTAGCTGCGTTTACGTGCGTTTACATGCGGCTGCGTTTAGCTGCGTTTGGCCATTATTGTCATCCCCATAGCAACCATTTTTATTTTGATGTGCTTCCTGTTTTTTTCTTTTGTTCACGCTGCTATCCGCAGCTGACACAGTGCACTGCGATTACCTGCAGTTATGTGCAGATAGCTGCGCTACATCGCACCTGGACGCATTCAATTCTATTTTTTCTATTCGCACCGAACCGCATGTAACGAAATCGCAGCTAAACGCTGTGTGTGAATGGGGCCATAAGAAAGCATTGTGTGCTTTTAGCTGCGGTAGAAAACTAGAAAATCCGCAGCTAAAAGCACCATTCTATCCGTCCGTGTGAAAGGGGCCTTAGGTGCGACAGCTTCTGTAATCAATTGGCTAGCACATCCTTTCATCTAATTTTATCAGTACGGATTACACTGCCTACGAGTGATCTTAACCACTTCAGCCCCGGACCATTTTGCTGGTCAAAGACCAGGCCACTTTTTGCGATTCGGCACTGCGTTGTTTTAACTGACAATTGCGTGGTCGTGCGACGTGGCTCCCAAACAAAATTGACGTCTTTTTTTCCCCACAAATAGAGCTTTCTTTTGGTGGAATTTTATCACCTCTGCGGTTTTTATTTTTTGCGTTATAAACAAAAATAGAGAGACAATTTTGAAAAAAATGCAATATTTTTTACTTTTTGCTATAATAAATATCTCCAAAAAATATATAAAAAAACATTTTTTTTCCACAGTTTATGCCGATACATATTCTTCTACATATTTTTGGTAAAAAAAATTGCAATAAGCGTTTATTGATTGGTTTGCGCAAAAGTTATAGCTTCTACAAAATAGCGGACTGTTTTATGGCATTTTTATTAATATTTTTTTTTTACTAGTTATGGCGGCGATCAGCGATTTTTATCATGACTGCGACGTTATGGCGGACACATCGTACACTTTTGACACATTTTTGGGACCATTGTCATTTTAACAGCGATCAGTGCTATAAAAATGCACTGATTACTGTGAAAATGACACTGGCAGTGAAGGGGTTAACCAGTAGGTGGCGCTGTAGGGGTTAAGTGTTTCCTAGAGAGTGCTTATTACTGTAGGGGGGATGGGCTGTGTGTGACATGATACTGATCTCTGCTCCGACTACAGGGAGTGGAGATCAGTGTCATTGTCACTAGGCAGAGTGGGGAGATGCTTGTTTACACTAGCATCTCCCCGCTCTATCTCTCCGTGAGACGATCACGGGTATCCCCACGGTGATCGAGTCCGCGGGACCCACGGTCGGGCTCACAGAGAAAGCGGCAGGGTCAGGGGCGCGCCGCTGGCGGCGCGCGTGCGACCACACGGCGGCATCTTAAAGGGGACGTACAGGTACGTGCTTATGCCTGTCCGTGGCGCTCTGCCGACGTAAATGTACAGGCGTCGGTCCTTAGGTGGTTAAAGTATACGTCTACTCCTTGTGCTAAACATTTTGATTATAGCATATACTAACCTTAACAAGAGGGCTCTAGTGATTTTAATGTAGAATACAAGCTAGAACTAACTAAGCTTAAAACTGCTCCCACCCCCTCACCATTACTTACTCCTTTACTAACTACCCTGTAAAACAGGGGTGCCCAACCTTTTGAAGACTGAGGGCCACTTAAGCGACTTGGTAACCGGTCGCGGGCCACAATGAGCAGAGCGGGTGGATGGCAGCCCACTCTACTCTATAGAGCCCACTCTACTCTTTTTTTTTTTTTGTAGATCGGATTGGAGATAGGCGTTTGTAAACGGACACAAGTCCATTTTCATCTGCCACTCCTTAGAGAAGAATTAAGGGCTCGATTGGGTCGGACTGACCGTGTGAAAGGGGCCTAAGGCTACTTTTACACTGATGCACGGTTGTTTACCCACACTACGGGTGCAGCACAGTTCATCTGTGGCTTTGCTGTGGGTTAGCTGCACTTTGCCATGGACTTCTATTATATCCTGTAGGTGTGGTGCACTTTCAGAAAGCTCACCAAACTCGCAGGTCAATGGCTCAGTGCAAGTAACCCGCAAGTGCACTGCTCTGCACCTGTGGATCAGTTTGAAAGCAGCCCACTAACCACTGCAGAACAGATATGCCCATATATACACTGTGATTTTTAGTAATAAACGTACCTTTAATAACAGTATGCTATTCTATTCCATCCCAGAGCAGGAGGTCACGGGCCACATCAGAGGGCTCCCCCGGGCCACTGGTTGGGCACCCCTGCTGTAAAAGGATGATGCGTATACTTACTATTCTCCAGAGCTCCAGTTTGATCACCTTATCTCCCAAGTGGCCAGCTTCAGAGGAGGTGACAGAGTGCAACAACGGATAGAATGCCTGGGTTGTGGCATCACCTATAGGCTTACTAAGGGGAATCCGCTGTCGGCTGTCCCTCCTCTCCACTGAAGCTGGACAATTTGAGCTAATCACGTGACTGGACAGGAGTGCCCTCAGATTAGGTAAGAAAAGGCATCATCCTTCTACAGGAAAGTTGATATAGATGGGTGGGAGCAGTTTTAAGCTTTGGTTGCCGAGTGTTGCGCTGCATTAATTGGTGATTAACAGAAATCTCTAGGGATAGCCCTTTTGTACGGGCTGTCAGGAATATGTAGCTGACTTAGTGGGGTTGATTTACTAAAGGCAAATAGACTGTGAACTTTGCAACGTGCAGTTGCACTCTGTTAGTGCAGTTGGTCCAGAGCTTAGTAAATGAGCAGAAGCTCTGCTGACTTCCATCATCTAATCATGTGCAAGCAAAAATGCTGTTTTTTAAAAAATTTCCTTGCACATGCTTGGGTATTCTTTGCAAAGTGAAGCTTTACCTCATTTACTAAGCTTTGAAGCAACTGCACTTTGCAAAGTGCTCAGTCTATTTGCCTTTAGTAAATCAACCCCAGTCAGCGGCGTTGCTAGCCAGGTGCGGGGGGGGCGGGCCACACCCGGGTGACACCCACAAGAGGGGTGACACCCGTGGGTAGCGGCGCCACACTAACACTGCCTGCCCGCTGCCCTGTGCCTCGCGGCTGTGCCCCTCAGCGGAGCAGAAGGAAGCCGCCGCCCCCTCCTCTCTGTTTACATCCACAGAGGAGGAGGAGCCCGCGCTCGAGGGACACACCGCTGTGTGTATCTGCTGCTCTGTTCTGAGGTCTGTAAGATAAGGGGGGGGCGTCTATACTGATGGGGGAAGGGGTGTATAATGCTGGGGGGGTGTCTGTACTGCTGGGGTCTGCACTAGGGGGGTTTGTACCAAGGGGGGGCTGTAACTGAGGGGGTGTCTGTACTGAGGGGGGTCTGGTACTGAGGGGGTGTCTGTAACTGGGGGTGTCTGTAACTGAGGGGGGTGTCTGTAACTGAGGGGGTGTCTGTAACTTAGGAAGGTCTGCACTGGGGGGGTCTGTAACTGAGGGGGTGTATGCAACTGAGGAAGGTCTGCACTGGTGGGGTCTGTAACTGAGGGGGTGTATGTAACTGAGGGGGTGTCCGTAACTGAGGAAGGTCTGCACTGCGGGGGTCTGTAACTGAGGGGGTCTGTAACTGAGGAAGGTCTGCACTGGGGGGGTCTGTAACTGAGGGGGGTCTGTAACTGAGGGGGTGTCTGTAACTGAGGGGGTGTATGTAACTGAGGAAGGTCTGCACTGGGGGGGTCTGTAACTGAGGGGGTGTCTGTAACTGAGGGGGTCTGTAACTGAGGGGTGTCTGTAACTGAGGGGTGTCTGTAACTGAGGGGGTGTCTGTAACTGGGGGATGTCTGTAACTGGTTGGTGTCTGTAACTGAGGGGGGTCTGTAACTGAGGGGGTGTCTGCACTGGGGGGGTGTCTGTACTGCTGGGGGGTCTGGACTGAGGGGGTATGCACTGAGGTGGGGGTGTCTGTACTGATGGAGCGGTCTACACTGAGGTGGGGGTGTCTGTACTGAGGGGGAGGTTTATACTGAGGGAGGGGGTCTATATTGATGGAGGGGGGTCTGTACTTAGTGGGGGGGTCTGTACTGAGGGAGGGGGATCTATACTGCGGGAGGGTGGTCTGTAGTTAGTGGAGGGGAGTCTGTACTGAGGGGGGACTATAGTTGGTGGGGGTGACACCATTTTTTTTCGCACCGGGTGACACCAACCCTAGTGACACCACTGACCCCAGTGGGTTGGTAGAGCCCTAGTAGAGCCCTGACCCATAGTATTTCGACCAGTCCAGGTTTTTTTTTTTTTTCTTGATGTTATGTGCTCATTATATCCTTGTTTCATGGTTGTCAGGTATGTCTTCTTTCTGCAGTTCAACTATTGTGACACTGATCATCATCTTTTGTATTGTTTGTGTGATGCTGGTACATGTCTCAATCAGTGTCTGTATGATTGTATAATTGCTTTCTTTTTGTGCTTTGCACCTGCTGACTTATTTAATTAACACTTTTCTTGATAAAAAAAAAAAAGCTTAGTTAGTTCTAGCCCGGGCTTCTACTATCTAATCTACTATCTACTATCTAATATCTGTAATGATAGTATTCAGTATATAAATTCCTTTTTTCTTTTACATTCCCTTATCTAGTATACTATACAAATTTATGCACAGACCGAGTTGTCCAGCAAAAGTGCCAGTTCCAGAGTTTTGAACAAAATATTATATTGACAGGAAAGCTTACAATGGTTACTTAGCATACTTTTATAAAATGTATTTATTTATTATTAAAAGCTTATTTTTATTCATTAGTTTTATTCATTTCATCCATTTCTTTGTTTTGTCCAAAAGAAAAAAAAAACTGTCGCTGTTATGCCACGTACACACGGTCGGAATTTCCGACAACTGATGTTCGAAGGGAGCTTTTTGTCGGAAATGCTCCATCGGACATTTGCTGTCGGAATTTCCGACAACAAAAATTTGAGAGCTGGTTCTCCAATTTTCCAACAACAAAATCCGTTCTCGTAAATTCCGATCGTGTGTGGACAATTCCGACGTACAAAATTCCACGCATGCTCGGAATCAAGTACGAGACGGAAGCGCTCGGTGGTAAAAGTAGCATTCGTAATGGAGATAGCACATTGATCACGCTGTAACAGACTTAAAAGCACAAGGCTGAAAAGCGCGAATCGTCTCTCACCAAACTTCTACTAACACGACTGGTATTGAACTTCCCTTTAATAGTGCCGTCGTACATCTTGTACATCACCGCGTTCTTGGCGTTCGGAATTTCCGACAACATTTGTGCGACTGTGTGTATGCAAGACAAGTTTGAGCCAACATCCGTCGGAAAGAAATCCATGGTTTTGCTGTTGGAATTTCCGATCGTCTGTACGTGTGTTAGTTGTAGTTGGGCTTAAATTTATTTGTCGCTTACTTAACGCCATCCAAAAACTGCATGTTCATTTAAGACTACCCTGTTCACAGCGCTGTCATCCTGTTAAAGAAAGTAAGGAGTAATGGATCTACTAGTGGGAATTACAGATAAAACTAAAGCTAAGGGGGGAAAAAACTAAAACTGTGCTATTGCTAGTGACAGGCTGCATTGTAGGTGTTATTTCTGCTTTTGCCAACAGTTCTGTTATAAGAAAAATATATCTTGCCGTAAAAGTTTCAACTTAAAGCTTCTTGCTAAAGCCGTGTACACATGATAGGTTTTACCGATGAAAACACTCCGATGGACTTTTTTCATCGGACAAACCAATCGTGTATGGGCCCCATCGGTCTTTTTTCCATCGGTGATTAAAAATAGAACATGTTTTAAATTTATCCGATGGAAAAAAAAACGATAGCAAATTCCGATCGTCTGTGTGGAACTCCATCGGAGAAAAAACCCACGCATGCTCAGAATCAAGTCGACGCATGCTCAGAAGCATTGAACTTCATTTTTCGCAGCTCGTCGGAGTGTTTTACGTCACGGCGTTTGGGACGGTCGGATTTTCGACTGATGGTGTGTATGCAAGACTGATGGAAGTCAGCTTCATCGGAAATCCGATGGAAAAATCCATCGGATTTTATTCCATCGGAAATCCAATCGTGTGTACAGGGCTTAAGGGTACTTATTTTATTCAGACTGGCTCAGAGCAGAAGGAGAAAGTGGATAGCCTGTGCTGTCATTCTCTTGTAACTCTCTTCACTTTCTTCTCTGCTGTGCGTTTGTATTAGGTGGATTCTTGACAGGGTCTCCCATTCCTTATTTTCTCACCTCTGATTCCCAGTCCTCCGCTGTCTGTATCTAAGTATCCTACTCAAAGCTGTTCGGCCTGCCCCCCTTCCCTGAACACTAGTGTTCTCTTGTACTAATGTCTGGGGACATCTCACTTCATTTGTCACCAATTCTGTTCGCCTCTCCAGCTGTCAAAACAGGGGGTGTCTTTTTCATTCCAGCTCACAAAGTACCAAAGAGAGAAAAGGCTTTAATGCTTATGTTTGGACACAAGCAATTATCACTAATTATTGTTTTTCTTTTGAGACTGCCTGTCTTGCCAGAGAGCCAGCAGATGAACATACCATAATCCTCCCCAGTTGGTTGATCTCAGTGGGTTTTGCTGACCAGTCCTGGCGAGAGGCTTTGTGCCTTTCATCTCAATGTGAGTTAAGAGCTGATTCAAACTCATTGCGATGGCAGAATTAATCTCACTGGCCAGTCTTTCAATGGACTGTGCTAGAAGATTACATGTGCTACAGACCCTTTCATGGCTAGAAAATGTCAAATTAAGGCATCATTCAATTGTCAGTTGTTCTCTTGCCACCCCCCACCCACAGACATGCAATCAATGATCATACTATACTTGGACGTGTATATATTACATAGTCACATTCCATTATCAAGCATTTAGTAATAAACAGCAAAGCCTTCATAATGCACAGAAATATACATTAAAAATGCATACAAGGTTTTATTCATCAGCATGACACTCAAATCAGTCTTGCTCTGTAAAATGTGGCATCCAATCAGATATCTGCTTTTAAAATGTGCTGTTGAAAGATGAATGTTTGCTGTGGGTTACATTACACGATAAAAAAAAAAAACACAGGGGAGATTGACCTTATTTACTTGAAGCAAGGAAATCAAACACACCTCTAGCCAATTCCTTATCCCAATAGGGCCCCTGCAGGATCCGGACACATCTATTGTGACTTATTGCACCCCCAATTTTTTTTTGGACACGGACGTTCAACGTGAGGAGTAAGAAAGACGGTAGGAGCTGTGTGACATCCACATCCGAGATACCCCAAGACCCCGCAGATGGTTATATCTGCAGGCCCGTATGACCTTGCTAATACAGGAGGTCCACCTTTTCTGGTAAGGTTGTCCATCTTTATTTGGTGTATCCCTCAAGGAGCGATCCTTTCTTATAATCTTGGTGGTGGTGGAACTACCTCTCAACCTCTGCATATCTTCACGCAATTGGTTTATTTCTTTTTTTCCATATGATTTTTTTCCATGTTTTTTTTTTCATTTGAGATTTGGACTTAATATTTATATCATTTGGACAGTTTTTTTCCCCCCTTTTTTTGTGTCTTTTGTTTTTTATTCAGTATATTATTTAGACCCTTGTTGTCTGCAAATGCAATTTATATGATCATACATTCATTGCACTGTAGATTCATTTACATATACAGGTTTTGATGCACTGTTTATTATTAGCGCGACTTCTTCCCTCCCCATTCTTTTATTGTATTCACATGAGTATCGCATGTTTTCAGGTGTCACAGCTTTTTTTCATTTATCATTATTCACTACATTTACTTTTAGCGCGTTATAGGCCCCTTTATTCATCCCCCAATCGCAACCAGCACCAAATTTTTCACAGACTTCTTCGCCTTGACCAACATGTACCCCTTGATAAATTGCCACATCCCTACATTCTACTAAATACTCTAGTTTTTTTCATGTCCTCTTGGTTTAAAGAGACCTGATTGACAGATTGACTTTTGATTCCCATCCCCACACAGCATTATCATGTATTGATCATATAATTCATCCCCGACACCTTACCACTGTCCATTGTAGATTCTGCTGTTGATGCCATCACTTGGCTGGACAACAATGCTGTGACTCCTATCCTCTCCTCCTTTTGAGCCACTCCCAACGACTACATCCAATATTCAATTCAAAACTATATCATGCACAATCTGAGCCCAGATACCTCCCCACTCACTGTCAGGTCTGACTTAGGAAGTTGATTCATACAGACAAAATACTGCAGGTTTCATGCGGTGTCAAGCGGGTGATAAAATCCACAGGATTAGCCTCTTAATTGAGGAAGAATCTAAGCAGAATTTACCATTTATGCTATTGTTATTAACATTAAAAAAAAAATTACGCTTTTTACTTACTTATTTTATGTCTAGGAGAAATGAAGATTCAGACTGCATTTCAGCTGGGTCTCAGCTCTTTGCTCATCTCTGACCGCACACGTTAAATACGATGCCTTCAAATCTGCTGCGTTCCCAATATTCAGAGCTACTAGGCAAGGTGGTCCTCTCTCCTCCTTAATGTTTGCCCTTCAAATACCAAACTTGACTACTCTCTTCACCGAATTTGGCAAACTCTCAGGCCTACAAGTCAACCACCTCAAATCTAAAGTTCTGCTAAATTAGCTACATTGATCAAGTACCTTGCTCCTATAGGTATCCCTGGAAGCTGGTGACTGTGACCCTTTGAGGATAGATAAACTACTCTGACTTCTTCCGAAAGTTAAGTCACTTTTGTGGAACCCTGTATCGACTGATTTCCTGAAGTTGTAAGATGGACCTATATACTTGGGAGGTGTTTTTTTACCCCATCTTCCCCTCATATACTTCCTTAGACATCCCTATTTTCTCCCTGGCTTTATATCACCAGCAATGTTCCAAAGCTGGATCAACTACACGCTTACCCACCTCCATCACTTTATACCCACAAACAGGATGAAACTGTTTCAGGTTCTACAAACTTCCCGTAAACTTCCAAATGCAGAACTGTTCAGTTACCAAATCCAAATCAAATACTTTGTTATCTCAACAATCCACCGGCTAGCAAATGGGGTGACTCAGACCCCTTTTAAACAGAAATATTGGGATGATCTCCACTTGCCAGGCCTGATCTTCTTGCACTATACCTTGCTTCTTAATGGCTCTCAACTCATGAGACATGGCTATGTGAATAAATGGGAAACGCATATCCAGACTGCTATAGAACTGAAACAGCTTGCCCAATTTTGAAAACAAATTTCTACGTGTTATTGCGTTGGTTCTTCGTTCCCACCTGTCTTGCCTATTTTACTCTAGCTGCTCAGGCACATATTTCCATGGCTGCCCAGACCCTGGAATATACTTGCACATGTGGTGGACCTGCCTGATAGTGTAATCTCTGTGGAAATGCATTTAAAAAGATGTTACATATGCTATTGGGCACCCCTGTATCTATGCACCCAGATGAGGCAATACTTAATTTAAAACCAGATGGTACCTTGAAACACAAGTTCAAATGCATAATTTGACATTTTAAAATGTGATATTTTGTTGCAAAGTAAACTATAGCTAAAGCTTGGTTGTCCAACTCACTTTCGCTGAACAAAGTTAAAACTTCACCACACTGGACATTTTTTACTAAGAAACTGACAGCAAAACTTTCAGACACTATGATTAAAGCATAACTCAACTTTTGTTGAGAAAAAAATATTCCCCTCTGGGTGATCTATGTACATTACAAGGATTTTTAACAAACTTTGTTGCAGATTCCTACCTTTTGTTATTCTGAAGAAATCCCTGTGTGTTTGTCTGTGTCCATATGGGAAAGTGAGTCTAATGGGAGTGGTTTCATAATTATCAATCAGTTGTAGCACCTGCAGGGCTCTAATGAGGAAAGCTGCTGGGAAAGCATCTATTTAGACGTAATTTCCTATTGGAAGTAGCTGACTAAAAATTTAATTTTTGTTGCAGGGGATGCCTGAAATCTGACATGTATCTTAGGGCAGACTTCTGGGAAAATCAGTGAGCCAAGCACACAAGCAGGAAATGATGTTTCTGGGGGAAATTCTGTACACATTCTGTGTACAGAACCCCTCTTGGTAGCCATATTGCATTGCATTTTCAGAAAATGACAGAGCTGCAGATTGAAAAGGAAAGGTAATCTTTAATAATATTCAATTACAATATGACGTGTTTCGCAATTGGATACTCTATATTATTTTTTCTTTATTTGCTATTTTTTTCCCCACGAAAGTGGAGTTATCCTTAAAGTTTAAGAAAACCTTGGACCTATGGGTTTCACACTACCTATTAGAAAACATTGACTGCCACCTGATAGACCTGTGACCTCTGATTATTAAAATCTAAGGAACAGTCTCACTACATATCAAAAACTCCCCCCGTCTGTCCCTTCTGTCTCTTGCCTGTAAACACCCAATAGCTCCTAACCATATGAATCTGATCAGTCTAATATTTCAGCTACACATTGATTTCTGGATCACCTTGATTAATCCTTATAACCTTGTGTTTAACCACTTGCCGCCCGCCCACCGTCAAATGACAGCGAGGCGGTGCGGCTCTCATTCTGGGTGGACTTCATATGACAGCTTCCCAGAATGGCTGCTCTCGCACGCAGTGTAGCGATCACGGTCGCACTGTTTTGCTAGGACACGGCGCGACCCCGATCTCTGTAAAGAGACGCGGCCGCAGCTCTTTAACCATGTGATCGGCTGTGTCCCATCACAGCCAGTCACATGTAAACACGGAGATGCCGGTAATCGGCAGAGTGCGAGGAGAGGAGAGCCAATCAGTGGCATCTCCTCACAGAGGACATCTAGGATCATCAGTGCCCTGATTAAAATAAAGCCCCCACAGTGCCAGCAATAAGCGCCCACCAGTGCAAGCAGAGAGTGCCCACCACTGCTAGCAATCAGTGCCCATCAGTGTCCACCAGTGCCAGCAATCAGTGCCCACAAGTGCCAGCAATCAGTGGTCATTAGTGATGCCAGTCAATGCTGGCTATCAGTGCTGCCCATCAATGTCCATCACTGCTGCCCTTCAATGCCCATCACTGCTGCCCATCAATGCCACCCATCATTGCTCATCAGACCTGCCTATCCATGCCGCCTATCTATGCCCACCAGTGCCACCCATCAGTGCCCACCAGTGCCACCCATCAGTGCCGCCTATCAGTGCTCATCAGTTCCACATATCAGTGCCTATAAGTACAGCATATTCAGGGCTGCTTATCAGTGCCACCTAATCAGTGCCCATCAGTGCCGCCTCATTAGTGCCCATCAGTGAAGGAGAAAAATTACTTATTTACAAAATTTACTGACAGAAACGTTAATTTCTTCAAAATTTTATAAAAAAACAACAACCCAGAAGTGATTAAATACCACTAAAAGAAAGCTCTATTTGTGTGAAGAAAATGATAAAAATTTCACATGGTTACCGTGTAGCATAACTGCGCAATTGTCATTCAAAGTGTGACAGGAAGGGGGTGAAAGTTCCCTGTATTGAGGTGGTTAAAGCGGTAGTAAACTCCTTGAAGAAAGAAAAAAAAATGGGCCCTAGGTAGTTTAAGCCATAATGTGCTAGAATCAGAGCTTTTTTGTCAGCAGGAACGCGGGGGAACACAGTTTCGGCACCTCCAGCACTGAATGTATGTAATGGCAAGGGGTTCAGGATGCTAGCTGCTGGGGGGATCTATTGTTACTGGAGGCAATCAATTTTTGTGGAACGAGGTCTATTGTTGCTAAGGAGGTCTATTGTTGCTGGTGGGGGGAGGCTCTAGTGATGCTAGCTGCAGGGGGTCTATATTTGCTGGGGGAGGGGGTATTTTGTTGCGGGTGGTCCATTGTTGTTGGGGAGGATCTATTGTTACTGACAGCATGGGATCTATTTTACTGCTTTTCTTGTTATCATTAACAAATTCTATACAAATTACTTAGTACCACAATTGTTACTTGATTCTGTATTCTCTAAAAAGGGGCAGTACTGGGAGGTGGGTAGGGGGTGGAGCCAAGGAATGGTGCAGGAGGTACGTAGGGGGGTGGAGACAGAGGGTGACTCGGAAAGGAAGAGTTCCTTCACCTTTTGTCCGAGAAAAAAAGCCCTGGCTAGAATGCACCACACACTAGCACATTATAGCAGACTTACCTTAAAACAAAGCCCTCCGGCAGTGCGCTGTCGCCGCTGTTGGCACTTACAGCTTCAGCCGATCTTTTTTCCAGGTTTGCGGGCTCTGGCCTTTTGAATAGCTGGGCCAAGATAACATCACACCCACTCACGCGCACGGGAGTGACAACCATTTAGCAGTGCTCTGAATTTATGGCATACTCAGTGTACTGTCAATTCACAGCACAGTGTGCATGCACAGGTGACGTCACCAGCTGATTCCAACTTTTGGTACTTTTTGCACTTTATTGATCGTTTACACTTTATTGCTATTTTTGGCACTTCCACGGACCTGGTAGGTCCTTGAAGTATTTATCAACATTGCACTTTATTCAGTCTTTCTTAGATTTTTTCTTCACTTTATTTGGAAGTACATATATGTATTACGGTTTGCACTATATTTATATTGTTTGTATTTTTCTTTAGCGCAAGATCATTATTATTATTTATTATAAATTACTTACTGGTTGTAAACCCTATGAAAAAAAAAACACTGCTAGACAAAGGCATAATGAGCTAGTATGCATAGTATACTAGCTCATTTTGAATTACTTACATTACATCGAAGCCCCATCGAACCCCCCGCAGCGGTCATCGTACCCCCCTCCGGCCGGCGACATCTCTCCCGGGGGTTACTTCTGGGTATCGCGGCTCCGGCGATGTGACTGGCCGGAGCCGCGATGATGTCACTTCCACGTCACTTCCACTTCCACTTCCCCGCGATGATGTCACTTCCACGCATGCGCTCGGGAGCCGCCGGTAATGGCACTGAAGCATACGTGCAACATACGTGCCATTGCTTCAGTTTGCTCTAGTGCGCATTTGCTGATGACATCGGCATATGCAGGGGACAGAGCATATCTTCTAAACCGTGCAGGTTTAGGCGATATCCTGGGTAGCTACAGGTAAGCCTTATTATAGGCTTACCTGTAGCATAAAGTGGTTGTAAAGGGTTTACAACCACTTTTATGGAACTAGAAATGTGACTGTTCTATTTTATGTATGGCAAAATACTCTGTAAAAACTATTGAAGAGAAAAAAAACCAACAGTAAATCTGTCACAAACCGGAGCAATTCATGGAGCTGTATCTAAAGTTACATGCAAATCTTGACTTTTCCCACCTATTAAATTGAAAAAAACTGTAGGGGGGCTCTGAAGGTAAGAGGGTGGCACCAAGCTGGATATTTGAAAAAAAATTGAGATGTACAATTAAAAACTCAGCCTATATTTCTGGATCAGCTGATCATTCTGATATAAGGAAGTATGGTATTCAGTCATGGTTGGAATAAAGCTTTTAAAAATATGTAACCTGTGGTACACCTGCAATTATATTATTGCACAATGATGTTACCATACCTTGCTACTGCATTAATGGGTCTAAAGTTTTGCATGGCTGTCTGCAGGAGATACACTTTAACCTGTTCTGTTTATCACTATATCGTTTATTATGGTCCTGTGTTTATGTTACTGGCAATAAATGTAAAAATCACTTCATAAATAATTAAAATTCCATATCACATCTCTGTGACAAGCCATAGATGGTAAAAAGATGTGTTATTAATGTAAAAGTAAGATAACAAGAATAGCTTCCCCTAGATAGAGATTCAATGCAGTAGTTTTGTAACAGAATGATCTGAAATAGAGTGAATCTGGCACTAGTTTATCTAATTAAGAGGTCAAATAGTGATGAGCCGAACACCCCCGGGTTCGGTTCGCACCAGAACCCGCGAACGGACCGAAAGTTCGAACGAACATTAGAACCCTATTAAATACAATGGATGCGAACGTTCGAATTCTAAAGTGCTAATTATAAAAACTATTATGCATGTTATTGTCCTAAAAAGGGTTTGGGAACCCGGGTTCTGCACCAGGGGACATGTATCAATGCAAAAATAAGTTTTAAAAACGGTCGTTTTCCGGGAGCAGTCATTTTAATGATGCATAAAGTGAAAAAAAAAAAGTCAAATATTCCTTTAAATATCGTACCTGGGGGGTGTCTAAAGTATGCCTGTGAAGTGCCACGTGTTTCCCGTGTTTAGAACTGTCCCTGCACAAAATGACCCTTCTAAAGGAAAAAAAAGCCATTTAAAACTGCTTGCGGCTTTAATGTAATGTCTGGTCCCGGTAATATGGATGAAAATCTTTAAGAAAAATGGCATAGCTACCCCATGACCCCCCCCCCCTACCCCAGCCCATTACCAGCCCCTTTGGGTCTTGTATGGATATTAAGGGGAACCCCGCACATAAAATAAAAAAGGCCCTATATACTCTGAACAGCCGTATACAGGCGGTGCATACAAGACAGGGACTGTAGGTTTGTTCTTATGTAGAATCTGTTTGTAATTTTGAACAGGTACATTGTTGAAGTGTAGCTCCAGACCAAAAATCTATTTTTAAACTTTTTGGAAAACATAGGTAAGGGTTATCACCCCTGTAACATTTGTTTTGCTGTCTGTGCCCCTGTTCAGAACATTTCACCTCACTTTCCGTCCTAATGACAACTGTTTTTGAAATGTGGTGTTTTTCTTGAAACAAGGATTGCTGATAAAGCATCAGTACAGAGGAGACACCTTTCTCCCATATTTATTCTTACAGGAGAGAATTTTCCTTCCTAGTGGTAGATTTCCTCTCACTTCCTGTTGTCTTCTTGCGTTTGCAAGTAGGAGTCGTTTGTAAGTTGGATGTTTGAAAGTAGGGACCTGCCGTATATACTCTGCAGAAATAGGCCCCTTAGTTGTTGGTGTTGGCACAACACTGTAAGCACTCACAGTTACTCATGTTTGGTGCTGGAACGCCCTGCTGTCAACTATTATATCAGGAATTTTAATTACATATAATTGTTGAACAGTGGTAGTAAAAATTGGGCCTTTGATGGTGGTGCTGGTGCCACAACACTGTAAGCCCTGACAGTTACTCTTGGTGGGTGCAGCAATGGGCCCTGCTGTGAATTATTAGATCAAGAATTGTAATTACATGCCCCTGTTGAACAGGGGCTGAAAAATTGGGCCTTAGGCACTGGTGGCACAACACTGCAACCCTTCACAGATACTGTACTTGGAGCACAGCAATGAGCCCTGTTGCAAAGTATTGCTTCAAAAATTGTAATGACACGCCCCTGTTAAACAGGGGCTGAAAAATTGGGCCTTAGGCACTGGTGGCACAACACTGCAACTCCTCACAGATACTGTACTTGGAGCACAGCAATGAGCCCTGTTGCAAAGTATTGCTTCAAAAATTGTAATTACACGCCCCTGTTAAACAGGGGCTGAAAAATTGGGCGTTAGGCACTGGTGGCGGCACCCATAAACAAAAATGATCTTCCAAGCTATCATCATCAATCGTATCATTGAGGACTCGGAGGAGGAGGATAGCCAGTCAACATAACAGCACAGGCACTCAGCATCAGCATCAGTCTTGAAGGGATGTGACATTTTAAAATCAATTAGTCTGTTATATCAGCATCAGGTGTGTGGTAGCTGGTGGTGATCCAAGACTGGTTCATCTTGATGAAAGTCAGTCGATCAACCGAGTCGGTGGACAGGCGCACCCTGTGATCCGTGACAAATCCTCCAGCAGCACTGAATGTGCGTTCCGAAAGAACGCTGGATGCAGGACAGGCCAGTAGCTCAATTGCATACTGTGCAAGCTCTGGCCAGTGATCCATCCTCAAGACCCAGTAAGCCAGAGGATTTTCGGTGGGGAAGGTGTCCAAGTCTGACCTTGCCCCTAGATATTCCTGCACCATGTTTATCAGACGCTGGCGATGGTTGCTGGAACCGATCATACTTTGGGGCTGCGGACTAAAGAATTGTCTGAACGCATCGGTCAGACGGCCACCTTCCCCACCGCTCCTTCTTTGACTGGCCGAAGCCTCAGCAACTCGTTGTCCAGGACCAGGAGTTTGCAACCTCCCAGTCTCTGGGAACGCGTTGCACAGACCTTTCTGCAAGGCCTCCCGGAGTTGTCTCATCCTCTGCTCCCTCTGCGACGGTAACATAAGGTCCGCAACCTTACCCTTGTACCGTGGATCAAGGAGAGTGGCCAGCCAGTAATGGTCCCTCTCCTTGATCCGAAGAATACGAGGATCCTTCCGCAGACTTTGCAGGATCAGGGAGGCCATGCAGCGTAGGTTTGCTGAGGCATTCGCTCCGGAGTCCTCTGGGTCACTAAGGACGACATGATCCGCAGCCACCTCCTCCCAGCCACGTACAAGTCCACTGGTTTCTTGGGACTGTAAATCATCCCTAAAAGACTGCTGCTGATGATGCTGAGTGCCAGCCTCCACCTCCATGCTGACACAATCTTCCTCCTCCTCCTCCTCCTCCTCCTCCTCCTCCTCTTCCTCTTCCTGTGCGATGGGTGGGACAGAAGGAACACTGTCTGGGTAAAGGGGGCCTTGAGAGGCAAGGAAGTCCTCCTCTTCCTGCCTCTGTTCTGCCTCAAGTGCCCTGTCCATTATTCCACGCAGCGTGTGCTCCAACAGGTGGACAAGAGGTACAGTGTCACTGATGCATGCACTGTCACTGCTCACCATCCTCGTGGCCTCCTCAAATGGTGCCAGGACAGTGCATGCATCCCTGATCATGCCCCACTGGCGTGGAGAAAAAAAACCAAGCTCCCCTGACCCTGTCCTGGTGCCGTAGTCGCACAGGTACTCATTGATGGCCCTCTGCTGCGTGTGCAGCCGCTGCAGCATGGCCAACGTTGAGTTCCACCTGGTGGGCATGTCACATATAAGGCGGTTCTTGGGCAGGTTCAACTCCTTTTGCAGCTCAGCCAGGCGAGCACTGGCATTATAAGATCTGCGGAAATGCACACAGACTTTCCTGGCCTGCCTCAGGACATCCTGTAAGCCCGGGTACCTGCCCAAGAAGCGCTGCACCACCAGGTTAAGGACGTGAGCCACACAGGGCACATGGGTCAGTTGTCCCTGTCGGAGGGCGGAGAGGAGGTTGGTGCCATTGTCGCAAACCACCATTCCTGGCTTAAGCTGGCGTGGCGTCAACCACCTCTCGGCCTGGCCCTGCAGAGCAGACAGGACCTCTGCCCCAGTGTGGCTTCTGTCCCCCAAACACACCAGCGCAAGCACGGCATGGCATCTTTTTGCCTGCGTACTTGCGTAGCCCCGTGAACGGCTACGGAGCACCGCTGGTTCATAGGACAAACCACAGGAAGAGGCCATGGAGGAAGAAGAAGAGGAGGGGGTGGAGGAGAGAGGTGTGTCACAACCAGTAGTAGCATTTTGGAGGCGTGGCGGTGGGACAACCTCCAACACTACTGCACCTTGTCCTGAATCCTTCCCAGCTGCCAAAAGAGTGACCCAATGGGCCGTGAAAGAAAGGTAACGTCCCTGTCCATGCCTGCTGGACCATGAGTCAGCGGTAATATGCACCTTACCGCTGACCGCCCTGTCCAGCGAGGCCAAGACATTGCCTTCCACATGCCGGTAGAGAGCCGGAATAGCCTTCCGTGAGAAAAAGTGGCGTTTGGGAACCTGCCACTGAGGAACCGCACATTGCACAAACTCACGGAAGGGGGCCGAGTCTACCAACTGAAAAGGCAGCAGTTGAAGCGCTAGCAATTTAGCCAAGCTAGCATTCAACCGCTGGGCATGTGGATGGCTGGGAGTGAACTTCTTTCGACGGTCCAGCAGCTGGGGCAGGGAAATTTGCCTGCTAGAATCGGACGTCGGTGTACTGCTAGCAGAGTGGGCGCAAGTACTTGGCTGTGACACACCTAATTCTACACCTTCATTCCTCTCAGTGCATGTTTCAGAGAGGACTGAAGTTATAGTGGGGTTGGAGATCCCAGCTGATGCGGTGCAAGGAGAGGTCCGCTTTGTTCTTTGGTGTGGGTCTTTGAGGTAGGCTTGCCAACGAGCTGCATGGCAGGTCAACATATGTCTGGTCAGGCATGTGGTACCCAAGCGGCTGATGTTTTGGCCACGCGATATACGCTTGAGACATATGTTGCAAACAGCAGCTGTGCGATCTGATGCACTAGCCTCAAAAAAGGCCCACACCAAAGAACTTTTTGAATGACGGGCAGAGGCAGCGCCCTGCACAGGCGGAGCTCTGCGGTGTGATTCCGTCGGTGTACTGCCCTTACGCTGGCCACCAAAGGGCATCCTGCCTCGTTGGAGATGTGCCTCCTCCTCATCCTCCTCCTCCTCCTCTCTCCTATTAGGCACCCACGTGGAGTCATTGACCTCATCATCCCCTCCCTCCTCATCACTGGAGCCAATCTGGCAGTATGCTGCAGCTGCTGGAACATGACTGCCAGATTGGTGTCCTTCTTGAGCATCCCCTCTGTCTGCTCTCACGCTACTGCCTTCCTCTAGCTGGGTTTCATCATCAGACCCTTCGAAACGCTGGGCATCCTCCTGGAGCATGTACCCAACACTGTGCTGAAACAGTTCGGGGGACTCCTCAGGAGGAGGACATGGTGGGTCTAGGGAAGGAGTGACTGATGATTTGTCTGACATTGATACCAGGGAAGACGACGCTTTGGCAGCTGCTTTTCCAGTACCCTGAGCCTGGGTGAGAGAGGATGAGGAGGAGGAGGAGGGCTTGGTCATCCACTCTACCAAGTCTTCGGCATGATGTGGCTCAACATGTCCAGCTGCCGAAAAGAAGGACAAGCGTGTCCCATGGCCATGTGCTGATGACAATGCACCGCGTCCACGACCAGCACTGTTGCCCCCAGACACAGAGCCTGCTTGCCCTCTTTTATTGCCTCCTGACTGTCTGCCTCTCCTTGTTTGCCTTCCAGACATTCTAATAGATGGCCTGCAGGGAGATGGGAAAAAAGCAATAAGGGCTACCTTCAGGTGTCCTTCTCTGTCCCTTGAAACAAGGACTTTCACAGTGAAAGAAACTGACACTGTCCCTACCTAGAGTTTTCTGTCCCTAGAATAAATGTTTTTTTTAATCACAATATAGCACAAGGACAATTCACTCAATGTCTCTCCAGGTCCCTGGAAACAAGGACTTGCAGAGTGAAAGAAACTGACACTGTCCCTACCTAGAGTTTTCTGTCCCTAGAATAAATGTTTTTTTTAATCACAATATAGCACAAGGAAAATTAACTCACTGTCCTTACAGGTCCCTGGAAACAAGGACTTGCAGAGTGAAAGAAACTGACACTGTCCCTACCTAGAGTTTTCTGTCCCTAGAATAAATGTTTTTTTTAATCACAATATAGCACAAGGAAAATTAACTCACTGTCCTTACAGGTCCCTGGAAACAAGGACTTGCAGAGTGAAAGAAACTGACACTGTCCCTACCTAGAGTTTTCTGTCCCTAGAATAAATGTTTTTTTTAAGCACAATATAGCACAAGGACAATTAACTCACTGTCCTTACAGGTCCCTGGAAACAAGGACTTGCAGAGTGAAAGAAAAAAACACTCTCCCTACCTACAGTTTTCTGTCCCTAGAAAAAATGTTTTTTTTAAGCACAATATAGCACAAGTAAAATTAACTCACTGTCCTTACAGGTCCCTGGAAACAAGGACTTGCAGAGTGAAAGAAAAAAAACACTCTCCCTACCTACAGTTTTCTGTCCCTAGAAAAAATGTTTTTTTTAATCACAATATAGCACAAGGAAAATTAACTCACTGTCCTTACAGGTCCCTGGAAACAAGGACTTGCAGAGTGAAAGAAACTGACACTGTCCCTACCTAGAGTTTTCTGTCCCTAGAATAAATGTTTTTTTTAAGCACAATATAGCACAAGGACAATTAACTCACTGTCCTTACAGGTCCCTGGAAACAAGGACTTGCAGAGTGAAAGAAAAAAAACACTCTCCCTACCTACAGTTTTCTGTCCCTAGAAAAAATGTTTTTTTTAAGCACAATATAGCACAAGTAAAATTAACTCACTGTCCTTACAGGTCCCTGGAAACAAGGACTTGCAGAGTGAAAGAAAAAAAACACTCTCCCTACCTACAGTTTTCTGTCCCTAGAAAAAATGTTTTTTTTAATCACAATATAGCACAAGGAAAATTAACTCACTGTCCTTACAGGTCCCTGGAAACAAGGACTTGCAGAGTGAAAGAAACTGACACTGTCCCTACCTAGAGTTTTCTGTCCCTAGAATAAATGTTTTTTTTAATCACAATATAGCACAAGGAAAATTAACTCACTGTCCTTACAGGTCCCTGGAAACAAGGACTTGCAGAGTGAAAGAAACTGACACTGTCCCTACCTAGAGTTTTCTGTCCCTAGAATAAATGTTTTTTTTAATCACAATATAGCACAAGGAAAATTAACTCACTGTCCTTACAGGTCCCTGGAAACAAGGACTTGCAGAGTGAAAGAAACTGACACTGTCCCTACCTAGAGTTTTCTGTCCCTAGAATAAATGTTTTTTTTAAGCACAATATAGCACAAGGACAATTAACTCACTGTCCTTACAGGTCCCTGGAAACAAGGACTTGCAGAGTGAAAAAAAAAAAACACTCTCCCTACCTACAGTTTTCTGTCCCTAGAAAAAATGTTTTTTTTAAGCACAATATAGCACAAGGACAATTAACTCACTGTCCTTACAGGTCCCTGGAAACAAGGACTTGCAGAGTGAAAGAAAAAAAAACACTCTCCCTACCTACAGTTTTCTGTCCCTAGAAAAAATGTTTTTTTTAATCACAATATAGCACAAGGAAAATTAACTCACTGTCCTTACAGGTCCCTGGAAACAAGGACTTGCAGAGTGAAAGAAACTGACACTGTCCCTACCTAGAGTTTTCTGTCCCTAGAATAAATGTTTTTTTTAATCACAATATAGCACAAGGAAAATTAACTCACTGTCCTTACAGGTCCCTGGAAACAAGGACTTGCAGAGTGAAAGAAACTGACACTGTCCCTACCTAGAGTTTTCTGTCCCTAGAATAAATGTTTTTTTTAATCACAATATAGCACAAGGAAAATTAACTCACTGTCCTTACAGGTCCCTGGAAAAAGGACTTGCAGAGTGAAAGAAACTGACACTGTCCCTACCTAGAGTTTTCTGTCCCTAGAATAAATGTTTTTTTTAAGCACAATATAGCACAAGGACAATTAACTCACTGTCCTTACAGGTCCCTGGAAACAAGGACTTGCAGAGTGAAAGAAAAAAAACACTCTCCCTACCTAGAGTTTTCTGTCCCTAGAATAAATGTTTTTTTTAAGCACAATATAGCACAAGGACAATTAACTCACTGTCCTTACAGGTCCCTGGAAACAAGGACTTGCAGAGTGAAAGAAAAAAAACACTCTCCCTACCTAGAGTTTTCTGTCCCTAGAAAAAATGTTTTTTTTAATCACAATATAGCACAAGGAAAATTAACTCACTGTCCTTACAGGTCCCTGGAAACAAGGACTTGCAGAGTGAAAGAAAAAAAACACTCTCCCTACCTACAGTTTTCTGTCCCTAGAAAAAATGTTTTTTTTAATCACAATATAGCACAAGGAAAATTAACTCACTGTCCTTACAGGTCCCTGGAAACAAGGACTTGCAGAGTGAAAGAAACTGACACTGTCCCTACCTAGAGTTTTCTGGCCCTAGAATAAATGTTTTTTTTAATCACAATATAGCACAAGGAAAATTAACTCACTGTCCTTACAGGTCCCTGGAAACAAGGACTTGCAGAGTGAAAGAAACTGACACTGTCCCTACCTAGAGTTTTCTGTCCCTAGAATAAATGTTTTTTTTAATCACAATATAGCACAAGGAAAATTAACTCACTGTCCTTACAGGTCCCTGGAAACAAGGACTTGCAGAGTGAAAGAAACTGACACTGTCCCTACCTAGAGTTTTCTGTCCCTAGAATAAATGTTTTTTTTAATCACAATATAGCACAAGGAAAATTAACTCACTGTCCTTACAGGTCCCTGGAAACAAGGACTTGCAGAGTGAAAGAAACTGACACTGTCCCTACCTAGAGTTTTCTGTCCCTAGAATAAATGTTTTTTTTAAGCACAATATAGCACAAGGACAATTAACTCACTGTCCTTACAGGTCCCTGGAAACAAGGACTTGCAGAGTGAAAGAAACTGACACTGTCCCTACCTAGAGTTTTCTGTCCCTAGAATAAATGTTTTTTTTAAGCACACTATAGCAGAAGCACAAAACACACTGACACTCTCCCTACCTATCCTTCTCTTTCCCTAAACTAAAGGAATCCAGGTTAAGCAAGAAAGAAATAACAGTCACTGTCCCTGCCTATGCTACTCTATCCCTGCTCCGGAACACACTACACTAGGCCGCCGTGCTGGCGGCCTTTTATAGTGTGGGGCGTGTACTAAACACCCTCAGCAATAATTGGCCACAGGCATCCTGCCTGTGGCCAATCATTGCTCTCCTCGCTGCCGGCGCTGTGATTGGCCAAGCATGCGGGGTCACAGTGCATGCTTGGCCAATCACAGCGCCTGGATGACACTGCGATGGCGTAGTGCATTGTGGGCCGTTCGCGTCACTCGAATTTGGCGCGAACGGCCCAAATCGTTCGATCTTCGTCGAACGATCGAACAGCCAATGTTCGAGTCGAACGTATGTTCGACTCGAACACGAAGCTCATCCCTAAGGTCAAATAATGGATTCTGGGTAATTTAAATCAGGTGGCATGCTAACCTGATCTCTCTACAACTATCCTGTGTTCTCCAGCCTGAGACAATTTATTAATGTTGTCACAGATGTACCAGGCTCAAAGAAAAGTGCTTCAGATGGAAGAATTTGTCCAGAACGATTAAAAGGTGATAGTAAATATAAATGTAGCGGGGTGTTCCCCTTTAATCAGAGACAGGAAATTCCAGAGAGAGGGGAGTCGGGGGGAAGGAATATAAGGAGGGGGCGAGGCCTAGCTCTTTCTCTTTTGGACACGGGGCGACAGAGAGAGATACACCTGTGCGGATCTGTGCTGTTCCAGGCCTGAAGCCTGGGGCCTGTGGAGCGAACCAAAGAGCCTTCCACCCCCCCTTTGCGAGCCTGGGTGGCATCCAGACTCATCTCTTCTAAAGTTATCTGGATCGGGGATCCGATCGTAGAAGCTGCTGTGGACGAGGACCGACACAGCCGGTGGAAGTTCCGGACTGAGGGAAGTGTTCCGGAGTGGTGAGCGAGCGAAAGCTCATCTTTAAACTGTTACTTTTATACTTTGTGCCTACTAGACTTCCGAGGCCTAACACCTCCGGTGTGGGAGAATTACCCCCCCCCCTATTGGATTACAAATACATGGTTTTGAATACTTCAAGTGCACCACCTTTACAGATCCTGTGCCGGTGAAGATTCGTGTTTCTTCTAAGACTGAGTTTCATGGTTAGGGATCAGGCCTGATCCGTTAGATAGTTATAAGTTAGTTATCACACCACAGGGTGTTTAGGTAACGGTTGCCCCACGTGGCGTTCCGTCCCCTTTCCAAGGCGGGTACACACACACACAGTATTGTGATTTACAACTGCAGGGACCTGCTTATGTGTTGTGAACCAAATGTTACATGCATGCTATTCCCTTTTATCTTACCACTAGCAGTAAAGTCAGTTATTATTTACAACATTGTCTATGAGTCTGAGTTATCAATCCACACACCCACATTTAAAGCATAAGTGATTGTTTATGTGAAATTGCTGTGGGTTAACTGTGCCAGAGTGAGAGAGAGCAGATTAGCCGGGGGGTTGGGGAAGCCGCACTCAGGGCCCAAATCAAAACTTGCGGCTCTCTTAAGCTGAGGGTATCGCTACACGTGGGGGCTCGTAAATCCGGGATTACTGAGACAGCGGTGAGAGCCCGCCAAGACTTACCGGCATGGACCCGAAAGACATCAGAACGTGGTGTGAAGTAGCCAAGACAGATCCAAGCCAGTCAGTGGTCATTAACATTCCGGGTCAGGAATGGTCGACCGAAACGGTGGAAGGGTTAATGAAGTCAGACCCAGACACCTCACACCAGTATACGCTAGTGGAATATTCAGATGGGAAGCCAGAGGCTTGTAAATGCAAATATGCGCGGATGCCGGATAACAGATCTTATAGTTTGGCGTACGCTACTAAGAAAGAGCTATCACCAACGGGATCACCGCCAGTTGCGGCCCGTACCCCGCCAGAGAGGAAAGACGGAGCGACACCTCCGGTGACGCGTGCACCTGCCACGGCCATATCACCCGAACTGATAAAGGCGTTAGGGGATCTACTAACAAACTGTCAGAAGACAAGCACAGTGCACGTAGAGACTAGCTACCGGAGACTAAAAACATTCTCGGGGGAGCTCCCCGTCCCTGCGGGGGAGGAAGATTTTGACACTTGGGTGGAACAGGCATTACAAGCAGTAGAGGCATGGGAGGTGCCTGAAGCACAGAGAAGACAACGAGTTTTAGAAAGTTTGAAAGGTGCCGCGGCAGAAGCGGTGAAGAGCTTCCGTTTTGGAAATGCAAACTGTACAGCTCAAGATTGTCTGGCCATGCTGCAGGAAGAGTTTGGACAGCTGGAGAAGGTGACAGAGATGGTCTACCAATTTGAACATACTTTCCAGCAGCCGGAGGAGAAACTGTCAGAGTATGTTAGAAGGTTGAACAGGCTGTTATGCAAGATCGTCCTGAAGAAGGGAATGCTGCCCAAAGATGCAGATGAAGCACGAATGAAGCAGATCATGAGGGGAGCGCGGCGCTCAGACCCAGTCTGGCTGCACCTGAAAACCTCAGGAGGAGGAATGTCACTAACCTACTCTGATCTAATAAAAATTATTAGGGACGAAGAGGCGCTGCAGAGAGATCAGCAGGTGGCCAGAGTGAGTGTCACCCCTGTACCAGTGTTGGTCAGTTCAGTCAAGAGCCCGGAAAGAGATGCAGAAGTCGACACTTTGAAATCACAAATGTCCCAAGTGTTGGAGATGCTGACCTCTTTGATGGAGAAAGATCAAAGAAGAGCAGAGAAACCAAGTCCAAGAAAGGAGTTGTTCCCGAATACCTCAGAACCAGCTTCCATACAGGACCGAGAAGAGATGCTATGTTACAACTGCGGGGGCAGTGGTCACTTTGCCAGTAGGTGTTCCAGTCCCAAGAAGAAGAAAATGGATAATCGCCAGCCGGCGGGAAACTCCAGAGGGCCCCGGTGAGGGAGTCAACCGGGTGCCCATCTCTTTCAGTGAGCTCCAAACTGAATGGAAGGAAGCAAAAGAGAGGGGACAAGACCCCTCAGAAGAAATTTAGCACTCCCAAGAAGGAATGTCTACAACCAAGAGACAATAACATCCCTCAGCGGGTTTGTACTCCCATTAGGGTGGGGAAGGTCAATGCATACCGGGCTCAAGAGAGAATAAAGTCAAAAACAAACTGGATGAAGACAAGTCCTCAGAAGAAAGTGACCTCA
Source organism: Rana muscosa (assembly GCA_029206835.1). Classification (NCBI taxonomy): domain Eukaryota; kingdom Metazoa; phylum Chordata; class Amphibia; order Anura; family Ranidae; genus Rana; species Rana muscosa. The sequence goes on from CM055116.1 coordinate 1,094,070,158, forward strand.
ACCCGGCCGTACCCAGAAGAATTGGTCGGCCCGTCCCCCACTGTATCTATCCAGGTGGAAGAAGTATATACGAAGGCCCTCCTGGACACTGGAGCTCAAGTGACTTTGTTGTACAGAGACTTCTACGATAGGCACTTAAGCCATTTGCCTATACAGAAGATAGAAGAACTGGAGATATGGGGCCTGGGAACGCAGAGGTTCCCCTATGATGGTTATCTGCCCATAAAGCTGACATTCGACCCCTCTGTGGCTGGGAAGACAGAAGTGTTCGACACCCTGGCAGTTGTGTGTCCTAGACCACCCGGGGCCAGCAAGATGTCCCTCATCATAGGCACCAATACGGATCTAGTGAGAAGACTTCTGACCCCCCTGGTGAAGATGAGGAGCCATCAGGATCCAAACATCCATCCCATGCTGAAGACAGCCTACCAACGGTTAGTGTTGGAGCAGAAGACCCCAGGAGAGGGGATAGGGAAGGTGTGGAGACTGGGGAGAGAAGGAGTGGTGCTGCAGCCCGGACAGGTGGCTTGTCTCAGGGCCACTGTGAAGCTCACCTGGAAGCAGCCTGGTCCCTTTGTCATGCTGGAATCCGACCCAAGGGAAGATCACTCAGGCCTGGAAGTGATACCGGAAGTGATTCCAATCAAGGCCCTGAAGAAAGCCAGGGGAAGAGTCCCGGTGAGTGTGAGGAACTCTACAGAAAGGGCCATAGAGATCCCTGCTCGGATGCTGTTGGGACAGGTGAGTCCTGCTGTCCCAGTCAGCTGGTCAGAAGTAAAGGGGACGGGTGAAGAAGGAGATGTTTGGGAAAAACTTTCCATGGAGAACCCGAATTTACCTGGAGCCTGGAAAGAGAGAGCCAAGGCCCAGCTGACTAGATGGGAGAAGATTTTCTCCAAAAATGAGTTCGATGTGGGGTGTGCGAGGAGTGCTACCCACCGCATCCGCCTGCAAGAAGACAAACCGTTCAGGGAGAGAGTCAGGCGGGTTCCGCTGCCAGATCTGGAGGATCTGAGGGAACAGCTTGCAGAACTGAAAAAGACTGGGGTGATTCGAGAGTCCAGAAGCCCTTATGCCTCTCCAATAGTGGTGGTCAGGAAGAAGAATGGGTCGCTGAGGCTCTGCATTGACTACAGAACTCTCAACAGGAGGACCACCCCTGATCAGTACACCACGCCAAGGATAGAGGACGCCTTACAGAGTTTGTCTGGAGCTAAGTGGTTCAGCGTGATGGACCTCAAGAGCGGGTACTATCAAATTCCCATGCACCCAGAGGATAAAGAAAAGACCGCTTTCATAACTCCTGTGGGGTTCTTTGAGTTTAATAGAATGCCTCAGGGCCTATCTGGGGCCCCAGCTACTTTTCAACGTCTCATGGAGAAGACTGTCGGAGACATGAACCTCATAGAAGTCCTCGTGTACCTGGACGATGTCATTGTCTTCGGGAGAACTTTGGAGGAACATGAGGCCCGATTGGAGAAAGTGTTGAGAAGGCTTAGTGAAGAGGGACTAAAGCTTTCCCCCGAGAAGTGTCGGTTCTACCAGTCTTCGGTGAACTACCTGGGACACATAGTGTCTGAAAAGGGGGTGGCTACTGATCCTGAGAAGTTGGAGGCAGTTACCTCCTGGCCAAGACCCACAACAGTCACCGAACTTAGATCTTTCCTGGGCTTCTGCTCCTACTATAGGAGGTTTGTGGATGGGTTTGCCCGTATTGCCAAGCCCCTAAATGAACTGCTCAAGACTGAAGGGGAAGAGGATGGCTTGGGACCCAGAAGACCCGGGGAGTCGGTTCAAGATCAGTGGACCCCCAGGTGTGAAGAGGCCTTCAGAACCCTGAAGAGGAGCCTCACCACAGCCCCAGTATTGGCCTATGCTGATCCCACCAGACCATACGAGTTACATGTTGATGCTAGTCATGAAGGCCTAGGTGGAGTGCTCTACCAAGAGTATGAAGAGCAACTGCGACCAGTGGCCTATGTGAGTCGGAGTCTGACCCCCTCGGAGAAGAACTACCCCACTCATAAGTTGGAGTTCTTGGCCCTCAAATGGGCAGTGGTGGACAAACTAAGAGACTACCTCTATGGGGCAGAGTTTACAGTAAAAACAGATAACAACCCTCTGACTTACCTATTCACCACTGCCAAGTTGGATGCCACAGGACACAGGTGGCTGGCTGCATTATCTGGGTTCAACTTCAGTCTTAAATACAGACCAGGGACTGGAAATAGGGATGCAGATGCCCTGTCCCGAAGATCTCATACCATGGCTGATGACTGGGAGGACTGGACTCAGGTAGCGCCGGACGGAGTGCGAGCCCTTTGTCAAGGGGCTGAATTTCAAGCCAGAGGGGGCTCCAGAGCCGAGGAGATAGGAGTTACCACAGTGGGAGTCCCAAGACACTACTGCAGGGTGACTCAACTTGAAGAGGAATGCTTACCGAAGCTGTCTAAGAAGGAACTGAGGTGCGACCAATTGGAAGACCCCATGGGGAGATTGGTCTTTGAAGCGTTGGAAAACGAGAGTCCAGAGAAACTTCGACATCACCCCTCCAAGGAGGCTCGTCTGCTAAGGAGAGAGTTGGACAAGCTACAGGTCCATCAGGGAGTGGTCTACCGAAGGGGCCCCTCTGATGACTCCGAGGATAAATGGCAGTTGTTTCTCCCAGAGAAGCACCGAGAGACTGTGCTGGTTGCCTTACATGACCAGCATGGTCACCTGGGAGCTGAAAGAACCTTCCAACTTGTCAGAAGCCGGTTCTATTGGCCCTGTATGAGGGCTGAAGTGGAGGAATATTGCCACTCCTGTGCACGATGCATCCAGAGGAAGACTCTACCCCATCAAGCTGCCCCAATGGGCCACCTACAGAGTCAAGGCCCAATGGATCTGGTATGCATTGACTTTCTCTGCCTCGAACCCGATTTGAGTGGATTGGGAAATGTTCTGGTGGTAACCGATCATTTCACCCGTTATGCACAGGCGTTCCCCACCAGAGACCAGAAGGCTTCCACTGTAGCTAAGGTGCTTGTAGAAAAATACTTCGTCCACTATGGATTACCACAGAGAATCCACTCCGACCAAGGAAGGGACTTTGAGAGTCGCCTGATCCGGAACTTACTGGACTCCCTGGGAGTGGAAAAGACCAGGACTACCCCCTATCATCCACAAGGAGATGCCCAGCCTGAGAGATTTAACCGGACTTTGCTAAACATGCTTGGGACTCTGGAGACAGAGAAGAAGCAGCATTGGAGTCAGCACATATCCACTTTGGTGCATGCCTACAATTGCACCACCAGTGATGTGACGGGTTACTCTCCCTACCGCCTCATGTTTGGGAGAGAAGCAAGATTGCCAGTGGATCTGGCCTTTGGCATTTCTCTAGACTATACCTCTGCTACCTCCCACAAAGGATATGTAGACAGACTTAGGTATAATTTGAAAGCGGCCTATGAACAAGCCCAAGCGGCCTCAGACCAAAGAGGGGCCCGAAATAAAAGGAACTATGATTTGAAGGTTCGAGTGCAAGACCTGCAGCCTGGAGACCGTGTTCTGCTACGCAACCTAGGGATCCCAGGGAAGCACAAACTTGCTGATAGGTGGAGGTCTGAGCCTTACGTTATTTGTAGGAAACTCCCTGGACTACCGGTGTACAAGTTAAAGCCAGAGGGGAGAGTGGGACCCTTGAAGACCTGGCACAGAAACCACTTACTCCCGCTTAAAGAAGCAGTCAGGATACCTCCAGTGAGGAACCTACCGGAATCTGTTTCCATCTTGGATACTCCCAGACCCAACACTCGGTCTCAGACCTCTCGATCTAGAGGTGGACAGGCTTCTCAATCAAGTGAAGATGGGAGAGGAGAACTGGAGTGGCTATGGCCTTCCCCAACCCCGGAAAATCCCACCATAGACCTTCCACCCACTGAGGATATGCAGGATGGGACCCTGAACCCAGAAGCTACAGAGTTCATTCCATCCAGTGGCGTGCCTGAATGCTGGGAAGATATTCTGGGCCTGTACTCAGATGAAGAAGAGACAGAGGCCCCAGAACCAGTGACGATGTCAAAAAGTGTTCCTGAAACAGAGCCTGTGGCACCAGAGCCTGAAGTCCCAAGGGAGCAGAGAGCTCGCAGAGTCGTGAGGCCTCCCATGAAGTTAACCTACCCTCAATTGGGAAAGAGCTCAGAGGACTCTGTTACCACCGCTAGAAGAAGTACCGAGTGCTCCAATCCTTCCACTGTTCATTTGGTGGAGGGCAACCCCAGCTCACTCTCTGGCACAGTTAGGCAGGCCACTCATGCCAGTGTGACCTGTGGGACAGGGAATCCCACCTCTGAGTTTTGGTGGCAATTCCCTGTACCAACATCATACTCCGCACTCTCTAAAATGGTTCAGAAATGTTGTTAAAATGTTTATCTTTGGGGACCAAAGAGTTTTAGTGGGGGGAGTGTGTAGCGGGGTGTTCCCCTTTAATCAGAGACAGGAAATTCCAGAGAGAGGGGAGTCGGGGGGAAGGAATATAAGGAGGGGGCGAGGCCTAGCTCTTTCTCTTTTGGACACGGGGCGACAGAGAGAGATACACCTGTGCGGATCTGTGCTGTTCCAGGCCTGAAGCCTGGGGCCTGTGGAGCGAACCAAAGAGCCTTCCACCCCCCCTTTGCGAGCCTGGGTGGCATCCAGACTCATCTCTTCTAAAGTTATCTGGATCGGGGATCCGATCGTAGAAGCTGCTGTGGACGAGGACCGACACAGCCGGTGGAAGTTCCGGACTGAGGGAAGTGTTCCGGAGTGGTGAGCGAGCGAAAGCTCATCTTTAAACTGTTACTTTTATACTTTGTGCCTACTAGACTTCCGAGGCCTAACACCTCCGGTGTGGGAGAATTACCCCCCCCCCCCCCCTATTGGATTACAAATACATGGTTTTGAATACTTCAAGTGCACCACCTTTACAGATCCTGTGCCGGTGAAGATTCGTGTTTCTTCTAAGACTGAGTTTCATGGTTAGGGATCAGGCCTGATCCGTTAGATAGTTATAAGTTAGTTATCACACCACAGGGTGTTTAGGTAACGGTTGCCCCACGTGGCGTTCCGTCCCCTTTCCAAGGCGGGTACACACACACACAGTATTGTGATTTACAACTGCAGGGACCTGCTTATGTGTTGTGAACCAAATGTTACATGCATGCTATTCCCTTTTATCTTACCACTAGCAGTAAAGTCAGTTATTATTTACAACATTGTCTATGAGTCTGAGTTATCAATCCACACACCCACATTTAAAGCATAAGTGATTGTTTATGTGAAATTGCTGTGGGTTAACTGTGCCAGAGTGAGAGAGAGCAGATTAGCCGGGGGGTTGGGGAAGCCGCACTCAGGGCCCAAATCAAAACTTGCGGCTCTCTTAAGCTGAGGGTATCGCTACATAAAGTATGTTTCTAATTTTTATTATACACTAGTAAATAGACATAGATATTCCATATAGGTTTTCTGTTCAGAATTAAAAAAACTAAAGGCACCTAAAATCATGCTTGGCACTCACAAGCTTGGAAAAAGCTCATTCCCGCCAAATTTAAACCTGTTAAATGCAATATATACGGTAGTTTATTTAATTCTGCATCCATAGGACCTGGATTATCAAGCTGCTATACACAGCAGTAACTACTGCAGGAGCTGGAAGCCCTCCAGATAAGATTTTGTGGTTGTGAAATATTATTACGCCATTAGAATCTTGTGTTTGCCAGCTGTCCCTGGGTTTTTGAATAATAAAATGAACAATAGCGTATAAAGTTTCAGCTATCATCAAAAATAAACAAATATAATAAACAAAGGAAAATGTGTTTTTATAATGAACATTTACTTTACTACTGTGAGGGGGTTAGCTCGGCAGCGGGTGTGTGTGACCCCCGGGATGGGCTCCCCACACAAAACAGGCCCAGCAAACGGAGGTTGTGGTTTTCAAAATCAAAAAAAGGTGCGGTTTATTTTCTATTTACAGTGACAAAACACAGCAAAGCAAAAGAAACATAACCAAAATAAATCCTGGTCAAGTTGACCTCTGACTAAACATACAGGTTTCCTAACTAACAACTGGGATCAGCCTAGTGCTGTCCTAGTCCCTAAGTCCCTGGTTTAGTAAAAGTCCAAACAAATAGCCACACAGGCTTTGCCTCACCGCACAGGGGTTCACTCTCCCTAGACAGTCCACACAGGTCTGGTTCCAGGCATGAGCTAACATCTAATGAAGCTGGGAGTTCTTATAGAGGCCTAAATGAGCTGACAAGCTTCAGCTGGCCTCATCAACTCCCTGTCTGTACGACGCCCAGCCCTCTCCCTAGAGGTATGAGTCATCCATGAGCCCACTAGCCTTATACAACTCTCCACCTAGTTGTATAAGTCGGCGTAAAGCCTGAATCTGGGCGAAATATATCTACCCCCCTGGATGCAACCAGGTGACTTTACCTTCCTGCTGTCACATACCCCCCCCTCTTGTTTTAACCTCGGGGTTGGAACACCAGCAATCAGGCATTCATGTACTCGAGACAAAGCATCCACATTCCCCATTTGAACGCCAGGGCGATGCTTTACTGTGAAGTTGAATTCCTGGAGGGCCAGGAACCACCTATTCACTCTTCTATTTGTTTCCTTGTTTTGAGCCATCCACTTTAACGGAGCGTGATCCGTAACCATGTCAAAGTGCCTACCTAGCAGGTAGTACCGAAGGGAATCTAGAGCCCACTTCACCGCTAAGCACTCCTTTTCAACGGTGGCGTAATTTACCTCATGGGACTTCAACTTCCTGCTGAGGTAAATGACTGGGTGCTCTTCCCCGTTCCAGACCTGGGACAATACTGCTCCTAACCCCACATCTGACGCATCACTTTGTACGACAAAGTCTTTAGAGAAGTCGGGTGAGTACAACACTGGCTGGCTACATAAGGCTTGTTTCAAGAACTGGAATGCTGCCTCAGCCTCGGGGGTCCATTTAATCATGACCGACCCTTTCCCCTTCGTCAGGTTGGTTAGGGGCACAGCCTTAGAAGCAAAGTGGGGAATGAATCGCCGATAATACCCAGCGATTCCCAGAAAGGCTCGTACCTGCTTCTTGCTGTTGGGACGTGGCCAACTCTGGATGGCCTCGACTTTGTTGAGTTGGGGTTTTATTACTCCCCTCCCAATGGTGTACCCAAGATATTTGGCCTCCTCCTGCCCAATGGTACACTTCTTGGGGTTAGCCGTAAACCCCGCTTCCCGAACAGAGTCCAGGACTGCTTGCACTTTTGGCAGATGTGAGGCCCAATCTGTGCTATGGACAATTACGTCATCCAGGTAAGCCGCAGCATACTTCCGATGGGGCCTCAGCATCTGGTCCATTTTCCGCTGGAATGTGGCCGGCGCATTCTGTAACCCGAACGGCATTCTTTTATATTGGAACGCCCCGTCTGGGGTTACAAATGCGGTTTTCTCTTTGGCCGACTTGGCCAGGGGGATTTGCCAATACCCTTTTGTGAGGTCAAGAGTCGTCATGTATCGGGCTGTTCCCAGCCGGTCGATCAACTCATCTATACGTGGCATGGGGTAGGTGTCAAATTTTGTAACTTTGTTCAACTGACGAAAATCGTTACAAAATCGCCAGCTCCCATCCGGTTTAGGCACCAACACGATGGGACTAGACCAATCACTTTGGGACTCCTCTATCACCCCTAAGTTCAGCATTTTCTGTACTTCCTCCCGTATTGCCTCCCGTCGAGCCTCTGGGATCCGATAGGGTTTTAACTTCACCCTTTCACCGGGCGGGGTAATGATGTCATGCTCTACCCCAGATGTTTGTCCCGGCAGCTCAGAGAATACCTCCTTGTTGTGAAGCACAAACTCCTTAACCTCCTGTTGTTGGGGTTGTGACAAGGTGGCTGCTATTCCAACCTCAGGAATCACGCAACCAGTTTGAGCTGGTGACCAAGTGTCTGCGACTAGGGGCTCTCTATCCCTCCAGGCTTTCAACAGATTAACGTGATAGATCTGTTCGGGCTTTCGCCTTCCTGGTTGTCTGACCTTGTAATTCACTTCGCTCACTTTTTCCATTATCTCGTAGGGGCCTTGCCATTTGGCAAGGAATTTACTTTCAACCGTAGGGACAAGTACCAATATCCTATCCCCCGGGGAAAAGGTACGGGTCTTGGCTCCACGGTTGTACACTCTCTGCTGTGCCAACTGCGCTTGGGCCAAATGTTCCTTCACGATGGGCATTACCTGTGCAATTCGATCTTGCATCAGGGCAACATGCTCAATCACACTCCTGTGGGGAGAACTCTCACTTTCCCAAGTTTCCTTGGCAATATCCAACAGCCCTCTTGGGTGTCTCCCATACAGTAACTCAAAGGGGGAGAATCCCGTAGAGGATTGGGGCACCTCCCTAATAGCAAACATCAAATAAGGAAGTAAACAGTCCCAATCCTTTCCATCTCTATCCACCACTTTCTTCAACATTTGTTTTAGGGTTTTGTTGAATCTTTCAACCAGCCCATCGGTTTGGGGGTGATACACAGACGTACGCAATTGCGTCACTTTGAACAATTTACACAGCTCTTTCATAACCCGGGACATAAAGGGTGTACCTTGGTCCGTAAGCAGTTCTTTACAAATACCCACCCGGCTAAAAACAAGAGATAGCTCTTTGGCTATGGTTTTGGCCGAGGTATTTCGGAGAGGGATCGCTTCTGGATAACGGGTGGCATAGTCCATTATAACTAATATGTACTGGTGCCCCCTAGCGGACTTGATTATAGGACCTACCAAATCCATGGCGATCCTCTCAAACGGGACCTCAATGATGGGTAGAGGGACCAGCGGGCTACGGAAATGTGGCATCGGGGCCAACCTCTGACACACAGGGCAGGAGGAACAATAATTTTCTACGTCCTTCATCACCCCCGGCCAATAGAATCTCTGTAATACCCTCTCTCGGGTTTTCTCTGTCCCCAGATGACCTCCAAGAATGTGCCCATGGGCCAACTCCAACACCAACTTCCTGTAAGGTTTGGGCACCACAAGCTGCTCAACGGTTTCTTCTGCCCTTTTTGCCACCCGATACAGTAGGTCCTTCTCTACGCTGAAGTATGGGTAAGTGCAGGTATTATCTGGGTTCACTAACTCGCCATCTATTTTCACTACGTTTTCCCGTGCCTTTATTAGGGCGGGGTCTTTCAACTGTTCTGTGGCAAAGTTTTCCCTGTGAACCTCAAGATCAGAAAACTCCACAGACGGTAGGTTTTCGTCTGAGGAGGTGGGCTCCTCTCCAGTTTCTTGAGTCTCCCCTGCCAATACTGATAAGGGAAATTCCGGAGAGTCCTCACCACTCTCAGGGGAGTTCTGGCTATCACATTCCTGGTACATAGGGGCACCAGTGAGGGGCTCAGGATCATCCCACAGTTCCCAGAACTTCGGAAAATCCCTTCCCACAATGGCGTCATGCGGTAACTGAGATACTAAGCCCACTGGATGAGAGAGGGTACCTTTGGGGGTCTCGAAACACACTGTAGTCACTGGATACTCTCGGGTGTCCCCATGCACACAAATAACAGCTACCTTGCTATTCCCAGAGACCTCTGTTTTAACTAACTCAGCCTTTATCAGGGTCACAAGGCTACCTGAATCCAGCAATACCACAACATTTCTACCATTAACACACATTTTGCATAAATGTTTCTCAGTTCCTCGAATGGCAGTGCATGCGACTGTCGCACACAGCGACTGACGTCTGCCCGTCAGAAAGTCACACTGCATGGGTTCCTCCACAACCGGGCAATTGGCTGCAATATGTCCCGCTTGCCGGCAGCGGTAGCAAACGATCCTTCTTGCCGCCTCTTGAGCCGCTGATTTCCCAGGCTGTTCTCGCCAAACTTGGGGTAGAGCTCCCACCCTCTCACTCTCTCCACCCTCACCCCTTGGAATCCTCTTATCCGCCCCTGGGGATGGTCTGGTCTTAGGGTGGAAAGTCCGAGTGTCTCTGGAAGAGGCCGTCAGGTTCTCTGTAGCCAAGTATTTCTCCACACGATCCACAAGACCATCGGCCGTCTCTGGGTCTCCATGGCTTACCCACTTTTGGATGGCAGTAGGAAGAGCTCTCAAAAACCGATCCATTACAACACGTTCCACAATCTTTGGTGCGGACAAAGTCTCTGGCTGTAGCCACTTTCTGCTCAGGTGAATGAGATCATACATTTGAGACCTGGGGGGTTTTCCAAGCTGGAAAGTCCAGTTATGCACACGCTGAGCCCGGACAGCCTGGGTGACACCCAGCCTTGCCAATATTTCAGCTTTTAGCATCACATAGTCTTTTGCTTGGTTAGGCTCTAGGTCATAGTAAGCTTTCTGCGATTCACCAGTTAACAGAGGAGCCACCAGTCCAGCCCACTGCTCCTCAGGCCACTTTTCTCTTTCAGCGGTCCTTTCAAATGTGGTCAAAAATACCTCTGGATCATCCTCTCCAGTCATTTTTGTCAATAAACGACTCACCCCAAAGGACGCGGTATTAGTGGGACGGCTTTCCTCACTGGTCTGCGGACGTTGCTGCATTACTGCTTCCATCTGTTGTTGTAGTCTCTGCTCTTGCTTCTGCAACAGGTCTATGAAGCGGGCCTCAGATTGCTGCTGGGCTCGTTGCTGAGCCTCCAGACTCTGTTGCAAAGTTGCGTTTGTCTGCTGCTGGGCTGCAAGGCTCCTTTGCAAACCTGCATTTGTCTGCTGTTGATTGGCATTTGCTAGAGCCAGCTGCTTCAGTATCTCCTCCATGCTGGCTTAAAAAAAACTGCCACTGGTTCTCCACCAACTGTGAGGGGGTTAGCTCGGCAGCGGGTGTGTGTGACCCCCGGGATGGGCTCCCCACACAAAACAGGCCCAGCAAACGGAGGTTGTGGTTTTCAAAATCAAAAAAAGGTGCGGTTTATTTTCTATTTACAGTGACAAAACACAGCAAAGCAAAAGAAACATAACCAAAATAAATCCTGGTCAAGTTGACCTCTGACTAAACATACAGGTTTCCTAACTAACAACTGGGATCAGCCTAGTGCTGTCCTAGTCCCTAAGTCCCTGGTTTAGTAAAAGTCCAAACAAATAGCCACACAGGCTTTGCCTCACCGCACAGGGGTTCACTCTCCCTAGACAGTCCACACAGGTCTGGTTCCAGGCATGAGCTAACATCTAATGAAGCTGGGAGTTCTTATAGAGGCCTAAATGAGCTGACAAGCTTCAGCTGGCCTCATCAACTCCCTGTCTGTACGACGCCCAGCCCTCTCCCTAGAGGTATGAGTCATCCATGAGCCCACTAGCCTTATACAACTCTCCACCTAGTTGTATAAGTCGGCGTAAAGCCTGAATCTGGGCGAAATATATCTACCCCCCTGGATGCAACCAGGTGACTTTACCTTCCTGCTGTCACACTACCTATTACAAAATCAACCAAAATGTCATATTAGAATAATGGTATCAATATTCCCTGGGCCACAAAAGTTAAAAACATTAAAATAATTAAAAAAAAAATGTCCACCACATTCCCTGGAAAGAACGTTGATATAGAATAATTAAAAAAAAATCTATAGAAATGGATAACATTTTAAATCCTGCCAATCTGATGACCTAAATCAAAGTATAGAAAATAAATAAATGCGGCGCCGTGAAAAAATATCTATCCTGAAAATAGACATATACAAATACCAACCACAAATACTGTATGGAAAAATGTGGCCTGTGAAGCAGTGATAAGTGAATATAAATGTAATTTTTTCTCTCTCATCATTTTTCATATTGAATACCTTTTATATGGACTTTAAACACCCATTTTTATGTACATTTTTCTCTATTCACAGTGTTATTTATATATATATATATATATATTCTATATATTTTCACACTTGTTGATTGCACACGTTTGGACTAGTGTGTGTGCATCTTAAGGCCCGTACACACGGTCTGACTTTTTGCCAACAAACATCAAAATCAGCACGTTTTTCAAAAAATCCGACCGTGTGTACGCTCCATTGGACAAACTTTTTCGGTTTTCATCGGACAAAAGTTTGCTCTGCAAACGGACAAACTTTTCGGCAACAAAAGTCCGATGGTGCAAAGTCCTATCGTGTGTACAGAAATCCATCGGACTTTTGTCCGAGGTACAAATACGCATGCCCAGAACCAATGTTAAAATCAACCAACAATAGCAGAAGTTGACCAAAGGGTGGCGGTAAAGAGCAGAAAAGAGCGAAAAACCACGTGATGTTGGGAAAGTTTTGGAAAAGTTTGCAGAAAAGTCACAGCGTGTGTATGCTATGGGTGTGCCCGGCCAACTCCCTTCGGACAAAAATCCACGGAAAAGTTTGTTTGAAGTCCGACCGCGTGTACGAGGCTTTAGTCCATGTGCATTCTAGTCCATCTTATGGTGGTCACGGCTTCATAGGCCATATTATATTTTCGTTGGTTACATTTATATTTTTATATTCATTTATCACTGCTTCACAGGCCACATTTTTACATACAGTATTTGTGGTTGGTGTTTGTATATGTCTATTTTCAGGATAGATATTTTTTCACGGCGCCGCATTTATTTAATATATTTTCTATTTTTTGTTTACAATATGTCTGATTGTTGATGCTGGCAGCCATCACACAGTTTCTTTCTCACATTTGGTAGCGCAACTTTTTCCTTTTTGGGAGCCCAACCAAGTATAGGTTGGGCTCTAGTTGGTATATTCACTACAACAATATCAAGATTGGTCCTGTATAAACATTGACCCCAAATATTAATGTGAGTAATTGAAGTAATAGATCATTCAAAAAATTTGCAACATGATAGTTTTTTCCAGACTGAGAACAGTAACAATGTATCAGAGTTTGATAAACAATTGATCCAGTGAAGCAAGGTAGAGCAGAATTTTACTTCAACATGCACTGAACAGAGCAGAATAAAGCAAAGCAGAGATTCCATGCAGGGGTAATGGCCCATACACACTATCCGAATATCGGACGAAAACAATCGTCCGAGGAAGAATCGTACGATTTTCGGATCGTGTTTACACTACTTTCGAGAGCCGATCACGACAGTTCATCTGATATTATTCGATCGGACAAGCACGAAAATTTCCCTTGTACAATACCAGATCGTATGATTTTCATTTAGTCGGTATAGTTGTCGTCCGAAAATACAATACAAATACATTACAACACATGATATCACTTCCGATTCTTTTTTCTGTCATACGAGAATTTTCGTGACTTTAGTAACCTATTCAATTTCTACTTGTGACTATCAACCGAAAAAAGTCGTACGATCTGTCGTACGATATTCGGATCGTGTTTACGGGCCATTAGATTGGGCTGCAAATCTGAAGCAAGCATACAAAGCAGCTATGCACAGAAAACACAGGTGGCAAAGCATAGTCATCCAAAAGTTCATCAGTTGAACTGCCAACCCAAGATATATCCATGTAACTGTGTAGTAATGGAAAGGCACATGAAAGTAGATAAGCAAGTGGAATGTGGATTCACTTAAACATGAGGCATTCAATAAAGATTTTGGAAAGCTCCGAACTTGATTGTACAATAGCCCAAGCACCATAACTTATAACATATACAATGAGGTTTGGTCAGAAATATTGAAGAGCTTCTTTTTTTTTATAATTGTATTTTTATTGATTTTTAAAAGGACAGACATAATATTGTTACATAACGTACAATATACAGATATCAAAAACATCAAGATATCAGAGAAAAGCAAAGAAATGGGAGGTAAAGACAAGCAATGTCCATAAGTACAGAGGTGCTCGGTACAGCATATCAAAGAATATACAAAGTAAACAACTTGTAGGTAAATAATAAAAATTCAAAACCAGCGACAACATTACAATGTTGGTACAGTTCAAGATGTGGCAGTTGGTATAGGGGTCCCATATTCCGATCGATCCCAAGGCTCCCAAACTTTATCAAATTGGGGGATGATATCATGTACAGAGGCTGTCAAATATTCCATCCTCCGAATCTCGGCCACCAGATGAAGAAATCTGGACCACGGAGGAGGTGCCTTAGACAACCAGCACAACGGAATGAGCCGTTTGGCGGGCAGCAAAATATAGGAGATAAGCCGGTTAACTTTTTTGGTTACGCCTGAAAAAGGAAGGCCCAACAAATAATTTAAGGGATCAAGCGGAAGAGATACATCCACCACCTCCTGTATTAGTAGCCTCACATCATGCCAGAAGGGTTGGATCATAGAACATTGAAGATCTTCTTGAGCTACTGCATGCTGTGCTTCAGTCCAACAGTAAGGTACAATCCACTTGCAAACTCAAACTACAGTTCAAAGTAATAAACAGAAAAAACACATATACACAATAAATAATATATATATATATATATATATATATATATATAAGCAGCGCTAATTAAGTGCAAGCTGTGGGGGAGGGGAAACAGTTTCAGACAGGAGTGAATCTTAAGGTAAAAAACACACAGTATCTCATGGATAAGTCTGTAATAGGAGGTGATGAGAAAAAGCAATCTTCTTAATAGAGCCGCAATGCTCTCATTCTGCCACCAACACCACCACTCGTGAAGAGAGGAAAACTGGGGGGCCGTGAGACCTCCCCTATGATAGAACTCTTACCAGACGGCGCTGGATCAAAGGTAAAAACAAAGTGGCTACAGATCTCCTCCTCTCTCAGATAGCGGATATCATCAGACGGGATGCTCACATGTGTGTAAGAAAGAAGATCCACAATAGTGTAACTCCACAAAAACACAAGTTTATTGGTCCCCAATAACTCCCATAAAAACCGCACTTACAATATATAAAAAATCATAATACATTACTCGATCATGGACGTTGCTGGAACCGCGAGATGTCAGAGCTGTGTCTCCGTCCTAACTTCCCTGCGTTCCCTGCTCTGTTCAGCTGACGTACGTGTGCGACGACCAGCGTCGTGACGTCACTATGATATGCAGTCACTGTATCTAACCCAGACGCGTTTCGTCAGTAATAGACATCATCTGTGGGTGTGGACAAGTGACTAGGTATGCCATATTATATGGACTGATATGCTAGCTGATTGGTTGAACTTAGGGAGATGACACAACCAGACAACCGCGCTGACATCTCGTCCATTGATTCGTCACCGCATAGCATAACATAGCATAGGATAACAACACTTACTAATACATATATTGTCTCCTATCGGAAAACAACAGGAATAATATCCTCATGTGCAAAATAGTAACCACTATTCATAACTTACTAAAAAGGTAATCTGCATATTAAAACTTTATAAAACCGCTGTATTAATAAGAAATTATAATAAAGTGCATAGTGAATGAATGACTGGGTATAACTAAACCTTACATAAATAATAATCATAATAAAATGTAAACGCTAAAAGGCAAAGTTCTATATACAATCAATGTGTATATACTAAACATGATTAATAGTATTATGGGCACCAGAACCTAGATGGAACCCAAATAATATGATTAATACCATAATAAAGGAGTACTAGACAGATAAAAAAATACTTATTAACATATGCATTCCTTTTCAAACATAATAATGCTAATAATTAAACTCCATAAAAGAACATTATTCATAACAGAGATATGGACAGTAGAGCTACTAGTAGTCACTTATGAAACAGTTCACATCCAGCTCTATATTCATTCCTTTAGGTGTGAGTGTATCCATGAGAAATATCCAGCGTGTTTCTCTTTTGGATATCTCTCGCACCAAGTTCGAACCTCTCCAGTTCGGGTGTATACAATCTACGCCCCAAAATTTCAGAACGGAGGGATCTTGACTATGGTGTTCTTTAAAATTTAAGGATACACTATGATATTTATATCCAATCTCTATATTGTGTATATGTTCAGAGATACGAATCTTCAATTTCCTTTTGGTTCGGCCCACATACATCAAGTTGCATGGGCATTGCAGAACGTATATAACGTGGGTGGTATTACACGTTATAAACTCTGAAATCTTACAGGGCCTGTCATTCCCTGAAGAAACAAAATCTGTTAGTCCCCTAATATGATTGTTCACTGTTAGACATGAACTGCATTTACGGCATGAATAGAACCCGTTAAATTGCCAGCAAATACTTCTTCTAATAGGGGGATCCAATACTTTATGTACAATTTTATCACCAAAGTTAGGAGCTTTGCGATAAATGAAAGGTGGTTGCACTGGTAGTACACTCTGTAAGGTTCTATCCAAACATAGAACATGCCAATGCTTTCTGAATATTTTTTCAACTTCCTTATACTGAGTATGGAAGTTCGATATGAAACCCCATTCTTGTCTCGGGTTAGTAATACGCTCCCTATTGACAAAAAGCTCATCTCTTGGCATATTTGCAAGATCTTCTACAATCTTATCCAAGACTCGCTCATCATATCCTTTCTGGGTGAATCTTTCTTTTATAACCCTAGAATATGTAATGAAATCATCCTTCGTAGTACAATTCCGTTTAACCCTCATAAGTTGACCCTTAGGGATGTTATTAAGCCAGTTGGGATGATGGCCACTCATCAAGGGCAAATAACTATTCCTATCAGTTGGTTTAAAGTAAATAGTTGTAGAGAGGGTAGTGCCATGCAATCTTACATCAACATCCAGAAAGTGTATGTGTTCATTGCTGAACTCGTAATCTAGTCCAGTGGTCTCCAAACTGCGGCCCGAGGGCCGGATGCGGCCCTTTGCTCGCCTTTATCCGGCCCTTGGGGCAGTATCCCTCCCACTGATATGAGACACTATTCTGACATCTGACACCGACAGTGGAGCACCATTTCTCCCACTGACACCACTAATGAGGCACTATTCCTCCCTATGATACCAACGATGGGGCACTAGTTCTCGCCCTAATATCATATGTTTAGTCTCACTGATGCTAGGAAAATTTCCACCCCCCACTGGCCAAAGTCCGGCCCTCCAAGAGTCTGAAGGACAATAAACCGGCCCTTTGTTTAGAATGTTTAGAGATCTAGTCTGATGTTGTTTTTGTTATCATTCAGTTCTTTCAAAAAAGTATGTAATGACAACTCGTCTCCTTCCCAAATGAAGAACAGATCGTCGATGTACCTCCTGTAAAACAGGAGGCCATCTTTCCTACTGGCAAACACGGACTTATCCTCCCACTCACCCATGAACAAATTTGCGATACTGGGCGCGAATCTCGCGCCCATCGCAACTCCTCTCTTTTGGGAGTAATATTCATGGTTATACCAAAAATAGTTGTGGGCCAAGCAGAAGTCCAATGCTTGGCCCAAAAAAACTTTTTGTTCAAAGGGAATATCCTCACGCTGACTCAATGCCCAATTTAATGCCAACAGGGCGTCATCATGTTGTATAATAGTATACAATGACGATACATCCGCGGTCACCAAAAAATACGGGTTTTACCAGTTAAATCAATATCATTGATGAGTTGTAGAAAGCTCTTAGTATCCTTTAAATAGGCCCTAGTGTTGAACACACTGGCCTGAAGAAAGGTATCTAAATATTGACCTAATCTCGCCGTAACCGACCCTATGCTATTCACAATAGGTCTGGCGGGTGGCTTTGTAGAGTCCTTATGCACTTTAGGGAGAGTATATATAGTAGGCACTCTGCAAAAACTAGGTGACAGATATTTATGTTCTTTCTTATTTAGAACTCTCTTAGCTCTACCCATATCTACTAAGTTTTGTAGGTCAGCATGATATGCATGAGTAGGATTATTGTTTAACTTAACATAAGTGGTATCATCGGATAACATGTTGGAAAGTTGGGTGTCATAGTAGGATTTATCCAGTATGACTACCCCTCCCCCTTTATCCGCTGGGCGTATTACGATATTTTTCCTATCACGTAATTGCTTAATGCCCTCCTGAATATGTGGGGGATTACAATTTTTCTTCACTATGACCTTGTCCAAATCTTTCAGGACTAGGCTTTTAAATACATCAACATGTTGATTTGCGGGTTAAACAGTGACCTATTTTTCAAGGCACTGTCTACTCCTATAATGTTGGTATTACTTGGATGGTTACCACTTGGACCACTGTTAAGAAAATATTTTTTAATATTTAATTTTCTAATGTACTTATGGATGTCCATATACGTATCAAATTTGTTCAAAGATTTCTTGGGGGCACATTTCAAACCTAAATTCAATATATTGAGTTCCTTATGTGAAAAAGAGACTAAGCTGAGGTTGTATATTCCTACTGTTCCATCCTTCTTTTTTTGCTGTTTGTATTGGATCCTGCTCCCTGCCCTGCATCCTCTCCGTCTCATCTGGGTGGGACCGGTGGATGTGGGTACTGGTTCCATTCTTGTGGGGGTCTCCACCATCCTTGCTGGTTGTAAGGCGGATAATAATTCACAGGGGGCTTCCCCCTGTTGGACTGGTTGCCCCTGTGACCCCTGGTTCCTCTCTTGCCCCTCCCTAAAAAAGACTGTCGTGGGGATCCTTCATTAATCCGTTCATCATTATATTGAAGAGGCTCAAATCTATTATTAGTGGGCAATGGGTACTGATAATCACTGTGGGAAACACCTGCTCCATTATTTTGACCACCTCTAGAATTAGAGCGGTTTTGTCCACCTCTGCCCCTCCCTCCTCTACTCCTATCATTATAGGGGTGAGGAGGTGGGTTTGATGTAGGGATACAGGGGGTACTCTGTGTTTCCACCTGCTCCTGTCTCCCTGTGGTGTTAACTGGATGTAAAGTGGTGACATTCTCTATTGGAGATATTTTATTCTGCCACATATAAACAATCCCACTTTTAAAATCTCCTATATCACGGTGAAATTTCTTCACTTTTTTCTTTTGGGTGTCCTTATCAATTTTATCAAGTTTTTTATTTATATTGCTATTAAAGTCTATCCATTGCTGGGAACTTTTGATAGGATCCAATTTTGTGTTACACTCATTAATTAAGTGTTCCAACTTTGCCATTTTTTTACGTTTACGCTTTAAAACTAATTCCTGCAACCTAATACCCACCCCATTAAAAAACTCTACCCAGTTCAAAGTAGTCAAACATGCAAACACTTTTAATAGTTGATTTATAGGGTTGATTTACTGAAATTGAAGACTGCAAAATCGGGTGCAGCTCTGCATAGAAATCAGCTTCCTGGATTTGTTTGTCAAAGCTTAATTGAACAAGCTGAAGTTAGAAGCTCATTGGCAACCATGCCACAGCTTCACTAGATTTTGCACTCACCAGTTTTATTAAATTAACCCCATAAATTCTATGATTGAACAATATATCAATCAAGATCCATGGCATAGGTGCCCAGTGTGCCAGTATCTGTGTGCCAATGTATTATAGTAATGCACCTCATCCCATCCAAGTGAACATCATCCCACAGGAGTTCCACTATGCAAAGACTTGCTCTCAATCCTGCTTGCATCCATAGAACAGAGTCATGATGGGTAAAATACACATGCAATAGGAGATCTGGCTCAAGGTGCTGCTGCTGAGAAAGCTAATGGTGACAAACTAAGTTGCGGTGGTATTGTTACTGTCACATCTCCTGTTGAATGTGTGCTTTGCTCATCTTGCCAATTTTGACTCCATTCTATGGGGTGATATATCATTCTACTCCCCCTGGCTAAGTCAAGTTACATTGAGTAGGGTGGGACGAATAATATGTTGTGAAACATATACAGTATGTAGAATTTGTATGTGTTATATTTTTATATACATGAATACCTTCATGCTTTTTATGTTTACACACATAAAATGGAAGTATTATGTGAAATATGCCACATATTTTAATATTTTTACAATAAATGGATACAGTTTAACAGTATGGTATGGCAATGGCATTATTAGACACATTTAAAGTTCCATGTTGGAGGAAACTTGTTTTGGAATTTTAGGGATGATAGTGCCTAACCAAGCAACCCAGGCAACATATACGTATAAGTTTCTTTGCCATTCTATGGGAGTTCTCAGGATCCCTCAAATTTTATTAGTCCACTACAAGCTGTTTAATAGAACCCAGCTCTGATGCTGGAGGACTATGACTCCAGATCAACTTTCTTTGCAAACATTCTGCAAGTCTGCTGCAAGTTCTAGCTCAGGTATGTTGTGCTATAGTCATCCCACCACAGGGGTCACTGTGGCTGAATTGTCATGCTGTAAACTTGCACAGCTCTTTCTGTAGACCCACCACTGCAACTTTGCTCTTGCTAGAGACTTTCAAAGCAAATTTGCTACAAATTGGAAAAATGTCAACTAGAACTTGTTCTACAAATGCTCTGCAAGTGTACTTGTCAGTGAAATGTGCAGCAAGTTAACAGACTTACAATTTAACACTGCCACAAATTTGTGGCAAGTTATCCTTGATGTCTGGGATGTTAAGCTGCCTGCTAGGATGGCTAGAATTTATCAGAATATAAAGTGCTTTTGCGCACTTAGACCTCTGTACGCCCCATTTTTTTTCAATGCTAGATTTGTAGCACCTACTGTACATGCACACAATTCAACTTCAGTACATAACCACCATCCATTATTACACATGTCCATGTTCCATCAGAATTTGGGTGTCGTTGGCTTTGGTCATAGCGAAATGGTTTGCATTAATGTAATTATCAAGGCTACATATGAGTTCCAGACAGCATGTCATTGGAGAGTCTTGATTTTTCTATTGACAATTGTTTCCTAAATTTAACATGATTATGTTACTGAACTAAACCCATAATGACATTACCTCTGTTAGATTTTATTTTTCAGAGAACCTAAATGTAGTATAAAATGCAAAATCATTAGTCCCCATTACCCTATTAGAATTATAAAATTATTTATACCAGCTTGCACACAATTCCTTATATTATTTTTTGTTGCATTTTCTGTATCCCAGCAACTTCTAATTAACAAATGTTATGCTTTTTCTTTATGTAATTAGGATTTTTATTATGTTGCACCATCTTTTATGTTTCATGATGCAAAATTATTAGTTCTCATTTGAAGTGCTGGTTTAAGTTGTGACACATTTTAGCACTATACACAAGCTTCTACTTTATTTTTGTGTTAATTTTGAAATATAAAACAGTAGAAAGATAAAATATAGTAGTCTTGTGGAGGGTACCAAATTGCAAAAAAAAAACACAAATACGCGTTTAACCACTTAAGCCCCGGACCATTTTGGCTGGTTAAAGACCAGGCCCCTTTTTGCGATTCGGCACTGCGTTGCTTTAACTGACAATTGCGCGGTCGTGGCTCCCAAACAAAATTGACGTCCTTTTTTTCTCACAAATAGAGCTTTCTTTTAGTGGTATTTGATCACCTCTGCGGTTTTTATTTTTTGCGCTATAAACAAAAATAGAGCGACAATTTTGAAAAAAATTCAATATTTTTTACTTTTTGCTATAATAAATATCCCCCAAAAATATATAAAAAAACATTTTTTCCTCAGTTTAGGCCGATACATATTCTTCTACATATTTTTGGTAAAAAAAATCTCAATCGGCGTTTATTGATTGGTTTGCACAAAAGTTATAGCGTTTACAAAATAGGGGATAGTTTTATGGCATTTTTATAAAAAAAATTTTTTTACTAGTAATGGCGGCGATCAGTGATTTTTTTCGTGACTGCGACATTATGGCGGACGCATCGGACACTTTTGACACGTTTTTGGGACCATTGTCATTTTCACAGCGATCAGTGCTATAAAAATGCACTGATTACTGTGAAAATGACACTGGCAGTGAAGGGGTTAACCACTAGGTGGCGCTGTAGGGGTTAAATGTTCCCTGCATTGTGTTTCTAACTAAGGGGGGGTTGGGCTCTGTGTCACATGCCACCGATCTCCGCTCCGAGGACACAGAGCCAAGATCCGTGTCATTGTCACTAGGCAGAGCAGGGAGATGCTTGTTTACACAAGCATCTCCCTGCTCTATGCCTCCGTGAGACGATGGCGGGGATCCCCGCGGCGATCAAGTCTGCGGGACCCGCGGTCCGACTCACGGGAAAGGCAGCAGTGTCGCGCGCGCGACCCCCACGTCAGGCAGTTAAAGGGGACGTACAGGTACGTTGATGTGCCTGTACGTGCCATTCTGCCGACATATATCTACAGGAGGCGGTCGGCAAGTGGTTAAGGTATCCTGCACACCCAAACCCTAGAGCTATCTAAAAATTGAAAAGTGAAAAAACAAAAGCAACACTCATTACTAAACATATACTTTATACTAGACATGTGCACACTGAAATATTTTGTTTCGGAATTTAGTTTTCGTGCGAAAAATTCATTTATTTAGTTACTCCCGAAATTCGTTTTTATTTATTTTGTTTTTCGTTAAAAAATGCATTAGTCCGAAAATCCGAATTAATTAAGGTCGAATCTGTCATTGAAGGCTCATGGTGTCTGTTGAATGTTCTAATAGGATTCAACGGAGCAGCTAAAAGATTTGACGCCGCAATTGTACATTTCCGGTCGAATGTTCCGCCTACAAGCTATAGTAGAAATCTAATGTTGTATGACTAGTAATAATTATATTTATTAATTATTATTACTAGTCAATCAACATTAGAATTCTTCTATAGCCTATGGGCGGAGCATTTCACCATAAATGTCCGCTTGCTGCGATCGTATGTTTTTAGCTGCTTCGTCGAATCTTCATGTCTCTATAATGTCGAATCTTTTCTCTCTATGTAGAATAATCTTGGACTAATAGAGTTAAGGTTAGGCACATTCGACCACAGGTTCGATAGACACAGATCGCTATTGTCAGCGTCATGTCAAATCTCCTATCTATATCGAACTGTTGTTGCAACAAAAACGAAAATAAAGCATTTGTTTATGTCGGATCTTTCGGATTTCGGATTCTGCGCTTTCGTTATCGTTTGTCAAAACGATAACGAAAATACCCGAAATTCGGACGAAAATGCATTCGGACGAAAACGAATGCACATATCTACTTTATACTAACAGATACTGTAGCTTCATGTGTAAAACATGTGTAGTAACTAAAAGCTCAAGTTTTACATTTTTACTGTTCATAGTATTGGATCGATTGTTGGATTAAACAGAGTGGTATGTTTTTGGTTATAATTCCTTTTTTTTTTTTTAAAGATATTTTTATTTAGTTATAATTCCTAGTATAAAAATGGGCTGTGGTCCACTCAATCTTATCAATTACTATAAAAAGGCTAAGGATTCCGATCCAAAAATGTTTCATGCCGCGTACACACGGTCGGAATTTCTGACCAAAAGCTCACATCGGACTTTTCTTGTCAGAATTTCCGATCGCGTGTACACGGCATCAATCTGGGGGTGTGCAAAAAGTGTGAGCTTAATTACTGGCATATTTGAATACAAAGGTATTTATGCCTTGAACTGACATATTGGAGCCTATATAGGCATGGTGTTACATACTGTTTGGCATCATAGATACAGTAAAACCTTGGTTTGAAAGTAACTTGGTTTGAGAGCGTTTTGCAAGACAAGCTACATTTTTTTTTTACATTTTGACTCGATATACAAGCGATGTCTTGATATAAGAGTAGCGCGTATCACAACTGAGTATAAAAGAGAAGAGAGGTGCCTCTAAGTAGCAATAAGGTTACATTTAATGAAGGTACAACATTTAGCAACATATTCTACACTTAGAGGCGCCTCTCTTCTTTTTTATACTCTGTAGCTCCTGATGGATTTTGCTTCTAATCCTCTTATGGAGGCTTCCATTTGTGGTGGACATTTTATGGTTACACAACCAATCACATTGCTATAATCTTTTTATATGGACCATAAACTGAAGGACCTATAAATAAATGGTTGTAGAACAAATCATCTGAGTTTCCATTATTTCTTATGGGGAAATTTTCTTTGATATTCAAGTGCTTTGGATTTCAAGCATGTTTCTGGAGCAAATTATGCTCGCAATCCAAGGTTTTACTCTAAATTGTTGTAAGTCTTGTAAATATCCAGTTTTGCCACCTTTATGGCTCCTTTAAGCCCCGTACACACGGTCGGACTTTTGGCCAACAAACTTCATTTTGAGCAAGTTGGACCAACAATCTGACCGTGTGTACGCTCCATCGGACAAACTTCTTTTTTTTTTTTTTGTTTTCATCGGACAAATGTTTGGTCTGCAAACGGACAAACTTTTGCCCAACAAAAGTCCGATGGAGCAAAGTCCGACCGTGTGTACAGAAAACCATCGGACTTTTGTCTTATGGAAAAAACAAATAATGTTACAATCAACCAACAATAGCAGAAGTTGACCAAAGAGTGGCGGTAAAGAGCAGAAAAGAGCAGAAAAACCACGTGATGTTGGAAAAATTTTTGGGAAAGTTTGCAGAAAAGTCAGAGCGTGTGTATGCTATGGGTGTTTCCGACCAACTCCGTTCGGACAAAAAAACACGGAAAAGTCCGATGGAAGTCCGACCGTGTGTACGAGGCTTAACAAAAACATGATTTACCCATACTTCTAGATATATACTTAGGAATTGAAGAAATGAGATGGATATTTTACCTCTCAGTTTATCAAACAATAAATGATCCAATATTGATTTTGAGTCAGTCCTATAGCCCATCTCCGGGCACAAAAAAAAACAATCTCTTCAACCCCACTTGCTCCCACCCACTTACTTCCACCCATTCACAATAAAAGAAAAAAAATTCTAACCTACTTTTTTACTTACCAGAGTCTCCCTTTGACCTTTGAGACAGCTGATCTGACACAAAAGTTTAGCCCCCCCGACTGGTCTTGTTGCCACCACTCCTTTTGGGGCATTATGATATTGCTGTTTAAAGTCCTCAAGACCCTGTGAGACCCCTCTGATGAACAGCCAATGGGAAGTGTCTATGTCACCAGAGAGAGAGATGTGGGCACTCAAAGAGGAATCCTTGCACAGTGCAGCCCAAAAAGAAGAAAAATCTAGACCTAGCCTATCATGTGACGAAGCTCAGTACCCAGCTGATGTACTTGGATGAAGCATATATGCTGTGTTTGTGTTTAGATGACTTTGCTCTGGGTTTTCTCTAACACCCCAAAACATTGTGTAGATTGGCTTGTAACTACACTCACTGGCCACTTTATTAGGTACACCTAGTACCGGGTTGGATCCCCTTTTTGCCTTCAGAACTGCCTTAATTCTTTGTGGCATAGATTCAAAAAGGTGTTGAAAACATTCCTCAGAGATTTTGGTCCATAGTGACATGATAGAATCACACAGTTGCTGTAGATTTGTGGGCTGCACATCCATGATGCAAATCTCCCGTTTCACCACACCCCAAAGGTGCTCTATTGGATTGAGATATGGTGACTGTGGAGGCCATTGGAGTACAGTGACCTCATTGTCATGGTCAAGAAACCAGTGGTGAGATGATTTGAGCTTTGTGACATGGTACATTATCCTGCTGGAAGGAGACATCATAAGATGGATACACTGTAGTCATCAAGGGTTGGACATGGTCAGCAAGGCCGTGGTGTTTAAACAATGCTCAATTGGTACTATGGGGCCAAACATGTGCCAAGAAAATATCCCCCACACCATTACACCACCAGCATGAACCATTGATACAAGCCAAGATGGTTCCATGGTTTCATGTTGTTTACGCCAAATTCTGACCCTACCATCTGAATGTTGCAGCTGAAATCGAGACTCTTCAGACCAGGCAACATTTTTACAATCTTCTATTGTCCCATTTTGGTGAGCCTGTGCAAATTGTAGTCTCAGTTTCTTGTTCTTAGCTGACAAGAGTAGCACCTGGTGTGGTCTTCTCCATTTTCCTCCATATAACTGACATTTACTGAATATTTTCTCTTTTTTGGGGCATTTTCTAGTATAAAGTTTGTACGTGCGTCACACTCCCCTTTGGGGTTCACACTCACCAGGGAGATGAACACATCAGGTGTTGATATGTTTAGCCAAGACTATCTTCAGCGTCATGGAAGATATCGTAGCGTATCCTGGATTCTCCACCGGTGCTCCATGGGTGATTATCTGTCAGTCCCCACACAGCCAGAGCAGTGTTCAGTCTACATTGTATATCCCTGTATGTCGCGATCATTCAGGTGTTTATCTAATAGTTTTTTGAAACTATCGATTCCCCTCGCTGAAACCACCTCCTGTGGAAGGGAATTCCACATCCTTGCCGCTCTTACAGTAAAGAACCCTCAACGCTGTTTAAGGTTAAACCTCTTTTCTTCTAATTTTAGTGAGTGGCCACATGTCCTATTAAACCCCCTTCCGCAAAAAAGTTTTATCCCTATTGTGGGGTCACCAGTGTTGTTTTTGTAAATGGAAATCATATCCCCTCTCAAGCGTCTCTTCTCCAGAGAGAATAAGTTCAATGCTCGCAACCTTTCTTCATAACTAATATCCTCCAGACCAGGGGTCAGGAACCTTTTTGGCTGAGAGAGCCATGAACGCCACATATTTTAAAGTGTAATTCCGTGAGAGCCATACAATATGTATAAAACTAAATACAAGTAAATGTGTGCATTTTATGTAAGACCAACACTTTCAAAGTACAATAACATCTCCCCCACTGTAATGTCCACATCTTCCCCACAGTAATGTCCACATCTCCCCCCTGTAATGTCCACATCTTCCCCACTGTAATATCCACATCTCCCCCCACTGTAATGTCCACATCTCCCCCACTGTAATGTTCACATCTCCCCCCTGTAATGTCCACATCTCCCCCCACTGTAATGTCCACATCTCCCCCCACTGTAATGTCCACATCTCCCCCCCTGTAATGTCCACATCTCCCCCCTGTAATGTCCACATCTCCCCCACTGTAATGTCCACATCTCCCCCCACTGTAATGTCCACATCTCCCCCACTGTAATGTTCACATCTCCCCCCACTGTAATGTCCACATCTCCCCAACTGTAATGTCCACATCTCCCCCACTGTAATATCCACATCTCCCCCACTGTAATATCCACATCTCCCCCACTGTAATATCCACATCTCCCCCCCTGTAATGTCCACATCTCCCCCACTGTAATGTCCACATCTCCCCCACTGTAATGTCCACATCTCCCCCCCTGTAATGTCCACATCTCCCCCACTGTAATGTCCACATCTCCCCCCACTGTAATGTCCACATCTCCCCCACTGTAATGTCCACATCTCCCCCACTGTAATATCCACATCTCCCCCCACTGTAATGTCCACATCTCCCCCACTGTAATGTCCACATCTCCCCCCACTGTAATGTCCACATCTCCCCCACTGTAATGTCCACATCTCCCCAACTGTAATATCCACATCTCCCCCACTGTAATGTCCATATCTCCCCACATCTCCCCCCACTATAATATCCACATCTCCCCCACTGTAATATCCCCATCTCCCCACTGTAATATCCACATCTCCCCACATCTCCCCCACTGTAATATCCACATCTCCCCCACTGTAATGTCCACATCTCCCCCCCACTGTAATATCCACATCTCCCCCACTGTAATATCCACATCTCCCCCACTGTAATGTCCACATATCCCCACATCTCACCCCACTGTAATATCCACATCTCCCCCACTGTAATATCCACATCTCCCCCACTGTAATATCCACATCTCCCCTACTCTAATGTCCACATCTCCCCACATCTCCCCCCACTGTAATGTCCACATCTCCCCCACTGTAATGTCCACATCTCCCCCACTGTAATGTTCACATCTCCCCCTGTAATGTCCACATCTCCCCCACTGTAATGTTCACATCTCCCCCCTGTAATGTCCACATCTCCCCCCACTGTAATGTCCACATCTCCCCCCACTGTAATGTCCACATCTCCCCCCTGTAATGTCCACATCTCCCCCCTGTAATGTCCACATCTCCCCCACTGTAATGTCCACATCTCCCCCCACTGTAATGTCCACATCTCCCCCACTGTAATGTTCACATCTCCCCCCACTGTAATGTCCACATCTCCCCAACTGTAATGTCCACATCTCCCCCACTGTAATATCCACATCTCCCCCACTGTAATATCCACATCTCCCCCACTGTAATATCCACATCTCACCCCTGTAATGTCCACATCTCCCCCACTGTAATGTCCACATCTCCCCCACTGTAATGTCCACATCTCCCCCCCTGTAATGTCCACATCTCCCCCACTGTAATGTCCACATCTCCCCCCACTGTAATGTCCACATCTCCCCCACTGTAATGTCCACATCTCCCCCACTGTAATATCCACATCTCCCCCCACTGTAATGTCCACATCTCCCCCACTGTAATGTCCACATCTCCCCCCACTGTAATGTCCACATCTCCCCCACTGTAATGTCCACATCTCCCCAACTGTAATATCCACATCTCCCCCACTGTAATGTCCATATCTCCCCACATCTCCCCCCACTATAATATCCACATCTCCCCCACTGTAATATCCCCATCTCCCCACTGTAATATCCACATCTCCCCACATCTCCCCCACTGTAATATCCACATCTCCCCCACTGTAATGTCCACATCTCCCCCCCACTGTAATATCCACATCTCCCCACTGTAATATCCACATCTCCCCACATCTCCCCCCACTGTAATGTCCACATCTCCCCCACTGTAATGTCCACATCTCCCCCACTGTAATATCCACATCTCCCCCCACTGTAATGTCCACATCTCCCCCACTGTAATGTCCACATCTCCCCCCACTGTAATGTCCACATCTCCCCCACTGTAATGTCCACATCTCCCCAACTGTAATATCCACATCTCCCCCACTGTAATGTCCATATCTCCCCACATCTCCCCCCACTATAATATCCACATCTCCCCCACTGTAATATCCCCATCTCCCCACTGTAATATCCACATCTCCCCACATCTCCCCCACTGTAATATCCACATCTCCCCCACTGTAATGTCCACATCTCCCCCCCACTGTAATATCCACATCTCCCCCACTGTAATATCCACATCTCCCCCACTGTAATGTCCACATATCCCCACATCTCCCCCCACTGTAATATCCACATCTCCCCCACTATAATATCCACATCTCCCCCACTGTAATATCCACATCTCCCCCACTGTAATGTCCACATCTCCCCCACTGTAATATCCACATCTCCCCCACTGTAATGTCCACATCTCCCCACACCTCCCCCCACTGTAATATCCACATCTCCCCCACTGTAATATCCACATCTCCCCCACTGTAATATCCACATCTCCCCTACTCTAATGTCCACATCTCCCCCACTGTAATATCCACATCTCCCCCACTGTAATGTCCACATCTCCCCACATCTCCCCCCACTGTAATATCCACATCTCCCCCACTGTAATATCCACATCTCCCCCACTGTAATATCCACATCTCCCCTACTCTAATGTCCACATCTCCCCACATCTCCCCCCACTGTAATGTCCACATCTCCCCCACTGTAATTTCCACATCTCCCCCACTGTAATGTCCACATCTCAACCCACTGTAATGTCCTCATCTCCCCCACTGTAATATCCACATCTCCCCCACTGTAATGTCCACATCTCCCCACATCTCCCCCCACTGTAATATCCACATCTCCCCCACTGTAATATCCACATCTCCCCCACTGTAATATCCACATCTCCCCCACTGTAATATCCACATCTCCCCCACTGTAATATCCACATCTCCCTCACTGTAAAATCCACATCTCCCCCCACTGTAATGTCCACATCTCCCCCACTGTAATGTCCACATGTCCCCCACTGTAATATCCACATCTCCCCCACTGTAATGTCCACATCTCCCCACATCTCCCCCCACTGTAATATCCACATCTCCCCCACTGTAATATCCACATCTCCCCCACTGTAATATCCCCATCTCCCAACTGTAATATCCACATCTCCCCACATCTCCCCCACTGTAATATCCACATCTTCCCTACGATTGTCTGCTTGCTTACCACTACACAAGCAGGCAGATCCACGAGCAGTTGAGGCAGGTGATGGTGACATCAGCACACCGCTCACCTTGGCCGCCGCCGGGTGTACCAAGATGGCCGGCGTTCCGGAGCTAGGCCGAAGCAGCGGCCTTCTCCTATAGGCTCAATCCGCGGATCGGCACACCACGCGATCCGCGGATTGAGAGGCGAGAGCCAGATTCAGCCATCAAAAGAGCCACATCTGGCTTGCGAGCCATAGGTTCCCGACCCCTGGCTTAGCCTATCATCTACTAGGACCCCCAGGTCCCTTTCCATCCTAGATTCCCTAGAGGTTCGCCCCCTAGTAGATTGCATTCATATTTTGGCCACCCAAATGCATTATTTTACATTTTTCTACATTAAACCTCATTTGCTATGTAGTTGCCCACCCCATTAATTCGTTCAGAGCTTCTTGCAAGGTTTTCACATCCTGCTGAGAACTTATTACCCTGCTTAGCTTAGTGTCGTCCGCACATACAGAGATTGAGCTGTTTACCCCATTCTCCAGGTCGTTTATGAACAAATTAAACAAGATTGGTCCCAATACAGAACCCTGCGGGACCCCACTTCCCACCCCTAACCATTCAGAGTATTCCCCATTTATCACCACCCTCTGAGCTCACCCTTGTAGCCAGTTTTCAATCCATGTACTCACCCTATGGTCCATGCCAATGGACCTTACTTTGTACAGTAAACGTTTATGGGGAACTGCGTCAAACGTTTTTGCAAAACCCAGATACACCATGTTATTGGGCCTTCCTTTACAGTTGTGCTCATAAGTTTATATACCCTGGCAGAATTTCGGATTTCTTGGCCATTTTTCAGAGAATATGAATGATCACACAAAAATGTTTCCGTCACTCATGGTTAGTGTTTGGCTGTTTGGCTGAAGCCATTTATTATCAATCACTCTTTTTAAATCATAATGTCAACAGAAACTACCCAAATAACCCTGATCAAAAGTTTACATACCCCAGTTCTTAATACTGTGTATTGCCCCCTTTAACATCAATGACAGCTTTGATGCCGCGTACACACGATCGATTTTCTCGACGGTGAAAACACCGTCGAGAAAATAGACGGGAAAAACAAGGAACAGCTTGTTCCCCTACACATGGCCGGTTTTCCCGAAATTTTTTCTCTTGGTCAAGAAAAACGACCGTGTGTAGGCTCCCCGGCAGTGTTTCCCTATGGGAAAACTGCCGCGGAAAAAGATGCCGTGAATCACGACGAGAAAAAATAGAGCATGTTCTAATTTTTCTCGTCGTGATTAATGCCATTCTTCTCGTCTGGAAAAATGATCGAAAGCCCACACACGGTCGTTTTTCTCGTCAAAGACGTGAAAAATGGTCGTGTGTACGCGGCATAAGTCTTTTGTGGTATTTGTGGATGAGGCTCTTTATCTTCTCAGATGGTAAAGCTGCCCATTCCTCTTAGCAAAAAGACTCCACTTCCTGTGAATTTTTGGGCTGTCTTGCATGAACTGCACGTTTTAGACCTCCCCAGAGCGACTCAAAGATATTGAGGTCAGGAGACCGAGATGGCCACTCCAGAACCATCACTTTATTCTGATGTAGCCAATGACAGGTCGACTTGGCCTTGTGTTTTGGATCATTGTCATGTTGGAATGTCCAAGTATGTCCCATGCGCAGCTTCCTGGCTGATGAATGCAAATGTTCCTCCAGTATTTTTTGATAACATACTGCATTCATCTTGCCAACAATTTTGACCAAATGTCCTGTGCCTTTGTAGCTCACACATCCCCAAAAAATAAGCGATCCACCTCCGTACCATTCATCATAGGCCTTGTTGGCTCCTCTCCAAATATAGTGTTTATGGTTGTGGCCAAAAAGCTAAATTTTGGTCTTATCACTCCAAATTACTTTGTCCCAGAAGGTTTGAGGCTTGTCTCTGTGCTGTTTGGCTTATTGTAAGCGGGATACTTTGTGGCATTTGCGCAGTAATTGCTTTCTTCTGGCGACTCGACCATGCAGCCCATCTTTCTTCAAGTGCCTCCTTATTGTGCATCTTGAAACAGCCACACCACATGTTTTCAGAGAGTCCTGTATTTCATCTGAAGTTATTTGTTGGGTTTTCTTTGCATCCCGAACAATTCTCAATTCCTTGGATATCTTCTTATATCCCTTTCCTGTTTTATACAGTTCAACTACCTTTTTTCACGCAGATCCTTTGACAATTCTTCTGCTTTCCCCATGACTCACAATCCAGAAACGTCAGTGCAGCACTGGATGAAAGATACAAGGGCCTGTTAGGAGTTCAGAAATGCATTGGCCTTTTATATACACACACTAATTACAAGCAAACAGATCAGAGGTAAGGATGGTTACCTTTAATAGCCATTCAAACCCCTTTATGTCAACTTGTGTGCATGTTATCAGGCCAAAATCACCAGGGTATATAAACTTTTGATCAGGGTAATTTGGGTAGTTTCTGTTGCTATTATGATTTAAAAAGAGTAAACACAGCTGATAATAAAAGGCTTCAGCCAAACACTAACCATGAGTGAAAGAAATGCTTTTGTGTTATCATTCATATTCTCTTAAAAATGGCAGAGAAATCATAAAGGGTATGTAAACTTATGATCATAACTGTATCTAGATGGCAGCCCACCTCCTCATAGAATGTTAATAGATTGGTTTGGCAAGAACGATTCTTCATGAATCCATGCTGATTACTGCTAATGATACAGTTTTCATTACTAAAATCCTGTATATAGTCTCTTATCATCTCCTCCAAGAGCTTGCATACTATTGATGTTAGGCTAACTGGTCTGTAATTCCCAGGGATGTATTTTGGCCCTTTTTTAAATATTGGTGCTACATTGGCTTTTCTCCAATCAGCTGGTACGATTACAGTCAGTAGACTGTCAGTAAAAATTAGGAACAATGGTCTGGCAATTACTTTACTGAGTTCCCTAAGTACACTCGGGTGCAAGCCATCTGGTCCCGGTGATTTATTAATGTTAAGTTTCCCAAGTCTATTTCTAATTCTGTCCTCTGTTAGCTACGAGGGTGCTTCCTGTGATGTGTCATGAGAACAAGCACTGCAGTTTTGGTTACTGAAGCCCCACGATTCCCTCGTGGAAGACTGAGGAGAAGAATAAATTCAATACCTTCGCCATCTCCCCAGCCTTTGTAACCAGATGTCCTTCCTCATTCTTTATGGGATCAATATGGTCTGTCCTGCCTTTTTTACTGCTTTTTTGCTCTCCTCCGCTATGTGTCTTTCATGTTTTTTCTTAGCCGCCCTAATTGCACTCTTACATATCTTGTTGCATTCTTTGTAAAGTCTGAATGCTGACGATGATCCCTCAGCCTTGTATTTATTGAAGGCCTTCTCCTTTGGTTTTCTATGCATTTTTACATTAGAGTTAAGCCATCCAGGACTTTTGTTCGCTCTTTTATATTTATTTCCCAGCGGGGTGCACTGGCTTATGCCCTTATTTAATATGCTCTTAAAGCAAACCCATCTCTCCTCCGTGTTCTTTGTTTCTAAGATTGTATCCCAAAGTATTCACAGCGCTTCACTTTTTCCACATTTTATGTTACAGTCCTATTCCAAAATTGATTAAATTCATTATTTTCCTCAAAATTCTACAAACAATACCCCATAATGACAACAAATAAGTTTGTTTGAAATCTTTGAAAATGTATTAAAAATATAAAACAAAAAAGAACATACATACATAAGTATTCACAGCCTTTGCTCAATACTTTGTTGAAGCACCTTTGGCACCAGTTAAAGCCTCAAGTCTTTTTGAGTAAGATACTACAAGCTTGGCACACCTATTTTTGGGCAGTTTCTCCTGGTCTTCTTTGCAGGACCTCTCAAGCTCCATCAGGTTGGATGGGGTGTGTCGGTGCACAGCCATTTTCAGATCTCTCCAGAGATTTTCAATCGGGTTAAAGTCTGGGCTCTGGCTGGGCCACTCAAGGACATTCAAAGAGTTGTCCCATAGCCACTCTTTTGTTATCTTGGCTGTGTGCTTCGGGTTGTTGTCCTGTTGGAAGATGAACCTTCGCCCCAGTCTTAGGTCCTGAGTGCTCTGGAGCAGGTTTTAATCAAGAATGTCTCTGTACATTGCTGCATTCATCATCCCTCCATCCTGACTAGTCTCCCAGTTCCTGCCACTGAAAAACATTGCCACAGAATGATGCTGCCACCACCAACCCAACATGCTTTACTATTGGCCAGGTGATGAGCGGTGCCTGGTTTCCTTCAGACATGATGCTTGCCATTCAGGGTAAAGAGCAGTGGTGGCTTGTGGTTTTTGTTTGGGAGGCGGCAAAGAACCACTCCCCGTGGCACCTCAACCCCCCCGCTGATCGTCGGGCACACAGCGGTGAGGATCGGCAGGCGCACAGCGGCGAGGATCGGTGGGCACATTGCGCAGGGGATCAAGCTGCGGCGGGCATCTGGCAGCATCTCCTGTGCCCTCTTCTCTTCTGAGATCACGGCGGCTTCCACTGTGCGTCTCCAACCCTCCTCCTAGGCATCCAATAGGATCACCTGACCTTTCAGCCAATCGGAAAACGGGTATCAGACCCGCGCTTCCTGATTGGCAGAGAGGCGATTCAGTGTTAGAAAAGCGAATATTCATTTGCTTTTCTAAGCATGAATCTATGCATGAATCTATCCATTAAACATATATGGATAGAGGGGGCGGCACCCATGTGCCCTTAATCGATGAGCCGCCCCTGCCAAAGAGTTCAATCTTTGTTTCATCAGACCAGAGAATTTTGTTTCTCATGGTTTGGGAGTCCTTCAGGTGCCTTTTGGCAAACTCCAGGTGGCTGCCATGTGCTTTTTACTGAGGAGTGTCTTCCGTCTGCCCACTCTACCACACAGGCCTGATTGGGGGAGTGCTGCAGAGATGGTTGTTCTTCTGAAAGGTTCTCCTCTCTCCACGGAGAAACGCTGGAGCTCTGTCAGAGTGACTATCGAGTTCTTGGTCACTCAGTTTGGCCGGGCAGCCCGCTCTAGGAAGAGTCCTGGTGGTTCCAAACTTCTTCCATTTACGAATGATGGAGGCCACTGTACTCATTGGGACCTTCAATGCTGCAGAAATTTTAAATGTAACTATGTATAAAATAATTATATATATATACTGTATGTTTTTTTAACAGTCCCAAATAGGGAAAAAGCCATAAAATTAAGTTTATTGTTATGCCGTGTACACACAATCGGTTTTACCGATGAAAACCATCCGATGGACTTTTCTCATCGGACAAACCGATCGTGTATGGGCCGCATCGGTCTTTTTTCCATCGGTGAGAAAAAAATAGAACATGTTTTAAATTTAACCGATGGGAAAAAAAACGATAGCAAATTCCGATCGTCTGTGTGGAACTCCATCGGACTAAAAACCCACGCATGCTCAGAATCAAGTCGACGCATGCTCAGAAGCATTGAACTTAATTTTTCTCGGCTTGTCGGAGTGTTTTACGTCACAGCTTTTGGGACGGTCGTATTTTTGACTGATGGTGTGTAGGCAAGACTGATGGAAGTCAGCTTCATCGGATTTCCGATGGAAAAATCCATCGGATTAGAATCCATAGGAAATCCGATCGTGTGTACAGGGCTTTAGGGTTCATGTAAACTTTGTGTAAGTCAAGTGACTAAAAAAAAATTAGTTTTTCCTAGAGTGTAAAAGGATTAGAACCTCAGTAGGGTTTTTTTGTACTGCTATCCAAAGGTCTGTTAGAAAGATTTAAGCCCCATACACACTATCAGTTTTCTTGCAGGTTTTTCTCTTCAGGTTTACCAAAACCATGTAGTGCAAGGGCCTGCCTGATTGCATACGAATTGAAACTCTTAAGGTTTGACCTCATATTAGATGGTTTTGGTAAACCTGAAGAGAAAAACCTGCAAGAAAACTGATAGTGTGTATGGGGCTTTAGTCTCATTTACTGTCACTGTGATAATGGTTTCACCAGACAGAAGGGAGGGAAAATCTTACACAGGGGCACAGCAATGAATGAGTTGCCAAGGGGTTTTTCCTCCCCTATTCTATTTAAAAAAAATTAAATAAAAAATGTATTTCTGTCTATGTTGTTGTTGGAGATTTTCCCTCGCTTTCTGTTTGGTGAAACTGTTATCATTGGGACAGTAAGTGAGAAGAATTTTCTCTAACTAAGCCCTGGATGGCAGTACAAACCCAACAGGGAGTTCTAATCCTTCCTCACTCCATCCAAAATGAAAAAAAAAAAAAAGTTTGAGTTGACATATGCTCGAAATACTCATTTGAAATAAAAGTACATAATAAAGGGGATTTGCATTTTCTTAGCAATGTTTTAAAAAAAAAATCCACTCAAAGCTCATGAATTTTATTTCCTTTATAAATCCCGTACGATATCTTTCAGTAAGGAGAAGGTCAAATTAATTTTCTATCTAATACAAAAAAATGTAAACCAACGCACAGGTAATGAATGAGGATGCTGAATCTGGAACAGATTTTCAATTGGGGAATTACACAGCTCATATGAAGCAGTTTAAAGCCACTTTTCTTTGTGCAGGGAACACATTCCTTGATGCTTCATTAATTACAACAAAAACTGCTGAAATGTCTTTTTGAATGTTAAATTACCAAAAGTTGCCAAGCACTAGTGTCTGACCTCCGACATGCAAACAAGCTCAATAAATAGGATAATTGCTTTCTAAACCATTATGCCTCAATTAAAGATAACTTTCATGGCTAGTGAACACATCAACTACTTTACAAGAGGACCTCACTCGAAGACCTCTGTGAGAGGTGCCTTCTCTTTCACGTATTAGAGATGTTCCTCTACACAATGGTTGTTAATAAGGCAAGCTCTTAAAGAACCCTTTCTACATAACCAGTTTATGTTTGATAAAAAGGGCCAGGCTACATACTTAGTTTACCTGTATTGAATTATACGTTGATAAAATGACCACAGAAAATAAAATACAGATGAGTATAACTTAAAATATCTTCTAGGATGTCTTGAAGCCTCAAAAACTTTACCAATACCAGCTTCATCTTGGAAGGTGGTAGTCCTGACCCACACAATGCAGCTAAAGTGCCTTTCCTTTGACATTTGAGGCTGCCCATCACATTGGGTCATCAAAAACAAGATGCAATAGGTGAGCCAAAAAGGCACATTTTATGATGAGGTTGCTATTTGCCTAATAGAGTGCTTTGAGTTTTAGGGGTCCAGGGCAGCTTAGATGTTCTATCCTTGCTTTACACAAAGAAAGTGGTAAATCTAAACATCTTAAAGCTTTCCTTCCCCTTCTTCTCCTCATTTGAAATTGCCATCATTACTATAACAGTTATTGTAAGATAAACACATCTAATTATAATTACTTTTTCCATCTATTTATCTTTTTCCACATGCCCTCTCCACCTCCTATGTTCCTGCGCAATAATTTTGACTTTGGTGACCAGCTTTGTCTTTCAGGTTTCCACTGCTGGCTCACTGATGACATTAGCACCAGATCTGTGTAGAAAAAAATAAGAATGAATTTTCTTTTTTTACAAGATCTCAGGAAAAAGCCCATTTATTCTTTTTTTTCTCTACAGATCTTGCAGTTTATCGAGTGTATGAGAGCTTTTAGCATTCATAGGGAACAGGCCACTTTAAAACAAGATGATGCCATATTAGGACGAAACGCGTCGGAAAAGGCTCTGCTGATGCCACTGCGTCATTTTGATCATACATGCTTTTATATGTCTTCTCAAATGTGAGTGACCATTTTATATTTTATCAATAAATGTTCCCCTTTTAAATGGAATTACACTATGTGGCCCAATTTTTCTTCTTTTGCTATATAAACACTCTGGGAGGATTTGTATATGAAGTACTGTTGCCTAACCTATGGTGGATACTCATTGATGTCATTGCTGTGATACATCCCTGCCTGTTTTTTACTGGAAGCTGTGCTTGCTGTACCTCTCCCTGGGTGTGTTACACCACTAAGCTCGTTTGACTCATCAGGCGTAAGCCTTGCTGGGTCCATCTTGTCTGGTAAGAATTTGATCTTCATGGTGGTGGATTACCTGCAGACAACCAATTATACAGTCACCTTTATCACTTTGGAATATTTGGACTTTATATTCACTTGTTCACTAGCACACTGGGTTCATTGCCTTGATGGTATTCAATTTTATTTATTGTTTCTGTATATTTTTTGATATTCACAATTATTGTATGTACTTTAACCCAACCCTCAAAAGTTGCACTCGCCTGCTCGCTTTTGGCGAGTGAATTTATGAGAAGTGCAAGTATGGACAGGGCTTCCCCTCCCGCCGTGCACACACTCACAGTGCGGCCAGTACAATATGTATTCTACAGCTCCGCACCTCTCCACCTCCCCGCACTGCACACAGTGCACACACTAGCAGCAGAGCAGAGCTTTGCAAGGAAGTGTACTAGCCGGCGCTGCCCCTCTCCACCCATCTCCGTCCCACACACAGGCTAGCAGCAGATTTGTGAACAGAATGGACACTGGCGCCGCCCCTCTCCACCTCAGCTTAGGACCGCCCCTCTCCATCTCAGCTTGGGTCCGCCCCTCTCCACCTCCCACAGGCTAGCAGTGATGTGGGGAAAAGAAGGCGTTGGAGGTAGAGGTGTACTGGGGAGGCGTTGGAGGTAGAGGTGTACTGGGGAGGCGTTGGAGGTAGAGGCGTACTGCGGGAGGCGTTGGAGGTAGAGGTGTACTGGGGGGGCGTTGGAGGTAGAGGCGTTGGAGCTAGAGGTGTACTGCGGGAGGCGTTGGAGGTAGAGGTGTACTGGGGGGGCGTTGGAGGTAGAGGCGTTGGAGGTAGAGGTGTACTGCGGGAGGCGTTGGAGGTAGAGGTGTACTGGGGAGGCGTTGGAGGTAGAGGCGTACTGCGGGAGGCATTGGAGGTAGAGGCGTACTGCGGGAGGCGTTACAGGTAGAGGTGTACTGGGGGAGGCTTTGCAGGTAGAGGTGTACTGGGGGAGGCATTGGGGGTAGAGGTGTACTGTGGGAGGCAAAGGAGGTAGAGGTGTACTGTGGGAGGTGAAAGAAAAACAGAAATTCCTTGCTCAACTTACCAGCCAACCTGCTAACCAACCGAATTTTCCTGTCTAGCGGTATGCGTTAAAAACAGGTGTTTAGTCTCTAAATTTTGAGAGCCTCTACAGTGGAAGCGCATGCATTATAATGAATAGGCAGAGAGCAGGTGAGCCTGGAGTGAGCCTACCCCTCATTAAAATTCGGTTTGTTAGCAGGCCGGTCGGTAAGTTGAGCCAGGTATTTCTCATTTTTTTTTTTTCATGCGTTGCCCTTCCATGTGATCCTTGCTGCAAATGCCTGTTATAGGTGAGGGCAGTGGCCATTTGTTTGTACTCTGAAAATATTGGTGAGGGGATGCACTGGACACCTTTGCTGCCATAGTGCTATGTGTTGGGTGTCCAGTGTGCCCCTGTGCCATTAAGGAGGGCTGGACTCCCTCTAGGCTCACCTGCCCTCTGCTATCCATTATAATGCATTTGTTTCAATTGTGGAGGCTCTCAAAAGATATATAAATCTCTGAAATTGGCTTTCTATTGTTATGCCATTTTGTTTGCCATGAAAGGAAGCCCTGCTTTATTTGCCTTTAATGCCACACATTCACTTAGGGAAAGCACTTATTTTCCTTTTATGTTTACATTGTTTTATGTTAATATTGTTAAAGTTGTTGTTGTTGTTTTTTATTTTTGTAACTTAATTCTGAATAAAACATTTAACAGTGTTACAGGCATACCCCACTTTTAAGTACAAAATGGGTTTTATTTACTAAAGC
Source organism: Rana muscosa (assembly GCA_029206835.1). Classification (NCBI taxonomy): domain Eukaryota; kingdom Metazoa; phylum Chordata; class Amphibia; order Anura; family Ranidae; genus Rana; species Rana muscosa. The sequence continues at coordinate 1,094,109,861 of CM055116.1, forward strand.
TGGAAAGCCCAAAATCAGGCTAATTTCTGCATAGAAGCCAATGAGCTTTTAACCCCAGCTTGTTCAATTAAGCCTGGTAATAAAACCTGGAAGCTCATTGGTTTTTATGCAGAAGTGAGACAGATTTTGCACTTTCCAGCTTTAGTAAATAAAACCTATTGTGTACTTAAAAGTGGGGTATGCCTGTATTTCATGAGATCATTTACAAGGGCGTGTTTAGGGGCGGGGCAATGTAGGGTTTGGGTGGGGCAACAGGTGGTGAGTAACTCTTAAGGCCTGGCTAGTAGCTCATGACTTGAAATTTTGAGGCCTGCTTTGACCTACACTTCAATACTGGATTTTTACATTTGTTTTTCAGTACTTTTGGTAAATTGATATTGACGGTGTTCATTCACATATCCATATTACCATTTCACATAAAATGTATTATTAATTTTGTGTACTATAAAACCAATCTACGCTAGTTTTATTCATCCATATATCACAACACGGAGGTACTTCACACAAATATCATATACTTTTTTAAGTATACCATCACTTTGAGCGCCGCATTCTTTCACTTTCACTCACTTTAAAACAAATGCTTAAGGCCTGTACACACGATCGGTTTTACCAATGAAAACAGTCCGATGGACTTTTTTCATCGGACAAACCGATCGTGTATGGGCCCCATCGGTCTTTTTTCCATTGGTGTTAAAAAATAGAACATGTTTTAAATTTATCCGATTTAAGAAAAAACGAAAGCAAATTACTATCGTCTGTGGGGAACTCCATCGGATAAAAAACCCACGCATGCTTAGAATCAAGTCGACGCATGCTCAGAAGCAAAGAACTTAATTTTTCTTGGCTTGTCGGAGTGTTTTACGTCACGGCTTTTGGGACGATCGGTTTTTTGACTGATGGTGTGTAGGCAAGACTGATGGAAGTCAGCTTCATCGGATTTCCGATGGAAAAATCCATCGGTTTAAAATCCATAGGAAATTCGATCGCGTGTACAGGGCTTAAAAGAGTATGGAAATCCCAATGAACATCTCTTACTTGCTCATTTAGGTCAGTTGAATATACCATTGAAATAATATTATCTGTTCAATGATTAAAGGAAACCCTAAAAAACTGTGGATCATAATAAAGCAAAACAAGCTGAAATGAATAAAACAAATGCAGTTGCCAAAGCTAGGAATTGGTATGTGACAATATATTAAATTTTTGTGCTTAGAAGAAAATACTCTTTAATCATAGAAGATATGAAAAAAAAATATGGGGTAATGATACTGAGATGGGCATCACAGGATGCATTAGGTAGGTCATTTGCATGGAATTAGGAATTCTAGATGTAGAGTGAACTTTCCACTCAGGGCACACCTGGGCGCATGCTTTCTAAAGCTGTGCCATGGAATTCTGACCATTTGTTTGGCTGAAAGAATTATGCTGGTGTAATATGCTGCAATTTTCTCCATGGGTCTTTCATTAGTAGCTCACACCTAGTTAAAAGAGGAATATACAAACACATTCAATGCAGAATTGGATCCAAATAGTACCTTTTTGTCTGTGTAAATCCAGTAATATTTTACAGGAACACAAAACCAGCAAATTATGTCATCAGTATTCCAAAGGAAGTAAGCGCCATCTGTGAAAAATATGCAGAACACTTATGGGTTTACATATAGAGGTTTGTGGGTTGTTAATAGTAGAACATATCAAATAAAATCTACCAAAAACAGGTTTTGGATTATTTTATTTGTTTAATACATCTGGTGTTGCTTTATGCTGCAGTTTTGCTAACTTAGAAGGGATTTGTTGTGAAAACATTTACATTATGTTTTATTCCTTTAAATGTATGAAATATCATGTTTACCATATTAAAATGGCTTTTAGGATATATGACCCTGCTTTTACTAGCACATGGTTACTTTTTTTTATGAAGATATCATAAATAGAGGTCCTTGTATGGTATGGGAGTTTTTTTTTGGGTGTCCTTCTCACAAGACCTCCAAATCTGTGGCATTACAGAGTTTATTTTATGCCAAAAATGATGTGCACTACTAGTTACCAAATATGATATAGTAGAAATCAGGATTGGACGGGTATAATTATATTTACTGTTTAATAATGAGTTTTGATTGCTTGCTATGGGTTACTGGACACAGACCACAGCATGCTTGATGTTTCTGCATGGTCAATACTTATGGACAGATGAAAATAACAAAAAACTGTTTTACCTCTTTCTATAGGTAGGGAAATCTACAAAAAAAGAAATGTAATTGTAATCACATATATAGAACAAGAAATATCCCATGCATATGTTAACAGTAGACTTTTATGACCAGTTTGGAGACCTGGAATAAAGGTAAGGATAGGTGGGACAGGCTAGGTAGACTGGGCTTCAATTTATCCCTACATTATATTGCTATGTATATATAGAGTGAAGGAATTTGGACAGTTTCCAGAAACAGACTTAGTTCTCCAGTCCCGATAATTGATTAAAAGAAGAAATGAAGAGAGAGTCTGGGCTCTCTCTTTGCGAATGAAGGGACTGTTATGGAGATCGTATGTCTGCTTGTAGATAAGCACTCAAAGACAAAAATTTTAAAAATATAAATTTTAATAAGGCATTAGTTAAAACATGACATAGTCATAGTTACAGACAAGATCATAATGCAGTAGTAGATGCGTAGTAATTGATGGATAGAAGTGCAGAGTGCCAACATGTTTCGCAATAAGCGTCGTCAGGGCGCTGCATCCATCTATATTTGCATCTGGTCTACCTGCGTAGTGAAAGCTTACGTACACTGCTGATTGGGTGTCAGAAATAAATGGGGGTTTGTAATTAATCTGCTACTCGGACTAATGGCCTGTGAGAGCCAGACCCATCAAACCAAGGCGTGGAACCACTGGACCGTGTAGATCCTAGCTGTGATTAACACAGTTGGAGATCTGCGATTGTAGTCGTGTTAGATATCCTCGGTCGTTTAGCGGGGTAGGAAGGGTAAACGTGAGTAGGACTAATGGCTGCCCTCCTGATAGACGGGGCACTTGTGCAAAATCACGTCCTGGGTGTGAGAGCAGATATGTATGCCCTACATCCACACAGCTGCGTATGCCGGTTGCTATGTATAGTCTATTTGTTGCCTATTTATTATAACAATCACCTCTTGTTGCCCCTGTATTATAATGTGCAACCACTTATTAGACATGCATTGTCATGATTGCCTGTTATCCGCCCATATACTGCAGTTGTTGCCTACATAGTATCACAATTGCCTGTTTGTTGCCCACCCATAGATTGTCTGGCCTTTCTGTTTGTTTCCCATGTATTGCCGTGACTGCTTACCACTTTTGTGTACAACCTGCTGTCTCAATTGCCACAGTGTGTTGCCTGCATTTGTTGCAAGTGTATTGTTATAATTACCATTGTGCTACCCTTATATTACCATGGTTGTCAGATACTGTAAATGCACAGTTTGAAATTTCTCTGAAAGGTAATAAATACCTGTCATGGTAAGATGGAAAAATATACAGTATCTGAAGCTAGGTTTATTTTAAGGTAAACTTGGCCCAAGCTTGTGCAATTAATACTTTACGAATAGTGAAAAATGGAACAAATAAAGGTTAACCTTAGTTAAAATGAGTAGATTTAGAGATGTAGACTGCTGGATCTACATGCAAATCTTGACTTTTCTTGATAAAAGTTGATAAAATGGGCCTACTTTTGTGTATTACAAAACGTGACTTTTTACATGGCTTTATTTTTGCCACACTTACATAGAAGCCAAGATGTCCAGCAAAGCTGACAGTAGCAGGTGTTGTAGGAAACTTTAAATAGAAGGTCTGCCCACCACTGCAAAAATTAAAAGTCAGCAGCTACACATATTGCAGCTGCTGACTTTTAATAATCGGACACTTACCTGTCCTGGAGTCCAGTGATGTCGGCACCGCAGCTGATGTTTCCATCAGCTGTCGGGTGCATGCCCCCTCCATTGCGAGTAAGGGAACCTGGCAGTAAAGCCTTACGGCTTTACACCGGGAACCCTACTATGCATGCACAAAGCTCCGCTCCTCTCTCCTACTGGCCCGGCGGCTGGGGGAGGAGGAGGGAGCCCAGGCAGTGACGTCAATACTCGCGGCTGAGGCTCACGGAAGTGGAACAGGATACCTGTGAAAGACAGGAATCCTGTCCCCCTCTCCCAAAAGGTGCCAAATGTGGCACCGTAGGTGGGGAGGAGTACAACGAGCGGAAGTTCCACTTTTGGGTGGAACTCCGCTTTAACACAAACGTCCAGAAACAACTGCAAACCTGCCAAGATATGACCATCCACCTAAACTGACAGGCCCGGCAAGGAGAGCATTAATCAGATATGCAGTATTGACTTGGGGGGGGGGGGGGCTAAATTCAAATGCACGCCTCACTTTTTAGATAGTTATTTGTGAAACAAATTGAAAAACATTTTTTTATTTTCCTTCTACTTCACAATTTGGTCTATCACATAAAATCCCAATAGAATACATTTACATTTTTGGTTGTAACATGACAACATTTGGAAAATCTCAAGGGGTTTGAACAGGCCCGGATTTACTCCCTTTGCCGCCCCAAGGCCGGGTCCTTCAATACCGCCCCCCCACACACACACACTATCACATAGGGGGACTCCCCAAAGAGCCCCCCTTACATCAGGGTCCCCAGAGAGCCTCCCCTTACATCAGGGTCCCCAGAGAGCCTCCCCTTACATCAGGGTCCCCAGAGAGCCTCCCCTTACATCAGGGTCCCCAGAGAGCCCCCTCCTTACACCAGGGTCCCCAGAGAGCCCCCCTTACACCAGGATTTCCAGAGAGCCCCCCTCCCCCTAACATTTGTGTCCCCGGAGAGCCTTCCCTCTTACATTAGTTTCCCCAGAGAGCCCCCCCTTACACCAGGATCCCCAGAGAGCCCCCCTTACATCCGTTTTCCCAGAGGGCCCTTTCCTTACATTAGTGTCCCCAGAAAGCCCCCCTTACATCAGGGTCCCCAAACAGCTGACTCCCCCCCTTTCAGAGGTTCCCCTGTACCTGGCTGGTGGAGGTGGGAGGCGGCGATCGGCAGCTCTATGGTGTCCACAGGCAGGGGGATCTCGCTGGGGCTAGTAGTTCTATCTCCGAATATATACAACAGAGAGGGAAAGGGCCTCTGACCCGGGCATCAGCAACAGTGTACAAGCAGAGTGAAAAAGAAAGTGATACCTGCCCGGGTCAGAGGCCCCTTTCCTCTCCTCTCCACTGAATACAATGACACTCAAGAGAGTACTACAAGCCCCAGGGAGATCCCGCCGCCCACACAGGCACCATAGAGCTGCCGATTGCCACCTTCCACCTCCTCCCACCTCTCCCCACTGCACTCTAAACGGCATGCCAGAGGTGCAGGGGGAGATGCCGGGTCTTGGGGGGAGAGGATTTTTTCACCCCCCTGTTCCTGCGGCGCCGCCCCTACACACAATGCTGCCCCGAGGCCTGGCCTCGGTAGCCTTGTCAGGAATCCGGCCCTGGGTTTGAATACTTTTTCAAGGCAGCTTAAACAGAATACAATATCGTTTGTGATTGTAGTCCTTTAAGAGACTTAATTCTCCAGCATCAGAAACAAATGTAATTATCAGTTTTGGAAGGACTAGCCCTCTAAAGAGACTGTCATAAACCAAAAAAATGTACTAACCTCTGGTGATGTATATCCAAATCCTGGGCCTCCTTCATTTAACTGTACTCAACACACCCATTACCCTACACCCTCTGGCTGCAGCCGCAATACACACAATCTAGTTCCCATTTCTCATCTTCCCAAGACCAGACTCCCTTTTCTTCTGTGCCCTTTAGAATGCCCGCTCTGCTGTAACAAACTCACCTCTCTCCATGATCTCTTTATCGCTAACTCATTTAATCTACTCACCATTACCAAAACTTGGCTTCATGAATCTGACACTGCGTCTTCTGCTGCCCTTTCCCACGGTGGTCTTCTTTGGACTCACTCTCCTGGACCAGTATCAACCTTTCTTCATGACTTCTCTGCCTGGCTACCCTACTTTCTCTCTTCTGAAATTTCCACTATCATTCTCGGGTACTTCAACATCCCTACTAATACTAACACTCCTGCTACTTCCAAAATTCTCATTCTAACCTCCTCCTTTGACCTGAAGCAATGGATACATGCTTCTACTCACTCTGAAGGCAACACCCTTGATCTTGTTTTCTCCCACCTATGCACTCCATGCAACCTCTCCAACTATCCTTACCCTCTCTCTTATCACTAGCTCATCAGTTTCACTCTCTTCCTCTCCTCCACCTCCTCTCCCTCCAACCACCTAACAGTTACCCGTAGAAATCTACGCCATCTCAACCCTTCTCTTCTCTACTCTGCTACTGACCACCTCTACGACAAAATCGCATCCCTGTCCTGCACCGACCTAGCCACTTCTGTCTACAACACTTCACTTATCAGCCTCACTGGACACACTGCCCCCCCTCACTACACACAGAATCATGCCGCGTACACACGACCGTTTTTCCCGTCGAGAAAAATGAAATTTTTCCCTTTGGACGAGAAAAACGATCGTCTGTGGGCTGTTTGTCGTTTTTCTCGATGGGAAAAACGGCATTAATCACGACGAGAAAAATTAGAACATGCTCTAATTTTTCTCGTCGTGATTCCCGTGGTTTTTAAAATGGCCGTGTGTGGGGGGAACAAGCTGTTCCTCGTTTTTCACGTTGATTTTCTCGACGGTGTTTTAACCGTCGAAAAAATCGATCGTGTGTACGCGGCATCAGGCCTCGTCCCATTCAACCTTGGCAAACGGATGACACTAGAAGTCTAAAAAAACACAGTCGTGCTCTTGAGCGCCTGTGGCGTAAGATGAAGTCCCAGAAAGATTTCAGCCAGTATAAATCTTCCCTCCAAAAATACAAATCCTGCCTCCTCACTGCCAAGCAGACCTATTATATCTCTCTCATTAACACTTTATCATCCTGTCCCCATCAACTCTTCTCTACCTTTAGCTCTCCACTGCCTCCACCCACCAACTCACTCACTGCCCAGGAGATCGCCAATCACTTCAAACAGAAGATTGATACAATTCGCAAGGAGATCTTTACTGTTCAGATACCCTTCACGCGTTATGCTTCATGCCCACAGGTACAATCATTGCTTCCTTCTTTTAACCCTAACGCTATAGACGAAGTTGCTTAACTACTTACTAACACCCATCTTACCACCTGCACTCTGGATCCTGTTCCCTCGCAAATGCTACGCTCACCCTCTGGCTCTATTCTACACTCTCTAACCCACATATTCAATCTCTCCCTCTCTTTTGGCATCTTCCCCAACTCTCTAAAACATGCACTTGTCAGCCCCATACTTAAAAAGCCCTCACTGGACCCATCCAATCTTAACAACCTACGCCCCATCTCCTTGCTCCCCTTTTTATTTAAGCTCCTTGAACATCTGGTCTACAACCGACTGAGCGACCACCTTGCTGATAATAGCCTTCTTGATTCCCTTCAGTCTGGATTTCGTCCTCAACACTCCACAGAAACTGCTCTCCTAAAACTAACACGATCTACTAACAGGCAAAACCAATGGACACTATTCCATACTCCTACTCCTGGACCTCTCTGCTGCTTTTGATACGGTTGACCACCCCCTCCTCCTCAAAAAACTCCACGCCTTTGGTCTCCATGACTTTACTCTTTGCTGGTTCTCTTCCTACTTCCTCTCTTCCTACTTATCCAACCGCTCCTTTAGCGTTACTTACAATTCTACTTCCTCCTCTCCTCTTCCTTTCTCTGTTGGGGTCCCCCAAGGTTCTGTTCTTGGACCTCTCCTATTTTCGATTTACACCTCCTCCCTGGGTCAGCTGATAGCCTCTTATGGCTTCCAATACCATCTCTATGCTGATGACACTCAAATCTATTTCTCTACCCCTCAGTTCACTCCTTCAGCCTCCTCTTGTGTCACTAATTTACTATCAGATATATCAGTCTGGGTGTCACACCACTTCCTCAAACTTAATCTATCTAAAACCAAACTTATAATTTCTCCTCCCCCAGGGCCTCTTCCCCTGATATCTCTGTCAAAATCGATGGCACAACTATAAGCTCATCCCTGCATGCCAAGGTCCTAGGTGTAATTATGGACTCTGAACTCTCCTTTAAGCCCCACGTCCAATTACTGTCCAAATCTTGCCGCCTCAACCTCCGCAACATCTCCAAAATACGCCCCTTTCTAACCAATGACACAACAAAGCTCTTAATTCCCTCCCTGGTCATCTCTCGCCTCGACTATTGCAACTCCCTCCTGGGTTACATCTACATAGTCTATCACCCCTTCAATCTATCATGAATGCTGCTGCCAGACTCATCCACCTTACCAATCGCTCTGTGTCTGCTACTACTCTCTGTAAATCCCTCCACTGGCTTCAGCTCACCCAACAAATTAAATTCATAACACTCACAACTTACAAAGCCTTCCCCAACTCTGCCCCCAGCTAAATCACTGACCTAGTCTCAAAATACCAACCTAACCTTTCTCTTTGTCCGTCTCAAGACCTCCTGCTCTCTAGCTCCCTCATCACCTCCTCCCATGCTCGCCTCCAGGACTTTTCCAGAGCCTCTACAATCCTATGGAACTCCTCACCCCAATCTGTCTGATTATCTCCTACTCTATTAGTTTTTAGACGATCCCTTAAAACCTTTCTCTTCAGAGAAGCCTATCCTACCCACAAATAACAACTGTATTTTCATTTTCCCCATCAGCTCATCCCCCACAGCTGTTACCTTTTGTTCCACTTGACCCTCCCTTCTAGACTGTAAGCTCTAACGAGCAGGGCTCTCTGATCCCTCCTGTATTGAATTGTATTGTAACTGTACTGTCTGCCCCCATGTTGTAAAGTGCTAAACAAACTGTTGGCGCCATAAAAACCCTGTATAATAATAATACTAATAATATTACAGGTATCTAAAAGTGTCTGAACATACCTGCAGTAGCCCCAAATACCATGCAGTTACGATAGACTAAGCACTGAAACTTCCAGGTAGTGTTGAACTTTGCTGCCACCCTCATTACACTAATGGGCTATATGACTGGCCTATAGGAATGTACAAGAGGCAAAATGGAGCAGGTAAGCTTTGTCACTATCAGAAAGGAGCAGTTAAGCTTTTCCATGATCAAAGTGGCCTGTCAGCATAGGCGTGCGCACAGGGTGTGCCAGGTGTGCATGGGCACACCCTAATCACCCTGTTTGGTGCAGATTCCCCTGTTTAAACCCCTGATATTTCACCAAAGCCCCCTAGCAGGGCTCCTAATTTTATTTATTTTTTAATAATACCGGTAATTGTAAAAAATTATTAAAAATTAAATAATAAAAAAATAATAATACTGACACCGTTCACTGCTCTACTGAAACCATCCACTGCTCTACTGACACCATCAGTATACAGTATATACAAATGCACACACGTTTGAGCTTTGAGGTGCACACCCTAATGCAATAGGCTTTACACACCTATGCCTGTCAGAATTGATTCAGTGGTAATGGCAAATTTTTGGATGCTGCTACAGGTACTGTATGCACTTTAAGTCTGCCTATATTTTATTTCATGGCATAGTCTCTTTAAGTAACTAGTCTCTTTCTAAAAAAGATATAGAAGAGAACACGAAGGCTCAGCTTCATCTCAGTTACTCTGTGGGCTCACTTGTAATCGAACACACATTTTTATCAGCTAACCACAAGTTATACACAAACATAAGCTGTCAGATCATAGCTGAAGTTTGGCTTCCAGCACACACAGCTAAGCTTAAATAGAGGTAGATCTGGCCTTCTCTGCCGATACTTATTCATTTACTGGTCTACTTTAACAAGTTTAGAAAGTGCAAGCTAAAATCCATGAACTCTGCCGCATACTTGACCGCGATAATAAAGTGGAACAGGTCCAACATAAAACAAGCAGGAGGCAGCCAGGAATACAGGAGAACAGCATGAAAATAATTGACCCTACTGGTACTTCTGCTATAAATCCTGTCCTGATACAGTAGGTAAAAGCCTGCAACATATTAAAATGTTGTAAATATTAAACATAACATGACATGCATGACATACGGATCTTAAGTAAATCCCTGGGACCCATTTTTATTCTAAAGAATGTACTTTATTATTTGGCTTACTTTTCTTTTTCAAATATCAGCTTTACATCATTGGGGTTAGCGAGAGTCCTTTGTGAATTTTAAATACAGGAAAACGTTAAAACCAGCAATGTAATATTAAATAAACACATGCATGCTGTATTTATTTTTAGAATGGAGAATACGTGTGGTAATATAGCATGTGGATAATGTATGTGTTTTAAGAGAAAATATATGGGTTAGAATGCTTTCAGTGAGGCAAGTTATTCTTTCTCTGGGCAAATGGTATTCCAAACGTTTGTAATGAAACAATTTGACCTTATTTTATTATCGCCTGGCTAGCTGGGATTTCATAGGGAGTTTACTTATGCTCTGTGTGGTTATAGGTGCAGAGCTAGATAATTTCTGTGCAATTTGAACTGCCAATGGTTGGAAAGGAGGGTAAAGGCATCTTAGTTAAGCAAAATATTTAGGCTCTGAGAGAATAATGGGCTATTGAATCTCCAGGCTTTTTCATCTAGATCTCTAGTGCAGCAAATCAGAAAGTAAAATCGATCACCTTTGGATACAGAGGTCTGTATGGACTGCTAGAGTACAGTCTTATCTTTATTAAGAGTGAGCTATATCTACCGACTAGTCTTCTTGTTACTGCAGTAGCCACTTCTCTATTGCTGGTCATTAAAGGCCAACTAAAACTATTGGCTTTTATTGGGCAGCGTTGTGTAGAATCATCCAATAATTTGTATTATTTCTCCAGTCATGAGATATTCCACTGGAGTTCTCAGTTCTAGTGCCCCACAATACAAAACCAAGTGAAGGTGTCCTGCTCCTTTTACTGCATATTCAATAATGTCAGATAGATAAATAAGTGTAGAATCTAGCAGCAAAAAAAATAACCTCCTGTGATGACTGGCACAGTAACATGAATTTAGAAGCAGTGAAGTGAAACCACACTAATGGAATCTTGTAGACCTTGGACAGACTGGCATGTACAGTATGATGTACAGTAGCCTGAAATCTACTTCAACTGACCAACCCATAACCAAAACTTGTTTGTGAGGCCTTTGCCTTCTAAAGTTATAATTATATATACTGTTTTTTATGTGTTCTTGTTTTATTATGGACTATAAAATACAATATATATATATATATATATATATATATATATATATACTTTTTTTGTGGACTATAAACTACAAACTACTATATATATATGTATCTCATTTCTGAAAATACTTTTATTTAAATAATGAAAGAAAATGTTCGGATTAAATATATAATTAACATCATTTACTATAATTAATTATATATGCATTTGTTGAGGCAGCAGGTTTAGCTCTAGCAGGTTTTCCAGGTTCCAGAAAAGAGGTCAGTAACTTAAGCTATTGTTCAGACCACAGGAGGCTTCAAACTTAATCAGGGAGATAAAAGTGAAAGTAAACAGCTTCTGCAGTGTTCCTTGTTTAGAAAACCCATACTGCACATTGGCAAGTGTCACAGGTGCACACTGTATTATAAAAATATTTTTGTAAAAACAAAAAAAAAAAAGATACAAAGCTTTTAAATACAATTTACTCCAACTAGTATAGCAACTCTGTAAAAGTTTAGATTCATGGACTGCACAATAATACAACCACTAAATATGAGTAGATTGTAAAAGCCTGATTCCATTTGTTGCTAAAGTAAAAAATTAAACAGTGAATGCAATAATTGCTTCCTTCCTGATACTATCCCAACACTGACTCACCACTTTATGGTCCAGCTCTGGTCTTCTTCAAGGTTGCACAAGATCTAGAGACATTCAACCTACTATGAGTACAGGGCTTTACTTACTCCTTGGGGCTGTGTCATCACAGTCACAGTTCTATGTTGCAGAAAACACGCTGAAGTCAGCTATGATCCCTGCATTATTGTGGACTGTCCATTGCTGGACAAGAAGATAGGAAGACGAGTATAGTTAGTAAGTTATAATTAGTGAAAAGAATGTTTAAAGCACATCTCCAGGCCACATTCCTCCACCACCTCCTTTTTTTTTAAAGGGTAAATTTCCACCACCTCCTTAAACCCCCTCCCACACCATTTTATTTTTAATTCCCTAAATATATAATACACCTAATAGTCTTATGGCAGCCCAATAATATCACATGTTCTTCTTCTTGTCTGGCATCAGCAATATGTGGTTCTCACAAAATCACAGAATACTAATAGTGCTCATGTAATGATGAATAAGTGCCATTCAGTACAGTGGTACTGGGAACCTTTGCTGGCGTGATGATACACCCCCAGAGATAGTGGTCATAACAGCATGGACTCACAGGAAGGGGTTGAATGAAGCTGGTCAATGGCCATCATGCAACCTGGGAGTGGACAGCGATGCATACAGTACCTGTAGCAGCAATGGAGGAGGACATAAAGGTCAGCTCTGGAGAGTAGAGGGTGAGCCATGCTAAAAGACTCTTTTTCAGTTGATATATGTCAAACATCATATGTGGTAGGGGTCTATGAGATGGCTTGTTCTACTAAGTATGTGTGCTTTCTCAAGTGTTGAATTTCATGCCTTATACATTTATGGAATTTAGTGCTAATATATTGTATTTACAGTATCTCACAAAAGTGAGTACACCCCTCACATTTTTGTAAATATTTTATTATATCTTTTCATGTAACAACACTGAAAAAATTACACTTTGCTACAATGTAAAGTAGTGAGTGTACAGCTTGTATAACAGTGTAAATTTCCCGTCCCCTCAAAATAACTAAACACACAGCCATTAATGTCTAAACTGCTGGGAACAAAAGTGAGTACACCCCTAAGTGAAAGTGTCCAAATTGGGCCCAAAGTGTCAATATTTTGTGTGGCCACTATTATTTTCCAGCACTGCCTTTACCCTCTTGGGCATGGAGTTCACCAGAGCTTCACAGGTTGCCACTGGAGTCCTCTTCCACTTCTCCATAATGACATCACGGAGCTGGTGGATGTTAGAGACTTTGAGCTCCTCCACAGATGCTCAATAGGGTTTAGGTCTGGGGACTTGCCTGGTCAGTCCATTACCTTTACCCTCAGCTTCTTTAGCAAGGTAGTGGTCATCTTGGAGGTGTGTTTGGAGTTGTTATCATGTTGGAATACTGCCCTGCGGCCCAGTCTCTGAAGGGAGGGGATCATGCTCTGCTTCAGTATGTCACAGTACATGTTGGCATTTATGGTTTCCTCAATGAACTGTAGCTTCCTAGTGCTGGCAGCACTCATGCAGCCCCAGACCATGACACTTCCACCACCATGCTTGACTGTAGGCAAGACACACTTGTCTTTTGTACACCTCACCTAGTTGCCGCCACAAATGCTTGACACCCTCTGAACCAAATACATTTATCTTGGTCTCATCAGACCACAGGACATGGTTCCAGTAATCCATGTCCTTAGTCTGCTTGTCTTCAGCAAACTGTTTGTGGGCTTTCTTGTGCATCATCTTTAGAAGAGGCTTCCTTCTGGGACGACAGCAATGCAGACCAATTTGATGCAGTGTGCGGCGTATGGTCTCTGCACTGACAGGCTAACTCCCCACCCTTCAACCTCTGCAGCAATACTGGTAGCATTCATACATCTATTTTCCAAAGACAACCTCTGGATATGACGCTAAGCATGTGCACTCAACTTCTTTGGTCCACCATGGCGAGGCCTGTTTTGAGTGGAACCTGTCCTGTTAAACCGCTGTATGGTCTTGGCCAATGTGCCTCAGCTCAGTTTCAGGGTCGGCAATCTTCTTATAGCCTAGGCCATTTTTATGTAGAGCAACAATTCTTTTTTTCAGATCTTCAGAGAGTTCTTTGCCATGAGGTGCTATGTTGAACTTCCAGTGACCAGTATGAGAGTGAGGATGATAACACCAATTTTAACACACCTGCTCCCCATTCACACCTGAGACCTTGTAAAACGAACAAGTCAGAAGACCCCGGGGAGGAGAAATGGCTAATTGGGCCCAATTTGGACATTTTCACCTAGGGGTGTATTCACGTTTGTTACCAGCAGTTTAGACATTAACCACTTGCTTACTGGGCACATATACCCCCTTCCTGCCCAGGTGAAATTTCAGCTTTCAGCACTGTCACGCTTTGAATGACAATTGCGCGGTCGTGCTAAGTGGCTCCCAAACAAAATTTTCTTTCTTTTTTTTTGGTGGTATTTGATCACCTCTGCGGTTTTTATTTTTTGCTCTATAATCAAAAAAAGACTGACTATTTTGAAAAAAACACAATATTTTTTACTTTTTGCTATAATAAATATCCCAATTTTTAATTTTTTTTTAAAACTATTTTTTTTTCAGTTTATGCCGATATGTATTCCTCTACATATTTTTGGTAAAAAAAATCGCAATAAGCGTATAGTGATTGGTTTGCGCAAAAGTTATAGCGCCTACAAAATAGGGGATAGATTTATGACATTTTATTTTTTATTTTTTTACTAGTAATGGCGGTTATCTGCAATTTTTGTCAGGACTGCGATATTACGGCAGACAGATCGGACACTTTTGACACTATATTGGGACCCTTCACATTTATACAGCGAACAGTGCTATAAATATGCACTGATTACTGTATAAATGTGACTGGCAGGGAAGGGGTTAACACTAGGGGCGATCAAGGGGTTAAATGTGTTCCCTAGGAGTGATTCTTACTGTGGGGGGAGGGGACTGACTGGGGGAGGAGACCGATCTGTGTTCCTATGTACAAGGGACACACCATCAGTCTCCTCTCCCTGACAGGACGTGGATCTCTGTGTTCACACACAGAGATCCATGTCCCTGGTTCTGTGACAGCCGATCGCGGGTACAGGGCGGACATCGTGGCCGCCAGGCATGCGCATCGGCACCCGTGTGACACAGCGGGCACAGCTTTTCCCCGATGCGCGCCCGCTGCGGCGCGCATTGCGGAAGTAAACAGGAGGACGTCCATGGACGTCCACCCGGCAGATAGGCGCCGCGCTGTAGACGTCTTTCGTCTATAGCGCGGGCGCCAAGTGGTTAATGGCTGTGTGTTGAGTTTTTTTGATGGGACAGCAAATTTACACTGTTATACAAGCTGTACACTCACTAGTTACATTGTAGCAAAGTGTAATTTCTTCAGTGTTGTCACATGAAAAGATATAATAAATATTTACAAAAATGTGAGGGGTGTACTCAATTTTGTGAGATACTGTATGTTGCACTGGGGATTATACCCCTATTCTCAATGTACCTACAGATCTTTACTAGCCAAGTATTCAAAGGGATGTATTTGTTTTACCGGGTTGCTAAAACACCTGTCAAAAGTAAAAGGCCTCTGTCTTCAACTGCTTTCACCCATTTGTGTTTGGTGACTTGACCCTTCCCATCCTTCAATCACCTCATAATCGTCTCACGATGGTTAGGGCAGGTCACATGGAGGAACATTCACAAGGGATTATGCTGCACAGGTGGTTCTCATAAAGCATGCACCGATATTCCTTTGACCTTCTTGGTAATTAGCTTGTCATGAATTAAATTATAATAATTCATGTTGTTATACATTTTATTATGCAGTACACTGCAATCTGTTGTCTCTCAGCCTATCTAGGATTGCCATTCAAAATTCTGTACTCTTGCCTTACTTGTGACCTGTAAATCTTTAGAAAAAACTACTACAAGCTACTACAAGGAAAAATGTGTTCACACATAGTTTAAGAGCCTTTCTACTTTTTATAAATGTATACGATGGAGCAACGATATGTAAATACACTCTAAATAATGAATAATCTGTGCAATATTGCCATAAATAATCAATAAATATGCAATAAAAATATCATAACAGTAAAAATATAAAAGTGGACAAAACGTCAGTGAGATGTTATGCAACTGTGAAAATAAACATCAACGGTGCAATGATGAATCAATATTTCATAAAACAGTCCAGTGCAAAACAGTGTTGTTAAAGTGGTTGTAAACCCTTATATCTTTTTTTTATTTTTTTGACTAACCTGCAAGACAAAGCTATAATGAGCTAGTATGACTAGCATACTAGCTCATTATATACCACTTACCTTCGATCGGGGCCCCCGAAGTCGTCCGTGTCCCTCCTCTAGCCGCATCCATCGCTGCGGCGATAGCCGGAATGTTACTTCCGGGTATCGCCGCTGCAGCCAATCACAGCGCCGCTCCGGCCCTGTGATTGGCCGGAGCGGAGAAGACGTGACTCCGCGCATGCGCGCGTGAGCTGTCGAATTCGGCTACGTCGTCGAATGTTGCGACCTAGCCGAATTTGTGAATGGGGTGACGTCAGCGTCGCCGCATTTACATACAAATATCTCCTTAACCGTGTAGGTTAAGGAGATATTTCTTGCACCTACAGGTAAGCCTTAATCTAGGCTTACCTGTAGGGCTTTGTTTAAAAAGTGGGTTTACAACCACTTTAAATAAATAGTCTCTTCTTACGTGCAAAAAGAGGGTACGATAAAGTGGCCCAGTGCAAAGAGATTTAAAGTGATGTGATCACACTTGTAGCCTCCTTCTTTTTTCTCTTTTCAATCCACACACAGTGTGCCCAGCCTCTAACCTTTATGGAAGACCCCAATGGGTACCACGACACCACCTGCCTGTAGTTTGCATGTTCTCCCGGTACTCAGGGTTCCTCCCACACTCCAAAGACATGCTGGTGGGTTAATTGGATCCTGTCTAAATTGGCCCTAGTATGAATGTGAGTTAGGGATCTTAGATTGTAAGCTCCTTGAGGGTAGGGACTGATGTGTATGTATGTGTGTGTGTATATATATATATATGTAAAGAGCTGTATAAATTGACGACACTATAGATGTACCTGATATAATATTAATAATGGGGCTAGTCAAGCACCTATACAATCCTCAGTAGCAATCTCCTCTCCTTTCCTCTTTGTTTGGAAGTAACACAGCTGTGGCTGCACACTGGAGGCTCCTCTCCTGTATGGTTTCCATCCTACCAGACCTCTCTTAAACTTTGCTCCAATTTAGGGGTCATGTATAGTGATAAAAGGTATCTCCATGGTGTAGTATGTTAATCAAAGTATTTTATTTTAAAAGCAGTAACTCACATGTCAAAAACGAAGCATTCAACAGCGTTAAAACAAGGACTTCCGGTCTCGGCCACGACCAGAAACGACATCACCCAGCTCCTCCCGACACGTTGCATCACAATCACGTGACTTTTTCAAGGGTTTGGAGACTGGGTGACACATGCCAGACTAAATACACAAGCGGTATTCATAGGAACCTCGCAAACTCATTGAGAGCTTAATTTCCTAATTGATTAAAAAACGGGCTTAGTTACACAGTATGTTTGGTGCTGAACACAATATTTTATTTTACTCTTATTTATTTTTATTTTATTAAATTTTTTTATTTATATTTTTATTTTTGCACCTTTGATGTTTATTTTCACAGTTGCATAACGTCTCACTGAAGTTTTTACCCACTTTTATATGTTTACTGTTATGATATTTTTATTGCATCTTCATTGATTATTTATTGCGATATTGCACAGATTATTCATTATTTGGAGCGTATTTATATACTGCTGCTCCATCGTATATGTAGCGGGGTCCTCAATTTAGTGGGATACACCTGGGGGTAGTGTGACCCAGGTGTGTAATTATGTTAGGGTTCAGACCCCTTTTTGTTATTCGTGGAGGATTGGGTGGTGCGATATTCTCCTTGACCAGTGGGTGTCAGTGTACCTACTGGCTCGAGGTAGAATCACTACCACAGTGCTACCCTTCTTTGTCCCTTCCTGGAGATGGTACGGCTGGGGCGGGGAACCCGCCGTGGTGTCGATGGGAGGAGATAAAAGGGGGAGACGCCCTCGCCACGAGGTCTGTCGTCTTCGGGGATCATCTCTTCACGCACCCAGGCACCCTAGGCCTGGGTGCGGGCGGTTCAAGGTTCCGGCCTAGGCGCCCAAGGCCTGGCCGGAATGAAGATGGAGTCCATCCCAGGCACCTTCAGCCTGGGGTGAGGTACTATTGAGGAGGCCTGGGACCCAGTGACTCTGACTGGGTCCCGCAAGGGTGAAGTTGCTCCAGGGCGCCCCTTGCGAGGGGACCCGCATCTGAGGTGAGGAGGCTGGGGAGGTCACCCGTCCGAAGACCCGGTGCAGTGTCAACCCGGTGACGGATGGGCCTTCGGTAACTCCCTTGGAGGACATCTTCCCCTGATAGGGGCTACAGCGCAGCGGAGGAGCTTTCATCAAGACTCCTGCAACCCCTGGTCATAGCACAGGGAGTGTAGGGACTAGGAACCTGTACAGTGCCTCGACCTGCTTTCCCATCGTATCATGCCGTTGCATTTGACTGTATGTGGAGATACGCAATAAACCTGAGTTTGGACTTTGATGGGTGTATGGACTCTGTTGATGGGAACAAAGGGAGATTCCGGCACGGAAGGACTGACCCTCATAACCAGCACACATTTGGCCCGAGGAAAAGATTGATATTGGCCTTCACCTCACCCACATGCATGGGGAGGACATGGGCCGTAGCGCACCTCACTCTGTCGCTCGACATACCCCTAGCTAAAGAGGTCGGGGTGAGGAGGCCGCTACACGTGGGGGCTCGTGCGTCCGGGATGAAATGTGTGTTAACCCTGAGGTTTGGAACGGCTGTGTTTGAACTTTGCTGCCCGGAGGAGGTCCGAGCAGGTCGGCCATGTGATTGGCCAAAGTGCATCCCTGTGCTCGAAGTCGTGGAAATTTCCCTGAAAAACCGGGAGAGGCCCATGCAGAAAGAGCGGGAAGAGGGAGGAGTCCAGCCGTGTGACGAACTACATGTGGGGACTTTTGCTGCACTGCGCCACGAGGCATCCCATGACTGCGCAATTCGTGGGAGGAGACTGAAGGAAGCCCGCGAAAACGTGCAAGTCGTGGGAGGAGTCTGGCCACGTGTGGAGATACACGTGGAGACTCCGGCGCGAGGTCAGCGCGTGATGGAGCAGCAAGTGGTCGGAGCGAACTCAGGCTCCCCGTGGATGACGGTACCTTATCCTTTCAAGATGACTGCATTTGCTGCATCCATTACAGACACGGGGATAAGGCTCAGGCCCCGAGGACAGTTGGCTTTGTATTCATGCAGAGACACAGAGGCCCTCGGTGTGATCTGTCCCGGATGCTCGGGACTGGTGGTCCAACTAAAGCCATTCGGGCGATGCGAAGCATGCAAGGAGTTTCTTTTTGAGGTTGAACCACACACGGAAAGGTCCCGGGCCCTACGCCTCAACTGCATCACAGGAATCGCCACTCCGGAGGGAGAGATCAAAGCCTTTGCGGAGTTTCCCGTGCGCGCTGACCAGGGCGAAGTGACTGCCCAACCAGAGACTGAGAGAGAAAAATCCGAGGACACTGCTTCGGTCACTACAGACTCCCTGCTCCCACCTCCGAAGAGGAAAGTCAGTCTGGTACAGGCATCCTATGGCCGTGGTCGAGCTTCACCCCGCCGCTTGCCTGGCCTGGATGACGCCGGTAGAAAAGAGAGTACCGGACATCCCAGTTCTTCAGAAGGTCCAGGTGAGCCAGGGGCTGGGACTGTGGTGTTGGTTGGAGGTGTCGGGGGTCCCCAGTCGGTGGAGCCCGCAAGGGAGGGTAGCCTTCCGTCTGCTAGAGACTACCTTCCCGCTGAGATGTATGACACCTCCGACTTAGAGTCATTGTCAGACTGTGGTGATGATGGAGAGATAGACGAACTGTTTCACCGGAAGGGCTGGGACAGACGCCCACTACCTGTGCTGAGTAAGCCACAGGACTCCCCCATGTCCATAGATGACAGTACGCCCCGGGTGCAAGCCCCGGAGTTATTGAGGAAATCTAGTCCTTCAAATAACCTTCCACATTCAACCACATCACCCGCTCTGATAGTGGGGATGCAGCGTGCTTCATTGCGGGCACCAAGAGCAAAGCCACCCGAGATGGTGAAAGTACCTCGGCACCCGGAGGCCATCGTACAGCCAGGAGAAGGTGAGCGAGATGTGATGCCGCCTCTAGCTCGATTGCAGAGAATTTTCTCCCAGAGAGTCGCCCGTGAATATGGGTGGGAGTACCCTTACTTGCCTCGGGACTTATTGTATGAAGTCGAGGTTCTGCGACCAAGGTGGTATGACGAGTTTGTATGGGAAAAGCTTAAAGTACCCCATGCCAGGCGATACCTGTCATGTTCGCCGCCTGTGTCTAAAAAGTTCAAGGACTGCAGAGCTGATTGGAGACTTGGGCGCCATATCCATGCCGATAAGGTGCTCATCTGCAGGAAAGACGGAGAGGATGTCGAATATTCGGTGGAAGTGTTTGACGGGCACCTGAAGCCCCTGTTTCTGCCGGATCCAAGGTTCTATTTATAGGAGAAGTGAGCTCCTATTTTGTTGCTGTTGAAACTTTCTGTCAGGGAAATTCCCCATCTGTTGTCACCAATCTGCGCTCAGTGCGCATGCGCGGCGAAACGGCGCATCGGCGCATGCGCGTGCGCGGCGGGACGGCGCTTCGGCGTGCTCGGGTGCGCGCACCGGCGCAACGACGAATGCGCGTGCGCAATAGCTCGCCAATGGGATTACAGGCGGGCCTATTTAAACAGACGCAGTAACACTACCTGGTTGCTGGTTTGTCAGCTTTGCTGTGTTCCTGTGCCTGAAATCAAGTTAAAGTTCTCCTGCTGTGACCCGGACCGGATTTGACTACGCTTCTGCTTCTCCTGAACCTGACCCCTTGGCTTGCTAAACGGACTTCTACCTCTCTCCTTGTGTTTGACTCCCGGCCTGCTCTTCAGACTCAGCCCTGCTAGATTCTTCAGCAAGACACTTCTACCTGCTGGTGGCCAGTGCTCCCTCATGCTGTCCTCTCCCTGTCTCACCTCCAGGGGGCGGAGTGCGCTTAGGTGCAAGGGTGAACCACTCTCGGCATCTCGGCCTCGGTAAGTACTTAGCTTGATAGTACAAACCAGCCAGATGTCTGAGGCCGACAGAGTGCGTTCCCCATTTGACACCCTCTGCCAGCAGGTCTCCACCTTAACGGACACCGTCCAAAGGCTCCAAGAGGGATACACTCAGATTGATGGCCGTCTTCAACAGCTCACTGGTCTCCTAGGACCAGCCCCTTCAGCTGCCACCTCTGCCAACACTGCCACCAACTCCCAAGTACCTACGAGTTCTACAGTAGTGATGGCCACCCCTGAACCCAGGGTCCCTATTCCGGAACGTTTTTCGGGTGTCCGCAAAAAATACCGGGCCTTTAAAAACGCCTGCTCCCTCTACCTTGCCCTCCAACCAAGGACCTTCTCTTCGGAAGCAGTAAAAGTGGGGTTTATCATCTCTCTCTTAACGGATGACCCTCAAGCCTGGGCCCATGGCCTGATGGAGCAACAGAGCCCCATATTGGACTCAGTAGAGACATTTTTTGAAAATATGGCTCAACTATACGATGATCCCCAGCGATCAGCCACGGCCGAGTCCGTCCTCCATAGCCTAACTCAGGGGAGAAGACCGGTGGAAGACTATACGTCGGAATTTAGGAAATGGTCCGCCGACACCAAATGGAATGAGGCGGCCCTCAGATACCAATACCGCCAGGGACTATCTGAGACGCTCAAGGACGAGCTGGCCAGGATCGAAACCCCCACTACCTTGGAGAACCTGATCCAATCCGCCATACAACTCGATAGGCGTCTGCGTGAACGACGGGCGGAGCGATTTCAATCTCCTCGTCCCAACTGGCCTCCATCCAGGACTGTACCTCACTACCCACCAACCTCTGTGCCTGCAGTCACACCTCTTCCTGAGCCAGAACCCATGCAGCTTGGGTTGGTTCGGGCTCCCCTGACTCCTGAGGAAAAACAGCGAAGGCGCCAGGCCAACCTGTGCCTATACTGCGGGGGTGCCGGCCACTTCCTCCTCAACTGCCCCGTAAGACCTAGTAAGTCTATCTCTAAAGACACTTTAAACTATCAACTCTTTGACAACCCTCAGTCTTATGTCATTCTCTTTGTGTCTCTACAGCTGCCGGAAGGGGCAATCCGCCTCCCGGCAATTATTGATTCCGGAGCCTGCAGCTGCTTCTTGGACTCTGCTTTAGCCTCAAGATTCCATGTCCCCACTCAACCTAAGGACCACTGCCTTCAGATCCACCTGGCGGATGGGTCCTTGCCCCGTTCAGGGCTGATCACGCTGGAAACCAAACCTATCCTTGCCATCTCTGACTCGGGTCACCAAGAACTTCTCCGGTTAGACCTCATACCTTCCCCGATGTTCCCCATCATCCTGGGCCTTCCCTGGCTACAGGCACACGAGCCCCTCATAAATTGGGTGAAGAAAGAGGTTAGCTTCACCTCCTCCTATTGTTCCCAGAACTGTCTTGCCTCTGCCTCTACGGCCTGCGCTTCCATGATTGCCAAGCCGGACAACCTACAGCATGTTCCTTCAGTCTACCTAGAATTCCGGGACGTGTTCGATAAGCAGCAAGCCGACCATCTACCACCTCATCGGCCCTATGATTGCCCTATCGATCTCTTGCCGGGCTCTAAAATTCCGTTCGGACGTATCTTTCCGTTGTCCGAAACCGAGTTGAAAGCCCTCAAGGCTTATATTGATGAAAACCTCCAGAAAAGATTTATTCGCCCTTCCTCCTCTCCAGCCGGTGCAGGAATCTTCTTTGTGGAAAAGAAGGACGGGTCCTTAAGACCCTGTATCGATTACCGGGACCTAAACAAGATAACCATTAAGAACAGGTACCCACTACCCCTTATTCCGGAGCTATTTCAGCGCTTCCGATCTGCTCGGGTCTTTTCTAAGCTGGATCTACGGGGGGCCTACAATCTTATCAGAATCAGGGCCGGAGACGAGTGGAAAACCGCCTTCAGATCTCGTTTCGGACACTTTGAGTATTCGGTCATGCCGTTCGGACTTTGTAATGCTCCAGCCACCTTCCAACACCTAGTCAGCAATATTTTCAGACAGCACCTTGACGACTTCTTAGTAGTGTACCTGGACGATATCCTCATCTTTTCCACCAACATCGAACTCCACCGGGCTCATGTCATGAAGGTCCTCACCATCCTTCGGAAGCACAAACTCTACCTCAAAGCTGAGAAATGCGAGTTCGAAAAGACCACCGTACAGTTCCTCGGCTTTATCATTTCCATCGATGGGGTCGCGATGGACCCGCAGAAGGTGAAGGCCATCCAGGACTGGCCAGCCCCAACCGACAAGAAGGGGGTACAGCGGTTTATAGGCTTCGCCAACTTCTATAGGAGATTCATCGTGGGCTTTTCCTCCATTGTAGCCCCAATAACCCAACTTACCCGGCAAAATAACCGTTTTCACTGGTCTCCAGAAGCTCAAGAGGCCTTCTCCCGCCTCAAGGACGTCTTCACTTCAGCACCAGTACTTCAGCACCCGGATCCTCTACTGCCGTTCACCCTGGAAGTGGACGCCTCTGAGACAGCCATCGGAGCCATCCTCTCTCAAAGACGAGGCCCCAAGGCTCTCCTGTATCCAGTAGTCTTTGCCTCTAAAAAGTTGACTCCCCCGGAGCGAAACTATGATGTTGGGGACCGGGAATTACTGGCCATAAAATTCGCACTGGAGGAATGGCGATACCTTCTGGAGGGGGCAGTACACCCCATCATGATCTTCACAGATCATAAAAATCTAGAGTACCTAAGAACAGCTCAACGTCTACGCCCCAGGCAGGCCCGTTGGGCCCTTTTCTTCACCCGGTTCAACTTTCACATTTCCTATAGACCCGGCTCCAAGAATGGGAAGGCAGATGCGCTATCCAGGATGTTTCCGGAAACCCCTCAGTCGGCCCAACCGGGCACCATTCTGTCAGCTCTGAAACTTTCTGTTGATTCCCCGGGCCGATCTACTCACCTCTATTAAAATCGCTTCCGGACTCTGCTCTGATCCGGTCACTACCTCCCTGGAGAAGCGGGACGGCCTATTCTGGTCCCAGGACAAGATTTTCGTCCCTTTGGAAACAAGACCGCTGGTCTTGAGGACCTTCCACGATCTTAAACTGGCCGGTCACTTCGGAGCACGTAAATCATCGGAACTTGTCTCCCGCTCCTTCTGGTGGCCAGGCTGGAGGCAAGATTGTAAGTCTTATGTCGCTTCCTGCACTCAGTGTCAGCGTAACAAGGGGTCAAACACCAAGAGTTGGGGCCTGCTCAAGCCCTTACCCATTCCTGAGCACCCTTGGGCAGACGTGTCCATGGACTTTATCGTGGACTTGCCTTCCTCCGGAGGGTTTACCACGATTCTGGTCGTTGTGGACCGCCTCTCAAAAATGGCTCACTTTTTACCGATGATTGGGACACCTTCAGCCATGGATACTGCTCAAATCTTTTTTAAGGAGATAACCAGGCTTCACGGAATACCAAAGAGTATCACCTCCGACAGAGGTGTCCAGTTCACTTCGAAATTCTGGAAGGAACTCTGCAAGTCACTAGAAGTCAAAACCTGCCTCTCGTCTGCGTACCACCCCCAAAGCAATGGCCAGACAGAAAGAACAAATCAGACCCTGGAGCAATACCTCCGTTGTTTCTGCTCTGCTTCCCAGGATGACTGGGCATCTCTACTTCCTTACGCAGAGTTTGCCTATAACAATTCAATACATTCTGCTACCAATCAAACCCCCTTTTGGGCCAATTTCGGTTTTCATCCCTCCTTCCTCCCTGAAAACATCCCCGAGAGCCCTGTTCCCGCGGTCCAGGACCGAGTGGCCTCTGTCCAGGCGAATTTCCAAAGACTCCAGGAGATGATGCGGAATGCCCAAGGATCCTACAAGAAATTTTATGACCGGGGGAGGAAGGAAAACCCAGCGTTCAGAGTCGGGGAAAAAGTTTGGCTTTCCGCCGCCAACCTCAGATTGCCTATTCCCTCTCGAAAGCTCGGCCCTAGATTTATCGGGCCCTTCAAGATCAAACGAGCTATTAACCCTGTGGCTTTTGAACTAGCATTACCTGATTCCTATAGGATTCACCCAGTGTTCCACTCATCTTTATTAAAACCCGTCATTCCCAACGCCTTTCCTGGAAGAGATGAACCTCCTCCTCCACCAGTTGAAGTAGATGGGGAAAAGGAATTTGAGATGGAATCCATCCTGGGCTGTAGGAAAAAAGGCAGACAGTTACAATACTTAATTATATGGAAAGGGTACCCCCCGGAAGACAACTCCTGGGAACCATCCAGGAACTTGCATGCTCCTCGCCTAATACGAGCCTTCCACCAAGAACATCCGGAACTAATGGCCAGTCTGGGCGTCCGGAGTCCGCCCCTCGGGGGGGGCACTGTCAGGGAAATTCCCCATCTGTTGTCACCAATCTGCGCTCAGTGCGCATGCGCGGCGAAACGGCGCATCGGCGCATGCGCGTGCGCGGCGGGACGGCGCGTCAGCGTGCTCGGGTGCGCGCACCGGCGCAACGACGAATGCGCGTGCGCAATAGCTCGCCAATGGGATTACAGGCGAGCCTATTTAAACAGACGCAGTAACACTACCTGGTTGCTGGTTTGTCAGCTTTGCTGTGTTCCTGTGCCTGAAATCAAGTTAAAGTTCTCCTGCTGTGACCCGGACCGGATTTGACTACGCTTCTGCTTCTCCTGAACCTGACCCCTTGGCTTGCTAAACGGACTTCTGCCTCTCTCCTTGTGTTTGACTCCCGGCCTGCTCTTCAGACTCAGCCCTGCTAGATTCTTCAGCAAGACACTTCTACCTGCTGGTGGCCAGTGCTCCCTCGTGCTGTCCTCTCCCTGTCTCACCTCCAGGGGGCGGAGTGCGCTTGGGTGCAAGGGTGAACCACTCTCGGCATCTCGGCCTCGGTAAGTACTTAGCTTGGTACTTTCTGGAAGAGACATTCCCAGACGCCTAGAACTGTGCCCTACTTTTGTTTTGATTTGGGCTTTTCTTTCACTCACTGGAGATTTGGGAGCTGTTGTTTTTTTGTTCTCCCTTTTCTTCATGTGCCAAAAGGCAGAGACATTTGGGGATAGAGTTAGAGTAGGAAAGCAGGAAGAATGGAGACTTCGGCA
Organism: Rana muscosa; assembly: GCA_029206835.1. NCBI lineage: Eukaryota > Metazoa > Chordata > Amphibia > Anura > Ranidae > Rana > Rana muscosa. Next base: position 1,094,136,035 of record CM055116.1, read on the forward strand.
AGTGTTGTGACCGCGGCGCTGTCACCAGGTGGCAGTGTTGTGCAACGATTGTTTGAAAATGTTACACATACATCACTTTACTTATTGGAGTGAATGGGTTTCTCGGCTGACAGACCCATTCATGCCAAATGACACAGATTGTTAGGATGTTGTTTTTCTTTTGTTTCCCTTCTGCAGGAGATTCATCGATCAAGACTGCTGAGAGTGGGGTGGTTTTTGATTAGGAATGGGAGGGATTGTAAATGTGTACAAAGCAGAAGTTTTATATGAGAGTTTATCGTTTTATATTTCCCTTTTCCGTTGAACAGGTCTTGGCATGTACAGTATTCAAAGTTTGGGGACAGCCTCTGGGGTTCACTCCATGTCACCACGTTAATGGGAGACATGGGTGTGCACCTGACGCTGGGGACCAGCGTCAAATCACAGGGGGGAGTGTGTAGCGGGGTCCTCAATTTAGTGGGATACACCTGGGGGTAGTGTGACCCAGGTGTGTAATTATGTTAGGGTTCAGACCCCTTTTTGTTATTCGTGGAGGATTGGGTGGTGCGATATTCTCCTTGACCAGTGGGTGTCAGTGTACCTACTGGCTCGAGGTAGAATCACTACCACAGTGCTACCCTTCTTTGTCCCTTCCTGGAGATGGTACGGCTGGGGCGGGGAACCCGCCGTGGTGTCGATGGGAGGAGATAAAAGGGGGAGACGCCCTCGCCACGAGGTCTGTCGTCTTCGGGGATCATCTCTTCACGCACCCAGGCACCCTAGGCCTGGGTGCGGGCGGTTCAAGGTTCCGGCCTAGGCGCCCAAGGCCTGGCCGGAATGAAGATGGAGTCCATCCCAGGCACCTTCAGCCTGGAGTGAGGTACTATTGAGGAGGCCTGGGACCCGGTGACTCCGACTGGGTCCCGCAAGGGTGAAGTTGCTCCAGGGCGCCCCTTGCGAGGGGACCCGCATCTGAGGTGACTAGGCTGGGGAGGTCACCCGTCCGAAGACCCGGTGCAGTGTCAACCCGGTGACGGATGGGCCTTCGGTAACTCCCTTGGAGGACATCTTCCCCTGATAGGGGCTACAGCGCAGCGGAGGAGCTTTCATCAAGACTCCTGCAACCCCTGGTCATAGCACAGGGAGTGTAGGGACTAGGAACCTGTACAGTGCCTCGACCTGCTTTCCCATCGTATCATGCCATTGCATTTGACTGTATGTGGAGATACGCAATAAACCTGAGTTTGGACTTTGATGGGTGTATGGACTCTGTTGATGGGAACAAAGGGAGATTCCGGCACGGAAGGACTGACCCTCATAACCAGCACACATTTGGCCCGAGGAAAAGATTGATATTGGCCTTCACCTCACCCACATGCATGGGGAGGAAATGGGCCGTAGCGCACCTCACTCTGTCGCTCGACATACCCCTAGCTAAAGAGGTCGGGGTGAGGAGGCCGCTACATATACATTTACACTCTTTTGGTGCTGGTGACAATATAGGAGTCCAGCAGCTATATATCCATTATTGCACTTTATTTTTTTTCTGGAACCTTTGTAATCTACACAGAGTAACGCATAAGTATTCTTTTTATAAATTTTTCTACTTTTTATGCCAGAACTTCATTGAAGAACCTATATTTAAAAGTTGCAGTATAACTGCTGCACAACAATAGATACCGTATTTATTGGCGTATAACACGCACAGGCGTATAACACGCACCCTAACTTTAAGAGGGAAGTTTCAGGAAAAAACTTTCCACAGCCCCCTGCGTATAACATGCAGGCACAGTTTACCCTCTATTTTCAGGGGAAAAAAGTGAATGTTATACGCCATTAAATACAGTATACCTGTATATTAAAAATAAAAAGTATTATTTTTCATTAATTGTTCTTATAACGTGCGTGCTTTTAGACAACCTTATCCAGCACTAGAACTGGTTCACTCTACCTGATGTGCCCTGCATTCCAATATCATCACAAAGCCCCAAAAATACCAGTGGATCCACTGGACTTTGAATAAATCCTGTGTGTGTATTTGTATAGAGGATTGACTGGCTGCAAATAGAACATTCCATACTTTGCTAGGACAGGGTCTTTTCAAATGTTTTCTGTAAGAGCCAATTCACACTACTGCATTAACACGCATTACATGTGTCAGAATATTGTGGTGCAGTTCATTATTAATGGCACTCAACACACTAAGGGAAAGCACATGTATTGCAGTGTACTGCAATGCATGGTAACACACTAGCCTGCATTCTGGTGTATTGTGCTGCAAAAAATGCTGCATGTATGATTTTTTGGACATTTTGGTGCACTGCCAGGCCATTCGGATGTCAAGGTGTGTAGGCCCTGAAATTCTGAATACTATAGAAACTGATTAATAAAGGATAAACTAAAAGAATACGTTTAAAGTTGAACTCCAGGGTCAAGCCAACTTTCTTCAACAGCTCCCTCTCCCAATCAACAATCAAAACTCCATAAAACTCTTTAGTTCATTTATTAAATGCCAATTTAATTGAAATCTAATGCCCCATATACACAATCGTTTTTCTTGCCATTTTTTTTCTTGCCTTTTTTCACGTCGTTTTTTTTCATGTTTCCTCTCAAGCCTGTCTTGCGTACACACGATCATTTTAAAAAACGATCAAGCAAAGCGCAGTGACGTATACCACGTACGACGGCACTATAAAGGGGAAGTTCCGCTCGAATGGCGCCACCCTTCATGTTAGTAAAGTTTGTTGAGCAACGATTCGCGCTTTTCAGCCTCGTGCTTTTCAGTCCGTTACTGCGTGACGAATGTGCTATCTCCATTACGAACGCTAGTTTTACCAGAACGAGCGCTCCCGTCTCATACTTGATTCTGAGCATGCACGTTTTTTTCACGTCGTTAAAGCATACACACTATCGTTTTTCACGTCGTTAAGAAAAACGACGTGAAAAAAGAGAGCATGTTCGAAATTTTTAATGGCCGTTTTTCACGTCATTAAAAATGCTCTGGAGCATACACACGATCATTTTTAATGGCCATTTTTAAAAATGGCATGAAAAACGGCATGAAAAACGATCGTGTGTATGGGGCATTACTTTTTAATCCTTGTGACATCATTTCTGCACAACTGAGATTTCAATTGTGACTGGACATTGGGAGGAGGATACAGAGAAGCCCCACACTCCTACTCCCCCTTATCTGAACTGTCAGAAAGAGGAAACACAACCAGTTGCCATGCTATGGGCAAAAAGAATATCTTGTTAGGTAAGGCTGTGGCTCTCATAGCATTTTTTTTTCTAACTGAAGTTCAGCTCCAGTTAGTATACCATATTACTACAATGATAATATACTTTATTATATAATAATAATGTAGTTATGTGATAAAATAATGTGTCTAATGGACTTCATTATCATTAAAGTGGTTGTAAACCCTTATAATTTTTTATTTTTTTTAAACTACCTGTAAGAGAAAGGCATAATGAGCTAATATGACTAGCATAATAGCTCATTATGCATCACTTACCTTAGATCGGGGCCCCCGAAGCCGTCCTCGTCTCCCTCTTAAGCCGCAGCCATCTCTGGGGCGATAGCCGGAAGGTTACTTCCGGGTATCGCCGCTCCAGCCAATCACAGCGCCGCTCCGGCGCTGTGATTGGCCGGAGCGGCGGAGACCTCACTCTGCGCATGCGCGCGGGACTCGTCACATTCGGCTACGCCCAGCGATTGCTGGGAAGTAGCCAAATTTGTGAATGGGATTAACCCCATGAATGCGCCGTTGTCTACGGCGCGCATGCGCCGTAGACAGCGGCGCCTGTCATTTAACTAAATATCTCCTAAACCGTGTAGGTTTAGGAGATATTTCTTGCACCTACAGGTAAGCCCTAATCTAGGCTTACCTGTAGGTGCAAGTTGAAAAAGTAAGTTTACAACCACTTTAAAGCGGGGTTCCAGGCATAATTTTTTTATTATTTTTTGCAAGCTAAAATTAATCACATTAAATAGTCCCTAAAACATATTAATAGCTCCCCAATCGTTCCAGAAATCATTGCAAACACTTGCCTTATATCCTCCAGCTCATGTTGTGGCCGTATCCATCATATGTGTGGGCATGTGAAGCCCAGTTCCTTTTTCTTCCTGGTTTTCAGGGAGAGGTGCATGTTGGGCGATTTTTAGGCACAGTAATGCCCAGAGACTCCTGGGAAATTAGTGTCATCATTTCCCAGGAGGCAATGGGGTCTTAGGACAGGAAGTTGAACCACCTAGGACTAGGAACTAGGCAGATTACGAAATCTGCCTAGTAACAGCCAGATAGAAGTGAGTAGAAAAATGATTTATTTAAAAAAAAAAAAATGTTTTTAAATTTAAGGCAAGCTGTTAATAGAAAGTTCATTTTTAGGGTGGAACTCCGCTTTAAGCATGCTCTGGAACCTGACCAGTGGCTACACTCCTCCTTTTTTCACAAATTGGGCCTATGGCCCAGCTGGCATCACATTCTGGAGGTGGTGCTTTTTTTCACCTTGCTTAGTTGTCAATTAACAAAATGAGTAAAAAGTAAATTAACAGAAGAGAAGCCCAAATCAAATCAATATTTGGTGTGACCACCTTTTGTATCAATTCTTCTATGTACACTTGCACATAGTTTTCGAAGAAGCTCGGTAGGTAGGTTGTTCCAAACATCTTGGAGACATAACCACAGATCTTATGTCGATGTAGGCTGCCTCAAATCCTTCTGCATCTTCATGTAATACCAGACAGACTCAATAATGTTGAGATCAGGGCTCTGTGGGGGCCAAACCATAATTTCCAGGACATCTTGCTCTTCTTTACATTGAAGACAGTGTCTAATGATATCACCTGTATGTTTGGGGTCATTGACCTACTGCAGAATACATTTGGGGCCAATCACACCTCCCTGATAGTAAGGCATGGTGGATAAATGTCTGTCTGTATTTCTCAGCATTGAGGACACCATTGATCCTGACCAAACCTAATTTGTGGAAATGCAGCCCCAAACTTGCAAGGAACCTCCACCATGCTTCTCTGTTTCCTGCAGACTCATTATTGAACCACTCCCCAGGCCTTTGGCGAACAAACTGCCTCCTGCTACAGGCAAATATTCAAAATTTTGACTCCTCAGTCCAGAGCATCTGCTGCCATTTTTCTGCACAACAGTTCCTATTATTTTTTGCATAGTTGAGTCACTTAGCCTTGTTTCCAAGTCAGCGATATGGCTTTTTGGCCGCAATTCTTTCAGGAAGGCCGCTTCTGGCCAGACTTCTCTGGACAGTAAATGGGTGCACTTGGATCCCATTGGTTTCCACCAGTTCTGTGCTGACGGCACTGCTGGACACCTTAAAATGTTGAAGGGAAGTAAGCATGATGTATCTTTCATCTGCTGCATTAAGTTTCCTTGGCCAACCACTGTGTCTATGGTCTTCACCACTGCCTGATTCTTTATGCTTCTTCAAAGGGCTTCAACAGTACATCTTGTATCCTGTCCCTATTCTAACAACTTCACAACTGCGCACCAACTAGAGAAAGCACTGCTAGTTACTAGCACTGCCCACACCAAAGTTGGCCACCAAGGTTACCCAGTATTGCAGTGTCTAATCGAACCACTGCTACCCTGGTAACGCCTATGGAGGCAGCAAAGGTCAGCAGCACAGTGCCACCTACAGAGGGGAGGGTAAAATGTACCTGCCTACATGTCTCTCTCTAAAACTTCCATGAAACCATAGAGAGGGAAAGGGGGAGGGCAGGGATAAGTCACTTTTCTGACTCGTTCGGTTGTGTGTGAATTGCAGTTAGTTTTGTTGAGCTCGGTAAACAACAGATTTATTTCAGCAGGAAGTAAATAGAAGTTAGAAAAATCCTGGCTAAAAAGGAGAATAAAAGCTATACAATATTTTTTACAGTTTTTTTTAGATTTGAGTAAAATAAATCAAAAAAGAAAATATATACAAAACCACGATATGTTCCCTTTAAAAGAAAAAAAAACAAAACACAGAGCTCCTTTCTATATAACCGTTTACATTAGCAAATAACATATGTGTTTTTATAACACAGTCCAAAAACAGTATGTCAGCTCTCTTGTTCTCATCACCAACACATTCATATTACAAGAATAAATAAATATAAAACACTGTACATATACAGTATATATTTAATTATGGTGTAGGTCATGAATTGGAGGAAACGTAACATTTAATGTGTTTGAATTGACCACATAAATATAGGAAAATCCTAGGAAGGACTGGAAATGTGCAGCTCACTCTTCGGTCACACTTTACTTTGCTGCTATATTTAACCCTGGAAAAAAGTATTTCAGCAAGCTTTTCCCCTTTTATCCTTCAGGTTACACAGTAACAGAGATCACAGAGGAGTTTACATGAAAGTCGCTTTCAATTACAGAACCGATCCCTCACAGGCATTAAAATACAGTATTAAGTAATGGTAAAGCCCAGAAAAATGAGGAGAGTTGTAGACTGCAGGAGACCACCCTCAGGTGCTGTAGATGCATTTATGTTGCTGCAATTTTCTAACTAAATGCACAATGTGATTGTATCACATCCAAAACTAAAAACATGGTGATTTAAGAGGGTTTCCTGGAAACTGGAAATCCTCCTGTATAGTTAGGATGAGTTAATTTAGATTAAGCGCACAGACTGCATCCAGTTCACACAATTCCCATTTCTTATTGCAGATTTGTGTTGTGTGTCTCCTATTGGCATTGAGATACTACTATAATATACAATGGTTCTCCAAGATAACTACTGTGATTCACTGGTTGAGCAGCACTTCAAATTCAAAATTTCTAAAATTATTATAATTTTTTTTATAAATGTAGCGCACTTACCCCCTTTTTCCTGCCATTGGCTCCTCGCAGGAAGAGAGGGCACACCACGCTATATGCCCGTACCCTCCTGTGTGAACAGGTTGAGCGGTGTTATGAAACAGGTCTCCGCAGCGAGGTTCTCCAGAGAATGGTTCCCATCTCTATGCTCAATAAAGACAAGTCTCTATTTCCCCCAATAACTCCAAGGTCCACACCAGCTGTAACTCCAACTTAGAGTTTAGAGAGAGTTTAGAGAGAGAACAGGACAGCATATGGTGTGGGAGAGAGGTCCAGGCACAAACGAAATACACTTCACTGCTCGGCTTCTCAAGCAGACTCAGCCCATTTGGATAGTCTCCCTAGAGAGGGGACTAGCAGCCAGAATGGCACTCTAACTAGATATACAGTCTCTGCACAAACTGATGAACTTGGTCTCTGCCACAGACCTGGTGAACTTGGTCTCTGCCACAGACCTGGTGAACTTGGTCTCTGCCACAGACCTGGTGAACTTGGTCTCTAATCTTGACCTCTTTTAAGGAGAAGACATCCCTCCAGAGAGTTACCGGCCCCCTTCCTTCACCGTGACTTCTCACCAGTCCCTCGGAACGGTCATTTCCCGGCCTCCTCGTCTAAGATACGGGTCCCCTCGCAAGGCGGCACCCTGAGATTCCTCGATCCTTGGTAGGCCCCAGCCAAAGGCGCTAGGCCCAAAGCTTTTCTGTTGCAGCCCCAGGGCTAAAGGTGCCTGAGACTGATTCACTGACCACCACCTCTGTGCTAAATGTGCCCAGGGCGGACATAGAGTGCCCACCTCCCCTGGGAAGCAAACTGGAACCCCAATCCTGGGGTGGAAAACGAACCCACGACCACCACCTCCAGGCAGCGTCTGCCCCTTTTATATCCTCTCCTGGAATGCACAGCAGGCTAACCACTCCCACCGTATGGTCGCCGAGAGGGGACACACAAGGGCACAGCACTGTACCAGTGGTTCAACCCTGGCCCACTATGGCAGCGCCACCCGCAGGCCACAGGGAACTGCACACTGATACTCCACCTGTGGACAAAATGGTGGATAAGTCCTAATAATTAAGGTGTTTGAGCATAAATACCACTCAAACACTACCCCTAAATTTAGGACCCCGCTACATAAAAAAAAGAGGTCATAGTTACTTGCTCTTGCGAAAGCACCATCTTCTGCTCTTTTGGCAGTCACCCACCAGAGCTGTCACCTTCTCACTGCTCCTGGTGCCTCCTTTGCAAGCCAGGTTCTAAGATATCACCTTTGTGTGTGTGCTTCCAAGCTGGACAGTTGTGTCAATAGACGCACATAGTGCCGGTAAGCCATGCCCCCGCACCCTCCTTACAGGAGACTATGGCCCCTGGCTTCACTGCCCTCAGTTTCTCTTGTGAATGGAGGAAGTGAGGAAAGCAGTGCTGGAGCCAGAGATAGTGCTGGGACGTGACAGAAGCAGATAAGTGTTTAGGGATAGAGGGGGGCTAGGAAAGATAATAGGGTGTGTAGCAATACCCCCTAGAGGGCCGCTGGTTAGTTTTGGGTCTTGCATGTTACCTCTTCAGCTGCGTTGTCCAGGTAGGAAAGTCTGCAGTAATGCAATGTCCACACAGATGTAAAACCTCAAACAGTTAGGCTTTATTTTTCATATGCAGTAAACATTGAGAAGCAGAAGGTATAGAAGAGCAGGGGAAGGTTCAGTCACTCACCACTAAAAGTTGACAAAGGTAGAAGTTCAAAGTCACTCACCACTCTCAATGCTAGAGTGGGTAATGGTCACCTGGATAATCCAGTCTCACATGGCCTAGCAGCTGGGATGACTCACGAATCAGCAATAGGGCAGTCTCTGCCACAGACTGCTCAAGATGAGTTGGGTCTCTGCCACAGACCTGTTTTAAGTGTACAAAGTCTCTGCCACAGACCTATGTTAAAGTAATCAATTGGATAGTCCAGGAACCCTCTGCCACAGGAGTTCAAAGTCCCAAACCTCCAGCCGTACAGTTTTACGAACCTCTAAGCTGATCCGGCAAACTGCAGGGCTTGTAGCATAATGGATCCCTCCTCACTGAAGTTGCCAGGCCTCTCCCGAGACAGCAGTACTGTGCCGGTCTCCTCCGGGGCAGATCCTCCCCTGGACTTCTTCACCAAGATTCTTCCTCCCCATTTGAATGGAAAGCTTGGGATCCCTTCTCTGGATATAGGCCCCAGCCAGACTAGCGGGGCCTACCAAGTAGCGATGCAGCCTTGGGCCAACGTGGCCCCGGGGCCAGGACCACACACACACACCTTGCGCCCAGAGGGCTGCGGGGCGAGCGTGATCGAACCCCAATCAATGGCGTCTGCCCCTTAAGTATCCCATCCCACCTGGCACTGCGGGTTCACCACTCCCACTATACCACTGCCGAGAAGGGCCACTCAATGCACCATGATCTGCCTGTGTTCCAACAGGTGCCTGAGGTGGTAACGCCACCTACACGCAAAAATGGAAATCACTACCAGGCAAAGAATAACTGAGACAGAGGCAAACCTAAATGTAATTATCAACCATCTGAGCCCAACTACTGGCTCAGACATCCCTTTAGATTTGAATAGCGTCCCAACCATTTGCGATGGGCGCTACAGGTGTTTTTATTTATCTTGATGCAGAAAACGCATTAAGGTAAAAAAAAACTTGGACTTTAGAACCATGTTAAGATAAAACTTTGTAGCCCATTTGTAGCGGGGGTTAAAATTTAGGGGGAGTGCAAGGGTGGTAGTATGACCCAATGCACTGATTGTTGGGGAATCTGGGACCTTTATTTATGGTTCTTGGAGGAATCTGGTGGTGTGAGGTTCCCTGCGGCCTGCAGGTGGCGTTGTTGCCCTGGGCCGGAGTTGAACCCTCACCGCAAGACTGCATCCCTTTTTGTCCTTTTCCGGCGCTTGAACAGCGGGGCGGGGAACCTGCTGTGACGCAAAGGGAGAGGGGATAAAGGGGGCGGACGCCCGGAACACGGGGTTCAGAGTCGGAGGTCAGAGTCGCGCCCAGGCACCTTCAGCCTGGGTGCCGGCATTCCGGAGTTCCGGGCTCAGGTGCCCTTGACCTGGCTGGAGCGGGAGATGGAGTCCATCCCAGGCACCTTTAGCCTGGGGTGAGGTACTATTGAGAAGGCCTGGGGCCCAGTACCTTCGACTGGGTCCCGCAAGGGTGGAGGAATCCCAGGGGGCCCTAAAGTCTTGGGTGCCCGAGTCTGAGATGAGGAGGCCATGGAGCGTAACCCCTCCAAACAGTCCGGTGCAGCATTGCTGGTGACAGTGGGGCCTCTGGTAACTCTCTTGGACGGATGTCTTTCCTCTGACAGGGGTGTGTTTAGCGAAGGTAATTCACTCTCTGTTCTACACAGTCGGTGGCAGCGACTGTACCCCATAACCGTTGGTGACACCACAATGGTTTGTTCTATCTAAGGATTGTGCCTTGACCTACTCCCCACCTATACTGAACTGTTCTTTGGTCACAACCTGTCTGTGCTAAGTGACGATTTATTGCTGTTGTAGAATAAATACGAGTTGGACCTTTCAGTGGTGTGGAACTCCAGTTACTGGGAGCAGAGGGGGTCATTTACAGAAAAGACTTGGCTCTGGGTTATACACACGACCCAATGGTAAAATAGGTTCTGGCCTTCACCTCTATCCAAAAGAGGACATGGGCCGTGATAAATCTCATCCCTCCTCCCATACTCCCCCCTAGACGAGACAACAAGCCGAGAAGAAGGGGTGAGAGGGGTGAGTTCGCTACACATTATTTTAATGGGTGAAGTTAAAACTACATTCCATTTAAAATGACAAACAAACCTACTTTACAGTTTGCTGTATAACATTAGCTGCTAACTGACTGTTTTTTCTTATTGCCTGGAAATGCTCTTTATTGAATGCTGATACATAATTTTACCTACATCCTTGCTGTAGGGCCATCTAAATCAGTGATGTCAAAGGACGACTGGAGGTGTTTCAACTATCATAACAGAAGGGATTGTGGAGGAGGGTGTGACCTTTGCAAGCGCACGTGACGTCCAGACTGAGAAGGTTTCCAAGTATTTAAAAGAGGAAGATGTAGAACTCTTTTTTTTGGGGGGTGAGGTTATAAGAAATGGCCCCCCGCAGACAGGATAGTGTGCTAAATCTGTAGGTAAATTGGAGAACACAAACCTTTGCTAAGTGGGTTTGATAATAAAGTTGGCAGTGTCTCCATCCAAGACAGGGCCACTGTGAACAGAGGGGATTCCTTCCCTGGGAAATTAACCAGTAATGTATTCAAAGTAATTGGAAGCAGAGGAACTGCTGCAACCAGCATATAATACTAACTATAAGTAAATAGATGCACACCCATATGCAAACAATACAAGGTTTATATAATAAAGATTAGTAATAGTATATACATCCATTGTACAAACAGGTAATATCAGCAAAGGGCCCAACAGGTGTCCTGGTGGAATTGTGCACATATACCTGGGTATAAATAGTTATTAATACACAGTTCCAAGGGTAGCCATGTTACTCTGTGCTTGAAGTAAATGCCCAGGTGCCCACCACAAAGAAATCTATATAAATCCAACATTGGTTTAGAGGCACTCACGGTTCTTGTAGAGGAGGAAGATCAAAAACAGCAGTGTTTGTATTGTCAACTATTCAATGAAGCTCAGTTCATCTTTCTCATGACCAAGAAGTATTTTTCATCGAAACATTGACAACAAAAACACTGCCATTTTTGATCTTCCTCCTCTGCAAGACCCGTGAGTGCCTTTTATACCAGTTTTGGATTTATATAGTTATTAATAAAGATACCTCCAGATGAATGTTGCAGCAAAGTTCAGCTGAGGATGATCACAATGTGGTGTCTATCTTGATATCGAAGATCTGAAGACCAGATCAGCAATGACAGGGAGAACCTGCAGCCATTGTCCAACCAGCCTGGAATGCAGCTTCTCACCAGCAGAAACAGTGGTGTGACACTAGAACTCAGAGCCAATCTATCTACTGTGTGTCTTAAGCTGACCATAGACAAATTCATCTTTGGGCAGGCTGGTTGTACTGAAGTCGATCTAACGTCAGGTTTTTTAAATGCGATCACTGCCGCTGGCTTATTGATCATTATATTCTGATGGTGGGGAAACCTCCCACTGTCAGAATACAATAGCACAGCAGAAGGGATTCCCTCATCAAAACTGACTGTGTTGATGGGAGAATCAAGCATTTTTCTTTCCTTCAACCCATGGTTGGTGGAAAGAAAATGACATTATGTATAGCCAGCATTAGACCCTAGTAACTTCTAATCTGCCATGCAGCTGGACCTCTAACTACCTAATGAGCTCTAGACTATACTAGTTTTTGAGCCCTGAGCTAAAATTAGCTATAGAATCCCAGACAAGAAGGGACAGGGTTAACTACAATTACAGGAGTTTCAATTAACAGGTTCACCTAAAAACATACAACAAGGTGACCACTACTACTGGTCTGAGTTCAGCAGCAACTATCCCATAGCAGGACATGTGTTTCTGACCCAGCCCCACAGTGACAGAAAGTATATATAGCTCTGTTACAATAGGTATCACAATAGGTAGCATAGAGGGTAGGTCCCTACAGAAATGAATCCCCCTTAGCCAAGTTGACTGTTCTTACATACTGTATATTTTTTATGTATTTATTTTTTAGAATGTCAATTTAAATGTCTTGGAATGGTGATCTCTAGTATTGCAAAAAAACTGCTTATAAATAGTCTGCAACATCCATGGCTAAATCTTACCAACTTGTATTCACCGGCATTCTTAGGAGTTTTTACCGTGAATTTGTTCACAGTTCCATTTCTTTATACTCCACTCGTGCTCATTAATAAGATCTCTGGAGACCGCCATGCAAGAAGTCAGAACATGCTCCATTTCAATAAATTCCTCTATTATTCCATTCCCAGTGTACAAATAACCATTACTGAAACCATTAATTTCAGCTTCTGGCTAACACGGCTTGGTATGCTCTGGTTGCCAGAGACACAACCACCCACTCTTTACAGTATTCTACTTTTCACCCAGAACATGCTAAATCTGTTCATTCTATAATAAAAAACAAAAGTATTTTTTGTCAAGCACTTAAAACAATGTTTTTCTTTTGCCAGTGTTTACAGAAATTGTTTTTAAATATAAACTACCGGTATTTAGCTTTGAGACCACTTATCCCCCTTGCACACGGGCTGTCCAGCTGCAGCGCATTCCTCCAAGGGTTTTAAAGCGCCTTGGAGGGACAAGTGCACCGTCCAGTCCCATTGCAGGTCACCTTTCAAAGTCTATAAAAGACTACAGCTGTTAGGGGCTGAATTTTGTACCAGGTGGTACCAGCATTTAGGGTCTGTACTTTCAGTTCTGAAGGTCTGGAATGCAGAAGACGTGGTACAGCATTCAGCCCTATCCAGATGTTCCAGATCTACCTGGGTGCAGCTGGGTGGCCCCCGTGCAAGGGGCATTAGGCGCATAATCAGTAGAAAATAAGGAAGGGAGGGGGGTTGAGTCATAAGAGGGCCACTGAGAGCTGCAGAGCTGTAGGTGTGCCTCTGTGTGTCTGTGTAAATCCAGGAAGTGAACAGGCATCAGCTTCAGCTGCCCACAGTTAAAATGTTTGCAGCCAGACTTAGTAGAGGGAGATTTCTGCAGCATATTTGGCAAATACAGAATCACAGTATACTGTATATAAAAACATTATGCAAAGTGATTGGAGTGAAGCTTCAGAATAACAAAGATGTTTTTATTACAAATTATAAAATTTAAGATGTCTGAAATAAAGACAGTTATTCTGCAAGATAGGAGTGCTACTGGAAATCTCTATATACTGTATTTGCTGGCGTATAAGACTACCTTTTACACTTAGAAAAACTGGCCAAAAAGCAGGGGTCGTCTTATACTCTGGGTCAGCTGCTCGGATGCCTGCTGGATGTGCGGTAATACTGTATGTAGCTTCGGCTACATACAGTATATACCGCTTAGCCAATCCCGGTGAGCGATGTATTCAAATGAATACAGAGCCTGCTCGGATTGGAGTAATAACCTCTGCCAATCCGAGCAGGCTACATACAGTAGCCTGCTTCGATTGGCTCTGAGAGTCAGAGAGGCATGGGCTGATGATGTTACAGCCTCTGCCAATGCAAGCAGGCTTTGTATTCATTAATAGAATACATCGCTCGCCGTGATTAGCTCCAGCAAGAATGATGAAGAATATGGCTCCAGCTCCAGCAAGAATGAAGAAGAATATGGCTCCAGCTCCAGCAAGAATGAAGAAGAATATGGCTCCAGCTCCAGCAAGAATGAAGAAGAATATGGCTCCAGAAGGAAGGAATCTGAAGCGTCGGAAGCCTCGGAAGGGGGATCGTCTTATACGGTGAGTACAGGCAAAAAATCTTAAAAAACTGTAAAATTAGGGGGTCGTCTTATACGCCCGGTCGCCTTATACACCGGCAAATACGGTACTTCAATATCAGATGTAGTCATTCCTCCAGTCCACTGCAGCACTCTGATGTTACTGGACATTGTGCTGTAAGTTGTTCCACTGGTACAATTTATATGATCATCTTACCTGTCACACAGCATAGTGATTCCTTGCTTGCCTGCCTCCAGCAGGGAGATAAATATGCGTGTCTAGTCAGGTCATGTTGTAATGTTTCATCTGTAATATTTTATGTGGTAATTTGTTTTCTCTCTTTTCACACCTTAAGTTGGAACTTGCATACAAAACCTATTAAAGAGATTTTTATCTGCGTCCAGTCCTGACGAAGCCTTACATGCGAAACTGTTGACCAAATGGATGTTACATTCAACTGACATACATTCTGTTACTGTCATGCACTAGGTAGTAGGTGTATACCTGCAACGGTTTTATGATATGTATTTGTCAGTTTTTTAATTACTGTATGTAATAAATATCTTTCTATTTTTTATATATACAACCTTGTTGTGTGTGTCTATACTCCAGAACCCCAAAAATCCCATCTCCTGTTCAATTATTCATTTATTATTTCAGGGATGCTGGTGCCTTTTTGTATGTTTAATTATATGCTGATTTCTGCCCACCTTTTTTGACAGCATAGTGAAGGCAAGTTGTCACAGCCCAACAGAGTGGCATCTCTGCCCTTTCCTGTCCTATGCCATGGAGGCACAGCAGCAAGCATGCTACAGCAGTCAGAGGGATTGAATTGTCTGGAATTTATAATTCCGACTGTTTGGCTGTTATATAGCTCTGTGTAATGGTGCTTTATATAAAAAAAAGATGGATGATAATAATAGTTGTAGTTTGCCAGTATGAAATCATTTCATATTATCAACATAAATCATTTTTTTTTCAATGATAAAATCAAAATATCAACAATAAAATCAAATGGTCAACATTCACAGATTAAACAGCATTAGCTGTTTTTACTCCTGCTGTGAAAACATAAGTGAGTAAAACTACATGAAATATAGGCATTCTTCATAACAAATGTGAAGACCTAGGTTGCTTGAAGTTTGGTAAAAATGGAAAGAGTTCTTCCACTTATAGGTGGAAAGTGAAAATCTGGAAGACATGTCGTCATCAATCAGCTGCTTTAATTTTTCGGAAAAAATATATAGTGCAGCGCTAAATCAACAGTAAATAATATGCATACTGTAAATGTCACAATGTGAATGGTATATGGTGAACAAATAAAGTAAAATGCAGACTAAATGGTGAAAAAAGTTCAAGGAAGCCTAGGGCTTCAATACGTGATGTAAGAAAAAGTCCATGTGAAATGAACAAAATCAAGGAAAAATTCTTCCCATATGGTGGCACAGAGTAAAGGAAAGACAGGTTGTCTGCTAAAATTCTCAAACTCTTCACGAAGTAAACAAATGAGGTACTCTTACCGAGACAGGTGGACTCATCTGTTATACAACAGTGGGTCATACAGGCTTGTGATCCCAGGTGATCTGGATCAATGTTAGAAGGATCTCTGTGGTCCCAAGACGCCTGGATCAATCCTGGAGAGGGTGGTCCGGTGGGCTGGAAAATGGAATTCACACTTCCTCCACTAACAGATGGATGTCAAAGTGGATCCGTGCAGGCCCCAAACAAATAGAAAAAGGAACAAAAAGAGATTCTCCCAATGGTGCAGGTCAAACCAATGGTGGTTTATTGAATAAAAAATGCCATACAAAATGACGAATAAAAGTGATCACGATAAAACAAATGAAAGGCAATGTGGGGTGCAGTAATGCTTGCCCTACGCGTTTCAACTCGAACGGTCTTCAACTGGGGCATAGGCTTTAATTTTTCATGCCGGATATGCAATATGAGCTACAGTGAGGCAAAAAAGTATTTAGTCAGCCACCAACTGTGCAAGTTCTCCCACTTAAAAAGATGAGAGAGGCCTGTAATTGTCATCATAGGTATATCTCAACTATGAGAGACAAAATGTGGAAACAAATCCAGACAATCACATTGTCTGATCTGGAAAGAATGTATTTGCAAATTATGGTGGAAAATAAATATTTGGTCACCTACAAACAAGCAAGATTTCTGGCTCTCGCAGACCTGTATCTTCTTCTTTAAGAGGCTCCTCTGTCCTACACTCATTACCTGTATTGATGGCACCTGTTTGAACTTGTTATCAGTATAAAAGACACCTATCCACAACCTCAAACAGTCACACTCCAAACTCCACTATGGTGAAGACCAAAGAGCTGTCGAAGGACACCAGAAACAAAATTGTAGACCTGCACCAGGCTGGGAAGACTGAATCTGCAATAGGCAAGCAGCTTGGTGTGAAGAAATCAACTGTGGGAGCAATAATTAGAAAATGGAAGACATACAAGACCACTGATAATCTCCCTCAATCTGGGGCTCCACGCAAGATCTCATCCTGTGTGGTCAAAATGATCACAAGAACGGTGAGCAAAAATCCCAGAACCAGACGGGGGGACCTAGTGAATGACCTGCAGAGAGCTGGGACCAACGTAACAAAGGCTACCATCAGTAACACACTATGCCGCCAGAGACTCACATCCTGCAGTGCCAGATGTGTCCCCCTGCTTAAGCCAGTACATGTCCGGGCCCGTCTGAGGTTTGCTAGAGAGCATTTGGATGATCCAGAAGAGGATTGGGAGAATGTCAGATGAAACCAAAGTAGAACTGTTTGGTAGAAACACAACTTGTCGTGTTTGGAGGAGAGAGAATGCTAAGTTGCAACCAAAGAACACCATACCTACTGTGAAGCATGGGGGTGGCAACATCATGCTTTGGGGCTGTTTCTCTGCAAAGGGAACAGGATTACAGATCTGTGTACATGAAAGAATGAATGGGGCCATGTATCGTGAGATTTTGAGTGCAAACCTCCTCCCATCAGCAAGGGCATTGAAGATGAAACGTGGCTGGGTCTTTCAGCATGACAATGATCCCAAACACACCACCCGGGCAATGAAGGAGTGGCTTTGTAAGAAGAATTTTAAGGTCCTGGAGTGGCCTAGCCAGTCTCCAGATCTCAACCCCATAGAAAACCTTTGGAGGGAGTTGAAAGTCCGTGTTGCCCAGCGACAGCCCCAAAACATCACTGCTCTAGAGGAGATCTGCATGGAGGAAAGGGCCAACATACCAGAAACAGTGTGTGACAACCTTGTGAAGACTTACAGAAAACGTTTGACCTCTGTCATTGCCAACAAAGGATATATAACAAAGTATTGAGATGAACTTTTGATATTGACCAAATACTTATTTTCCACCATAATTTGCAAATAAATTCTTTCCAAATCAGACAATGTGATTGCCTGGATTTGTTTCCACATTTTGTCTCTCATAGTTGAGGTATACCTATGATGACAATTACAGGCCTCTCATCTTTTTAAGTGGGAGAACTTGCACAATTGGTGGCTGTCTAAATACTTTTTTGCTCCACTGTATCTAGATCTGTAAACAATATAATTTTTGAGAAAAGCAGTTAAGTTTAGCCGGGTAAACATGTGAAAAGGAAGCTAAAACTATTTTCATTTACATATTTGTTTTTGAACCCTGTACATTATAAATTAAGAAATCGTTTCAACCTTAAATTTGGTGCACATGCTAAGCACTCATTAAAATTATTTTTAAACTGTGCTATGTAGGGATAAGGATTGAGTTTTAGCCACCTTGGGTTCAAAGCAGATTTAGTAAATTTATAGCTGGAAAGTCACTCCAAAACCAATAATGTACAGCGATCTCCCCCGCTGAACTGTTGTGTTCTGACAGGGGGGTGCCCCCCTGCCAGAACACTCCAATCAGTGCTTTCTGCCATTGGCTGAAAATGCTCATCAGGAGCAGGGATGAGCCGAACACCCCCCTGTTTGGTTTGCACCAGAACCTGCGAACAGACAGAATGTTCGCGCAAACTTTAGAACCCTATTAAATACAATGGACTCGAACGTTCGAAATCTAAAGTGCTAATTATAAAGGCTAATATGCAAGTTATTGTCCTAAAAAGTGTTTGGGGACCTGGGTCCTGCCCCAGGGGACATGTATCAATGCAAAAAAAGGTTTTTAAAAATAGACGTTTTTACGGGAGCGGTGATTTTAATAATGCTTAAAATGAAAAAATAAAAGTGAAATATTCCTTTAAATTTCGTACCTGGGGGGTGTGTATGATATGCATGTGAAGTGGCGCATGTTTCCCGTGCTTAGAACTGTCCCTGCACAAAGTGTCATTTTTGAAGGAAAAAAAGTCATTTAAAACTCACTCGCGGCTATTAATGAATTGTCGGCTTTTATCAATACATACAAAAGTCATTGATAAAAAAAAAAAAAAAGCGTTGGGGTTCCCCCAAATTCAATTACCAGGCCCTTTAGGTCTGGAATGGATATTAAGGGGAACCCCGCCGCAAATTAAAAGAAAAATGGCGTGGGGTTCCCCCTAAATATCCATACCAGGCCCGTGAGATCTGGCATGGATTTTAAGGGGAACTCCACCCCAAATAAAAAAAAAAAAGGCGTGGAGTCCCCCCAAAAATCCATACCAGACCCTTATCCGAGCACGCAACCTGGCCGGCCGAAGGGGAAGAGGGGGGGACGAGAGAGCGCCCCCCCTCCCTCCTGAACCGTACCAGGCCACATGCCCTCAACATGGGGAGGATGTCCCCATGTTGATGGGGACAAGGGCCTCATCCCCACAACCCTTGCCCGGTGGTTGTGGGGGTCTGCGGGCTGGGGGCTTATCGGAATCTGGAAGACCCCTTTAACAAAGGGGACCCCCAGATCCCGCCCCCCTATGTGAATTGGTAAGGGGTACATTGTACCCCTACCATTTCACGAAGAAAGTGTCAAAAAATGTAAATAAAAACACACACACCTTGAAAAAGTCCTTTATTAAAAAAAAATAATAATAATAAAAACAAAAACATTCCAGCGATGAAATCCAGTGTCCCGCGGCGATCCCGATGTCCAGCGCTGTCCGTCATTGGTTGTGCCTGTGCGGACCTGATGGGGAACTTCCTCCGCTGTGTTTTATATGTATAGACCCGCCCCTTCTAAAGTTCCCCATCAGGTCCGCTCAGCGGACCAGATGCGGAACGAGAGAAGGGGCGGGTCTACGAAGTTCGCCATCAGGTCCGCCCCCTCGGTATGTCCGACCCCACCTACGTCATTGGCCTGAGCGGGGAACTTCCTTCACTGGGTAAATTTTGTGTAATACATGAATAGACCCGCCCCTTCTCTCGTTCCACATCTGGTCCGCTGAGCGGACCTGATGGGGAACTTTAGAAGGGGCGGGTCTATACATTTAAAACACAGCGGAGGAAGTTCCCCATCAGGTCCGCACAGGCACAACCAATGACGGACAGCGCTGGACATCGGGATCGCCGCGGGACACTGGATTTCATCGCTGGAATGTTTTTTTTTTTTTTTTAATAAAGGACTTTTTCAAGGTGTGTGTGTTTTTATTTACATTTTTTGACACTTTTTTCGTGAAATGGTAGGGGTACAATGTACCCTTTACCAATTCACATGGGGGGGGGCCGGGATCTGGGGGTCCCCTTTGTTAAAGGGGTCTTCCAGATTCCGATAAGCCCCCGCCCGCAGACCCCCACAACCACCGGGCAAGGGTTGTGGGGATGAGGCCCTTGTCCCCATCAACATGGGGACATCCTCCCCATGTTGAGGGCATGTGGCCTGGTACGGTTTAGGAGGGAGGGGGGCCGCTCTCTCGTCCCCCCCTCTTCCCCTGCGGCCGGCCAGGTTGCGTGCTCGGATAAGGGTCTGGTATGGTTTTTTGGGGGGACTCCACGCCATTTTTTTAAAAATTTGGGGTGGAGTTCCCCTTAAAATCCATGCCAGATTTCAAGGGCCTGGTATGGATATTTAGGGGGAACCCCACGCCATTTTTTTTAAATTTGCGGCAGGGTTCCCCTTAATATCCATTCCAGACCTAAAGGGCCTGGTAATTGAATTTGGGGGAACCCCCACGCTTTTTTTTTTTTTATCAATGACTTTTCTATGTATTGATAAAAGCCGACAATTCATTATAGCCGCGAGTGAGTTTTAAATGACTTTTTTTCCTTCAAAAATGACACTTTGTGCAGGGACAGTTCTAAGCACGGGAAACATGCGCCACTTTACATGCATATCATACACACCCCCCAGGTACGAAATTTAAAGGAATATTTCACTTTTATTGCTTCATTTTAAGCATTATTAAAATCACTGCTCCTAAAAAAACGGCCGTTTTTAAAACTTTTTTTTTGCATTGATACATGTCCCCTGGGGCAGGACCCAGGTCCCCAAACACTTTTTAGGACAATAACTTGCATATAAGCCTTTATAATTAGCACTTTAGATTTCTCCCATAGACTTTTCGAATTTGCCGCGAACACCCCAAATTGTTCGTTGTTCGGCGAACGGGCGAACAGGCAATGTTCGAGTCGAACATGAGTTCGACTCGAACTCGAAGCTCATCCCTAATCAGGAGTTGGTCGTCTGCTAGTTTTCCAGAATGACATACACACGGGCCAAAAGTTAACTGTTTTTTTTATTTGAACCGGCCGTTGTCTCCCGACATTCAGCCTGTGTGTACGGGACTTAAAATCAGTCTTTATATGCAGTAAAGCATGCATATTATACTTACTGTGGAATCTAAGGGGTTAATCCTGTGCATTGTGTAAAAAGGCTGTTTGATCTTGTCTTCTCTGATCCTCCCCTTCTTTTACTGCCCCCAATCAATCTGCTGATAGAACAGAGCCTTGAAGGCACTCTGCACATGCACAGTTTGGTGTGTATTGCTAGAGAGTTTTTCTTTCTTGGTAGGGTGCATGTGATCAGCTAAGGGCCAATCAGCATTGTCCAGACAGAGGGTTAAGGGTCCTGCAGCCTCATATGACAGTCAGAGTAGAATGAAAACTCCTCCCACAAGCTTTAAGCAGGCACTGATTTTTACAAAAAAAAAAATAATTTTCATGTTCTGTGTACTGTGGGAGACCAGATATAGTAAATGCAGGGTCCTGGGTTTAGTAACACTTTAAGTGTGCTTGCTTGATAAAATCATTGTGGGGGTATTACTAAAACTGGTGCACACAAAATCTGGTGCAGCTGTGCAAAGTATCAATCAGCTTCTAGGTTAGATTGTGAAAGCTTACCATATATACTCGAGTATAAGCCGAGTTTTTCAGCACAATTTCTTTGTGCTGAAAAAGCCCCCCTCGGCTTATACTGGAGTCTCCCTGACTCACTGTGCCCATCTGCAGCCTTATGATCTCCTTATGATCTCCGCTGTGACATGAAGTCTAGTCGGTGGCCGTCCAGTGTAACAAAGCCCCACCTTCTCCTCGTCCTCATCCGTGATAGGCTGAGCACTGACTCACTGCTGGGAAACGAAGTCAGTGTTCCGTCACAGATCAGGACGAAGGGAAGCGGGGCTTTGTTACACTGGACGGCCGCCGACTAGACTTCATGTCACAGCGCCGGGAGATCATAAGGCTGCAGATGTGTACAGCGCCGGGAGATCATAAGGCTGCAGATGGGCACAGCGCTGGGGGGTTGGGGACATTAGGCAGGGAGATGGGTACAGAGAGGCATGCAGATGGGCACAGTGAGGCTGAGGCATGCAGATAGGCACAGTGAGGCTGAGGCATGCAGATGGGCACAGTGAGGCTGAGGCATGCAGATGGACACAGTGAGGCTGCAAATGGGCACAGTGAGGCTGCAAATGGGCACAGTGAAGCTGCAAATGGACACAGTGAGGCTGCAGATGGGCAAAGTTGGGGCACAGTGAGGCTGCAAATGGGCATAGTGAGACTGAAGATGGGCATTGTTGACCCTCTTTTACACTTACAGTAGCTGCTGCATTTCTCACCCTAGGCTTTGTCAGAAAAGGGTACTCACCGAGGCCGAGATGCAGAGAGCGGCTCATTTTTGCGACTAAGTGCACTCCACCCCCTGGAGATGGGACAGAGGGTGGATGGCACAAAGAGGCACCAGCTACCGATAGGCTGAGCAGGACTTGTGAGAAGATCTCAGAAGACAGGTGCAGGAACTGGTGGAGAACAGAACTCAGCTGGTATGGTGGTGCAAAAAGTCCAGGACAGGCCGCGGGTCAAACACCCAAAAGGAGGAAAGTCCAAAGCCAAGCAGAGGGTCAAGTACTGGAGTCACAGGCTGGAAGGTCAGTTGCAGGAGGCTGGCAGCAAAGTCCGGGTCACAAGCAGGGGGTCAAACACAGGAGATAGCAGCAAAGTCCAATAAGCAAAGCCAAGGGTCAGGTAAGGAGAGATCAGAGTAGTCCAAAGGCAATCTGGGTCACAGCAGGAAATCAGGCAGGCAGAAAACAGGAACTCAGAATCACAGGAAGCTGAAGACAAAACAGCAATTTGCTTGGAGATTTTCTCAGCTTATATAGGCAGCCAGGATGTCATGTGACACGCTGAATCAGATTGAGGCTGCTTACTTCCTGACAGGCAGCCAGGATGTCATGTGACACGCTGGACAAATAGAAGCTGTTTCTTTCCCTGACCGTGCCCCCCCCCCCCTGAGAGGTGGCCTCTGGACGCCCAAGCTGGACATCAATTCCGGGTGTTCCCGATGGAAAGCCTGAATTAAACGTGGAGCATGCAGATTTTTTGAAGGTTCCCAGGAATTATTTTCAGGGGGATACCCCTTCCATTTGATCAAGTACTGTAATTGCCTACCCCTCTTCCTGCAGTTCAGTATGGCCTCCACTTCAAACTCGTCCTCCCCATCCAGACTGGGGATTACTGGTTTCAGCAAGGATGCGTGGAAGACTGGATGGATCCTGTAAGAAGTGGGTAAGTTCAATTCAAATGCCACAGGGTTTACCATCTTTTTGATTTCGAATGGTCCTATAAATTTCGGGTCTAACTTCCGAGTGGGACAAGGTAATCTGAGGTTAGCTGCAGACAGTCACACTTTTTCACCAGCTTGAAAAGCCGGGTTCTCCTTCCTCCCCTTGTTGTAATGTTTCCTGTAACTGTCCTGGGCCTTCAGTAGCGTGTCCTGGATTTCCTGAAAGTTCATTTGAATAGCAGTTAACCGGTCTTGTACAGCGGGAACCGAAGTTTCAGGGATCGAGTTAGGAAGAAAGAAAGGATGGAATCCAAAGTTCGACCCGAAAGGTGTTTGGTTAGTGGCGGTATGAACGGAATTGTTGTAATATGCAAATTTTGGTCATGTCCAAAGCAGAAGGAGTGCCCATCATGGGAAGGAAGTGTGCCATCTTGGGCAAACGGTCGACTACGACCAGAATAGTGGTGAACCCTTCTGAAGGAGGCAGATCAACAATAAAGTCCATGGAGACTTCAGCCCATGGCCGTTCTGGAATGGGTAAAGGCCTAAGTAAACCCCAGGACTTGGTATTTGCCCCCTTGCTGCGTTGGCATGGAATACATAAGACGTAACTCCAACCGGGCCACCAAAAGAAACGAGAAACAAGTTCTGACATTTTTCGTGTACCGAAGGCACCCGCCAGTTTATGGTCATGGAGCATCTTTAAAGTAGGAGGTCTTGCCTCTAGTGGAACAAAGCATTTTTTTCCGGCCCATGTCAAGTCATCCTGTTTTCTCAAACAGGAAATTTCAGAGTCAGTGCAGTGACTGGATGCTAGTTTAATGGCAGTCATTAGGTCAGTATGTGCCAGCAAAAGGAAATTTTGAGGAGCAAGAATGGTACTTGGTTCAGTAGATTGAGGAGATTCAGGGAACATTCGGGAGAGTGCGCCTGCTTTCCCGTTCTTGGAGCCAGGCCTGTAGGAGATATGAAAATTGAACCTAGGAAAAAAAAGAGCCCATCGGGCCTGTCTGGGCCTTAGGCGTTTTGCAGCCCTGAGGTATTCTAAGTTCTTGTGATCCATAAAGATCATGATGGGATGAAATGCACCCTCCAGAAGGTATCTCCACTCCTCCAGGGCAAATTTGATGGCCAATAGTTCCCGGTCGCTTACGTCATAGTCCTCTCCGGAGGACTTAATTTCCGGGAAGCAAAGGCTACAGGATGGAGGAGGGCCTTGGGACCCTGTCTCTGGGAGAGAATAGCTCCGGTGGCAGTTTCTGAAGGAATCCACTTCTAATATGAACGGCAAAGCTGGATCTGGATGCTTTAGGATGAGTGCAGTAGTGAATAAGTCTTTGGCCTCGTACACACGGCCGAGATTCTCGTCGAAAAAAACATGTCGTTTTTTTCAACGAGATTCTTGGACAAGAAAATTGTCCCGGCCGAGTGTACACACGCTCGATTCAAAGAACCCGCGGTTCTTTGAATGGAGCGTACGCGGTGACGTCATCGACTGCGACGAGCATGCGCTCGTCACATTCGATGCCGTCGCCGCCATCTTGGTATACCCTACGTATGCCTAGGAAGCTACCGCGCATGCGTCGAATTCATTTCGAACATGCGCGGGCTTCCGGGAGGACAGGTAAGTGTACACACACTCACTTTTCTTGTCGAGAAACATGCCGACGAGAATCTCGACGAGAAAATAGAGAGCAGGTTCTCTATTTTCTCGTGGAGATACTTGTCGATTTTCTTGACGAGAAACCATACACACGAACGAGTTTCTCGGCAAAAAATCTCTGCCAGCAAGTTTCTTACTGGTTTTTGCCGAGAAACTCGTTCGTGTGTACGAGGCCTTAGAGTTTGATAAAGGCTTCTTGGGCTTCCTGAGGCCACTGAAAACGGTAGTGCTGGTGGGTGAGCAAAGTGATGGGTGCGACAATAGAAGAAAAGCCAGAAATGAACCTCATGTAGAAATTGGCAAATCCAATAAACCGCTGTACCCCCTTCTTATCGACTGGAGCCGGCCACTCCAGGATAGCTTTGACCTTTTGAGGGTCCATTGAGACCCCATGGGTGGAGATGATGATGAAGCCAAGAAATTGTACCACAGTCTTTTCAAACTCACACTTTTCCGCTTTGAGGCCTCGTACACACGGCCGAGAATCTCGTCAGGAAAAAACACGTCGTTTTTCTTGACGAGATTCTTGGACAAGAAACTTGTCCCAGCCGAGTGTACACACGCTCCATTTAAAGAACCCACGGTTCTTTGAATGGAGCGAACGCGGTGATGTCATCGACTACGACGAGCGTGCGCTCGTCACATTTGATGCCGTCACCGCCATCTTGCTACACCCTACCTATGCCTAGGAAGCTACCGCGCATGCGTCAAAGTCAATTCGAGCATGCACGGGTTTCCACGGCGACAGGTAAGTGTACACACACACACTTTTCTCGTCGAGAAACATGCCGACGAGAATCTCGACGAGAAAATAGAGAGCTGGTTCTCTATTTTTCTCGTCGAGATTCTGGTCAGTTTTCTCGACGAGAAACCATACACACGAACGATTTTCTCGGCAAGAAAGCTATCTCGGCAGTTTTCTTGTCGTTTCATGCCGAGAAACTCGTTCGTGTGTACGAGGCTTCAGATACAATTTGTGTTTCCTGAGGATGGTAAGAACAGTCAGGGGTGGGCTGGGCTGGGGGGAAGGGTGGAGATTTCCCACTAGGCTGGCTACCTTATATGCAAAACGGCCGCGCTGCCTGTTTGCTATTTTTTCCTGTAAATTGTAAAATTCAGCCGCGGCGGCCGCTGATTGGCTGGCTGGCTGCTGCAGTGCATTCTGGGTGTTGTAGTCTGCATCTCGTTTTTTCTATCTCCCCCCGAGTCTCCTGTATGTTCGATCTGTGCCCTCATTCACTTAGATCCTCCCCCCTATCTCCAGTGCCGTCTGACCAGAGAATCTGGAGGCGGGGCACTGCTACTGCCAGGTAGGGATGAGCTCCAGCGTGTTCGCATTGAACACGTGCAGAGCCCGCCAGGAAGTCGGTACGCGCTGCGCTAATGACAGGCAGGGAGACATTTCCTGATGCTCGGCTGCAGAGATCGGGAAATGTCTCCCTGGCTGTGATTAGCGCAGCGGGGTGCCGACTTCCTGGTGGACTCTGCACGTGTTCAATGCGAACACGCCGGAGCTCATCCCTACTGCCAGGTGCTGCTGACACTGTGCAGGGAAGGGGGTGAGCAGAGCTGATGTTCTAAGAAAAGTCAGTCTGGAGAGGTAAGCTGGCAGTTTCACATCAGAACTATTCAGGAGGATTTGTTTGCAGTGTGATGAGAATGATAAAGGATTGGAAGAGCAGAGTGTGTATGGGGGAGTTGGCTGAGTCCTCAGCCTTGCTCACAGCAAACAAATATCTTGGAAGCTGGCACATATCACTGTCTAAACAACCCCCACCCTCTGTGTATTTCCAGATAATGTGAAGAAACTTTATAACCATTCAATTTAACCCTGTGTTCTCCAAACTCTGTACAATCAACATGTAAATTCCCCACATAAACTAAACACTCTATATACATGTTAAATGTCCTCAATAAACAGAGCAGAGCACAGTGTTCAGTTATTTACATGGTAGTGCAATTGTATGAACGCTGATTATCTAGAGAATTTATTTTTTATTGAGAATTGTTATTTTGCATCTACTCAGTTAGGCTTTTTTCACACGCGCACACAGGCATGGTTTTCATGCATTACGTGTAGGGCAGCCCATTAGTTTCAATGGGCTGCCCTACGCACGAGCAACATGGAAAAGAAGTCCTGAATCTTTTCCAAAAGTGTGCAGCACCCTGTAGTTTGGTCCACATGTTTGCAGATGCATGGAGGTGTCAATAACAAATAATGGCACTGCTGCACATCTGATTAAGGACAGCACATTTCCTTGCATGTTGGGAAGCATGCAATTTTGCATGCGTTACCCACACGCATAGATGTGAACTTAGGCTAGTCGGTTTACACAGAGTGGGGATCTCCATCTCCCACTTACCCGACGCGGCCGAGAGACATATGAAGTCCTGCCTCTTGGACCAGCTTCTGTGATGGACGTCATACTGGTCCAATGCCGGGACGTGTGATGTCCATCTTAGGAACCAGTCCAGCAGGGGGGACTTAATGTGACAATGGCCAGGTAAGCGGGAGATACCCGCACTGTGTAATCCGGCGGCTCTCCTCTCTCCCCATGCACTGGCAAGGCTGTGCTAATGGGCACTGCTGTCTGATCAGGCTAAATTGATGGGCACAGGTAAAGCTGAGCTGATGGGATGGGCACTGATGAGGCTGCTTTTATGGGCACTAGTGAAGCTGCATTTATGGCCACTGGTGAGGCTGCATTTATGGCCACTGGTGAAGGTGCATTTATGGCCACTGGTGAGGCTGCATTTATGGCCACTGATGAGGCTGCATTTATGGCCACTGGTGAGGCTGCATTGATGGACACTGGTGAGGCTGCATTGATGGACACTGGTGAGGCTGCATCGATGGACACTGGTGAGGCTGCATTGATGGACACTGGTGAGGCTGCATTGATGGACACTGGTGAGGCTGCATTGGATGGGCACTGGTAAGGCTGCATTGGATGGGCACTAATTGGCTGCATTGAAAAACCAGGTGGGCATGAATGGTGAGCTGATTCGGTGGTTCAATGAGCCACTTGACTGGACTTGCCCCCATTCCTAAGGCTGCCAGCCCTCCCTGAGAACAGTCTTAACATGAACCCAGTGCAATTCGGTGGTAGCGGAGAAGATGAGAATGTCGTCCAAATACACAACTAAATAATTATCTAGGTGTAGCACACAGACCCTTTTTCCCTGCCTACCTTCACTTGCAGGGGTAAAGGCACACCATGCCACATGCCCGTATCCTCCTGGTATAACAGGTTGAGCGGTGATCTTGCAATTTTGGGTCCTGCAGCGAGTTACCTCCCTTCATTGGGTCTTGTCCCTAGAATGTAGGGAAAACTCTATTCTTCCCTGAAAAAAGGCCAATGTCCAGACAGTATTTAAACTCTAACAGATGAGTTTATTTTCTTTGCTTGAAACAGATTTGGGAAAAAGGTTGAAAACAGCAATGGGATTTGGTATGGAAATAGGTTCAGGCACGCGGCACCCAGTCACCCTATTCTCCACCCTAGCCTGAGTGGGTATTGCTCACCCGGATAGATCCCTCTCACAGTTCTAGCAGCCGGAGTGAAGCACGAACATGACACTTTAGTTTTAGTCCCCTTCACGGACAAGTTCAGGAGATCCTCTGCCACAGAATCCTTTAGTTCCTGAATTTAGAACTTCCTAACGCCTGTAGATTATAGAGACCATAGGTGCCAATGGGGCACGCTACAGGAGCTATCTTGCAACTCACAAATCCTTCCCTCTGATAGGCAACCAGGCCTCCCTGAGACCGTGACTTCCTTCACGGATCCATCGGACAGGTCCACCCCCGGTTTCCTCTGTTTCAGAGCGGGCCACCTGCCCTCGGGTTCCCTGGGACTCCAGTGGTTGGTTTGTAAACCCAGTTGAAGGTACTGGGCCTACCTGAAACTCTGCAGCCTCGGGCTAAAAGTGCCCGAGACTCATCGACCAGTTCACGCACCCCTCGACCAGCAGGGCCAAAGGGCACGACTTCGCCACCAGGGGTCCTCCTTGGAATCCCCCCGACACACCACACCAGATCATGGCGACTGCCCTTTATGTACCCTCTCCCGGCATGCACATCAGGCAAAACCCGCCCACCGCAGGTAGCCGAGAAAGGACACCCTACCACACTGCAACGCCACCTGTAGTTCTCCTCAAGACCTGGGCAACAGCGCCACCCACAGGTCAAGGGGAACTATACTCCAGGCAACATTACAGCAGAGCAGAGTCCAAACTAAACAGAAATGGAGAACCTGAGCTAAACTACTGCTCAGGCTGCCCTTAAATTTAGAGCATAGCGACCCCAATTTTGGGGGTCCGCTACATAAGTATTCACGAAAGATATCATTAACCAGGTGCTGGAAGGTGGCCGGGGCATTGCATAGCCCAAACGGCATCAACGGGTATTCATAGTGACCAAACCTGGATCTGAAGGCGGTCTTCCATTCATCTCCTGGGCGGATTCGTATGAGGTTATAGGCACCTCGCAGATCCAATTTTGAAAAGATCCGAGCGGACTGGGAAGCGTTGGAATAGTTCTGGAATGAGTGGCAGAGGGTACCGATTCTTTATGGTTATTTTATTTAGTTCCCTATAATCGATACAGGGTCTAAAAGACCCATCTTTCTTTTCTACAAAGAAGATGCCGGCCCCGGCCGGAGAAGGACGAATGAAGCCTTTATCCAGGTTCTCATCGATGTAGGCCTTGAGGGCCACCAATTCAGTCTCAGACAGAGGGAATATGCGCCCAAAAGGTACTTCGGAGCCAGGCAGCAACTCGATGGGGCAGTCATGCGGCCGATGAGGTGGTAGGCAATCGGCCTTTTGTTTATAAAAAACGTCCTTGAATTCAAAGTTCTCTGTGGGGACATGTTGGAGACTATCAGGC
Source organism: Rana muscosa (assembly GCA_029206835.1). NCBI lineage: Eukaryota > Metazoa > Chordata > Amphibia > Anura > Ranidae > Rana > Rana muscosa. The sequence goes on from CM055116.1 coordinate 1,094,165,695, forward strand.
ATTGGTGGTATAGTCAGACAGGTGGCCAGAACTAGAGAAAGGCAGTGCTGGAAGCAGAAAGGGGATGTGAAGAGGACCTCTCTTTTATTCCAGCGGATATAAGGTTCATGTGTCTGCAGCCAAGGGAGTCCCAAGATGATGGGGAACAAGGGAGAAGGAATGATATCAAAACGTAGGACCTCTTGGTGACCAGAGTCTGTGGTGACCGGGATGGTGTTAGTCTCATGTGTAACAAGTCCAGAGTGCGGAAGGGAGCCCTCAGCAAGGTGGACCTGTTTCTTGACCTGTAGTGGGATATGTAGTTTTTGAGCCAGTGATGAGTCCAGGAAGGAGCTGCAGGCTCCGGAGTCAATTATTGCTGGAAGGTGGATTACCTCTTCCGCTAGCTGCAGAGAAACAGAAAGGGTGACGTAAATCGGAGAAAAGTCAATGGTTTGATAGTTCATAATAACCTGTGAGCGTGACTTACTGGGTCTCACAGGGCAGGTGCGAAGGAAGTGTCCTGTTCCCCCACAGTATAAGCAAAGATTGGCCTCTCGCCGTCGCTGTCTTTCCTCTGGAGTTAGTGGAGCACGGATCATCCCTAGCTGCATGGGTTCGGCTTCAGGGATCGAGGAAACAGGAGGAACTGGAAAGGGCGCCTGCACAGGAGAAGGCCTGGGGGCGCCCAGGAAAGCCAGGGGACCTGGAAGCGCTCTGAGCGTCTCTCACATCCATCTTGGTAGCGGTTTGGATTAAGTCCTCCAACGAGGCTTGGGTCTCAATCCGGGCTAACTCATCCTTTATACCCTCTGACAGACCCTGGCGGTATTGGTATTTTAAGGCGGGTTCATTCCACCCAGTGTCAGCTGACCATTTGTGGAATTCTGCAGTGTAATCTTCAACTAGCCTTCTGCCCTGGAAGAGAGTGTGCAGGATGGCTTCAGCTGTTGCGGTGCATTGGGGGTCATCATAGAGTTGTGCCATACTATCAAAAAATGTATCAACAGAGTTCAATAAAGGATTTCTCTGCTCCATTAAGCCATGGGCCCAAGCTTGCGGTTCTTCAGCGAGGAGGGATATAATAAATCCTACTTTTACAACTTCAGATGAAAAAGTCCTGGGCTGGAGGGCTAGGTACAGGGAGCAAGCGTTCTTAAAGGCCCCGAACTTTTTGCGATCGCCTGAAAATCGCTCCGGCGTGGGGACCCTGGGTTCAGGAGCAGCCAAAGTCACTGCAGGGCCAGAAGCAGCTTGAGAAGAGGAGGCCCCACTGGTCAGTGCCTGAGTTGCGGTTGTTGATGCAGGTGAGCCGGACAGCTGCTGGAGGCGGCCGTCTATCTGGACGTAGCCCTCCTGTAATTTTTGTACTGCGTCAGAGAGAGCTGTGACTTGCTGGCATAAGACATCAAGGAGTGAGCGCTCTCTGTCGGCCTCTGACATGGCTGTTTTGTACTGTCAGAAAAGGGTACTCACCGAGGCCGAGATGCAGAGAGCGGCTCACTTTTGCGACTAAGCGCACTCCACTCCCTGGAGATGGGACAGAGGGTGGATGGCACAAAGAGGCACCAGCTACCGATAGACTGAGCAGGACTTGCGAGAAGATCTCAGAAGACAGGTGCAGGAACTGGTGGAGAACAGAACTCAGCTGGTATGGTGGTGCAAAAAGTCCAGGACAGGCCGAGGGTCAAACTCCCAATAGGAGGAAAGTCCAAAGGCAAGCAGAGGGTCAAGTACTGGAGACTGAAGATAATCCGGGTCACAGGCTGGAAGGTCAGATGCAGGAGGCTGGCAGCAAAGTCTGGGTCACAAGCAGGGGGTCAAACACAGGAGATAGCAGCGAAGTCCAATAAGCAAAGCCAAGGGTCAGGTAAGGAGAGATCAGAGTAGTCCAAAGGCAATCCGGGTCACAGCGGTAAATCAGGCAGGCAGGAAACAGGAATTCAGAATCACAGGAAGCTGAAGACAAAACAGCAATTTGTTTTGAGATTTGCTCAGCTTATATAGGCAGCCAGGATGTCATGTGACACGCTGAATTAAATTGAGGCTGTTTACTTCCTGACAGGCAGCCAGGATGTCATGTGACACGCTGGACAGATAGAAGCTGTTTATTTCCCTCACAGGCTTATACTCGAGTCAATAATTTTTCCCATTTTTTTGTGGTAAAATTAGGTGAATATTAGGCTTATATTCGGGTCGGCTTATACTCGAGTATATACAGTAATTGAACAAGCTGAAGTTTGAAACTGATTGGTTACTATGGTACAGCTGCACCAGATTCTGAGTGCTCCAGTTTTAGTAAATCTCCTCCTGTGCCACTCCTTTGCAGCTTTTGATTTTCTTTTGTCACTATATATATATATATATATATATATATATATATATATATATATTTGGGGGGGGTTTGGATTTTTTATTTGTGTAGCGGCCTCACCCTCTCTCACTTCTTTAACGGTTACTTTGGCTTCGGTCTAGGGGTACCTTGAAGGGGAGAGCGAGGTGCGCCACGGCCCATGTCCTCTAGATTACAGCATGTAGAGGTGAAGGCCAGAATTATGCCACGTACACACGATCATTATTCACGGCGGTTAAAAAACCGCCGTGAATAATGTCATTTAAAACGGGGGAACAGCTTGTTCCCCACACACGGTCGTTTTTCACGTCATTTTTTCTCTTGACGAGAAAAACGACCGTCTGTGGGCTCCGCGGCAGTGTTTGACGAAAAAAACGACGAGAAAAATTAGAACATGTTCTAATTTTTCTCGTCGTTTTTAATGCCGTTTTTCTCGTCGAAAAAAACGACAGAAAACCCACAGACTATCGTTTTTCTCGTCGAATGGGAAAAATTTCGTTTTTTTCAACGAGAAAAACGGCCGTGTGTACACGGCATTAGATTACACCCGGGCTGTGTATACGTTCAGAGCCAAGTCTGTTCTGCTGATAACCCCCTTTGCTCCCAGTAATTGGAGTACCACACACTGAAAAGGTCCAACACTTATTTATTCCATAACGGCAAACAAATAGTCCTTTGCGAGCAGACAGTTTGAGACCCATAGAACAGTTCAGTATTGGTGGGGAGTAGGTCAAGGCACAATCCTCAAAGAAACTAAACCGTTGAGGTTTCACCAACGGTTGCTGAGCACAGTGGCTGTTAAATGGACTTTTGGTACAGAGTCTCTTCCAGCGACTCTAGTGAACAGGAACTGAAGTTACCTTCGCTACGTTGCAGCCCCTGTCAGGGGGAAGACATCCCTCCAAGGGAGTTACCAGAGGCCCCGCCGTCACAGGATTAATGCTGTACCGGGCTATTCGGAAGGGTTACACTCCCCGGCCTCCTCACCTCAGATACGGGTCCCAACACCTTAGGGCCCCTTGGACTCCTCCACCCTCGCAGAACCCAGTCGAAGTTACTGGGTCCCAGGCCTTGGCCGTAGTACCTCACCCCAGGCTTAAGGTGCCTGGGATGGACTCCATCCCTCGCTCCGGCCAGGTCAAGGGCACCTGGGCCCGGAACTCCGGAACGCCAGCACCCAGGCTGAAGGTGCCTGGGCGCGGCCGCGTCCTCCAACTCTGAACCCCAAGGTCAGGGCGTCCGCCCCTTTTATCTCCTCTCCCTTTGCGTCACAGCGGGTTCCCCGCCCCGCTGTACCAGCGCCAGGAAAGGACAAAAAGGTACAGTCTTGCGGTGCAGGTTCAACTCCGACCCAGGGCGATAACGCCACCTGCAGGCCACAGGGAACCTTGCACCACCAGAGTCCTCCAAGAACCACAAAAGGGATTCTCAGATTCCCTAACAATTAGTACATCTGGGTTAAATAACCCAGATGCTCCCCCCCAAATTTAAATACCCGCTACACTTGAATTGGTCTTGTTAGGGCCTCTTTTTAAGACTGGGATGTGCAGCAGGCACTTGTTGCTGAATAGTTGTTGTAGTTGCCTTTATGCGCTACGCGCCACTGCATTACTTTGCAGTGACTAGTGTGCATCAAAAGCAACGTACATTAACCCCTCATTTGCCATACTTTCGGTTAACATATACATTCCTATTTTACTTTAAATAGAAGATATTATTATTTTAAATGCAATGAGATTTTTTTCTAATAAAATATTGTTTTTCACCCTATTTCATCCTTTCATTTCGTTACCTCTTCTCTAGCGAAGGCTGCATGACATTTCTCAGGGGTGTTTTTTCTGATAATGATGACAATCAGTGGATGCAGAAACTCAATTAGGTGACAGGGACAGAGTGTAGTTACTCAATTAGTGGCTAAACAAGGACCCCAATGGCAGGTATTTTTAAATATATTTTTCAGATATCAAAAAAGATTTTTGAATTTAGTGGCTGGGTTTACTTTCAAGTCCCTTTGCTCTGTGTAAGAGATCAGAGATTTGACTTAGTCATCAGTGAAAGGACACCCAATGACTAAATGACTGCATGTGGACTAACCTCACTTATTATCATGCCTTTTGCACTTTAATTTTCCTGTTTGTTGCCTTGTGGGTGTATTTATAATATTCTGAAGTTGAACTGGTATTAAACAAAGCCTGGAAATGTCAGTTCTGCCTCAATGTGAACTAACAAAAACTTCAACTTTCCTTGTCATATAACATCAGTACAAACTACCTAGATCAGAGGCTAATGTCAGAGAGAAAATACAAAACATCCTGGAAGTGCTGTAATAAAACAAACAGATCGTAATATAATTATATAGAAAGCACCAGTATCTATGAATCTAGTGGCTGAAGTGCAATGAATGGTACATAATTACAGCCTTGTCCTGTGTGGCCTAATGCACTCAATCCAAGTTACCCCAGTGATCTTATTATACTTTTGAATTTTGGATATCACACTATAAATGGGCTCATTACTTTCTACCTTTTGTTTGTTCTTTTGAGAGCCTTTAACAAAAATCTTAGTCTAAGGCTGGAAAGAAAGAGCTAGACCACCCACACTTCCCATGCCCACTACCTACATGTCATTTATGTTGTACTTGCAGCATTTAGCCTTGATAACATATTGAGTTCTTTATAACAGTCTACATGACTTTTGCAGATTTAAACTAAGTTAAGCTAATTGGATCCACATGGGCCTAACCTAAAACATGTTACTGCTTTCATACTGAGTGATCAGAAAGTTCCCTGGTTCACTTTTCTAAATCACCCATTTTAAATAACAATCTATATATTTTATTTTTTGCATTTTTCATTTAAAGCTTTTTTGGAAAGTCTTTAAGGAACTCGAACATCTGTCAAATAGATATTCTCTAATTACTTCAACTGACTTTTTTTTTTTGCTAATACTATCACAAATCAATCATAATCTGGTGTAATTTTATTTATGTTGAGTTATAACGATGACAAATTGGTTGCATCTGAGTGTTAATGCAAAAGGCTGTTCCGTAATATTTAGAATCTAAGATCTTTCTCTTGGCTGATGCAATACTAATTTGTTCTAAAACTAAAAATAAATGTAATGATCCGTATATCTTGAAGCCAAACTGCTGAATATTGTTCTTGGATTTTGGTAACTGATTCTTTAATAGATTGGCCATTATTCACTATGGCCAAACAGCTATGGCTGTTAAAGGCATGACAATTAACAACCATGCCTAAAGGCATCAGGTTCAGTTTATTAGACTCTGTCACTTTAACAAGACAATGCTGCAAACAGGTATCAGGTACAGCCCCCTAGAGAGGGCAGCTGCTGTCAGCCCCCCTGCTAGACTGATCAGGCAAAGTTCTAACTTTTTCTGGAAGTCTAGAAGCCTATCTGGTAATAATAGCAAGGGATGAACTGATGGGAGAAATTATGAGATTCAGTTATTAGCTAAAGGCAGGTTAGGCCTTCCTGAAGAGATACGTTTTCAGGGATCGCCTAAAAGTGGACAGATTAGGAGATAGTCAGACAGATTGGGGTAGAGAGTTCCAGAGGATGGGAGAAACTCTGGAGAAGCCCTGGAAACAAGTATGAGAGGAGGAGACAAGGGAGCTAGAGAGGAGGTCTTGGTAAGAGCAGAGAGGACAGTTTGGGTGATATTTGGAGGCAAGATTGGCTTTGCATGTTATTGTTCTTGTTTTGAATTTTATTCACTGGGCAATGGGAAGCCAGTGGAGGGACTGGCAGAGAGGGGTGGTGGACACTGAGCAGTTGGTAAGGTGGATGAATCTGGCAGCAGCATTCATGATAGATATATGCATACTGTTTATCCAACTTCTATTTCCTTCCCCAATACTCTGTTCGGCTGCCTAATGTGATGAGAAATATAAATGACTTTTTGGTAGGTAAAGCATCTACTTCTCTCTATTTCCACAATGCAGCTCTGGGTTGAGGGGAAAGCGTTTCACCTGTATAAACTATGACCAGATTGGCTTCTGTTCCTCAGTTTGCCATGGGCAGGGAGCAAAAAAAGGTGATTGCAAGCAGCAGGGGTTGGCATTTATGGGAACCTGTTGCTTTGCACCACATAGTTATAGGTTCATTTTAAATGTGACCATACAGTTGTGCTTTCCAAAGAATTACAACAGATGATTTTCTGTTCACTAAACACAGACATTCAATTCTCAGTGTTGGGTAATCTCTTGTTCTATATGAGGGAGTACATCACAACAGTGGATTATCACTATTCATCTCTATTCTATCAGAATTGTAATAAAAATATTTTGCAAGATTCTCCTCAAATTTAGGCAATACTCTCCTCATGGCCTGTCAATCTACAGCAGGAAAGGAGAGATAAGCTGTGGTAAGGCTGTGATTCCCAGGGGTACACATTTTCCCTCACTGAAAGTCCCCAAGGAAACAGAATATTTTAGTTACAGATTATCTAAACGGAAATCACAGTTTGCATGGAACCAGGTAACTTTCATTAGCATAAGGAACTTCCCTCCATTGCATGCCAGGTTACCTTGGGGTTAAGAAACTGTCCCTATCATAGGTTGAGGGCATAAGGACTTCTCATCATAGTGTCAGGAGACAGGAGTTGCCACTCACTAGTATTGTGGTATTATTGGATCTGTAAACTAAGACCCTAAATCTCCATTTCTTTCTCAGGTTCAAAGGGCACCTCTTCCGGCTCTCTTTCCTTGTTAAAGACGTTTTATTGGATTCACATAGTATAACAGAGATCAAAAATAAACAGGCATAAACGGAGAGGGTGGAGCACAATATAGTATGCTCTGCCAGATAACATGAGCTTGCAATAAATAAGATACTCTTAAAGTGACACAAGTAAGGTTATCAGAGTAAAAGTGTATACTATAATCACTAGGTTACAAACGGGGTAGAGTAACCTGGGACCAGCTTAAAGAAGTTTAGCCAGGGAAAAGGAAGCTTACACTGTATAGGGAGGGGGAAGCTCCACAACTAAGAAGAAAGGAGAGAGAGGAAAGAGAAGAGGAGGGAAGAGAGAGGGGTCCGCGGGGATGGTTCAGTCGCCTGCACAGTGCCAAATGAGGGTGTTGAGGTGACAGCTAACATGGTAGGAGGACAGCCTGGTCAAAGGTTGGTGGTAAGCAGTGTACGATCCATGTTTTTCAAATCCAGTCAAACTTGGAGACCTGATCCCTTTCAATGGCTTCCATTTTAGGGTGTATCATGAAACGAGTTACCCTGTGTTTTGCCTCAGCTACAAAAGAAAGGGATTTCCACGCTTTAGCTACGGTTTGTTTCACAGCTGTAAGAATTTGAATTAAAAGCTTAAATTGCGTGCGTGATAGGGAATCTGGTTTTAAATTGAGAAGTGCTGTGGTTGGGTCTGGTTCTTTTGGCTCTCTCAACTGGAGACTATGGTATTTACCAGCTCTTAACCATCCAGAGTGGGACCCACACTGCTTCACTCTTTGGTAACAGTTGGTTGCAATGGCAAGTCTTCAAAGGCATTGTGTTTGTCCCTGGGTGAATCTAATAGGAAGGCATGCTATTTGAACACAGATAATTTACGGTTGTGAGCTGCACCACTGTTTTGTCCTTCCTGTGAGCACCCAGGTTTATCAGCACTCGATTTTAAGTCATGGATTTAAGCCTTAACATTATATCATCTCTTGTTCTGCTGCCCTTTGGTGGCTGTGCTCTTCAAGTTCTTTCAAAGTTGGTTGAAATAGCTTTTGTGGGAAGCAGCTGATGTTCCATTAACGGAGGTACCAAAGGTGAAATCTACAGGTAGTCAAGCTTAATTTAAGCATAAAGGGTGAATAGCCTGTCACATCATCTTTTCTGCTGTTGTAGACATGAATTACTGCTAATATCTGTCTACTCCAATGTTGTTTCTTTTCAGTTGTAAGTGTTTCCAGCATGCTAAGAAGGGTACAGGTAAACCACTCAGTCTGTGGCTCTCCACAGCTGCTGAATTCAGTACGATCTTTGTCTCCCTCTTCTTCCAGGTCTGTCCCTAATATGTTGTAAGGTCCCAGTTGTTTGCAGCCTAATTTCACTGAAGCTCAAGGCAGGCCACCTCCTCCGGATGTAATACTCTCTCTGCCTTTTCCAGCTACCATAATCTTTCTTCCCCTCTTGATGGAGCATTTTGTTCTTGAACTAGGAATTTACTTTTTTAATGTATTTTGCAGATTTTAAAATATCAAGGGGTAGATTATGGTAAGAAACTATAGGAGTAAAGATTAATTTCATCTCACCAGGTCTGTCTTGGTCCCATCAGAATATTTTTTTATTTTTTAAGGTCCCATAGGTTCCAAATGTTGACATAACTCAATGGCTAATATGTCAAATGTTTCTGGTTGTCTAAAAACCAAAGGGTCAAATGAAAGCTTGATCTGCAGGGAATTGTCATAGGGGCTCAGTCTGTCCACAGCCATAATAATTTATGTTGGCAAATTGCTCAGCCTTTTCTGACTTAGCTTCTCCTGGTGCTTTCCTTTGTGAGGGCAATAAAAGCCGTCTGGCGACAGTTAATCTCAGGACCTTAGTTAGTGATGGCTGCATCCCTGCAAAAGTCTCTTCCACTTTCACCACTGTCTTCTGAATATCAGTGAGGCATTGATGCATCCCACTTGAGCCTGCTGCATTCCTGTCTGAGCCTGAAGTCTTATGCATCTCAAAATGAACTTACACTGACTGGATCAGTAAATGTTGTGATATACTTTTGGTTTTCCTAACACCTAAATCTGAATTAGTTGGCACTGAACACATGACGGCACCATTGCAGCGCTGTATGGGACTGGTGTAAGCCACTGATTTCTGGGTCTTGCCTTTTGCATGGTCTCTTCCCCTTGGATTAATTTTATCAGTTTAGAATAATCAGTGGATCACTTTGATGTCTTGTCTGAATGTTCAACATTATGGGGTCTAAAAACCCCTTTTAAAATCCTGTCAAGAAAAGCAGTCAGTTTTTCCCCTCCTCCTGGGAAGTATTCTCGAACAGGTACTGTATATCAGCTCAGCGTAGCTCTCTGAATGTCCATAGAGCTCTAGAAGTCTAATAGAGTAGTGCAGCTTGGCTTGTTTTGCTAGTCCCTATCTCGTAATGGTATTGAAGACCTCCCTTTCTTCCACAGCTGTGCAAGCTAATTTATCTACGTTTTAAAGTCCTTTTCCCCACATGGGACAGGTGTCTTCCCTTAATAATACCACAGGTTTCTATACCCTTAATTAGGGGACAAAGAGGAAATTTTGCATAAAGCTTTCCACTAACTTTCCGACATCTATGAAAAAGGAGATGGGGGATACCCTGGGGGTTTCAATGCAGAGACATATGAGGCTTCAGTAATTAAAGCGGAGGTATGTAGCACCCCTAAACAGGTGTAGGTAAATATTAACACAAAAGTTGGTGACAAAGTAACATAAAGGCTGTTCACCACTTTGGCATCCAAAAAATTTCCTTCTGGATACAATCTGTCCCTGGATGGCTGTTCCTTCTGGCAGATGGAGGTGGATCAAAAATAGGCAGCGAGGTTCTGGCTTGATGGTGGCAGATAAGGCACAAATGAAGACTGTTGCATGATTGTGCTAAAATCATTACTACTGTACTCATAAATGCGTCCGTCCCTCTTCCCCTCCCTTACAATAAGTGTTAAAAAATGTCAACAACATTCCAGTTGTCTTCAATTCAATCAAATGGCAAACTAGGGTTCACCTTCATCTATTTCAGTGCACTGGCAGTTCTCTCTTCCACCGTCTAGGCAGCATTCCATTTTGAGCCCAGGCTGCATGAAGACACCTTCCACTGACATCGGCTCACAGGAGGAGGATCAACAGAGTTGGATGGGGACACTGGGTGCAACCCTGAAGCATGATAGGGTGATTAATGCTTCACTAACATTTTTCTTTGTATACAGGAGTGGGGGCAGTAAATTCAAAATGAATAATAAGCATATTTCAGACTTTCTTTGTAGGGTATGGTAGAATAGCATTTTTCAGATAGCAAATTCATATCTGTTCATAAAGCATTAAAATATATCTCAAGCCAAAGCATTTTTATTCATTTCAGATAAGGTGATGGTTAGAACCATTTTTTTGTCTTCCACTAGGGAGATGGGACACAATTGGAAGTGAGTAGAAATTTCACCAAACTATTATGCCGCGTACACACGATCGGATTTTCCGTCGGAAAAACCTTGGATGGTTTTTCCGACGGAATTTTGCTCAAACCTGGCTTGCATACACACGGTCATACAAATCCTGTCGGAAGTTCCGACCGTCAAGAACGCGGTGACGTACAAGACGTAAGACGAGCCGAGATCAATGAAGTTCAATAGGCAGTTCGGCTCTTCTGCTTGATTCTGAGAATGCATGTTTTTTTGCACGTCGGAATTGCATACAGACGATCGGAATTTCCGATGAGAACTTTTCCCATCGGAAAATTTGAGAACTAGCTTTCAAATTTTTCTTGGCGGAAATTCCAACAGAAAAATTCCGATGGAGCCTACACATGGTCGGAATTTCCAACCAAAAGCTCACATCAGACTTTTCTTGTCGGAATTTCCGATCGTGTGTACGTGGCATTTGACAGTTATCAGCAGAGCAGCTATCCCCAGTTGATTTTTTTTTCTGGTGGCAACTAGAAATTTTTGGGTGTCCATTTATTTTACATTTTACATTCCAAAATAGAAGGGGTGAATCTGACAACAATATGATCCTATCATGTAAAAAAAAACAACAGAGGAAGTGACAGGAACAGCTACCTCCATACTCCCTCTCACCTCCTGGGCTATTTTAGAGAGCACAACAGGTCTTGTGATTCCCGGCCTCTCTATAGTAGGTGAAAGTCACAAATGTTACTGCAGCAATAGTGGAGGAGAGCACTTTTATATGTCTACAGGAAATGTGTAGTGGAGTAATCTGACAACACTTCCTGTACAATGCAGAGAACTGATGCCACCTGGAACCATGTCCCACCCACAGCTTGACACCATGCCCCACTCACAGCTTGGCATGGACACACACTTTTTCACTTACTGACATTGAAACATTGCACACTTCTGCAGTTGGTGATACCTCAACCATACATACTTCTGTATTTATTCTCTTAAACAAACAGGTACACTTTTGTTCATTTTAAAACAACTACATGAATTCCCGAGCTCAGTAATTGTTTCTTACTTATGTGCTGCAACTGAGACTTGTGCTTGCAATCTTTTATTCATATACGTTATATTTAATATTTTGACCATGAAGGGTCTGCTGAAAATATAACAAGGTCTCCCAATGTAGTGCAGAGGCTGCCAGTCATACAAGTCCCATGCACACCGACAATTCAGGCTCAGTGAAGGGAATGTAATTTTTGTATTTATTGCTGAAGAACTTTAACAGGAGAGGGTTTTAGGGTGACAGGTTACTCCAAAATGATCAATGGCAATAATGGGAGGACAAACTCTGCAGTAGTCTTCTAATCGCAGCCTTGAGGTAACAGAGAATGGGCAGTAAATCTAGAACCCTATAGCAGCAGTCCCAGTCTATATAGAAGTTTCTGGCACTTGAACTGGCCCTTTTGGAACTAATAGTCCACAGTAATGTCTTTACTCATAGTGTCCCAGTGGCTGTCTGCCAACCAGCATCTGCAGGTGGATCCTAAGTGAGGGAGATAAAAAAAGATCCTTCTCCAGACCAGGACTTCAAGACAGTGACCTCCAGCAAATAATCATTTAGCAATCTTCTTCAGGTCATCAGCCCAGCTCCTGCTGAGCTCCAGACTACAATCTCTTGTCTCAGAAACTCTCTCCTAGGGGCCACAACCACAGGAGGATTGGGCCTTCCCTGGAGAAGGAATAACACTCTGCTCAGGCCTCAGAAACATTTATCACCTCCCCAGCCACCTCCTGGACGCCTCCTTCCAAGGATTGGTTGGAGAATGATAAACATTCACACATAGCGCGTTTGCATCTCCTTGCCCTATACTATGAAAAAATCTTCCAGAGGCAGGTGGGAGAAATCAAACACTCAGCTCAGGAAACTCTGAAAAGACATAAACAATCAACCACTCAATACAGTGAAGCCAAAAACTAAATTTAACCTAGCAGCCTAACTAGAGGTGGGCGCTTCAATTTTATAATCTATTAAATAATTTTTGTTTGCTTAGAACTTTTTTTGCAGTTATCGGAAATGGTTTATTTGGAAAAAAAGCATCTCTTCGTATATTGTGTCTATTTTTTTTTAGCAAAAGCCATGTACATGCAGGCACAGATTAATGCTGGGAGCAGATAGGTTGCTTTTAGCTTAATGTATCAATACACATATGCAGGTGGTTTGTGTATTTCTACATTACCATGGCTGTGCCATGCAGCATCTGTCCAACCACACTTGAAGTGCCAATCTCATCCATTTAGATTGCTTTACCAGTTGCAGTCATCTGTGTTAGAAGGTTGTTTGAAGTAGGTAGGGTCATAGACCAGCACTAACACATATTTATAGTGGTACCATTGTTAGACAGTGGTAATTTCTATGCTTTTGGCCACATGTTGCAAATAATAAAAAAAAGAAGAATAAAAAAAAGGGTCTGTCAACAGTTAATTTGCTGGAACAATGCTATATACATTTAAAAAGTACTAAATAAAACCTAAGATGGTGTTCAAGCTGTTAGCATCTTAATTGTATCTGAAATGCTACATTAGCAACCTTTAAACCCATGTGGATATCTTATGCATGTTTCTGATTTCCCTATCTCTTTCAGTCTGTAAAATTACCTAATAAAGCAGACACAGGACTCTCTGTGTGTCTTCAAAAAACTCAATAATTCTGTTAGAAAACGTTGAAATCCAATCCTAAAGTATTCCACCCAAATATTTAGTTTAAGTAACCCTGTGGGTTAATAAACTAAACAAAGACAAACCATGCAAAACTGGAGCAATGAAAACCAGGCTGAATAAACGAAGAAACGTTTATAAGATTTCTCCATGAGGAATGAGAGGGGAATCCTGCCTGAAAAAAATAATAGCTAATATAAAGCAGGTGGAGAAGATGGCTATGTGCGGATAAGGGTGGGAGGTGATTTGCAGGTACATGCATTTTAGATACACGAGTTCAAAGTAACACCTATTTCCCAATGATTGTAACCAAATCCTGTTTACCAATGCTGATTGGCCATCCAGACAATGATTCTTCAGATCAGATCCAATATTCCCATTGGGTTTGGATTTTCCTGGCTGATAATTCCCCAAGGCATTTGTAAATTTGCATGTCTGCACACTGTGATAATCCAGATTGGTTGGCTGTTTGTCTGCTTAACACTGGGCATGTGCAAAATTAACAGCTTCCATTTATTGGAAATTTCTGTACAATCCAGCTATCTTGGCAAAATGCATTAGGACCCTAGTACTGTCAGGCTTCTTTTAACTTTCAACAGGACCTGCACTTTTGCTAAAAAGTCCATCTGTTTTATAATTTTATTTATTTATTTATTTATTTGTCATAGAAAAAATTAATAAAGCAATAGAAAACAAATAATGATCAAAACTGAAAATAAAAGCTACAAAACACACAACTTTACCCCCTCAGAACCCACACCCTCTAAATGAAGAGGAAAATTTTATTTTTTCCACACAACGTTCACCTAAGCAGCTCAGTGAATAAAACCAGGTAATCTGTAGTTTTGCCAAAGTCACTCCACTCATCCCTACTCACCACCATAGTCTTTAGTCAATAGTAATCTAACATTTAGATTGAAATCAATATTGGACACTTGAAAATTATATATGTGTAGTGCCCCCCCCCAATATTTGGGGGCGCTATGTGTCTGTTTAGGGGTAGTCTGGGCCAGTAGTTGGGCTCAGACCAATTGATATTTTGTTGTTGCTTCTGCTCTGGGTGTGATGCTGCCTGGCAGTAGTGTTCCCTGTTGTCTGTAGGTGGCACTGTCACCACGGCATAGGTTGAACCACAGGGGGTATCACAGCACCTTGGGTGTCCTCTCTCAGCAGCCGTGCAGTGGGCGTGGTGAACCTGCTGTGCATGCTGGGAGAGGGTACATAAGGGGCAGACGCCATTGGGTTGTGTTTGTTCCTGGGGACCCATTGGTCCTGTACGTGTGCCTCGTGGCCCTTATGGCACGGGGTGCGCGTGTTCTGGTCCCGGGTACCTTCAGCCCGAGGCCGCATCGCTTCTTCATAGGCCCGGCTCTGCTGGCTGGGGCCTATGTTCTAAGAAGGGATCCCAAAACTCTCCACCTGTGGGGAGCCACAGTTTAGGAAAGGAGTCCAGGGGAGGATCAGTCCCAGTGGAGACTAGCGACGGTACTGCTGTCTCGGGAAGAGGCCTGGAAACTCTCCTAAGGAGGGATCCATAAGTACAAGCCCTGCAATACGCCAATCTGGCATAAAAGGTTCTCTTCAATATTGCTTGGCTGGGAGGTTCGGGACTTTTAATCCTGTGGCAGAGGGTTCCCGATCATATCCTTGATACAATACAAAGGAAAGATTGATTCATGCTGCATTCCGGCTGCTAGGACCACTAAACGGGACTATCCGGGTGAGCAATACCCACTCAGGCTTGAGTGGCGACGAGTGCTGTTTAAGTGTTGCGTGCCTGAACCTTCCCCTGTGTATTTCTCTCTCTTGTGCTACTCCCCCTCTAAAGTTCACTCAGCAAAGATAAAAATAAAGCCTAACTGTTTGGAATTTACATGGTGTGGACATGGACTTTTCTGAAGACCTTTCTTACACCCCTGACAACGGAAGCCATGAGGTAATTCGCAGACCCAACAAAATCCAGCAGCTCCCTTAATCTAGGTGTAAGTGCTACATATATATAACATGTTATGGAAAACAGAGGATTACACGTTGGCAGTAGTGACTTCACTTTAAAGCGTAACTCCACTTTTGATGAGAAAAAAACATTCCCTTCTGGGTGATCATTACATTGCAAGGATTATAGCAAACTTTGTTGCAGATGCCTACCTTTTTGTTTTTCTGAAGAAATCACTGTTTGTTCCTCTTTGCCCCTGGGCTGATTGAGTCTAATGGGAGTGGTTTAATAATTATCAACCAGCTGTGCACCTGCAGGGCACTAATAAGGAAAGCTGCTGGGCCTGCATCCCTTTAGCTGTGATTTCCTATTGAATGTATCTTATTAAAAATTTAATTTTCAGACAGAGGATGCCTGAAATACGACTAGTATCATAGTGTAGAGTTCTGGGAAAATTGGTGAGCCAATCGCACAAGCAGGAAATTATGTTTCTGCAAGCGTTCTGTTCTGCGTTCTGTGTACAAAACATTTCCAGGTAGCCATATTGCATTGCATTTTCAGAAAATTAAAGTGCTGCAAATTGAAAAGGAAAGGTCATTTTTAATAACATTCAATTACAATATGACTTGTGTGCAATTGTATACTACGCTATATATTTTTTTTCTTTATTTTCAATTTTTTCCCCACGAAAGTGGAGTTACCCTTTAAGTTACAGGCCTATATAAAAGTACCACCCCTCAGCTCACCCCATTAGTCTCCTCACGCCTCACCAACTTACTAACAGACATAACAGCCTTGATGTCACATCACTTTCTCAAACTCAACCTATTCAAAACTGAGCTCATGATATTTTCCCTGCCACGTTCCTCTTCCCCTGATTTCCCTGTCAAAATTAACAGCTCAACTATCAATCCGTTCCCCCATGCCAAGGTCCTAGGTGTAATCCAGGACTCTGAACTATCCTTTTGGCTCCACATCCAGTCGCTGTCCAAAGCTTGCCGTCGCAACCTCCGCAACATCTCCAAGATTCGCCCCTTCCTAACCAATGACACCACAAAGCTTTAATCCATTCCTTGGTCATCTCTCGTCTCGATCACTGCAACTCCCTCCTCATTGGCTTACCTTTAAATAGGCTATCCCCCCCTTCAGTCCATCATGAATGCTGCTGCCAGGCTCATCCACCTTACAAAGTGCTTGGCATCTGCTACCCCTATTTGCCAATCCCTCCATAGGCTGCCACTCAACCAACAAATTAAATTCAAGATACTTACCATAACTTGGCCCGCAACTACATCACTAACATGGTCTCACAATACCAACCAAATCGTTTGTTCTCTTTGCTTCTCCCAGGACCTCCTGCTCTCTAGCTCCCTTGTCACCTCATCCCATGCTAGCTTCCAGGACTTCTCCCAAGCCTCTCCCATCCTCTGGAATGCTCTGCCCCAATCTGTCTGACTATCTCCTACTTTGTTCACTTTCAGACGATGCCTGAAAGCACATCTCTTCTGGCCCCCACCTAACAACTGTACATTTATTTTCTCCATCAGCACATCCCCCACAGTTATAACCTCTCGTATCTCTTGACCCTCCCTCTTAGATTGTAAGCTCTAACGAACAGGGCTCTCTGATTCCTCCTGTTTTAAAGAGTATTGTAGTTGTACTCTCTACCCTCAAGTTGTAAAGCTCTGTGTAAACTGTCGGCACTATATAAATCCTGTATAACAATAATAATAATATACTAATGGGACTGCAACACCACTTGGGTGATTGGTATATATGTGAAGGATCCCAAGTTTAGATCTTCCAGGAGTATATTTTTCGGAGCACAGCAGGAAGTACTCGGACCAATACATTTCTGGTAAGTGATACTCCAAAGTTTCAGAGCATTAATTATGAATTTAAACCATATTTGATTTCCTATGGTTTGATAATGAGAACCTCAGCCATGTAGACCTAGTCTTAAAAAATGGTAGCATGATACCTGTTCTAAAGATAAATCTAGCTTTAAGATTGGAGACCTACACTGCCCAAATAAACCCTCTTCCAGGAGTTGATTTTTTTTAATGCACAGCAGGAAATACTCAGAGCCAGGAGGTGACAGGAAAATACTGTTGCACACAGTACTTTTCAAAAAGGTAACCCAATATATTGGCATTTTTTCCAAATGCTGTCAAGTACCGAAGCATAATTTTTCATGAAAGTGCAGTTATAGTTTAATTATGTATTCTGTTAATTCTTGCTTTCCAACATCATCTTCTTTCTCTTTTTTAATATCTCAAGACAATTGAAACAGAAAGGAGAGTCTTAGGTAAACAATTCAAAAATAATAAAAGATTGTTTTAACTTCTCAAAATTGCTTTTCATTTTCCAGAGAAGCTGAATAAACAGCACTGGCCTCTTGTGACATGCAAATAGGATGGATGAGTTAAACAGAGGTGGTGGGGTCCTGGCTTAAAGTCGGCTAACACTTTTTTTTCCAGTAATTTTCTCTCTGCAGTCCAAAGAGCAAATTCCACATGGCTGCAAAAAAAAGTCACTTTTGGTCACTTTCTGCCAGCATGGGTAACCTACAATGTTCTTCCAGCTTTCAAGAAGCTGAAAATTGTGGTATTATAACCTACAGCCCCCAGGTACAGGATGGCATATTTCCTATTTCTGTTATAAATACATTTGGTCCTGTGTACCCCTACCATTAAATGTCAGTCTATGTCAGTATTTTGATATAAAGACATGTCCATGTGATCTCTAATTAGCTGGCAATTATGAAAAGAATTGCAAAAGAAAATATGTTGATTAAGTGTAACCTTTGATGTTTTACCTCTTTTTAGTTTTCCAAGAAAGTAATTTTACCTGAAGCTTTCCAAATGCTGTCTCACTTCCTTCCCATTACTCAAATCAGTCATTTGGTATTGGCCTCTTTGTAATGACATAATTTGAAAATATTATTTTAGAAAAACATTATATATACTGTATATGTGTATATATATCTATCTATCTATATATAGATATCTCTATCTATCTATCTATCTATCTATCTATCTATCTATCTATCTCTATCTCTCTCTCTCTCTCTCTATATATATATATATATATATATATATATATATATTCCCAAACAAGTGACTTGGGGCAAAATGAACTTCATCAGGTGTTTGTCGATCTATCTTTGTAAATATATTCTGTATTATACAATTCACATATATATGAAGATAGGTTTAGTTTTAGTTCTAGGTTTGGTTCAGGAAAGTTCAGTATTATTGTTATTATTATCACCTTTTTGATGTGAAAAATTTGAAATTCCTTACAAAAAATGATGAGAGAGGAAACTAAACAGATACTAAAATAAAGAGATTACTGAAAAGTAAATCAATATATAAAACATAGATTTTATTTACCTTTTTTATATCTAGACTACTGTGCAAAAGTTTCAGACAGGTGTGAAAAAGAAGTGGTAATAGTTTATTTTGATCAATTAACAAGATAAAGTAAATGAACAGAAGATAAATCCAAATCAAATCAATATTTGGTGTGACCACCCTTTGCCTTCAAAACAGCATCAATAGTTCTACACTGTAGGTACACTTGCACACAGTTTTGAAGGAACTTGACAGGTAGGTTGTTCCAAACGTCTTGGAGAACTAACCTCTGCGAGGGCCAAACTATCACTTCCAGGATTCCTTGTTCTTCTTTACACTGAAGATAGTTCTTAATGGCATTGGATGTATGTTTGGGGTCATTGTCCTGCTGCAGAATAAATTCAGGGCAAATCACATGCTTCCCTGATGGTATGGCACGATGGATAAGTATCTGTCTGTATTTCTCAGCATTGAGGACACCATTGATCCTGACCAAATCTTCAACTCCATTTGCAGAAATGTAGCTCCAGACAAGGAAACTCCACCATGCTTCACTGTTGCCTGTAGACACTCATTATTTTACAACTCTCCAATCCTTCAGCAAACAAACTGTTTCCTGCTACAGCTAATTATTATCAAATTTTAACTTATCAGTCCAGAGCACCTACTGTAATCTTTCTGAACCCCCAGTTCCTATGATTTTGTGCTTAGTTGAGTCACTTAGCCTTCTTTTCACATCAGAGGTATGGCATTTTGGCTGCAATTCTTCCACGAAGACCACTTCTGACCAGACTTTTCCTGACAGTAAATGTGTGCACCTGGGTCCCACTGGTTTCTGCCAGTTTTGTATTAATGGCACTGCTGGACATCTTCCAATGTCAAAGGGAAGTAATCATGACGTGTCTTTCATCTGCTGCATTACATTTCCTCGGCCAACCGTTGCGACTATGGTCCTCAGTGTTGCCCGTTTCTTTGTGCTTCCTCAAAAGAGTTCGAACAGGACATCTTGAAACCCCATTCTACTTTAAAACCTTTGCCTGGTAGAGACCTTGCTAATGCAGTATAACTATCTTGTTGCTGTGCTCAGTCTTGCCATGCTGTATGACACAAAACTGTCTTCCACAGCCTCACATTAGCAGCAGAGTTTGGCTGTTTTTCACCCAGATTTAAACATCCTACACAGCTGTTTCTGTTTCAGGTAATGACTGTGTTTCAACCTACATATGAAATTGATGATCATGAGCACCTGCTTGGTATAATTGATTAATCATACACCTGACTTTAATCCAACAAAATCTCTGACTTTGTGCCAGTGTACAAAGTGTGCAAGTGTAAGAATCAATGCTGGTTTGAAGCCAAAGTGAAGTTGCAAACATTGATTTGATTGAGATTTTTCTGCTGTTCGCTCACTTTGCATTTTATAAATTGATAAAAATAAATAACTAAAATATATACCCTTTGAAAGCATTTTTACTTTACAGCATTTATTCACATCTGCCTAAAACTTTTGCACAGTACTGTATATTAATATATAAAATATAATTGTTGTATTTTTTTTTATTTGTATGTATTTATCTGTATATAAATATCTGATGTCCATTTGTGTTGTGTAGTGTGTGTGTTTATATATATATATATATATATATATATATATATATATACAGTATATTTATTTATATATATATATATATATATATATATATATATATACACACAGTATATATATACAGTATATATATACATATATATATATATATATATACATGCACACTCATCCTAAACTGGTAATCACATTGCTTTTTTAGACATTAAGGAGTGATGGAGTCATTTGGGGCATGAAAGCTTCTCTAAAGAGTAACACACAAACTACAACACGATTTATCTCTCTGCCATCAGACAAGACAAAGGGAGCTTAACAAGCATTTGAAAAGAGTGGCCTGTGAATAGTTACTATTCAATTTGTATTTTATTCCCGCTGGTCATGGAATTGAGATCAGAAGAAAAAGTGAAAACACATGGCTGAGGTCAGGAGGATCACAGAACCACCACAGACAACACAAGGAAAGAAAAGCAATGGGAACTGGCGTATAGAAATGGATTAGATAAACATAGCTAACCACTGCCTGCACCCCATTATCTTATAATTTACACTGCATGGGAGCATGGACGTGCATTAAACCAGCGAACACTACTATGGCTGCCTGAGCGACCTGCACTGCCAATCAGCTCATTTATATGCTTTCAGTTGTGTTTAGCATCGTTCCCATAATGCGTTTATTTGAAATATTGCAGACAAATTATGACATCACCTGAGAATAATGCTCCAAAGGACTTTCGCTGCCTTTGAAGTCCTGCGACATACAAACATGACTTGAATTAGATAGGCACTTTGAAATTACAATTATGTAATAAAGGGTGAGGATTGAAGGGGAAGCATATAGCAAATTAAAAATTGCTTAGGTCTAACAAAAACAAACAGAGGACGCTGAAAGTAAAATATGTTACGTCACGGCTGCGAACTGATAGATCTGTGCAATCACAGCCCACTTCTTTTGCCCTGGGACTGGGCAGAAATAATAAGCAGAGTCTATTGATTTAAAAAGTGCAGCCAGAGAGTTTGAGCAGAGCTTATTCTTTTGAGAAATGTTTAGCCAGCGGAAGTTCAATGGGAGCTCAGCTAGGGGAAGGTCACTTTCCATTTTGTGTTATGGGAGTTTATTGAATAAACTACATTATGTCACAAATGGAATACATAGGGAAGTGAGATTGATTTACTGTACAAATGTCATTTTAAATCATCCACATAAGGAAATATATATTTTCCTTTGTGTAAAGCCCCGCCCTGCAACTGTTTTCCCATATTTGTTAAACTGTTGTGATATAAATATTTGTTTCTTGATGTTTTTCTCCTCGCAGGAAGAGAGAGGCACACCACACTAACAGCCCGTACCCTCCTGTGCAAGAGGTTGAGCGGTGTTGTTGTTGGGTCTTTGTACGGTTAGAACATGAAAACCTCCAGAGCCTGATTCTCACCTCTATGTTAATTAGAGACAAGTCCTTGACTTCCCATTAAAGTGAATGTCCACACAAGCTGAAACTCCAACTCAGTGTTTATTTTCTCTTAGCAATAACACAGTCTCTGATAGAAGAAACGTTGGAGTAAGAAATAGAACAGCACAAGGTGTGGATGAGGTCCAGGCACAAACGTTACAGATGTTCGCTCAGCTTATCGAGCAAAAATAACTAGGCGCACAGTCTCTGCCACAGACTGTGAGTTGGTCTCTGCCACAGACCTGATGAAAACTGATCCTCTTCTTTAGCTATGGCCCTTGTTTAGGAGAAGACATCCCTCCGGAGAGTTACCGGGCCCCTACCATCACCATGACTCGGCACTGGGTCTTCGGAGAGTTCCTTCCTGGCCTCCTCATCCTAGATACGGGTCCCCTCGCAAGGTGGCACCCTGAGATTCCTCGATCCCTGGCAGACCTCAGCCAAAGGTGCTGGGCCCCAGGCCTCCACTGCGGTTCCTGGGCTTACATGCCCAAGGCGGACACACCCACCATATGGCTGCCGAGAGGGGACACACAAGGCACAGTACTGTATCAGCGGTTCAACCCTAGCCTACTATGGCAGCGCCACCTGTAGGCCACAGGGAACTACACACCGATACTCTCCCTGTGGATAGAAATGGTTGTAAAAACCCTGACAAATTAGGGTGTTTGAGCAAACTACCTGTCAAACACTTGCCTTAAAGTGAGGACCCTGCTACATATGTTTACAAAAAAAAAAAAGATAACTGCAGTGATAGGAATTTAGCAGTTGGTGCAGTCAGACACTAAACATGAATGCTAAAAAAAAAAAAAAAAGTAAAAATTTAAAATTAGTTATCAGCAGACAGAATGTATCCCATGAGAGAGTTCAAATAAAAATACCATATTTATCGGCGTATAACACCTAACTTTAAGAGGGAAGTTTCAGGAAAAAAACTTTCCACAGCCCCCTGCGTATAACACGCAGGCACAGTTTACCCTCTATTTTCAGGGTAAAAAAGTGAGTGTTATACGCCAATAAATACAATATATAAAGTTTGTCTAGAATGTATAATTGTTTGACTGTGAGATTCATTTATCCACGTTGCCATCCGTTATTGTAAGTACATTTCCACTAAAGTTCCTCTGTTTTTTTTTTTTCATGTTCAACACTAAGGACTTTATGATTTAATGGATTGCATTAGAGGTAAATTGGTAAGTAATCACAGTCTATTGTGTGTAGCCTTTGCTTACATTTTTGTTGCGATTCGACAGTCACTAAAAAAATTCAGGTGATCTAATGATCTAATTATAAAATAGTCCCCCCAAAAATGTCTGCTCTATAAAATAAGGGAGAGGGGTTTTGTATTGCAGCATTGAAAACCATGGCTGATAACACTGCTCAGACAAGCCCAGAAAAATAATTGTTAAGCTAAAATCCAGTAAGCTCCTAACCTTGTGTTTGACCTGACAAGTTTGACTCTGCTGCACTAAAATTCTGAGCAGTGTTATCAGCCATGGTTTTCTATGCTGCAATACAAAACCCCTCTCCCTTATTTTATAGAGCAGACATTTTTGGGGGGACTATTTTAAAATTAGATCATTACATTTAAAAGAGTTACAAATAAATAAATATATAAGCATCTCTGTTTAATTAACCATTGAATCAATCTACTTAACCATCTGTGTTTACCGTTGGCATGGGTAAAGAGTGTTCTTGTGCTTCACTAAAATGAATCCTGAGAAGCCAGCAATCATTTCAATTAAACATGAAAAGCCAGCATTCAAATCAATTAAGCAAGAATCATTTAAAATGTACTGAATTTTATTGTACATGCACCTGTTCATTTTCTATTAGTTTTTAGTAACCTACTTGATTAATGTTTATTGATTTTTTTATTCCATGGAGATCAATTTAATCGAGGTTAACTAAATAATATATGTGGGGAAATATTTACAGTTTTGTTAAAGCTGAACTTTACCCCATAAGAACTTGATAAAAAATAATGTTCTTTAGAAAGAAACATGCATTCCACATTAATAATTATGTTACAAAAATTTGCATGTTCTGTAAATTACCTCCAGCATTTTTCTCGTTTCTTTTTGCTGGAGGCAGCCATTATGCTGAAGCCCAGAGCCCCTGAACAGCAGTAAATCATAAAGCGGAACTAAACCCATCGAATTAACGGTTTTTAAAAAACAATTACATTCCTGGAATGCCGGGATTGCTAACTGTCACATTTGCTTGTGTCCTCAACCAATCTATCAAACCATCAAATGGCTGGTGTAACTGATCACTGATCACATGTGCAGCACCATGGCAGTTGTAGATCAAACAGAAGCAGCTTTCTTGGTTATAAAGGATAGGAGGGTTTAATTCTGCTTTAAGGCTGTCAGCAGATCGGCATCTACAAACTCATCAGTGCTTAAAAATGCCTAAAATGGGTGAGCAACTGAGCATGTGCAGAGCAGGATGAAACAGTATATTACTGCATTTTAAACAGTATAGGCAGTTATTTTTAATGTTTTACATGGCTGTAACTGCAAAAGGGGCCAGCCTGAAGTGATCTAGCAGAACTTAAGTTCCACTTTAACTGATTACCTATGCTAAGCCATATCCCAGTGATGAACCATTAATCTTGGCCATGATCGCCCATGCCTGTGTGCGCAGATGCTCTAGCACAGTGGTTCTCAACTCCTGTCCTCAAGACCCACTAACAGGCCAGATTTTAAGTATTACCTTGGTGAGATGCAGACTAGAATACTGCAATCCCTGAGCAGCAAATTATATCACCTGTGATGCATTTCAGTTATCTTGCAAACCTGGCCTGTTGGTGGGCCCTGAAGACTGGAGTTGAGAACCACTGCTCTAGCACATGAGCTTTAGACTCCAATGAGTAGGACAGAAGGCCTTCCCAAACTAATGGACATTTCTAGTGTAAACCAAGTGCAGCCTGAAGATTAGGAAATGTCTCTCTTTTTTTAATCATGAATATTTTTAAAAAGTACGTCCTTTTGTAGAATACGTAATTATTCATCTGTTTTTGTTTTTTTTCATTGGCAAAGCAATCAGCTAAAAATCTGTAAAATTTCTTATTTTAAATCAATCAGATATCTTACAGATTTTGTCAGCCCTTTAGAATATTGCAAGCTACAATTCCATAAAGCTTTCTCTTCAATCTTGCGTAGTTGCACAGGCTCATTTGTTATACTGAAATTACTCTGATTTCACTGTACAGTGTGAACTTCTCACTATGTGCATTAGAAGCTGCAGCAAGTCATATAACCCACCTTATTGCCCAGCTGAAGGAAGTCCAGCATTATCCCTGGAAACAAACTTATTCAAGGAAGCCTACCTTCCTCCACCTAAAAACTGTACAGTACTTCAGGAATATCCATTAGATCATCCTTCACAGCTATTATCTTTTGTACTTAGATTGTACTTAGATTGTCTTTAGATTGTAAGTTCCATCACAAACAAAACCATAGAAAATTCCCAGCTCAACTCACCAACCAGGTGTGTACAAACTAAACCCCTGTTTTAAACACAAACTGTTATACAGGATAATTCAGTTGTTTGCAGGCTGGTTGGTAAGTTGAGCTGGGAATTTTCTATTATTATTATTGTTCTTATAATACAAGATTTATATAGCGCCAACAGTTTGCGCAGCGCTTTACAACATGAGGGCAGACAGTACAGTTAAAATACAATTCAATACAGGAGGAATCAGAGGGCCCTGCTCATTAGAGCTTACAATCTAGGATGGAGGGTCAAGTGATACAAAATGTACCAACTGTGGGGTGTGAGATGATGGAGAAAATCAAAGTACAGTTGTTAGGTGGAAGCAGGATAGGCTTCTCTGAAGAGGAGGGTTTTTAGGGATTGTCTAAAAGCAAACTGAGTAGGAGATAATCTGACAGATTGGGGTAGGGAGTTCCATAGGATGGGGGAGGCTCTGTAAAAGTCCTGGAGGCGAGCATGGGAGGTGGGGACAAGGGAGCTAGAGGGGAGAGGGGTCTTGGGAGGAACGAAGAGAACAATTAGGTTGGTATTTTGAGACTAGGTTAGTGATGTAGCTGGGGACTGAATTTTGGATTGCTTTGTAAGTTGTTGTTTGTATTTTGAATTTAATTTGTTGGGTGATCGAGGGATCGACAGAGAGAAGTAGAAGACACAGAGCGGTTGGTAAGGTGGATGGGCCTGGCAGCAGCATTCATGATGGACTGAAGGGGAGATATTCTATGTAAAGGTAAGCCAATAAGGAGGGAGATGCAGTAGTCGAGGTGTGAGATGACCAGGGGGTGAACTGGGAGCTTAATAGTGTCATTGGTTAGAAAGGGACGTATTTTGGAGATGTTGTGGAGGTTGAGGCGGCAAGATTTGGACAGTGATTGGATGTGGGTTCTAAAGGATAGATCAGAGTCCAGGATTACACCTTGACATGCGGGGACGGGTTGATAGATGTGCCATCGATCTTGGCAGAGAGATCAGGGGAAGGGGCACATGGGGAGGGAATATGAGTTCGGTTTTTGATAGATTGAGGTTGAGGAAGTAGTGAGACATCCAGACTGATATGTCTGTTAGTAAATTATTGATAAGTGAGGAGACTAAAGAAGTGAGCTGAGGGGTAGAGAGATAAACTTGGGTGTTGTCGGTGTAGAGATGGTATTGGAAGCCATGGGAGGCTGACCCAGGGAGGAGGTGTAGATTGAGAATAGGAGAGGTCCAAGAACAGAACCTTGGGGGATCCCAACAGAGTAAGGAAGAGGAGAGGAGGAAGTAAAATTGTAAGTAACGCTAAAGGTGCGGTTGGAAGAGAGCCAGTGAAGAGTATAGTCACTGAAACTAAAGGTGTGGTGTTTTTTGAGCCGGAGGGTGTGGTCAACTGTATGAAAGGCAGCAGAGAGGTCCAGGAGTAGAAGTACAAAATAATGTTCATTGGTTTTGGCCATTGGTAGATCGTTTGTTAGTTTTAGGAGGGACGTTTCTGTGGAGTGTTGAGGGCGAAATCCAGACTGAAGGGGATCAAGAAGGTTATTCTCAGTGAGGTGGTCATTCAGTCAGTTGTAGACCAGACGTTCAAGGAGTTTAGATAAAAAGGGGAGCAGGGAGGTGGGGCATAGGTTGTTAAGATTGGTGGGGCCCAGTGAGGGCTTTTTAAGTATAGGAGTGACTAGAGCATGTTTTAGAGAGTTAGGAAGGATGCCAGAAGAGAGGGAGAGATTGAAGATGTGAGTTAGAGAGTGTAGAATAGAGTCAGAGGGTGACCACCGCATTTGCAAGGGAACAGGATCCAGGGGAGAGGAGGTTAGCAGGACGTGAGCAAGAAGTTTAGCAACTTTTTCGATAGTGGTAGTGTTGAGTAAGGGAAGTAATGATTGTACCCGTGGGCATGGAGTGTTAAGTGGAGAAGGTATCTATGCAGAGGAGATCTCCTCACCAATTGTATCAATCTTATGTTTCAAGTGATTGGTGATCTCCTGGGCAGTGAGTGAGTTAATGGATGGAGGCAGTGGAGGATGAAGTAAAGAGTTGAAGGTAGAGAAGAGTTGACAGAGACGGGATGATCAGTTGTTAATGAGAGTGATAAAGTAGGTCTGCTTGGCAGTGAGGAGGCAGGAATTGTATTCATGGAGAGAAAATTTATATTGGTTGAAATCTTTCTGAGACTTAAGCTGTGTACACACGATCGGTTTTACAGATGAAAACAGTCCGATGGACTTTTCTCATCGGACAAACCGATCGTGTATGGGCCCCATCGGTCTTTTTTCCATCAGTCTGAAAAAATAGAACATGTGTTAAATTTATCGGATGTGAAAAAAAACGATCGTCTGTGTGGAACTCCATCGGACAAAAAACCCACGCATGCTCAGAATCAAGTCTACGCATGCTCAGAAGCATTGAACTTAATTTTTCTGGGCTTGTCGGAGTGTTTTACGTCACAGCGTTTGGGACGGTCAGATTATGACTGACGGTGTGTAGGCAAGACTAATGTCAGCTTTATCGGATTACCGATGGAAAAATCCATCGGTTTAAAATCCATAGGAAATCCGATCATGTGTACAGGGCTTAAGTCTTATGCCACAGGCGTTTTTTTCAGACTTCTAGTGTAATCTGTTTGCCAAGGTTGTAGGGTTGGGATTATGTGTGTAGTGAGGGGGGGGGGCAGTGTGTCCATGGAGGATGACAGTGAAGCGAAGCATTGTGGAGCGTTGTAGACAGAAGTGACTAGGTTGGGGCAGGACAGGGGTGAGGTGGTCAGTAGCAAAGTACAGAAGAGAAGTGTTGAGATGGCAAAGGTTTCTATGGGTAACAGTTAGGCAGTTGGAGGGAGAGGAGGTGGAGGAGAGGGAGAGAGTGAAACGATAAAAGTAGTGATCAGAGAGAGGAATGGGAACATTGGATAGGTTGCATGGAGTGCATAGGTGGGAGAATACAAGGTCAAGGGTGTTGCCATCAGAGTGAGTAATAGCATGTATCCATTGTTTCAGGTCAAAGGAGGAGGTTAGACTGAGAAGTTTGGAAGTAACAGGAGTGTTAGTATTAAAAAGGATGTTGAAGTCACTGACAATGATTGTGGGGATTTCAGAAGAGAGATAGTAGGGTAGCCAGTAGAGATGGCCTTGCGGTTCGCCCCACGGTCGGTTCGCGGCGAATTTTGCGCATTCGCGGTTCGCGAAACTGGCGGACATATGGCGCTATTTGCGGCCGGTTCGCGGCCACCATATTCTGAATCTTTTACATTGTGGAACTTTGACCTATGACACATCCATCATGTGGTACAGGACAGCCAATGAGACATTTCAGCAGATGGACATACCCCCTACCTTATAAATAGACCTGATCTGGCTGCCATTTTACATTCTGTTATTTGTCAGCGTAGGGACAGGTTGCTGTGTGGAGCAGGGACAGACTGTAATCCTAGTTATTAGGTCCACAAAAGTCCTTTTAAGGACTGGTATAGGTGTACAATTGTTTTGTGTGCAGTGTATAGGGGTGTAATACACTTTTAGTTCATTTCAATTGCGCAGCATTGGGACTGCAGTGCTGAGCGGTTCTGCAGCTGTCTTTAGTCAGTGTAGGAAGGTTGCTGTGTGTGTACTAGCAGGGACAGACTCTACTAAAACAAAAGTCCTTCTAAGGACTGGTATAGGTGTACAGTCCACAAAAGTCCTTTTACGGACTGGTATAGGTGTACTATTTTGTGTGCAGTAAATAGGGGTGTACTACACGCATAAAATACTCTAGGAAGAATAGTATAGTGTGGTTCTGCAGCTGTCTTTAGTCAGTGTAGGAAGGTTGCTGTGTGTGTACTAGCAGGGACAGACTCTACTAAAACAAAAGTCCTTCTAAGGACTGGTATAGGTGTACAGTCCACAAAAGTCCTTTTACGGACTGGTATAGGTGTACTATTTTGTAGGCTTGTGCAATTCGTTTCGTAACGAATCAAAATTCGTCCGAATTTAGCAACTTTCGGACATTCGGAAGCATTCGAATTTCCGAACAAAGCAATTACGAATAAAACCGAATCCGAAATAAATTATACCGCAAAATAGCGAATGCCCGAATGTCTTCGGCATAATTCGTTATGAAAAAACTTACGAATGTACAAATCCATTGGAAACACAATAACACTCACTCTGCTCTGCTCTCTGCTTCTCCTTCACCGTGCTGAACTCCCTCTCAAAATGGTGTACAGGGGCGGAGGCTATAGCCGCATGTAAAAAACGAAAGTAAAATACGAGATTTCTAATCCATTCGAAGCACAATAACACTCACTCTGCTCTGCTCTCTGCTTCTCCCTCACCGTGCTGAACCCTCTCAAAATGGTGTACAGGGGCGGAGGCTATAGCCGCATGTAAAAAACAAAAGTAAAATACGAGATTTCGAATTGTTACAAATAACCGCTATGTATTTCGAAAAGTACAAATCCATTCGAAGCACATTAGGCATAATAGTCAGCGTCGTCGTGAGAGAGACACAGAAAATTACGAATCAACGAACCCAAAAAAAGTTACGAAAGTAGGAGTTGTGTCCAGAATCAACGAAAAACAACGTACTCTACCGAAAGTACGAATTATAAAGCAACAAAAAATTCAACGAAAAATGTCGCTTGCAAAAATACGAATGAGTCCGAACACGAAAAATCCCGTCTAGCAAAATTACGAATGATTACGAATCAACAGGACCGGAAAGAAACGAACCGAAACGGAACGAATTTTTCCGTTGTGCACAAGCCTACTATTTTGTGTGCAGTAAATAGGGGTGTACTACACACATAAAATACTCTAGGAAGAATAGTATAGTGCGGTTCTGCAGCTGTCTTTAGTCAGTGTAGGAAGGTTGCTGTGTGTGTACTAGCAGGGACAGACTCTACTAAAACAAAAGTCCTTCTAAGGACTGGTATAGGTGTACAGTCCACAAAAGTCCTTTTACGGACTGGTATAGGTGTACTATTTTGTGTGCAGTAAATAGGGGTGTACTACACGCATAAAATACTCTAGGAAGAATAGTATAGTGCGGTTCTGCAGCTGTCTTTAGTCAGTGTAGGAAGGTTGCTGTGTGTGTACTAGCAGGGACAGACTCTACTAAAACAAAAGTCCTCCTAAGGACTGGTATAGGTGTACAGTCCACAAAAGTCCTTTTACGGACTGGTATAGGTGTACTATTTTGTGTGCAGTAAATAGGGGTGTACTA
Organism: Rana muscosa; assembly: GCA_029206835.1. Taxonomy (NCBI): domain Eukaryota; kingdom Metazoa; phylum Chordata; class Amphibia; order Anura; family Ranidae; genus Rana; species Rana muscosa. The sequence goes on from CM055116.1 coordinate 1,094,195,884, forward strand.
TACGCATAAAATACTCTAGGAAGAATAGTATAGTGCGGTTCTGCAGCTGTCTTTAGTCAGTGTAGGAAGGTTGCTGTGTGTGTACTAGCAGGGACAGACTCTACTAAAACAAAAGTCCTTCTAAGGACTGGTATAGGTGTACAGTCCACAAAAGTCCTTTTACAGACTGGTATAGGTGTACTATTTTGTGTGCAGTAAATAGGGGTGTACTACATGTAGCTGGCCAGCTAAGACCTGTCCTAGGATGCTAATGTGGCTTACATGCATATATAGCTAGACCTGCTAATAATGTTAATACAGTGCATATGCTCATTTGTGAGAAATAACAGCAGAGTTATTTACTGTGACTTTATATATGGATGTCATATAACAGTTGTATATTGTGTTCACAGAAGCAAAAGAAAAAATATGCCTTTAAGATTATTATATACTATGCAGAAAAGTAAGCTTAATAACACAGCAGAATTGCAACCAGAAAGCATAGAGTTAAGCTTTTGTGACTCATCAGGAGTTTTAGCCAATCACAACCAATCTCACTGAGCAAATGTCTCTGGCCAATCATAGCCAGCATTTCACTCATGTTCTGTCTAGGAAATCTCATAGCACATGTCTAGAATTTCATTTTACATCAGAGTGTGGAGATGAACAGTTCAGATCCATCAGAGTTCAGTTTTATGGAAGCAAGTGGCCAAAATAGGTATTTAATACAGTTATAGACATGTGCAAAAGGAAAAAATTTGTTTCGTTTCGTTTCGTTTCAATTCGTTAATTAATTAATTTCGTTTAGTTAGATTCGTTAAATTTGTTAAATTCGTTTTCGGATTTCGTTTTGTTTTCGACCGAATTCGAAAATCGGTCGCATTCGAAAATATTTCAACCGAATTCGAAAATATTTCTACTGGATTCGAAATTATTTCAACATGATTCGAAATTATTTCAACATGATTCGAAATTATTTCAACCGCATTTGAAACTATTTCAACCGGATTCGAAAATATTTTGCGACCCGAATTTGGGTCCACGTATCTCAGGGTCACTTAGTAATAGAAACCCCAAATTTGGAGATGTTATAGTGCTAGTTCTACTGTGTTTGCATACCAAATTTGGGGTTTCTAGCTACAAGTGGCCCCGAGATATGTGGCCCAAAATTCGGGTTGCAAAATGTCATTCTCTGCTGCAGAAAAGTGTTTGACATTTTGCGACCCGACTTTGGGTCCACGTTTCTCGGGGTCACTTAGTGATAGAAACCCCAAAATTGGTATGCAAACACAGGAGAACTAGCACTACAACATCCCCAAATTTGGGGTTTCTATCGCCAACTAACCCCGAGATACGTGGACCCAAAGTCGGGTCGCAAAATATTTTTGAATCCGGTTGAAATAGTTTCAAATGCGGTTGAAATAGTTTTAAATGCGGTTGAAATAATTTCGAATCATGTTGATACTATTTAAAGCAGATTCGAAAATATTTTGCGACCCGACTTTGAAAAAAAAATGAAATTGATTCTAACAGTCTGCAGGAGATCTGCAAAAAAAAAAAGAAGTGAAATGGCTGTTAATAGTCTACAGGAGATCTGCTAAAAAAATAAAATAAATGCTAATAGTCTGCAGGAGATCTTATGTAAAAAATAGTAATCTGCAAAAAAAATTAAACATGAAATAGATAGTATCTATATTCTATTCTATTCTATTGTTTTTCTAGTGTTTTCTCTATTTCTATTCTAATCTATTCTATCCAAAGTTAAAATTAATTAATTACATTTTTTTTAATTCCTACTGTTCGAAATTAAAATGTATTCTATTCGAAATTCGAATTTCATAAGATGGTTGCATATTCTTTCTATTTTATTCTATTAAATTATATATTTTTTCTATTCTGTTCTAATCTTTTCTATTTGAATTATAAATTTTGAAAGATGGTTAGTTACTTACTTATATACATCTGTCACATAAAAAAAAGATGTGAAATGGCTGTCATGGATGTCGATCGCAAGGCAAGTACATATGCTGTATGTCATTGTCCGAGTGCCACGTGACCGGCCACGAGTGCCACGTGACCAAGTTGTGGATTGTCACCTGCCACAAGTTATGGGGTTCCTAGCACCAAGTGACCCCCAGATATGGGCGATCTGACAAGTGCTTTTCTGCAGCAGAGAATTAAATTTTGTGACCCGACTTTGAGGCCACGTATCTCGGGGCCACTTATAGCTAGAAATCCCAAAATATTTGGTATGCAAACACATTATAACTGGCACTACAATAACCCCAAATTTGGGGTTTCTATCACCAAGTAACCCCGTTGTAATGCTAGTTCTACTGTGTTTGCATACCAAATTTGGGGTTTCTAGCTATAAGTGGCCCCGAGATACGTGGCCCCAAAGTCGGGTCACAAAATGTCATTCTCTGCTGCAGAAAAGTACTTGACATATCGCCCATATCTGGGGGTCACTTGGTGCTAGGAACCCCATAACTTGTGGCAGGTGACGTGGCAAGTGGACAATCCACAACTTGGTCACGTGGCAGGTCACGTGACACTCGTGGCCGTTCACGTGGCACTCGTGGCAGGTCACATGGCAGGTCACGTGACACTCGTGGCCGTTCACGTGGCACTCGTGGCCGGTCACGTGGCACTCGTGGCCGGTCACGTGGCACTCGTGGCAGGTGTTGTGGCAAGTGGACAATGACATACAGCATATGTACTTGCCTTGCGATCGACATCCGTGACAGCCATTTCACATCTTTTTTTTTATGTGACAGATGTATATAAGTAAGTAAATAACCTTCTTCCAAAATTTATAATTCAAATAGAAAAGATTAGAACAGAATAGAAAAAAAATATAATTTAGAAGAATAAAATAGAAAGAATATACAACCATCTTCTGAAATTCGAATTTCGAATAGAATAAATTTGAATTTCGAATAGTATGAATTCAAATTTTTTAATTAATTAATTTTAACTTTGGATAGAAAAGATTATAATAAAATAGAAAATAGACTAGAAAAACAATAACCTCAAATTTGGGGTTTCTATCACCAAGTAACCCCGAGATACATGGACCCAAATTCGGGTCACAAAATATTTTCTAATCTGGTTGAAATAGTTTCAAATGCAGTTGAAATAATTTTGAATCATGTTGATACTATTTCAACCGGATTCGAAAATATTTTGCGACCCGATTTTGGGTCCATGTATTTTGGGGTTACTTGGTGATAGAAACCCAAAATTTGGAGATCTTGTAGTGCTATTTCTACTGTGTTTGCATACCAAATTTAGGGTTTCTAGCTACAAGTGGCCCCGAGATATGTGGCCCCAAAATCGGGTCGCAAAATGCAGGGCTGGCCCAAGACATTGTGCTGCCTGGGCCCAAGAATGAAATGCTGCCCCCCCCCCAAAAAAAAATCCTACGCCCATCCAGCAAAGAGACATTTTCATAAAGCAAAGAGACATGCCCCTCCTGCAAAGAGACATGCCCCCTCCTGCAAAGAGACATGCCCCCTCCTGCAAAGAGACATGCCCCCTCCTGCAAAGGGAATTGTGTAGCACCACGAAAGCTCCCCCTTTCTCTCCACTGCCACCGACCAGTTACGCTCTGATCCCAGCTCAGTGATGCAACATGCTGCATGCAACAGCAGTGCTGCAGTGGCGGCTAGGGTGACCACATTCCCAAACTGTCATTCAGGGATACCCCCCTTCCTTCCCAAAAAAAGATGTATTAGCACTTAAATCATCCTAACATTATGATTGATATGGTGTCAGGATGATCAAATCACATTATTTCTATTATCATTACATTGTAATATATAATGAAATAGTTCAACTCACCATAATGCAGAATCAGTGGGAGCCCTGAGCTTGTCACTTGCCACCATTCCACCAGATGCAGCTTGTTACTTGCCACCGTTGCCTGCCACCAGATGCACTGTGCCAATTGCCTTCCAAAGCTGTGTCACTTGCCACCTATAGCCTGCCACCAGTTGCAGCTGTGCCACTTGCCACCCATAGCCTGCCACAAGATGCAGCGTGTCACTTGTCACCATTGCCTGTCACCAGATGCAGCGTGTCACTTGTCACCAATGCCTGTCACCAGATGCAGCGTGTCACTTGTCACCATTGCCTGTCACCAGATGCAGCGTGTCACTTGTCACCAATGCCTGTCACCAGATGCAGCGTGTCACTTGTCACCATTGCCTGTCACCAGATGCAGCGTGTCACTTGTCACCAATGCCTGTCACCAGATGCAGCGTGTCACTTGTCACCATTGCCTGTCACCAGATGCAGCGTGTCACTTGTCATTATTGCCTGTCACCAGATGCAGCGTGTCACTTGTCACCAATGCCTGTCACCAGATGCAGCGTGTCACTTGTCACCATTGCCTGTCACCAGATGCAGCGTGTCACTTGTCACCATTGCCAGTCACCAAATGCAGTGTGTCACTTGTCACCATTGCCTGTCACCAAATGCGTGTCACTTGTCACCAATGCCTGTCACCAAATGCAGTGTGTCACTTGTCACCATTACCTGTCACCAAATGCGTGTCACCAATGCCTGTCACCAGATGCAGCGTGTCACTTGTTACCATTGCCTGTCACCAAATGCATTATGTCACTTGTCACCAATGCCTGTCACCAGATGCAGCGTGTCACTTGTCACCATTGCCTGTCACCAAATGTGTGTCACTTGTCACCAATGCCTGTCACCAGATGCAGCGTGTCACTTGTCACCAATGCCTGTCACCAGATGCAGCGTGTCACTTGTCACCATTGCCTGTCACCAGATGCAGCGTGTCACTTGTCACCATTGCCTGTCACCAAATGCAGTGTGTCACTTGTCACCATTGCCTGTCACCAAATGCGTGTCACTTGTCACCAATGCCTGTCACCAAATGCAGTGTGTCACTTGTCACCATTACCTGTCACCAAATGCGTGTCACCAATGCCTGTCACCAGATGCAGCGTGTCACTTGTTACCATTGCCTGTCACCAAATGCATTATGTCACTTGTCACCAATGCCTGTCACCAGATGCAGCGTGTCACTTGTCACCATTGCCTGTCACCAAATGTGTGTCACTTGTCACCAATGCCTGTCACCAGATGCAGTGTGTCACTTGTCACCAATGCCTGTCACCAGATGCAGTGTGTCACTTGTCACCAATGCCTGTCACCAGATGCAGCGTGTCACTTGTTACCATTGCCTGTCACCAAATGCAGTGTGTCACTTGTCACCATTGCCTGTCACCAAATGCAGCATGTCGTTGTCACCAATGCCTGTCACCAGATGCAGCCTGTCACTCATAGCCTGGCTCTCTCTCCCTCCCTCCCCTTCAGCTTTGCATGCTGGGGGCTGCAGTTTCCCCCTAGAATTGCAATGGGCCAGCCAGTTATTGGGACTACAATAATTTTTCCCTGGCCAATAGGAGGAAAAGGGGGAAGAAACATAGCAGGGAACAGCAGCATGAGGAGGAGGAGGGGGGGAGAAGAGCCCGCAGCTGCTCTCTCCACACACACACAGCTGCTCCGATCTCATGCTGTTCTGCTGCCCGTGCCCGCTAATAGAAGGTTGAATGGGCAGGAAACAACTGACCTCTTCTGATAGCAGCGCCTGGGGGGAGGGGTTGGGGGGGAGTAGGCTGCACAGTTTCTGATCCTCGGACCGCTCGGCGCTTGCCGCTCATTAGATTTGCTGAGAGGAACACATGCAGGGAGGAGGTGGGTGGAGCTAGCGGAGGAGGAGGAAGTTAATTCCTCCTCCGCAATGAATGGTGGGCCTCTCTCTCCTTCTCTGCTGATGTCACTGGTTGCTAGACACAAAGCGGACCGCGGCTAGCAACCAGTTTGGTCAGGCAAGCAGGGGCCGCTGGTGAGACCCTTGAAGTGGGTCTTGCCACTGCGGCCAGTGACAGCGACAGTGACACACTAGATGGATCATGGAGGGAACCCCAGGTCCTCAGGCAGTGCGCCCCTGTTGCCGCCCCTTGTAAAGTGCCGCCTGGGACCATGGTCCCACCGGGTCCCATGGTAGGGCCGGCCCTGGCAAAATGTCATTCTCTGCTCCAGTAAAGTGCTTGACATTTTGCGACCCGATTTTGGGTCCACGTATCTCGGGGTCACTTAGTGATAGAAACCCCAAATTTGGTATGCAAACACAGGAGAACTAGCACTACAACATCCCCAAATTTGGGGTTTCTATCGCCAACTAACCCCGAGATACGTGGACCCAAAGTCGGGTCGCAAAATATTTTTGAATCCGGTTGAAATAGTTTCAAATGCGGTTGAAATAGTTTTAAATGCGGTTGAAATAATTTCGAATCATGTTGATACTATTTAAAGCAGATTCGAAAATATTTTGCGACCCGACTTTGAAAAAAAAATGAAATTGATTCTAACAGTCTGCAGGAGATCTGCAAAAAAAAAAAAAGTGAAATGGCTGTTAATAGTCTACAGGAGATCTGCTAAAAAATAAATAGATGCTAATAGTCTGCAGGAGACCTGGTGAGAAAACTAAATAGATAATAATAGTCTGCAGGAGATCTGCAAAAAAAATAAAATAAATGCTAATAGTCTGCAGGAGACCTTATGTAAAAAATAGTAATCTGCAAAAAAAAATTAAACATGAAATAGATAGTATCTATATTCTATTCTATTCTATTGTTTTTCTAGTGTATTCTCTATTTCTATTCTAATCTATTCTATCCAAAGTTAAAATTAATTAATTACATTTTTTTTAATTCCCACTATTCGAAATTCAAATTTATTCTATTCGAAATTCGAATTTCATAAGATGGTTGCATATTCTTTCTATTTTATTCTATTAAATTATATTTTTTTTCTATTCTGTTCTAATCTTTTCTATTTGAATTATAAATTTTGAAAGATGGTTAGTTACTTACATCTGTCACATAAAAAAAAGATGTGAAATGGCTGTCAAGGATGTCGATCACAAGGCAAGTACATATGCTGTATGTCATTGTCCGAGTGCCACGTGACCGGCCACGAGTGCCACGTGACCAAGTTGTGGATTGTCCACTTGCCACGTCACCTGCCACAAGTTATGGGGTTCCTAGCACCAAGTGACCCCCAGATAGGGGCGATCTGTCAAGTGCTTTTCTGCAGCAGAGAATTAAATTTTGTGACCCGACTTTGAGGCCACGTATCTCGGGGCCACTTATAGCTAGAAATCCCAAAATATTTGGTATGTAAACACATTTCAACTGGCACTACAATAACCCCAAATTTGGGGTTTCTATCACCAAGTAACCCCGTTGTAATGCTAGTTCTACTGTGTTTGCATACCAAATTTGGGGTTTCTAGCTATAAGTGGCCCCGAGATACGTGGCCCCAAAGTCGGGTCACAAAATGTCATTCTCTGCTGCAGAAAAGTACTTGAAATATCGCCCATATCTGGGGGTCACTTGGTGCTAGGAGCCCCATAACTTGTGGCAGGTGTCGTGGCAAGTAGACAATCCACAACTAGGTCACGTGGCAGGTCACGTGGCACTCGTGGCCGTTCACGTGGCACTCGTGGCAGGTCACGTGGCACTCGTGGCCGGTGTCGTGGCACTCGTGGCCGGTGTCGTGGCACTCATGGCAGGTGTTGTGGTAAGTGGACAATGACATACAGCATATGTACTTGACTTGCGATCGACATCCGTGACAGCCATTTCACATCTTTTTTTTTATGTGACAGATGTATATAAGTAAGTAAATAACCTTCTTCCAAAATTTATAATTCAAATAGAAAAGATTAGAACATAATAGAAAAAAAATATAATTTAGAAGAATAAAATAGAAAGAATATACAACCATCTTCTGAAATTCGAATTTCGAATAGAATAAATTTGAATTTCGAATAGTATGAATTCAAATTTTTTAATTAATTAATTAATTTTAACTTTGGATAGAAAAGATTATAATAAAATAGAAAATAGACTAGAAAAAACAATAACCCCAAATTTGGGGTTTCTATCACCAAGTTACCCCGAGATACATGGACCCAAATTCGGGTCACAAAATATTTTCGAATCCGGTTGAAATAGTTTCAAATGCAGTTGAAATAATTTCGAATCATGTTGATACTATTTCAACCGGATTCGAAAATATTTTGCGACCCGACTTTGGGTCCATGTATTTTGGGGTTACTTGGTGATAGAAACCCAAAATTTGGAGATGTTGTAGTGCTAGTTCTACTGTGTTTGAATACCAAATTTGGGGTTTCTAGCTACAAGTGGCCCCGAGATATGTGGCCCCAAAATCGGGTCGCAAAATGTCATTCTCTGCTCCAGTAAAGTGCTTGACATTTTGCGACCCGACTTTGGGTCCACGTATCTCGGGGTCACTTAGTGATAGAAACCCCAAATTTGGTATGCAAACACGGAAGAACTAGCACTACAACATCTCCAAATTTTGGGTTTCTATCACCAAGTAACCCCAAAATACATGGACCCAAAGTCGGGTCGCAAAATATTTTCGAATCCGGTTGAAATAGTATCAACATGATTCGAAATTATTTCAACTGCATTTGAAACTATTTCAACCGGATTCGAAAATATTTTGTGACCCGAATTTGGGTCCATGTATCTCGGGGTTACTTGGTGATAGAAACCCCAAATTTGGGGTTATTGTTTTTCTAGTCTATTTTCTATTTTATTATAATCTTTTCTATCCAAAGTTAAAATTAATTAATTAATTAAAAAATTTGAATTCATACTATTCGAAATTCAAATTTATTCTATTCGAAATTCGAATTTCAGAAGATGGTTGTATATTCTTTCTATTTTATTCTTCTAAATTATATTTTTTTTCTATTCTGTTCTAATCTTTTCTATTTGAATTATAAATTTTGGAAGAAGGTTATTTACTTACTTATATACATCTGTCACATAAAAAAAAGATGTGAAATGGCTGTCACGGATGTCGATCGCAAGGCAAGTACATATGCTGTATGTCATTGTCCACTTACCACAACACCTGCCATGAGTGCCACGACACCGGCCACGAGTGCCACGACACCGGCCACGGTGCCACGAGTGCCACGTGAACGGCCACGAGTGCCACGTGACCTGCCACGTGACCTAGTTGTGGATTGTCTACTTGCCACGTCACCTGCCATAAGTTATGGGGCTCCTGGCACCAAGTGACCCCCAGATATGGGCGATATTTCAAGTACTTTTCTGCAGCAGAGAATGACATTTTGTGACCCGACTTTGGGGCCACGTATCTCGGGGCCACTTATAGCTAGAAACCCCAAATTTGGTATGCAAACACAGTAGAACTAGCATTACAACGGGGTTACTTGGTGATAGAAACCCCAAATTTGGGGTTATTGTAGTGCCAGTTGTAATGTGTTTACATACCAAATATTTTGGGATTTCTAGCTATAAGTGGCCCCGAGATACGTGGCCTCAAAGTCGGGTCACAAAATTTAATTCTCTGCTGCAGAAAAGCACTTGACAGATCGCCCCTATCTGGGGGTCACTTGGTGCTAGGAACCCCATAACTTGTGGCAGGTGACGTGGCAAGTGGACAATCCACAACTTGGTCACGTGGCACTCGTGGCCGGTCGCGTGGCACTCGGACAATGACATACAGCATATGTACTTGCCTTGTGATCGACATCCATGACAGCCATTTCACATCTTTTTTTTTATGTGACAGATGTAAGTAACTAACCATCTTCCAAAATTTATAATTCAAATAGAAAAGATTAGAACAGAATAGAAAAAAAATATAATTTAGAAGAATAAAATAGAAAGAATATACAACCATCTTCTGAAATTCGAATTTCGAATAGAATAAATTTGAATTTCGAATAGTATGAATTCAAATTTTTTAATTAATTAATTAATTTTAACTTTGGATAGAAAAGATTATAATAAAATAGAAAATAGACTAGAAAAACAGTAACCCCAAATTTGGGGTTTCTATCACCAAGTAACCCCGAGATACATGGACCCAAATTCGGGTCACAAAATATTTTCGAATCCGGTTGAAATAGTTTCAAATGCAGTTGAAATAATTTCGAATCATGTTGATACTATTTCAACCGGATTCGAAAATATTTTGCGACCCGACTTTGGGTCCATGTATTTTGGGGTTACTTGGTGATAGAAACCCAAAATTTGGAGATGTTGTAGTGCTAGTTCTACTGTGTTTGCATACCAAATTTGGGGTTTCTACCTACAAGTGGCCCCGAGATATGTGGCCCCAAAATCGGGTCGCAAAATGTCATTCTCTGCTCCAGTAAAGTGCTTGACATTTTGCGACCCGACTTTGGGTCCACGTATCTCGGGGTCACTTAGTGATAGAAACCCCAAATTTGGTATTCAAACACAGAAGAACTAGCACTACAACATCTCCAAATTTGGGGTTTCTATCACCAAGGAACCCCGAGATACATGGACCCAAAGTCGGGTCAAAAATATTTTTAGATTCGAAAAAATTCGAATTCGGTTAAATTCGTTAGTATTGTAATTCGGTAATTCGGATGCATCCGAATGTCCGAATAATGAAAAATTCGTCCGAATTTCGATTCGGAACGAAACGAAATGCACATGTCTATACAGTTATATATGTTCCTATTGTTAATAATGTGATTAGAACTGTATACTGAAACTAGTTATGTGTTCACTTGTAGTTCCACCAAACCAGGTTTGCAAACAATCAAACAAACAATCAAACCAGCAATCAAACCAGGAATCAAACCAGATTCAAACCAAGTTTCAGAGCAAACATCAGAGCAAACAGCATTATAGAGCAAGTCCCAGATAGATCATAAAGTGTCTAAAGTATTTTAAAGTGAAAGTACAGATACTGAAGAGAGAAATATATCTACCATTTTATGTAGAATTACAAGATTGAACAGTTGAACCGACATTTCCTGGTGCCTTCATGGCAGCATACTAAGGGTTAATGGCTCCGCCCCAATTAACTCACAGGACCACGTAACTCTATAAAAGAAAGAGTTACTCCCCCCTCAGGTATTCTTTTTCCTGTCCTCATTCAAAACTGCAGGATCACAGATCAGCCCTACCTCACCGTCATATGGTGTAACCATTGCAGGTTCATGCTCTCCTGCAGGATGGAGTCCCATCACTTGGATTGCTAAATGCATCACATAAGTATGGGAGCCTGTTTTTCTGTGGATCTTTTTGGGGCCTGTCTAAAACATCCAGGAGCACCTCCTTCTCCTCTGTGGCTTTTGGCTGACTATTCCAGGGCAAGACAGCACAAGGTACCTTTTAGAGTACCCCGCTGTAGGCGATCTGCGCCTCCACTTCCAATATCTTCCCTTAGGGATTTCATCAATCCCCAAAAACCTTCACCAAGGTCTTAGCAACCACCTTGGCTTCCTTCTGGGAAAGGAGGTCAGGGTCCTGCACTTCTTCCAATTCGAGTGACTTATCTGCTCAGTCAATTGACACCTACGGGTGCAGCTGCAAACTTTAGTCAACATCCCAGTGAAGACGGTGTCACTTCCATCAGAGGATCCCTGAATTGGTACAGAAGATGGAGGAAGTGAACAGTTGGTGTTTACAATCTCTGTTTGGACTTTCTGGCACAACGAAGAAAGAGGCACCGAAGACAAATGAGAGTTATCGGTGGAAACCAGCCTTGGGGGTGGGCACGGCCTCCCAACCTCCTAGTTCACCGCTCCCTTGACCCATTCTTGCATCTGAAGCAAGTCAACTGGACTGGGGGTGACACATCACCAAAAGAACCAGTTAGTACAAGGAAGATGGTGTTTCAACTCGGAGAGTATGATTTCCGATATCCTAGAGCTAAGAGTGGCATGGACGGCGCATCTAGTCCCTCTTCTTGGGAGCAAGTCCATACTGGTTCAGACAGACAAGGCGGCAGTGGCCTATGTTCAAAGCCTAGACGGGATGCACAGCAGATCTCTGTCCAGCGACGTGACCCCAATTAGTTCATGGGCGGAGGACAATTTGGTCAATCTTCAGGCGGCCTACATCCCAGCCCCTGAGAATCAGCTAACCGATCGCCTTTCAAGGTCTTTCAACAGCAACAATGAATAGTCACTAGGCCCGTGGATTGTCCGGTGGATATACCAACAGCGGGGTACTCCCCATTGAGAGCTTTGAGCTTCCCACTCAAAAGCGAAACTCCTTTGCTTTTTATGAGATTCCCTCAAGATACTGAGTTTCCTCCAGCTTCTATTGTCGGAGAAGGTCACTATCCTGGCAACCATGCCATACTGGGAAAGGGGACAATGGTTTCCACTCTCAGTCAAAATGGCTCGGTGCAGCCCACTTCCGATTCCACACACGGTTTCCACTATTAGTCAAATAGCTCAGTACAGCTTCCACACACGGTCAACCTCCCTTATCAAGACGACTTCTTTCTCCCACGTCCGGGGATCCTGGACTTGAAGCCCTGAAAGCTGAGCAGAGCAGGCTGGGTGACCTAGGGTGCTCGCATGGTGTCACCCAAACATTATTACAACCAAGAGAGTCCTCCACCTATACCATCTTATATTAGGTTTCGAAAGGGGATTCACAGAACTGGCAGAATCCAACCATTTCAATCCACTAGGCCCTGGGCTCCAAAGATTCTACTCTTTCTACTAACTGGTCTGGACTTAGGCTGAAGTCTAATGCACTCTGAAGGTTCAGCCTGTAGCCTTGTCAGCTTTGACGGGCGCACGCTGGGCACTGAATCTTCTCGTAGAACGTTTCCTGAAAACAGTCAAGTCCATGTCCTCCCGGGAAGACTGATACCCTATATGGGTATCTGACAGATGTCTTAGCAGACCCTTCCTTTGCACCCACTAAAGAGTGTGCGTTGGGAGGCATTACATTAGGAACCTACCTTGCTGATTGCCATCATATCAGGTCGTAAGGCGTCAGAAACACAACCTCTAGGGGCACAGGAACCCTACGTCACCTTTTTTCCCAGGCAGGGTAGCCCTACAGCCTATTCACCAGCATGTCTCTAAAGTGTCTGCACTCTACATTCTCAGCCGGGTATGGCTTCTCCTGACTTTCGGAGAAGATCAATCTCCTCAAACTACACGGTTTGGATATAGCCAGATCCCTAAGGCGTTACTTAGAACTAACACAACAGTTTCACAAAGATCAATGTTCATTTGTTATTGCCAAGGGCGCAAAGAAAGCAATGACGCCCTCCAAGCTAGTCCAAGGATGTATCGAGCTAGTGGTCTCCAAGTCCGAAGTGCGCCGAATGCGCACTCATCACGGGGAAGGTCCTCTGCCTCGGCAACGTTTGGGCTAGGGTCTCTCCGGAGACAATTTGCAGGACGGCTAGTTAGCCATCCTTCATCACCTTCATGTCGCACTATACCCTAGGCGCAGCAATCCTTATCTCCTGAGATTTGGGAGGAGGTCTCTTGGAACTATCAGTTCTGTAAACTCAGTTAATTGTATTATTGCAGTACCCTCCCTGTAAGCGAGTTAGGTACCCTTAGTATGCTGCCATGAAGGCACCAGGAAAACGGAAAATTGTATACTTACCTTTCCGTAATTTTCCTTTCCTGGTGCCTACCATGGCAGCATACACCCTCCCTTCTATAATCCTTAAAGTTCTGAAGACTAGTTACAAGAATACCTGAGGGGGGAGTAACTCTTTCTTTTATAGAGTTACGTGGTCCTGTGAGTTAATTGGGGCGGAGCCATTAACCCTTAGTATGCTGCCATGGTAGGCACCAGGAAAGGAAAATTACGGAAAGGTAAGTATACAATTTTCAGTTTTGTTATACTTTATTCAACACGTGATTGTACATGGACTTCCTGCTGCTAAATTGTCAGTGTTATATAAGAAGAAAAGCTGAAGTGAATAAAGAAGTTATCTTAAAGGTTTGGTGTGCTCTTTAAACCTACTGCTTCCATAGAACGGCGCTAGAGGAATTAGAGTAACAGATAGTCTTGTGTGGACTAAAAGATCAGAGAAATCAAATTCTTCTAATGCCACAACGCATAAAGGCACTTCATAGTGCTGCGCCTGCCACAGTGGAACTATTAGCCCAAAGTGGAACTATTAGCCCATTGAGGGTGAAGTGATTGTGCTCCTCAACTTGCACAGTAAAGAGCGCATTTGAGCAGCGGAGCTACCATAGAGGCCATAGGACATGTGTTTTAGTCAAACTGCAGCCGACTCTTAAAGTGGCAGAACGGCAAAGGCAAGATAGTCACAGAGAGAGCGCTATGAGTAAGCACTTTAATAGTGTGAAACGCGTTAGCCAGATGTGATCAGTTTGCTGTGTTGTGCAGTGTGTTTTTGGTTTCCTGAACCTTTTTTTGGAATAAAGGCTTTTTAACCGGAGTGCTGCGTCCAGAAGACTTTTCTTTCTTTCTTCAGGAGCTACCATAGAGGCCATAGGACATGTGTTTTAGTCAAACTGCAGCCGACTCTTAAAGTGGCAGAACGGCAAAGGCAAGATAGTCACCGAGAGAGCGCCAACCCTCCTGCGATCCCTAGAGAGAGAAAAAGACGCATGGTGGGAGGCCAAAGTCCAGAGTTAGAGTGCCTGCACCGCTACCCACAAAGAGGCCACGTACTGCAGCCAGCTATTTCCCCGCCACTAGGCCCAAAGCCTGCAGCACAAAGCATTGCACGTCAGCGAAAAGCATCGCAAGTCAGCGCAGAGCATCGCAAGACAGCACAAAGCATCGTACGTCAGCGCAAAGCATCGCACGTCAGCGCAAAGCATCGCAAGACAGCGCAAAGCATCGCAAGACAGCACAGAGTATCGTACGTCAGTGAAAAGCATCGCAAGACAGCGCAAAGCATCGCACGTCAGCGAAAAGCATCGCAAGTCAGCGCAAAGCATCGCAAGACAGCACAGAGTATCGCAAAGCATCGCACGTCAGCGCAAAGCATCGCAAGACAGCACAGAGCATCGCACGTCAGCGCAAAGCATCGCACGTCAGAGTAGAGCATCAGATCAACAAAGACAAGTCTCCTTTAAGACTATTTGTTCCAGCAACCTACAGATCACAATATCCTGCTCTTCAGAATAAGATCAGAACTTTCCTTTATTACTATCATTGCACATAGGCTTGACAAGAAAGAGACATTTTCGTGTTCAGGAGTAAAAGGACTGTAAGTAAAGAACAAGGGACAGTTGTAGTACACGAACTCTAAAGTATTTTAAAGTGAAAGTCATTTTTACTGCCTGCACCTATTGCTATTGCATTTAAAGTGAAAGTCTTCTTAATATTCGTATTAATTGTTATAGCACTTAAAGTAAAATGTCTAAGCCTAGTATTTCTATGCCACTGTTTGAGGATACAAAGATAGATAAGATAGAAGGTGAAGAGCAAGTGAACCTGTCTGAGGTAGAAGAGTCTGATGCAGCATTAGTCTTGCCCCAAACAGATGAACTAAGACGTTCAGAACGTATCAGAAAACCGACCCTAAAGCTGCTGGAAAATTTGGAGCAAGAAGCAGTATTGAAAGGAAAAAAGTTCACCAGAATGTATGATAAGTGGAAATCCTACATTAAAGATGTTCGTAGAAAGCTAAAGCAAGAAAGTATAAAAGGAAACTTGAGTGATATGATAGAGACAGTAGAAGAATCTGAAGCAGAGCTTATGGCAGCATATGTCAACCTGCGGTCTTCTACAACACCTCCCCAGGATATTGTAAGGAACATGGACACATGTACTGAAGTCACTAAAGGTTTAGTAAAGCTCATGTGACTGAACAGTTAGATCTAAGTAAGGACTTCCCAAGTTTTGAAAAGTTCTCTGAGTTCGTTAATAAGGAAGCACGAATAGTATGTAATCCAGTAACAGGATCTTACGCCTTAAAGTCCTTAGAAGAAAGGCCTGCGAGGGATATAAGACGTGCAAGAGCAACTAGCTTTGCAACCGACACAACAGAGAAAGGTATAGATACCTACGAGAGCAAGTTCAAAGTTACTACTGGGATCAGTAGAGAGACAGAACCGACAAATCCTCAGACTACTTTTAAGTGTATGTTCTGTGGAGAGAACCACTCTATACACAAGTGCCAACAATTGAAGGAGAAATCTCCAAATGAAAAGAAAAAGTTTGTACTTGTTAGCCAACTGTGTTTTGGGTGCCTAAGGAAAGGCCATATTACTAAGGAGTGTAAGAAAAGGGCCACTTGCAGCGTTTGCAAAGGATGCCATCCTACACCACTACATGAAGAACGTCCAAAAAAGGATAAATCCTCAATAGCTAAAGATGCTGAGGAAGAAAAGAAAGCATCGGTATTCTCTTGCAGTGTGAGGGAAAGCAACGGCACATCAATGGTTGTACCAGTGTGCATTTCAAATCCTAAAAGGAAGAATAAGAAGGTATATGCCTATGCACTACTGGATGCCCAAAGCAATGTCACCTTCATCGATCAAGAAATCTGCAAGAAATTACAAATGGCTACGGAACCAGTGAAGCTCAAACTCACCACAATGACGGGAAGAGACACATTAGTGAACAGTCAAAGGGTCAAAGGATTGAGAGTTAGAGGACTTCATTCATACCTCACATTGGATCTACCTCCAGCTTATACGAAAGACGATATACCTCTAGATCGAGATCGCATACCTACCTGTGAAACAGCCAATAAATGGGAGCACCTATCTGTCATATCTCATGAAATGTCCTCACTGAAGGAGTTTGGTGTTGGACTGTTGATAGGTTATGATTGTCCCGAAGCTTTGGTACCACGAAGGGTAATCACAGGAGGAAAGAGTGAACCCTACGCTGTTCAAACTGATCTAGGATGGGGCGTTGTTGGAGGAAAACAGCAGATTGCAAACTCAAGACAGGTGACAGGATTGTGTCATCGAATATCTGTCCAAGAGTTACCAGCTGTAAGTTCAGCGGCAGTAATCAAGATCCTTGAATCTGACTTTGCAGACATAAGTTCTAAAGAAAAGAGTGTATCCCAAGAAGACATAAAGTTCGTACACATTCTAGAAGAAAGTATTCAACAGAATCAACAAGGTTATCTTGAAATGCCCTTACCCTTTAGAGAACGACCTCGTCTGCCAAATAACAAAAATCTTGCCCTAGCGAGATTGAAATGTTTGAAGAAAAGGATGGGAAGAGATCTCAAATTCAAGCAGGATTATTTGAAATTCATGGAAAGCATCCTTGAAGAAGGACATGCAGAAAAAGTTAATAACCAACCTAAAGAAGGAGAAGTGTTGTACATCCCACATCAAGGTGTTTACCACCCAAAGAAACCAGATAAGATTAGAGTACTATTTGATTGCTCAGCAAAGTATGATGGTGTTGCATTGAACGATCATCTACTAAAAGGACCAGATCTTACAAACACTCTGCCTGGAGTACTCTGTAGATTCAGAAAGTATCCCGTAGCGGTCATGTGTGACGTTGAAAAGATGTTCCACCAGTTTCATGTGAAGAATGAAGATAGAGACTTCCTGAGATTCCTATGGTGGGAGGACGGAGATACAGATACAGAGCCAGCAGAATATAGAATGAAAGTACACTTGTTTGGAGCAGCGTCGTCTCCAGGTTGCGCCAATTATGGTATGAAGTACCTGGCCAATAAAAATGAAAAGGATTGTCCATCAGCAGCGAATTTTCTTAAGAAAAACGTTTACGTAGATGATGGTCTTATAAGTTTACAGTCCTCAGAATCTGCAATCAAACTAGTGAAAGAAAGCCAAGAGTTATGCGCAAGAGGAAACCTGCGCCTTCACAAATTCATCTCAAACAACAGAGAGGTACTGGAATCCATCAGTGACTCTGAACGTGCATCAACAATGAAGAATGTAGATCTCAATTATGATCATCTTCCAGTTCAGAATGTACTTGGATTGGGATGGAATGTAGAGAATGACGAGTTCTTCTTTGAAACATCCTTGAAAGAAAAAGTTGCAACTAGACGTACCATACTTTCCGCAGTGGCTTCTATATATGATCCATTGGGATTCTTGGCACCAGTAATCCTCAAAGCAAAAGAAATACTACAAGAGTTATGTAGACGGAAGTTGGGATGGGATGAACCCATACCTGAAGATTTGAGGCCAAGGTGGGAGGCTTGGATAAAAGACTTGCAAAATTTGAGAGAAGTTCGGATACCTAGATGTTTTGTACCTCATGATTTCGGAGAGTACAAGAAAATAGAACTTCACCACTTTTCAGACGCCAGCAGTTATGGTTATGGACAGTGCTCCTACATCAGAGTGATAGGAGAAGGAAAAATACACTGTGCCCTGGTTATGGGAAAGACCAGAGTTGCACCCACCAGTATTCAGACAATACCAAGACTTGAACTGACAGCAGCTGTTGTTTCAGCATCAGTAAGCAAGTTTCTGAGAGAAGAATTAGAGTTAAAAATAGATGAAGAATACTTTTGGACAGACTCACGAGTTGTCCTAGGATACATAAACAACGAAGCTCAAAGATTCCATGTCTTTGTCGCCAACAGAGTTCAGAAAATTCGGGAAATAACAAATCCGGAACATTGGCATCACATTGATACAAAGCATAACCCAAGAGATCATGCTTCAAGAGGCCTGAATGTAACAGAATTGAAAAATTCAAACTGGTTCACCGGTCCAGAGTTCCTCTGGGAAAAGGAAATCATACCCAGTGAAGGTTACACAGAATTGTCTATGGGTGATCCAGAAGTAAGAGTTGTACAAACATTGAGCACTGCCGCCAAGTGTCAAGATGACATACTTGAAAGACTAGCCAGATGTTCAAAATGGAATACAGTCATAAACGTAGTAGCTCGAATTCAACGTTTGGCAAAGGGAATCAGAAAGAAGGAATCATTGAATGTAGCGAAGAGAATGAAGGCTGAAGAAACGGTCATAAGACTCATTCAACAGAGATTCTATAGTGAAGAGTTGAAGAGACTTGGTCAAGAACCTAAAAGGCTTCCCAACAACCACCCATTGTACAAGCTTAATCTTGTTCTACAGGATGGTATACTGAAGGTGGGAGGGAGACTGGAAAATGCATCGTTACCCAGCAGAGTGAAGCATCCAGCAATTTTACCCAAAAATTCTACCTTCACAAGATTGATTATTGATCACTACCACAACAAATCCTTGCATCAAGGAAGAAGCTTTACCCAGAACTGTTTGAGAGAAGGTGGTTACTGGATAGTAAAAGGAAGCAAAGTTATAGCAAAGTATATAAGTAAATGCGTAACCTGTAGAAAGGCACATAGAATGGCAGATTTACCGGCAGATCGTGTAAACCCATCACCACCATTTCTTTATAGTGGAATGGATTGTTTCGGCCCGTTCATCACCAAGCAAAACCGCAAGGAGTACAAGAGATATGGACTAATATTTACATGTCTAAGCTCCAGAGCAATTCATCTGGAAATGTTAGAAGATATGTCAACTGACGCATTCATTAATGCCTTGAGATGTTTCATAGCCATTAGAGGTACTGTCAGAGAGCTTAGATCTGACCAAGGATCTAATTTTGTTGGAGCAAAGGATGAATTGACGAAAGCTCTAAAAGAGATCGATAAATAAAAAGTAACTCAGTATTTGTCAAAAAATCAGTGTGATTTTCATATGAATATTCCACATGCAAGCCACACGGGAGGAGTTTGGGAAAGACAAATCAGAACTGTAAGAAATGTGTTAAGTTCAGTGTTGAGAAAGAGCTCCGGAAGAATAGATGATGCCTCACTTAGGACCCTATTCTATGAAGTAATGTCTATTGTTAACAGTCGTCCACTTACAGTTGACAACATCAATGATCCAACAAGTTTGGAACCTTTAACTCCCAACCATCTACTTCACCTTAAGTCTGATTACATACAACCACCACCTGGCAAGTTTACCAAAGAGGATTTATATGCCAGAAAGAGATGGCGAAGAGTCCAATATCTATGGAAGAAAGAGTACTTAGCCAATCTTACGTTAAGAAGTAAATGGCAAACACCCAGAAGAAATGTACAAGTTGGTGACATAGTATTAGTGAAAGAAGAAGATTTACCTAGAAGTCAATGGAAATTGGCCAAAGTTCTAGAAGTTCAAAAGGATAAAGACAGACTAGTAAGAAGAGCGTTGTTACAAATTGGAGACTCAAAACTTGACAAAAAGGGAAAACGTCTCACTATTCCACTCAGGTTGGAACGTCCTATACAGAAGTTAGTTGTTCTACTTGAGAGTGATAAAAGACACTTGGAAGTTGAGAACCTGATGGAAAATTCCCCAAATTTATGTTCAAATCCTACTATAGAGAACATAGAATTATAGGTAGTTTGGTGGGAGTGTAGCTGGCCAGCTAAGACCTGTCCTAGGTTGCTAATGTGGCTTACATGCATATATAGCTAGACCTGCTAATAATGTTAATACAGTGCATATGCTCATTTGTGAGAAATAACAGCAGAGTTATTTACTGTGACTTTATATATGGATGTCATATAACAGTTGTATATTGTGTTCACAGAAGCAAAAGAAAAAATATGCCTTTAAGATTATTATACAGGCATACCCCGCTTTAAGTACACTCACTTTACATACACTCGCGAGTAAGTACATACCCGCGAGTGTATGTAAAGTGCCTCACAAGTACTGTACAGACATTTTGCAGCCGCAGTAGAAGGAGCTGAAGCTCTGAGAGCATAGCCCTGCCCTGTTCCAGTGTGCCTCTGACACCCCCACTACAGCCCCTGAGACCTCAACTACAGCTCCTGACACCCCCACTACAGTCCCTGACCCCCCACTACACCCTAGAAGTGAAAAAAGGTATTGTTTTACTTTAAGTACATTTTCATTTTACATACATGCTCTGGTCCCATTGTGTACTTAAAAGTGGGGTATACCTGTATACTATGCAGAAAAGTAAGCTTAATAACACAGCAGAATTGCAACCAGAAAGCATAGAGTTAAGCTTTTGTGACTGATCAGGAGTTTTAGCCAATCACAACCAATCTCACTGAGCAAGTGGCCAAAATAGGTATTTAATACAGTTATATATGTTCCTATTGTTAATAATGTGATTAGAACTGTATACTGAAACTAGTTATGTGTTCACTTGTAGTTCCACAAAACCAGGTTTGCAAACAATCAAACAAACAATCAAACCAGCAATCAAACCAGGAATCAAACCAGATTCAAACCAAGTTTCAGAGCAAACATCAGAGCAAACAGCATTATAGAGCAAGTCCCAGATAGATCATAAAGTGTCTAAAGTATTTTAAAGTGAAAGTACAGATACTGAAGAGAGAAATATATCTACCATTTTATGTAGAATTACAAGATTGAACAGTTGAACTGACATTTGTTATACTTTATTCAACACATGTTTGTACATGGACTTCCTGCTGCTATAAATTGTCAGTGTTATATAAGAAGAAAAGCTGAAGTGAGTGAAGAAGTTATCTTAAAGGTTTGGTGTGCTCTTAAAACCTACTGCTTCCATAGAACGGCGCTAGAGGAATTAGAGTAACAGATAGTCTTGTGTGGACTACAAGATCAGAGAAATCAAATTCTTCTAATGCCACAACGCATAAAGGCACTTCATAGTGCTGCGCCTGCCACACTACACGCATAAAATACTCTAGGAAGAATAGTATAGTGCATTTCTACTGTGCAGCTTCTGAGCGGTTCTGCTGCAGCTCTTTTCTCGGTTTAGGTAGAAATTGCCGCTGTGTGTCGCAGGCACAGACTAGCGACTAAAATCGCTAACCAATAAAGCTCCCCAAAAGTTCATTTTAAGGACTGGTATAGGTGCACTATTTGGTGTGCAGTATATAGGGGTCTAATACACGCATAAAAAACTTTCAAACATACTATATAATATATACTATATAATATACTATATAATATATAGTGCATTTCAACTGTGCAGCATTTCTACTGTGCAGCTTCTGAGCGGTTCTGCTGCAGCTCTTTTCTCGGTTTAGGTAGAAATTGCCGCTGTGTGTCGCACTCGCAGGCACAGACTAGCGACTAAAATCGCTAACCAATAAAGCTCCACAAAAGTTCATTTTAAGGACTGGTATAGGTGTACTATTTGGTGTGCAGTATATAGGGGTCTAATACACGCATAAAAAACTTTCAAACGTACTATATAATATATACTATATACTATACTATATAATATATAGTGCATTTCAACTGTGCAGCATTTCTACTGTGCAGCTTCTGAGCGGTTCTGCTGCAGCTCTTTTCTCGGTTTAGGTAGAAATTGCCGCTGTGTGTCGCAGGCACAGACTAGCGACTAAAATCGCTAACCAATAAAGCTCCACAAAAGTTCATTTTAAGGACTGGTATAGGTGTGTACTATTTGGTGTGCAGTATATAGGGGTCTAATACACGCATAAAAAACTTTCAAACATACTATATAATATATACTATACTATATAATATATAGTGCATTTCAACTGTGCAGCATTTCTACTGTGCAGCTTCTGAGCGGTTCTGCTGCAGCTCTTTTCTCGGTTTAGGTATAAATTGCCGCTGTGTGTCGCAGGCACAGACTAGCGACTAAAATCGCTAACCAATAAAGCTCCCCAAAAGTTAATTTTAAGGACTGGTATAGGTGTACTATTTGGTGTGCAGTATATAGGGGTCTAATACACGCATAAAAAACTTTCAAACATACTATATAATATATACTATATAATATACTATATAATATATAGTGCATTTCAACTGTGCAGCATTTCTACTGTGCAGCTTCTGAGCGGTTCTGCTGCAGCTCTTTTCTCGGTTTAGGTAGAAATTGCCGCTGTGTGTCGCACTCGCAGGCACAGACTAGCGACTAAAATCGCTAACCAATAAAGCTCCACAAAAGTTCATTTTAAGGACTGGTATAGGTGTACTATTTGGTGTGCAGTATATAGGGGTCTAATACACGCATAAAAAACTTTCAAACGTACTATATAATATATACTATATACTATACTATATAATATATAGTGCATTTCAACTGTGCAGCATTTCTACTGTGCAGCTTCTGAGCGGTTCTGCTGCAGCTCTTTTCTCGGTTTAGGTAGAAATTGCCGCTGTGTGTCGCAGGCACAGACTAGCGGCTAAAATCGCTAACCAATAAAGCTCCACAAAAGTTCATTTTAAGGACTGGTATAGGTGTGTACTATTTGGTGTGCAGTATATAGGGGTCTAATACACGCATAAAAAACTTTCAAACATACTATATAATATATACTATATACTATACTATATAATATATAGTGCATTTCAACTGTGCAGCATTTCTACTGTGCAGCTTCTGAGCGGTTCTGCTGCAGCTCTTTTCTCGGGTTTAGGTAGAAATTGCCGCTGTGTGTCGCAGGCACAGACTAGCGACTAAAATCGCTAACCAATAAAGCTCCACAAAAGTTCATTTTAAGGACTGGTATAGGTGTACTATTTGGTGTGCAGTATATAGGGGTCTAATACACGCATAAAAAACTTTCACATATAGGAAGAATAGTATAGTGCATTTCTACTGTGCAGCATTGTGACTGCTGAGAGGTTCTGCAGCGATACTACAAAGAGTGACAAACGCAATTAGAAAAAAGTATTATAACTGCTGTGATAGACCAGTGGCCCCCAAAAACGACAGTTTGAAGCGGGGTGTTATATACCTTCTTCCACATATACTGCCCTTTTCTACAGCCTTTTGTCACAGGGTCATTTAAAAAGATGACAGGCAGAGGAAGAGGCAGGCCCTTCCGCAGGGGTGGTAGGGGTAGGGCAGGAGCACCAGGCCGGAGCCAAAGTGGGAAGTTGCAGAAGGTGCGTTCGATTACGTCAAAGGACGCACCAGACTTGGTTGAGTGGCTCACTCAGCCTTACTCTTCTGCACCCTCCTCATCCTCTCTATCTGCACCCTCTTCACTCTCTGCTGTGTGCACCCCCAAAGACACTACCACCAACACCACCGCCACCATATACCCTCCGCTTGAGTCACAGGAATTATTTTCTGATCCATCACAAGACTTCTCTGATGCGCAGGCATTCTTGACATTGGATCAGGAAGAGGAGGTAGCAACAACCGCCACCCCAGATCAGCCCAAGGATGTTGGTCCCCGCTGTTGCTGCCTACTCCGAGATCTCTAATGTTAGTGGTGGGGAAGGTGACGTAGATGATGATGTGTCTATGGACGTCACGTGGGTGCCCACAAGAAAGGACCAGAAGGGGAGTTCAGAGGGAGAGATGGACCAGCAGATAGGGAGGAAAGGCAGGCGGAACTTACATTGCACAGGAGTGACAAACAAGACTGCTAATGTATCAGGACTCAGAGCGAGCCATCAACCATGTACGGTCACATCTGGCGCTCCCAGGACGCCGTCACATGGCTCCGCAGTGTGGGCTTTTTTTAACGTGTCCGCTGCTGACAATAGTGTTGCCATCTGCAGCCTTTGCAGTCAACGCATAAGTCGCGGTAAGCCCAACACTCACCTAGAGACGACCGCCTTACGAAGGCACATGAACTCCCATCACCGAGCCCAGTGGGAGCAACGCCGTCAGAACCCACAAAGCCAAACTCCAGGCTCTCACCGTCCAGCCTCTTCTACTACTTCTTCTCTCTCTTCACAGTTGTCCTCCACTCCACCTTCCATCATCACGTCCCCAAGTTTATCTGGAAAAAGGCAGGCTTCCGTGGGACAAATGTTCGAGCGTAAAAGAATGATGACGCCGGCTAACCCTCTTGCCCAACGGTTGACCGCTGGCTTGTCAGAACTCCTAGCCCGCCAACTACTGCCATATAAACTGGTGTACTCGGAGGCCTTTCGAAAATTTGTGGCCATTGGAACACCACAATGGAAGGTCCCAGGAAGGAAATATTTCTCCCAGAAGGGCATCCCAGAGCTATATGGCCATGTTCAGCGGCAAGTGAATGTATCTCTGGCACACAGTGTCGGTGCCAAGATACATCTGACCACAGACACGTGGTCTAGCAAACATGGGCAGGGAAGGTATATTACTTTTACTGCCCACTGGGTGAACCTTCTGACGGCCGTCAAGCATGTAACCCGTGGCACCCGTGTAGATTTGGTTTTACCGCCACGGATTGCATGCAGGCCTGCCTCTTCTTCTCCTCCTCCTCCTACTCCATCCTCCCTCTCCTCCTCGGCTGACTCCTCCTCTTCCGCTGATACCGTCTCTTCCGCTGCGCCGCCCAAGATCCCCAGAACCTATTCGACATGCCAGGTGAGACGTTGCCATGCTGTGCTGCGTCTGTTGTGCCTGGAAGCCAAGAGCCACACTGGCCCTGCACTCCTTTCAGCTTTGCATTCACAGGCAGATCAGTGGCTAACACCGCTCAATTTGACAGTTGGTAAAGTGGTGTGCGACAACGGTGCCAATCTGCTGAGCGCGTTGAAACAGGGCAAAATTACACACGTGCCATGCATGGCACACGTCTTGAACTTGGTCGTGCAGCGATTCGTTGTCAAATACCCTGGGGTCCAGGACGTCTTGCGGCAGGCAAGGAAAATCTTGGCCCATTTCAGAAGATCTTACACGGCCATGGCTCGCCTTGCTGACATTCAGCGGCGACACAATCTGCCGGTCAGACGTCTTATTTGTGACTGCCCGACGCGATGGAACTCAACCTTGTATATGCTTGATAGGCTGCTCCAGCAGAAACGTGCAGTTAACGACTACCTGTACGAACTCTGCGCCAGAACAGGTTCTGGGGATCTTGGGGTTTTTTCACCGCGTCAGTGGCTGCTCATGCGCGACGCATGCAGACTTTTGCGGCCATTTGATGAGATCACCAAACTGGTCAGTCGCAGCCATGGTGCCATCAGTGACATCGTACCTTATGCCTTCTTTATGGAGCGTGCATTGTTTCGTGTCATTGATCAAGCCGTCGAGGAGCAGGAGCAGGAAGATGAGGAAGTCACAATGCTGGATGAATTCCCAGGGGGGGCTACTCTATCTGAGACAAATCAACAACAGGAGTCTGAAGAGGAGTCAGAGGAGGATGGTGCCGGGGCGGATGAGGAGGAGCAAGAAGAGCATGCTTTAAACCTTTCTGGGATCCCTGCTGTTGTTGTTCGTGGATGGGGGGAGGAGATCGAGGACGACATTATCCTGGATGATGATGAGCAGGAGCCAGGCCACCACACTGCTTCCAGTTTAGTGCAAATGGGGGCCTTCATGCTCCAGTGTTTTAAGAGGGACCCCCGTATAAAAAGCATAAAGGGCAAGGACCATTACTGGGTGGCAACGTACTTGGACCCCCGGTACAAACAAAAAATGGCAGAAATGTTACCACCATCACAGAGGGCTGTCAGAATGGAGCACTTCCAGGCCTTGCTTCGAGATATGCTGCATTCTGCTTTTGCGTGCGCTGGCAGAGGAATTTCCACTCCCAGAGGAACAGTTGTGGATACCAATCCAACAGCGCCTGCAAGAAGAGGGCGGTTTGAAGATGTCTTGGTCACTTCTGATATGAGATCATTCTTTCAGCCGACCCATCAACAGGTCTCATCCGGATCCAGCATCAGGGAACGCCTAGACCGACAGGTGTCCGACTACATCGGATTAACAGTCGATGTGGATGCTCTGAGAAGTGATGAACCCCTGGACTACTGGGTGGGCAGGCTTGACCTCTGGCCAGAGCTTGCACAATTTGCAATGGAACTGTTCCCCTCGTCCAGTGTCCTGTCCGAAAGGATGTTCAGCGCAGCAGGGGGGATCATGACCGATAAGCGCACTCGCTTAGCTCACGACAGTGTTGACTACCTCACATTTATAAAAATGAATGAGGCATGGATCTCTGAGGAATTCAATACATGTGACCAGTAGACCATGTTTCATTCAAATTCCTCATGACAGGCCACAAATATCCACCACCACCTATAACAATTATTCATGGTCCTTGTCTTCTTGGGTAAATACAGCGGCATAAAAGGCCTTTTATGTCCGTTGAATGCCTAATTTTTGGGGCCTGTAGTGCCCGAAACTTATTTATCCTGTGAATGCCTAATGTACCTCCAGCCACAGAATTTAAAGTTCTTTGCTGTCAGATGAATGCCTGTTGGCTAATTTTTGGGGCCTGTACTGGCCGACACTTACTTCTTTATCCAGGCTGTGAATGCCTAATTTTTCAGACTGGAATTGAAAATCAATTCCGCTAAATTGTGGAACGGATGCGGACCCATTTTACAGACGTGTGATTGGACCCTATATGTATTTGACATGTATTTACCGGCTGCTGTCAGTTCCGGCTGATTTAGGCCGAGCTATTACAATAAAACCGAGCAATATTACAAAAAACGAAATAAACGTTATAACTGTATAAACGATTTATACAACTTATAAAAAAAACAAAACATTTATGGCAACTTTTCCAATAGCAGGATCATCTCATGCACCCCCTTCATAGCCTGGCCTTGCGTTGCTTCCATGGCCTTCATGCGCTCCTGAATTGTCAAAAAATTTCAGATAAAAAAAGAATGCTTGTCGTTGTCGATCTCAAATTTGCTTAATACTTCTGTTATGTCATTGTCCATGTTGTGGGACTATGTGTGCACAGCTAGTAATTATTTTGTGGCTGCAAATACGACCTGGAGGTTTTTAATGTTCGCCTCCCATTGAAATGAATGGGGCCCGCCGCGAACCCGCGGTTCGCGAACATTTACCCGCGTTCGCGCGATCGCGTTCGCGAAACGTCCCGGGAGATGTTCGTCCATCCCTAGTAGCCAGGCAGAAAAGTCATAAAGGAAGGTTGATACCGGTCCAGAGGGCTGGTAGATTACAGCTATGCTTAGAGAAACTAAACAGGATCCACCCCCCTTATGGTTGAACTCACCAGATCCAATGGACCTTCAAGCAGTACTGCATTGCGGGTCAAAAAAGGATAGTATGGTGATCCTTCCTGGGGTATTTCAGGCTTGGACATAAGGAGAAAGAGCCTGCATAGTAAAGTACATCTGGTTTATTCAATAAAAGTCAAGCTTACAATGTTCCATAGTTCCATATTTCCATAGTTGGTAAGGTTTTAAAAAGACACAAGTCCATCAAGTCCAACCTGTGTGTGTGCGCATTTATGTCAATATTACATTGTATATCCTTGTATGTTGTGGTCGTTTAGGTGCCTATCCAAAAAATGATCTATGCTCCCTGCTGAAACCACAGCTTGTTTCCGGTTAAATTGCTTTTCCTCTAATTTTAGTGAATGGACACAAGTCTTTTTATATCCCCTTTCATGGAAAAGTTTTATCCCTATTGTGGGGTCACCAGTACAGTATTTGTACATTAAAATCATATCCCTTTTCAAGGGTCTCTTCTCCGGAGAGAATAAGTTCAGTGCTTGTAATCTTTCCTCATACCTAAGATTCTCCAGTTCCTTTACTAGCTTTGTTGCCCTTCTCTGTACTCTCTCAATTTCCAGCACATCCTTCCTGAGGACTGGAGCCCAGAACTGGACGACATACATGTGCAGCCGGACCACAGTCTTGCAGGGTGGGAGAATTATTGTTTTATCTCTGGAGTTAATTCCATTTTTTATGCATGCCAATATTCTATTGGCTTTGCTTGCAGCAGCTTGGCATTGCTTGCCGTTGCTGAGCCTGTCATCTACTAGGACCCCCAGGTCCTTTTCCATCCTAAATTCCCCCAGAGGTTCTCCCCCTAGTGAGTAGATTGCATTAATGTTTTTGCCACTAAATGCATTATTTGAAATTTTTCCACATTAAACCTTATTTGTCATGTAGTTGCCCACCCCATTATTTGTTCAGATCTTCTTGCAAGGTTTCCACATCCTGCGGAGAAGATATTGCCCTGCTTAGCTTAGTATACTCTGCAAATACTGAGATTGAGCTGTTTATCCCATCCTCTAGTTCATTTATGAATAAATTAAATAGGATTGGTCCCAGGACAGAACCCTGAGGGACCCCACTTTCCACATTGGACCATTCTGAGTACTCCCCATTTATCACTACCCCCTGAACTTGTAGCCAGTTTTCAATCCAGGTACTCACCCTTTGGTTCATGCTTGTATAGTAAACGTTTGTGGGAAACTGTATCAAATGCCAGATATACTAAGTCTACGGGCCTTCCTTCATCTAGATGGCAGCTCACCTCCACATAGAAGGTTAGTAGATTTGTTTGGCAAGAACAATTTTTCATGAATCCAGTCTGATTACTGCTAATGATACAGTTTTCATTACTAAAATATTGTATATAGTCCCTTATCATCCCTTCAAAGAGCTTGCTGTTCATGTTAGGCTATCTGGTCTGTAGTTCCCAGGGACATATCTTGGTCCTTTTTTAAAGATTGGTGCTACAGTAAATTGGCTTTTCTCCAAACAGCTGGTACCATACCAGTGAGTAGAATGTTCGTAAAAATTAGGAACAATGGTCTGGCAATTACATAATTCCTTAAGGACCCTCGGGTGCAAGCCATCTGGTTCCAGTGACTTATTTGTGTTAAGTTTTTCAAGTCTGTTTTTGGTTTTATCCTCTGCTAACCATGGTGATGTGTCATGAGGATAAACATTGCAGTTTTGGTTTCAGAAGCCTCACCCATTTCCCTCGTGAAGGCTGAGGAGAATACATTAAAAAACCTTTGACATCTCACCATCCTTTGTATCCAGAATCCCTTCATCATTCTTTATGGGGCCAATATGATCTGTCCTCCCTCTTTTACTATTTATGTACTTAAAGAATTTCTTGGGATTTTTCTTACTCTCCTCCGCTATGTGCCTTTCATGTTCTATCTTAGCCACCCTGATAACACCCTTACATTTCTTATTGCATTCTTTGTACAGTTGGAATGCTGATAATGTTTCCTCAGCCTTGTATTTTTTGAAGGCCTTCTCCTTTACTTTTATATTATTTTTTACGTTGGCGTTAAGCCACTCAGGGCTTTTATTAGCTCTTTTAAATGTATTACCCTTTGCTAATACCCTTATTTAATATGCTCTTAAAGCACACCAATTTTTCCTCTGTGTTCTTTGTTCTTAAGATTTTATCCCATTTAGTATCTTCTAGCAAGGAGCGTAGTTTGTAGAAGTTGGCTCTTTTGAAATTCCATTTATGCTTCCTATTTGTTTGATTTATGCTGAAACGAATTGACCTGTGATTGCTGTTTCCTAAGTTGCTCCATATTTCTACATCCGCGATCAAGTCTGTATTGTTAGTAATCAGTAGGTCTAGTAACGCATTGTTTCTTGTTGGTGCATTTAACATTTAACCCATGAAACTGTTCTGTAAGACATTTAGGAATTGGTGAGCCTTAGATTATTGCGCGTGTCCTTCTGCCCAGTCTATGTCTGGATAATTAAAATCCCCCATTATAATGACACTTCCCATCCTTGCCGCCATTCCAAACTGTGATAGGAGGTCCATCTCCCCCTCCTCCTTCAGGTTAGGGGGCCTTTGTAACTCTACCCATAAGGATGTAGAATCTTTCTTTGCTCCATTAGTGATGTTATCCCTCACATTAACCTGTATATTATTTTTGATACACAAGCATACCCCTCCCAATTTTTTACCCTCCCTGTCCCTGCGATATAGGGAATACCCTTGAATGGTTTCCAGCCAATCATGAGAGCTATTGAACCAGGTCTCTGAAATTCCCACAAAATCTAATACCTTCTCATACAGTAGCAGCTCTAGATCTCCCATCTTTTCTGCCAGACTCCTGGCATGAGTAAACATGCCTCGTAGTTTTGTCCGGACGCATACTATCTCCTTATTGGGTGTTCTGAGATTGCAAACAGGACTTGTTACCATACTTACCATGGGTTTAGTTGTTTTAGTTAACCTACCACTAATGCCCCCAATACTACCCACTGAAAAACGTTTCACACTGGCTATCTCTACGTCTGGACCCTCCCCACTGTCGCCTAGTTTAAAAGCCCCTCTAATTTATCAGCCATCTTCACTCCCAGCAGATCTGCACGTTCCTCTTTTAGGTGCAGTCCTTCCCTTCTATAGTGCTGGTAACCGACTGAAAAGTTGGTCCAGTTCTCCAGGAACCCAAACCCATCTTTTCAACACCAGCTCCTCATCCACTGGTTTACTTCCCTAATCTCCCTCTGCCTTTCTGGTGTGGCTGGAGGTACCAGTAGTATTTCTGAAAATACTACCTTGGAGGTCCTATTCCTCAATTTAACAATAGGGGGGAACTATGCAACAGCATAGGTGGGACTTTGAGTGAGGCACATCTCTGTGCCTCCATCCCTGGTACAATAGTAAAAAAGGGGTGTTGGGACTTTGAATGAGGTTCAGGACAAGGTGTGGGTATGGTAAAGGAAAACATGTTTATTGACATGAAGAAAGATGTGGTGTACTGTCTAGGTCAATGGGGCTGTGCATAAAAACATACATGCAATGGACATTGAGGACACATATTAATATCAACTTGGAAACTCATGGCACATGGCATTAAATATGAAACATGGACATAAGGATATACAATGATATCGATCAACATTACATAACAGTATAGAAAGAATGGACAGCTCCCATGGATACAAGATTACACACACATAGATCCTTAAACTGGCACAGTGCAAGTATGGTGATATACGGTAAAAGTTTGTAAATCATGATGCTAGTGAATCAGTGGTTGGATCATTAGACTGATGTGGGGGTGTGTTAGCATCCTGGAAATGTCCGACGCGTTTCGCGGTTTGCACACTCATCAGGGGTGGATGCTCCCAGATCTAAAAAAAATATATAGACATGTGTTGGAGTCTAAAATAGCACTAAGCATAAAATGAGGAGCATGTATAAAATAAATCCTAAGGTTACATACCACAGGTGAGTGGTGTGGAGGGACAGCTAGGTTTTAAACTAGAGTCGTCCAGAGGGTGTCAGTCCCGGAAGCTGAGGGGATTGCGCCAAGTGCAACAAGGACGCAGGCCCCAGGAAGGGGATGACCTCAATTTAGCTCCTAAATTCCTAAAATCATCCTCTGACTTTCTCATTGGTGCCAACATGTACCATGACAATCGGGTCTTCCCCAGCCTCCCCCCCAGTAATCTGTCCACCATATCCGTGATGTGCCAATCCCAAGCGTCCGGTAGACAACATACAGTTCAGAGCTTCAAGTCCTAGTGACAGATTGCCCACTCTGTCCTTCTGAGAATTGTGTCCCCCTACCACCAAAATTTTCCTTTCCTTCTCCTTGGCTTCTCCCCCACTCTCACTGGAGGAGTTCTTCCCCTGGCAGCTAGGGGAGTCACTCAGCTCCAGCAATGCTGGGGCCTGACTGGTTTCACCAATGTCACACAACGGGGTGTACTTATTGGGATGTTCCAGCTCAGGATCAGCCTCCCTGACTCTTTCACCTCTATCCTTCCTGACTGTCACCCATCTATTCTTCTCTGGTGCCTGCACAACTTTGTCTCCACCCTTCTCTGTGCTGGCCCCTGCCGGCATCTGCCGGGTACGTTGACAGCTCTCCTTTGGGATGGAGATTATTTTCAGTGTTAACAATTGCTTCCCTAGATTCAGAACCTGGGCTTTCAGGGAAACAATGTGCTTTCATTTTGCACAGCAGAATTTGCCCTCGATCAGATGATCAAGGAATGCATACATGCCGCAAGATGTACATCAAGGGCAAAAGGATAAGACATCAAATAACAGTCCAGTCGTTCCAGGAAGCAACAGGTTCTCTCACAACCTAAACTGCGTTCTAACATGCATCGGACGTGATGTCACTGCGGTGCCGTTGTCTGCGTCTAATAAGGGGGGATGGATCCTGTTTACACCTGTTTGCAGCACCTTATGTTTTTTCAGCACAGCAGGACTTGTGAAAGGAACTTTTCAATTGGAACTTCATATATGTTTATTTGCACAATATTCAGAATTTTCACTGGCTACATGCTTGATATCATTTTGTATATTTGCACAATTTGCTTGTTTTTTGCACTTTTATTGCATGCACAGCATTTGCACTTTGCTATATCCACTTATGCCTCGTACACACGGCCGGACTTTCCAACGGGAAAACCTCAGTCGGAATTTCCGACGGAAAAATAGAGAACCTGCTCTCTATCTAAGTCCGTAGGAAATTCCGACAGAAAAAGTCAGATGGGGCATACACACGGTTGGAATATCCGACCAAAAGTTCCCATCTGACTTTTTCTGTCGGAAGTTCCGACCGTGTGTACGCGGCATAAAGCTTTTTTTTTTGTATTTTAAATTGCCGACATGTTTTTTTTTTTTTTACATTCAGCTGTCATTGTCAAGTTGAGTCAAGTTTAGGAGGCAGTGGTTGGCTTCCCGGCCCACACCTCAACAACCAGCTATTGGGGGGAGACCCCCACGCTGCATCTGAGCAATACCGTATGTGATACCGCCAGCAAAACCCCGGTGATAAATAATACATCTCTTTTTGCTTTACTTCTGTAGCGCACCCACCTCTCCCCAACCTGCATTTAATTAGGCTCCTCACAGACAGAGAGAGGCCCACCACACCACAAGCCCGTACCCTCCTGAGTAAAGAGGTTGAGCGGTGTTAGTTTTGGGCCTTGTCTGCGGCCAGAGTCAAAGTCCTCCCAAGAATGATCTCACCTCTACCTTAGATAGATGTAAGTCCTCGTTTTCCCCAGGAATGTGAATGTCCACA
The DNA here is from genome assembly GCA_029206835.1 of Rana muscosa. Taxonomy (NCBI): domain Eukaryota; kingdom Metazoa; phylum Chordata; class Amphibia; order Anura; family Ranidae; genus Rana; species Rana muscosa. The sequence goes on from CM055116.1 coordinate 1,094,229,373, forward strand.
CTAGTTGAATGTCCAACTCAACATTTATTTCACACAGGATAATAAACAGCCTCTTTAAGAGCAGACAGGTTGGAGCGAAGATACAGGACAGCTTAGGTGTGGAGGAGGTCCAGGCACAAACGTAGCTTAACTCTTTAGACTGTTTAGGTTTCTCAAACAGCTTTGGCGCACGATCTCTGCCACAGACCGGGTAAATAAAGTCACTGCCACGGACTTGAAGCGTAGGGTCACTGCCACTGACCTGGTGAATAGGGCCTTGCCCTATGAAGTCACTGCCACTGACTTGAAGAGAGTAAGGTCACTGCCATTGACCTGGAGAGTAGGGTCACTGCCACTGACCTAGTTAACTTTCTTCTCAAAGTATTGGCCCATGTCAAGGAGAAAACATCCCTCCAGAGAGTTACCAGAGGCCCTCACCGTCACCACGACTCTGCGCTGGGTCTTCGGAAAGGGTTACCTCCCTGGCTTCCTCATCTCAGATACGGGTCCCCTCGCAAGGTGGCACCCTGGGAGTCCTCGATCCCTAGCGGACCCCAGCCAAAGGTTGCTGGACCCCAGGCCTTCAAAATAGTACCTCACCCCAGACTGAAGATGTCTGGGATGGAACAGGAACTCCACCTCCGGGCCTAAGGCACCCGAAGACGATCCCCCTCACGCCCAGGCCGTAGGCGCCTGGGCGCGGACCACACACACCCAGGCTGAAGGTGCCTGGGCATGGACGAAGACGAACCTCCAACGGAAGATGTCCGCCCCCGTTATACCCTCTCCCGACAGTCACAGCAGGTTACCCGCCCTGCCGTACTACTGCCGAGAGGGGACACAAAAGGTGAAGCCCTGGATTGGTGGTTCAACCCTGGCCCATGGCGACAGCGCCACCCGTAGGCCACAGGGAACTGTGCACCAACACTATCTCCCATGAACAGAAATGGTCCATTAACCCTAACAATCAATGTGTCTGAGCCTAATTACCACTCAGACACTACCCTTAAATTGAACACCCCGCTACACTTCTTTCTCTGTTCCATTTGTGAATTTGACTTTACAGCTTACCACATGTTTTTTGGCGATATTTACCGCCACATTTTTCATTTTTTGTTAAATACCGCATAATCGTTATGATTTATTTTTGTGAATTGGACATTTGTTTACCGCATGCAATAATTTATGCAAATGAGTCACGTAAACGTAATCTTTAGTGAATTTACCCTGTTGCCCTGTACTAGTGGAATAAACATACTGAAATGTGTTCCTAAATGTGTTTTGTCACTTCTTTTTTTGTCTCCATGGCTCAATTCATACTTTTCTTGAATGGTCAGTCATTCTTCCTGGAAATGAGCCAGGAGAAGTGAGTGGGTAACGTTGTAGACTGGTGCTTACTGAATCATACATGTCGGACCTAATTTGTCACATTTAAAGGATGGAAAGTATTGAAAAGAACAAAGGCCATTAGCACATCCAAAATAAGGATTAATTCTTCAGTAACTTGCCATTTTAAATCCATTAAGAAGCATACCGCTGCAGACAAAATGCACTTTCAGAAAACCCTTTGCTCTAGGCCTAAAAGGTAGAGCTGAAGACCATAAAATGAATACCTCCTCCTCTCCAAAGTAGGGTCATTGAAATAATTAGCATCCAGGAATTATTATTATTATCTTAAAAAACACAGATATATTCAATTTCATAATTGTATAAAAATAAAGTATTTATAATTAAATTGCACGTGTAAGTGTACCACTTCTGACAGTACCCATAATGATTCCACATAAAAAAAGCCCAAAAGAGATGCAACACTACTCAGTAAATAGTGCCATATATTGGCTTCATACAAGAGAAAAACGAAAAAGCAGAATCTCTATTGTGGTTCGATGTTGCAAAAATGTAGCACAGAAGGCAAAGAAAACACAAAACAATGGAATCCCAAGAGCTTTATAATTACAAAGATAGTATCCAATTACAATGTTACAGTTCAACAACCCGTTAAAGTAGAACAATATTCACCTACTCTCCATTGGTGCTGACATCTCCTCCCTGGCTTCTTCCAAGTTTAGCATCTTTGGTCATCTTAATTGGCAGTTTATTCAACCTTGCAGATGTTGGGATTGTAGATAGAGCTGCACTGAGAAGGTGTAATTTGTAAGTAAAGTTAACTGGCACTTACACACATTGAACCATCCATGTCAGGTTTATGAAAGCTTACAGCTGGAAAGTGTCTTTGTTTCCTGTAGCATTCATTTTCATTCTACCTCCACTTTTCCTAAATAAAAAAAATGATTGTTTGGTATTGGGGGCATTTTACATTTGTTATTCATGTGTCCAAAAATCTGCTTCTACATCTCCCTGTGACCCCCCAGTAACCAACATCAGCAACCAATCAAACTTCAGTTTGCTGGAGTCAGATCAGTGAAAGATAAATTCTGATTGGTTGCTATAGGGATAGTGCATTTTGTATCAGCTTTGCTCCTTGTGTTAACATTAAATAAACTTGAGATGATTTTGTGGGAATTCTTTGCACAGGGACACAAGGGTATATGATCTGATAGCGACTGACTCACTACTTGGATTAGGTGCCACGAAAATCAGTGACAACTGTATCTGCTTTATTTCTGCAAAGATATTTCTGGAGACGGGAGGCTGGTGTGTTTCATCTCGTGTATGTGGTATAAAGTTTCATAAATGTTAATATTTCAGAAATGAAAAAGAGATTCGGGAATGACATCAGCTACCAACAGACCATCAACATAAAATCAAAAGATAAATAGTCTTTCATGTGTAGGGTTTTTATCCTTAACGTGTTTAGCATTCGCTTTTGACAGTTCGGAGATGAGGTTTATTCATTACAGTGAAACAAAAACAGAAAACGGATCTAGTCAATAATATAAACACAGTGCAATAACACTAGACACACTATGCTAAACAAAAGAGTCATTTACATCCACCTTTATTAACGTAGATACATTTTAAATCACTATATGTTCCTCAATGTCTAATCCCAAGTCTTTTCATCAATTGAGTCAATGGAAAGGATTCCCTTTTTAATAGTAAATATCTGATAATTGAAAAGGATTTTGTTAAAGAAAAGTTTTCTTGGGAATGCATCAATTCACTAATTAGATTTAGTAACAGGACTATGGTGTACTTATACTGTATAATGTATATATTACGGGTGACGCTATGTAGTAAGAATTAGGTATGGCTTAGAGTTATGGCTTAAAAATTACAGCTGTATTAACTATTACCGCTTGTTCAGTGTACCTACTCCTTAAAAGGTGATTCAATTATTATGTCATCCTGGCAAACATAGGGAGCCATATTATGGGACCATCTCCATGCTACAGTGGGCAGATGTCACCAGCTTGGGTCAAACTTTAGAATATATTGGAAAACCTATTTAAAGTGGAAGTAAACCCATTGATTTAACAGTTTAAAAAAACAGTTAAATTCCCGGCATCCCGGAAATGCTAACTGCCACATTGGTTGTGCTCTCAACCGAACTGTCAAACCATCCAATGGCTGTTGTCATAACTGGTCACATGTGCAGCATCATGGCAGTTGAAGATTAAACAAAGGTCAAGATGGCAGCTTCCTTGGCTGAAAACGATAGGAGGGTTTACTTCGACTTTAACTTTGAAAAGTTAAAAAGCCACACATCTACTAAAAAGTCAAGCTGAAAGTGAATATTTTTATTGTCCTATCTTCATTACCTAACAGCAATCTGCCTGGAGTTCAGTTTTTTGCTTGCTATGAGAACTTCATATATACCAGCTCCACCAGACTTTATGAATCAGTCTTAGTCAGTTTAATTTGTTGTTGCCAAAAAAAAAAAAATTACAAGCAAAAGTAAAGTTATTAGACTTATGCCGTGTACACACGATCGGTTTTACCGATGAAAACAGTCCGAGGGACTGATCGTGTATGGGCCCCATCGGTCTTTTTTCCATCGGTGAGAAAAAATAGAACATGTTTTAAATTTATCCGATGGGAAAAAAACGATAGCAAATTCTGATCGTCTGTGTGAAACTCCATCGGAGAAAAAACCCATGCATGTTCAGAATCAAGTCGACGCATGCTCAGAAGCATTGAACTTAATTTTTCTCGGCTCATCGTAGTGTTTTACGTCACGCCGTTTGGGACGGTCGGATTTTTGACTGATGGTGTGTAGGCAAGACTGATGGAAGTCAGCTTCATCAGATTTCCGATGGAAAAATCCATCGGATTAGAATCCATAGGAAATCCAATCGTGTGTACAGGGCTTAACCTCCCTGGTGGCCCATGCCTCTGATATTTGCTCCATTGCAAAGCTAAAGCCTTTGCCAGAATCTTCAGCATTCAACACTCAGGAGTACAGAATGCCTGTCTCACGTACCTTCATCCCCCGATCCCTACTTCTCAATAACTTAGTGGTCAGTGGATGGACCCACAGAACTTAGCAGGGGACACACACATCCAACAGAAGACTCGAATGCAGGCTGTAGCACTTAAAATGAAGGAAGATAAGAGACACAGGTCACCAGAGAAGTACGTATAATGCTTCTTCTTATTTGGGAAACAGATTTTTTATTTTTTTTTGTCAATGAGTCAATGAGATATTGTCACTTTGATTTTAGTGGATTTGAAAAAAAAAAAAAGAACAGAGATAAAAAGGAAATCTGCAAGGTGAAAAAAATAAACTTACAATAACATTAAAAGATGACAGAGATAGCTAGTTAAATAGATTATCTAAATAATCACTAATAATATATTTATTAAATGCTAGAATTATCATGCATATTTTTCCACTTTAGGCTCTAAACAAATTGTATAGTTGTCAGAAAAATTAGGAAAAATAAAAACATGTTGAGGTTAAGGTTAAAATGTGTATACCATGATGAAACCTCAAGGATATATTTGCATGCCCATCCATGGACTCATCTAAAAGAGAATACTAACTAAACCAATCTTTGTGTTTTTTACTTTGTTTTGGCATTTCCTGTTTGGATCTTCAAAAAATGTTCATGTGTTTATAACTAATGAAAAGCAACTGTTTTTGATGGCTGACTGTCAGGTTCTTGAACGGAAATTATCTCTGCTTTCAATTTTCAAATGTTCTTAAAGGGGCTTAAAGCTGTATCAACAACAGCCAAGGCTTTTATTTCACTGTGCTGGTGCTAAATCTATAACCACAGAAGTAGTTTCATGGGTTTGAAGAATAAGCTATTTACATCCTCAATTCAAGTCCTCAGATTTGGTCACAAGATCTCGAAGAAGCAGTAAATGCGGCTGACATGAAAATATGTAATCACTTATTTTTTAGCAATCAGACCCTCAGTAGATGTTTGGTTTACTAGATATATGCATTTATAAACTGGAACTACAGCCTGATAAAATTGGCACCGCATACCAAAATGATAAAAATCGACACAAAGGAAAAGTGGACGTTTACAGGTGCAGGTAGGTAGAGGTCGTGCACTCACTTGTAAAATCACCCTCAACTATTAATACTTATATCAGATATTTACAGTATAGTCGAGGATGATTTTACAATAATAAGAATAATTATTCTTTGTTTCTAAGCTGGTTGGTTCCCAGAGTGGGCTCCTTTGCCATCCATTACCCAAGTCTTTATGGTGGGGCCTTGGGGTTCCCCAACTTTGATGCAGTGCTAATTCGGTACCTGTTAATATGTGAATATGTGAGTACACAACCTCAACCTACCATGGCTGGTATTGTTAGATCCTATTCACACTGAAGACTGCCCCGCACTAGCGGTAAAGCGCTGCTCATTTTAGCGGCACTTTGCCAGCGCTGTGCGGGTGGAAGCAGTCACTTTTATCTCCAAAGAAGTGGTTAAAAGCACCCCGAAAAGCACCGCTGCAGAAGCGCATTGCAGGTACTTTGGCAGCGCTGCCTATTGATTTCAATGGCAGGGGCGGTTTAGGAGCGGTGTATACACCGCTCCCGCACCGCTCCAAATTATTTTTTTTAATCCTGCAAGCGCACTGCCCCAGTATGAAAGCATTAAGGCTTTCACACTGGGGAACCATGAGAGGTGCTTTTCAGGTGCTTTACAGGTGCTATTTTTAGTGCTAAAACACCTGAAAAGTGCCTTCAGTGTGAAAGGGGTCTTAATGTCTTCAAGTTTGTATTATGGTATTGTACATTAATATCTGTCTATCCCTTAGTGTACAAGATTTCCTGATGAAGGAATAAAGAACTCGCCTCTCCAGGTGAATTAGCTATGCTTGATAGGAACTCTGGTCAAGTGCTTGCCCTGGCCCGCCTCCGTGGGTATATGGATTGAAGAAGAAATGGCTGCACATCGATAATCAACCAAATTCCGTTTATTGATCACCCATGATCTCCTGATGAAGCACTGAAATGTGAAACATGTTGGGTCCTCAAGACACATTTTTGAATATATACAACTCCTCCACCTCCTAGAAAGCAAGCCTACTGGATTTATTATGTTTAGTTGATACAATATATATATATACAGTATTTATTTTACTATATAGTGTCTCCAGAGCTACCACAAAAATTGTGAACCAAAATTCAATAAATAAATATAAAACATTGCTACAGCTGTTGTCATGCATTCACATACCCAAAAAGTGCAATAAAAATAAATAAAACTCTGCGTAATCATCAAAACAAAACCATACAAATAGCATATAAATCGATTTCAAATGCATGAATAATTAATTTGTGTGACTAAAAAAATATTATCTGAATATCTTTCATCGCAAAATATAAAGTGCCAAGTCCAAAATGCATTGTAACTTCCACTTATATGCAAATAATAATGAATAGTGAAACCAAAAATATAGTGAAAAATACATATACAGTATCTCACAAAAGTAAGTACACCCCTTACATTTTTGTAAATATTTTATTATATCTTTTCATGTGACAATATTGAAGAAATTACACTTTGCTACAATGTAAAGTAGTGAGTGTACAGCTTGTATAACAGTATAAATTTGCTGTCCCCTCAAAATAACACAGCCATTAATGTCTAAACCACTGGCAACAAAAGTGAGTACACCCCTGACTGAAAATGTCCAAATTGGGCCCAAAGTGTTAACCAGTGCCACCATTATTTTCCAGCACTGCCTTAACCCTCTTGGGCATGGAGTTCACCAGACCTTCACAGGTTGCCACTGGAGTCCTCTTCCACTCCTCCATGATGACATTACAGAACTGGTGGATGTTACAAAGCTCTATTTTTGTGAAAAAAATTATAAAAAATTCATATGAGTACAGTGTTGTATGACCGTGCAATTGTGTGACAGCACTGAAAGCTGAAAATTGGCCTGGGAAGGAGGGGGGGGGGCTGTAGGCAAGTGGCTAAACAAGCATTTCCCCTTAAGGTTAGACTTTGGCTTCAGATACCAACTTCTGGTTCCTCTCAGAGATTACGTCATCGGCCACACCCTTGACGCATTTCATCATCCAATCATGACTGCTTCAGAAAGCTGGATGAAGTGCACTAATTTTGACAGTGAGATTTTAACCCTTTGTTTTAATAAATTGATCTGGTAAGCTGATATATTGCACAATGAGATACTTTTTGTTCCTCTGAGCTACTTTTGTAGGAAAGGTGTCCATATATGGAGAAAGACACAGATGAAAGTTTGCATGGAGACAAAGCTCTTTTAACCACTTCCCATCCGCCCCATTGTGGATTGATGTCCGCAATGTGAATCCATTATCCTGACTGGGCGTCATATGATGTCCAGCAGGACAAGCTGCTCGTGCGTGCCCCTGGGGGTGCACAGCGCGCCGATCAGTGGTGCTGTGTGTCACTCTGACACACTGCATCTCTGATTGTGGTAAAGACCCTTTGACATAGGCTCTTTACCACGTGTTCAGCTGTGACCAATCACAGTTGATCACAGCAGTAACAAGGAAGTGCGGGTATATATATATTTATATTCATCACTATTCATTATCATTTGTATATAAGTGGAAGTTACACCGCATTTTGGATTTCGCACTTTCTATTTTGCGATGGAAGATATTCAGATAGTATTTTTTTAGTTACACAGATTTATTATTCATGCATTTGAAAGAGATTTATATGCTATGTATATGGTTTAGTTGTGTTTGATTGCACAGAGTTTTATTTATTTTTATTATATATATTTATTTAACTTTGCACAAATTTGAGGGGTAGTTGGTGTAGTTTTAAAAGCAGTGATTAACGCTGGAGGGATGGCTCTATTGAATTGACTGTATTTTCTTACTTACTTTTTCTTATTTACTGTACAGTGATACCTCGGTTCACAAACACTTCTGTTCATGAACAACTCAGTTCGCGATTCGCGAACAGAGGAGTTCACAAAAATTAGCTTTGGTTGACAAACTCCGCTTCGGTTCACGAACACGAGCCATCTTCCTTGCTCTGACAAGTTCATATTGAGAAGAGCAGTGAACCTGTCCACTCAGATAGGGGTTTCTGCCCCCTGACTACCATGAGGGTGGGTTCACTTGATTGGGAATCATGGAAAAACAGTTCATATGAATTCTACAACTTTATCATGCCCTCAGATGATCTTTTCCTGGATGCACAGTGCTGTTTTTTTGGCCCCTAGATTAGTCATTTAAATTGGGGGTTGGGATTGTTTCAAACAAGGATTAAAGAGGAGCTATATATTTTTTTTCTTTTTAGATGTACACATGAAAGAGGTCAGCTTAATGTAAAAGACTGTATGTAATACATGTTTAAAAACCTTTTTTTGTACATACTGTGAGGGGGTTAGCTCAGCAGCGGGTGTGTGTGACCCCCTGGATGGGTTCACCACACGAAAACAGGCACAGCAGACAGAGTTTGTAGTTGCAAAAACAAAAGGTGCGGTTTATTTAAACTATTTACAGGGGAAAAACAGCAAAACAAAAAGAAACATGCAAAAAGAAATCCTGGTCAGCTTGACCGCTTACTACACACGTAGGTTCCCTGTCTGACAACTAGGTGCAGCCTTGTGCTGCCCCAGCCCCTATCTCCCTGTTTTTTAAAGGTTTTAGCCACACAGGCTTTGTCTCACCGCACAGGACAGAAACACACTCCCCAGTCTTGCACAACACAGAACTGGTTCCTGGATGGAGCATCTCCCTGTGCATGCTGGGAGTTCTTGTAGAGGCCTTAATGAGCCACTTGATTCAGCTAGGCTCATTAACTCTTCCCCCGCAAGACTCCCAGCACTCCCCCTAGTGGTATGAATCTGCATAAAGCCTGAATCTAGGACATATATACCTTCCACCCTGGATGCAACCTGGTGATTTTACCTGCCTGCTGTCACATACCCCCCCCCTCTTGTTTTAACCTTGGGGTTGGAACACAAGCAATCAGGCATGCATGTACTCGAGACAAAGCATCCACATTCCCCATTTGAACGCCAGAACGATGCTTTACTGTGAAGTTGAATTCCTGTAGGGCCAGGAACCACCTATTCACTCTTCTATTTGTCTCTTTGTTTTGAGCCATCCACTTTAAAGGAGCGTGATCAGTAATCATGTCAAAGTGCCTACCTAGCAGATAGTACCGAAGGGAATCTAGAGCCCACTTCACCGCTAAACACTCCTTCTCAATCGTGGCATAATTTACCTCATGGGACTTCAATTTCCTGCTGAGGTAAATGACTGGGTGCTCTTCCCCATTCCAGACCTGGGACAATACTGCTCCTAACCCTACGTCTGATGCATCACTTTGTACGACAAAGTCCCTAGAGAAGTCTGGTGAATACAACACTGGCTGGCTACATAAGGCTTTTTTTAAGAATTGGAATGCTGCCTCAGCCTCTGGGGTCCATTTAACCATGACTGACTCTTTCCCTTTTGTCAGGTTGGTTAGGGGCAGAGCCTGAGAAGCAAAGTGGGGAATGAATCGCCGATAATAACCAGCGATTCCCAGAAAGGTTCGTACCTGCTTCTTGCTGTTGGGACGTGGCCAATTCTGTATGGCCTCGACTTTGTTGACTTGGGGTTTTATTACTCCCCTCCCAATGGTGTACCCAAGATATTTGGCCTCCTCCTGCCCAATGGTACACTTCTTGGGGTTGGCCGTAAACCCAGCTTCCCGGATAGAGTCTAGGACTGCTTGTACTTTTGGCAGATGTGAGGCCCAATCTGTGCTATAGATAATTACATCATCCAGGTAAGCCACAGCATACTTCTGATGGGGCCTCAGTATCTGGTCCATTTTCCGCTGGAATGTGGCCGGCGCATTCTGTAACCCAAACGGCATTCTTTTATATTGGAACGCCCCGTCTGGGGTTACAAATGCGGTTTTCTCCTTGGCCGACTTGGCCAGGGGAATTTGCCAATACCCTTTTGTGAGATCAAGAGTTGTCATGTATCGGGCTGTTCCCAGCCGGTCGATCAACTCATCTATACGTGGCATGGGGTAGGTGTTAAATTTTGTAACATTGTTCAGTTGTCGAAAATCATTACAAAATCGCCAGCTCCCATCCGGTTTAGGCACTAACACAATGGGACTTGACCAATCACTTTGGGACTCCTCTATCACCCCTAACTTAAGCATTTTCTTTACTTCCTCACGTATTGCCTCCCGTCGGGCCTCCGGGATCCGATAGGGTTTTAGTTTCACCCTTTCACCGGGTGGGGTAATAATATCATGCTCTACCCCAGACGTTTGTCCCGGCAGCTCAGAGAAAACCTCCTTGTTGCGAAGCACAAACTCCTTAACCTCCTGTTGTTGGGGGTTTGACAAGGTGACTGCTATTCCAACCTCAGGAATCACGCAATCAGAGTGAGCTGGTGACAAAGTTTCTGCGACTAGGGATTCCCTATCCCTCCAGGCTTTCAACAGATTAACGTGATAGATCTTTTCGGGCTTTCGCCTTCTTGGTTGTCTGACCTTGTAATTCACTTCGCTCACTTTTTCCAATATCTCATAGGGGCCTTGCCATGTGGCGAGGAATTTGCTTTCAACCGTAGGGACAAGTACCAATACCCTATCCCCCGGGGAAAATGTACGGGTCTTGGCTCCACGGCTGTACACTCTCTGCTGTGCCAACTGCGCTTGGGCCAAATGTTCCTTTACGATTGGCATTACCTGTGCAATTCTATCTTGCATCAGGGCGACATGCTCAATCACACCCCTGTGGGGAGAACTCTCACTTTCCCAGGTTTCCTTGGCGATATCCAACAGCCCTCTGGGGTGTCTCCCATAAAGTAACTCAAAGGGTGAGAAACCTGTAGAGGATTGGGGTACCTCCCTAATAGCAAACATTAAATAGGGAATTAGACAGTCCCAATCCTTTCCATCTCTATCCACCACTTTCTTTAACATTTGTTTTAGGGTTTTGTTGAATCTTTCAACCAACCCATATGTTTGGGGGTGATACACAGATGTACGCAATTGTGTCACTTTGAACAACTTACACAGCTCTTTCATAACCCGGGACATAAAGGGTGTACCTTGGTCCGTAAGCAGTTCTTTACAAATACCCACACGGCTAAAAACAAGAGATAGCTCTTTGGCTATGGTTTTGGCCGAGGTATTTCGGAGAGGAATCGCTTCCGGATAACGGGTGGCATAGTCCATTATAACCAAGATGTACTGGTGCCCCCTAGCGGACTTCATTATCTGACCTACCAAATCCATTGCGATCCTCTCAAAGGGGACCTCAATGATGGGAAGAGGTACCAGCGGGTTACGGAAATGTGGCATCGGTGCCGACCTCTGACACACAGGGCAGGAGGAACAATAATTTTCTGTTTCCTTCATGACCCCAGGCTAATAGAATCTCTGCAATACTCTCTCTCTGGTTTTCTCTGTCCCCAGATGACCTCCAAGAATGTGCCCATGGGCCAACTCTAACACCAACTTCCTGTAAGGTTTGGGCACCACAAGCTGCTCAATGGTTTCTTCTGCCCTTTTAGCCACCCGATACAGTAGGTCCTTTTCCACGATGAAGTATGGGTAAGTGCAGGTCTCATCTGGGTTCACTAACTCGCCATCTATTTCCACTACGTTTTCCCGTTCCTTTATTAGGGTGGGGTCTTTTAACTGTTCTGTGGCAAAATTTTCCTTGTGAACCTCGAGATCAGAAAACTCCACAGACGGCAAGTTTTCGTCTGAGGATGTTGGCTCCTCCCCAGTTTCTCGAGTCTCCCCTGCCAATACCGACAAGGGAAATTCTGGAGAGTCCTCACCACTCTCCGAGGAATTCTGCCTATCACATTCCTGGTATAAAGGGGCACCAGTGGGGGGCTCAGGACAATCCCATAGTTCCCAGAACTTTGGAAAATCCCTTCCCACAATGGCATCATGAGGCAAGTGAGACACTAATCCCACCCGATGAGAGAGGGTACCTTTGGGGGTCTCAAAACACACTGTAGTCACCGGATACTCTCGGGTGTCCCCGTGTACACAAATACCCGCTACCTTGCTATTCCCAGAAACCTCTGTAGTAACTAACTCAGCCTTTATCATTGTCACAAGGCTACCTGAATCCAGCAATACAACAACATTTCTACCATTAACACACATTTTGCATAAATGTTTCTCAGTTCCCCGAATGGCACTGCATGCGACTGTCGCAAACAGCGACTGACGTCTGTCCGTTAGAAAGTCACATTGCATGGGTTCATCCACAACCGGGCAATTTGCTGCAATATGTCCCTCTTGTTGGCAGCGGTAACAAACAATCCTTCTTGCTGCCTCTTGAACCCCTGACTTCCCAGGCTGTTCTCGCCAAACCTTGGGTAGAACTCCCACCCTCTCACTCTCTCCACCCTCACCCCTTGGAATCATCTTACCCGCCACTGGGGATGGTCTGGTCTTAGGGTGGAAAGTCCGTGAGTCTCTGGAAGAGGCAGTCAGGTTTTCTGTAGCCAAGTACTTCTCTACACGATCCATAAGATTATCGACCGTTTCTGGGTCTCCATGGCTTACCCACTTTTGGATGGCAGTAGGAAGAGCTCTCAAGAAACGATCCATCACAACACGTTCCACAATCTTTGGTGCGGACAAAGTCTCTGGCTGTAGCCACTTCCTGCTCAGGTGAATGAGATCATACATTTGAGACCTGGGGGGTTTTCCAAGCCGGAAAGTCCAATTATGCACACGCTGAGCCTGGACAGCCAGGGTGACACCCAGCCGTGCCAATATTTTAGTTTTTAGCATCACATAGTCTTTTGCTTGGTCAGGCTCTAGGTCATAGTAAGCTTTCTGCGATTCACCAGTTAACAGAGGAGCCACCAGTCCAGCCCACTGCTCCTTAGGCCACTTTTCTCTTTCAGCAGTCCTTTCAAACGTGGTCAAAAACACCTCTGGATCATCCTCTCCAGTCATTTTTGTCAATAAACGACTCACCCCAAAGGACGCGGTATTAGTGGAACGACTTGTCTCACTGGTCTGCGTATGTTGCTGCATTAACGTTTCCATTTGCTGTAGTCTCTGCTCTTGCTTCTGTAACAGGTCTATGAAGCGGGCCTCAGATTGCTGCTGGGCTTGTTGCTGAGCTTGCTGCTGGGCTGCGAGGCTCTGTTGCAAAGTTGCATTTGTCTGCTGCTGGGCTGCAAGGGTCTGTTGATGAGTGTGCTGCTGGGATGCAAAGCTCTGTTGTTGAGCTGCAAGGCTCTTTTGCAAACCTGCATTTGTCTGCTGCTCATTGGCATTTGCTAGAGCCAGCTGTTTCAGTATCTCCTCCATGCTGGCCTTAAAAAAAAACTGCCACTGGTTCTCCACCAACTGTAAGGGGGTTAGCTCGGCAGCGGGTGTGTGTGACCCCCTGGATGGGTTCACCACACGAAAACAGGCACAGCAGACAGAGTTTGTAGTTGCAAAAACAAAAGGTGCAGTTTATTTAAACTATTTACAGGGGAAAAACAGAAAAACAAAAAGAAACATGCAAAAAGAAATCCTGGTCAGCTTGACCGCTTACTACACACGTAGGTTCCCTGTCTGACAACTAGGTGCAGCCTTGTGCTACCCCAGCCCCTATCTCCCTGTTTTTTAAAGGTTTTAGCCACACAGGCTTTGTCTCACCGCACAGGACAGAAACACACTCCCCAGTCTTGCACAACACAGAACTGGTTCCAGGATGGAGCATCTGCCTTAGCATGCTGGGAGTTCTTGTAGAGGCCTTAATGAGCCATTTGATTCAGCTGGGCTCATTAACTCTTCCCCCGCAAGACTCCCAGCACTCCCCCTAGTGGTATGAATCTGCATAAAGCCTGAATCTAGGGCATACATACCTACCATCCTGGATGCAACCTGGTGATTTTACCTGCCTGCTGTCACAATACATTTTATAATTTTACTGTATATATAAACAAAAAAAAAAGTTCAGAACGGATTAACCTGATTTACTTTGAACCCTGTGTGAAAATTTGCCTCGGTTCACAGCCAATTTGGTTCGCGGCCAGAGTCATTTCACGAATGAAGTTCGTGAACCGAGGTATTACCATAGTTTCTTACTGTATTTTTAATTTTATGGAATGATTTGATATTTTTTTGCAAGAATAAATATTTGTCATTTTGTATGGCATCTGATAAAGTCCCTTTTTTACTTCTTTTTGCTTTGTATCAAATTTTAGATATATGCATCTTCTGTTCATTGTGATTCAAACATCAGTAATGAGTGGTATGGGCTTATCTCTGTACCATAAGCAGAGTAATGAATATAGGATTTTCTGGATCTTAATGTAATTTTAGCCTTTCTTTTCCAATCGTTTTTATTGATTTTATAAACAATGAAGAGCAGAATACCAAGTACAGAGTAGAAATACTATTACATCGTCCTTGCGTTTTTCCAAAACATCACAGGATAATGGTAATACAATTAGAGCATATGAACATATTGTGAGGAGAATTATCCTCCTTTAACTTAACTTTTGTTTCAATTTTTATCAACATATTCTCCATCGGAACTAACAAAAGTAAACTATGCAGACATTATTGCATATGCAGAGTAGCCTGATGGTTGTTTATACTAATGAAAATACTGGGTACTACTGTTTTGGAACTCAGATAGTACTTGTCAAACTTCTTATGAAACCAGAAGAGTACAAAGAATAGAGGAAAGAAGAGAGCGAAGAGAGGGGGGGGGACCCCTAACTCTGATCCCTGCCACTCTAAAGATCCTTAGATCGGAGCAGTTCGGGGATCTCCCGTCAAGTATCTGATCCACGGGCTCCAAAAATTTTAGCCTTTTAAGGTGATATTTGATACCCCATATATAAGACCTTGTATACATGGGTAAATGTTTTCCGGTCAATTTAGCTTGCATTTATGATCAGTTTGAGATCATTTTGAAATTCTTCCTTAAAGTTTTCCTGAACTACATCTGACTTGCTTCTGACTTTTATGCCCTGTACACACGATCGGTTTTACCGATGAAAACAGTCTGATGGACTTTTTTCATCGGACAAACCGATCGTGTATGGGCCCCATCTGTCTTTTTTCCATCGGTGAGAAAAAATAGAACATGTTTTAAATCGTATTTGAATCCATAGGAAATCCGATCGTTTGTACAGGGCTTTAGGGTACATTAAACAGTTTTTGTATGCAAACTGTCTTGTTTAGCAAAAAGCAGTTCTGATGTGTACAAATGCCCCTGAATACTGACTTTTGTTTATTGTATGAAGATTTAAAAATAATTACCTGATAAGCTTTTCAATTTGCGTGAGAAAACGTAATCGGTATGTGATGGATTTGTTCCTCATAACTGGTATCTTGGGAGAATATTTCTATGCATTTATTTTACACAGTTTTTATATAATCAGGTGTGGTACCATGGAGAGCTCCAGTCATAATTAAAAGGGGTAGTAGATGGCAGCACAAAAATATGTGTGGGACAGTTCGTATTAAATGGCAAAAAGGATTAATAAAAAGCAGTCAACGATTTCTCAAGGTAGCCCATGTTTGCTATATTCTAGCCAACCTGTTACTTTACCTGATACATTCAATCACTAATAATTGCACAGGGAACTCATAATGTCTGGTTTACATAAACCCAGCTCACATCATTGCTGTCAATTAATTTATTTCAATTTGGGAATGTGTTAGGGAAGTTATAGTTTATCAAGCTTGGCTCCATCCCCTATTATCTCTAGAGCCTCCATATTGGTCAAGAGTGCCGAGAATGAGAACGATATGGTGGTAGGCTGAGCTTTTACAGAATTTTTTTTTTTGATTTTTCTAAAATTATCTTATCAGTAGATTCTGAAACTGGGACTTCAGTGCTTTCATCTTTTGTAACTGGAAGAGTTCAAATTTTAGCTCAAATTTTCATGTTATTCCCAGCATAGAAACCAGACTTCTACCTCCTTATAATTGCAATCATCATATTGATCAGCAGTTAGGAGCAAAGGGACTTTCTGTTTTTTTACTTGTACTTTGAAAATAAAAATAAACTTTTTTATCTTCTGTATACATAATTGTATATACATTTGTTTTGCCACACATAACTAAGTACCCTATTCTGTGGTCCTGTGATCTTTTTTCCTGCCTGTCCCAGTGACAGACAGTCCTCTAAAGGCATGCTGGTCTTTATATGGATATGTTCCACTTCCTCTGGCTCTTGTTGAAATCATCATGCTTGCAATGTGAAAAGTGCAAGAACTGCATCCCCATTATCAGGGTGGGGCATGCGCGCTGCTACATGTACCCATCTATATTCCATCCCTGAAAAGTGGAGGACTGGGATAATGGTTTACCGTCAGTGAAAACCACAGGTCAAAATAATCAAGAGATATACGCTTGCTTCTCTCTTGCCTTCCAAGACTCCATATCAGTCAATTAGGTCATTTTATCACATTGAACTATCAGTCAGAAGGCTTAGGAGGTTAGGGAAGTTAGGCTATGCTGCAGTTTCACAATAAAACTTTGCGTATAACTTCAGCTAGTCCATAGGTGTGTGCAGCCTATTGCATAAGGGTGTGCACCACAAAGCCCAAACACACACTACCGATCACTCACTATGTTCATTTAGAAAGGGAAGGGGCTGGTAAATTACATATTTACGGGCCTCTTCCCCACTCCTAAAACATCCCAGCAGCAACAGCCGATGGGAGAGGAGGGAAGCTGGCAGCGATGTGGGGGGAAAGATGGGAGCCAGGGCAGAAGGGGGAATCTGTGCTTCTCAGGGTGATTAGGGTGTGCCTGGGCACACCTGGCACACCCTGTGCGCACGGCTATGAGCTAGTCATATCTGTAGATCTACTGATAGCTTTCATGTCCAGTTTCACTGAAGGTAAACTCTGCTTAAGCATCTTTCACTCATATGCCCAATTTGAGTTGCTCATTTTACTTTAAATCTGGCCCTATATTTTGTGGTGTGTGGGACTCTGACATGTACATCAGGTTCTGCAGTTTTTGATGATTAATGTTTATCATGTGGGTATAATAACTGTGAGATATAATCACATTGTCTACTCTACAACATACAGACTTAGTAAACCAAACTGTGTTTAACCACATCCACTTAAAATACACAATATACAAGTTTTGATTGCTCCCCAAATTGTTACGCATGCAACATCTTTTAAGACTCTTCAAGCTAAATGCAGGTAGTGTAATTGTCATATAAGGGGGGGGGGTGCAACAGCTCTTTAACTTATTCCTTGCAGGCCCTTTGGTGATTTCACTGATCTGGTTGAGTACATGGGGTCCCCAGACAACCAGCACCCATTCTGGCCTAACCAATACTTACCTTACGTATCAAAGATGTTCCCATATAGGTTAAAGAAAACAGCAGTCCATCAAAAGAAAGTGCCTTTTCAAGTGTTTAGTTCATAACCAAGTTCAGGGAGAAAGCTGAGACAAGAACAAGAGGTCAGTACTTACAGGAGGGGTGTCCTAGAGCCCCACATTCCCCTTGTCGAATGCATGTAGCCCCAATACCCTCCAACTTCCCCCCTGCATCACCCATAAGTGTAAGTTACCCAATATAAGCTCCTTGTCTACTTGCTGGTCTGTGCTATTGTACCCACAGGGAAACCCAATATTTACTCTCCTCATGACAACCAACCAACCAAGCTAGTTTTCCACCTTCCTACTATAACCTTAACCAGAGTGTTCCTCTCCAAGCAGGGGCAGGACTGGCATTTAACCCACACAGCTTTCTAAGCTGAATCTCACTCTCTGTATGCTACTCTACAATCTCTTGTAATCTCTTGCACAGTAGAGAGAGAGAGGGAATAGCAGAACTAAGGGCCAATCTGGTGTGCTACAAGCACATTAGTTGATAAAGGATATGATGATAAGGAGGCAGAAGGATGACTCAAAAGAATTTTGTTGCTCTTTTATTGTCCATTTATAGGCTAAGGGCAAGAAAGAGACCAGGCTGTATTTGCTTTGCTGTTTGGCAGTGTTATTTTCAGGTATGACTAGACAAAACTACAAATCGGTCATCAAGTAAAACAATATACACAAAATTATTTTAACTGTGTATTTATCCGTTTCCCTTGTCGTCAGCTTTAGGAGTGCAAAATGATGATGTAAGTGTTTTTATAATGTATATTTTTGATGCTAAAACTAACATTCAATGATTATGTAGCACTATCCTGGAAAGAGCTACTGATGTGTCTTGTGATTTCTCTGCATACCTGAAGAAGACACACCTCGCTCACCCAGCACTTACCAACACACCTTAAAGCGGAGTTCCACCGAAAAAAAAAAAAATTAAAAGTCAGCAGCTACAAATACTGCAGCTGCTGACTTTTAATATATGGACACTTACCTGTCGTGGGCGCCTGCGATGTCAGCACCCGAAGCCAATCTGTCCCTCAGCTCTCGGGTGCTGCCACTGCCATCTTCAGTAAGGGAATCAGGAAGTGAAGCCTTGCGGCTTCACTTCCTGGATCCCTACTGCGCATGCGCGAGTCGCACTGCGCGATCCCACTGGTCCCTGCTGTCTTGTGGTACCTGTGTGTCTCCCAGAAGACAGCGGGGGGGGGGGAGTAGGCGCTGAATGTGGCGTAGGTCACAGCAGTGATCTATGCCCGGAAGTGATGCAAATACCTTGATTACACAAGTATCTGCTCCCCACTCCCCCCTGAAAGGTGCCAAATGTGACACTGGAGGGGGGGAGGATTCCAAAAAGTGGAAGTTCCATTTTTGGGTGGAACTCCGCTTTAAGCTATTCCAAAGAATTTATTATGTCAAGCGTAGCCCAAATGAAGAAAGGATTAGCAAGTGTATAAAAATAAAATAAAACAATAAATGTTACTCTGAGAAATGTGGTTAAAGACCTGCAATATTCTGACTATCAGTAAATTGCTTTTACCTAGGAACAGTATATAAAAACAGACCTTACTTGCTATAACAGTCCTCATCCTATCCCACTGGCCAGTGAATGTTGAAAAAAAAAATACATTAGCTAGCAAAGCTGGGGCACTTGAAGAAAGCACAAAAGTTCCCAGCAGACAACATTAGTAAGACCTCATCTGGAATATGCAGTTTTAGTTTTGGGCACCAGTTCACAAAAAGGATATCGGGGAACTGGAGAAAGTGCAGAGAAGGGCAACCAAACTGATAAGAGGCATGGAGGAGCTCAGCTATGAGGAAAGATTAGAGGAACTGAATTTATTCACTCTTGAGAAGAGGAGATTAAGGGGGGATATGATCAACATGTACAAATGTATAAGGGGTCCATATAGTGAACTTGGTGTTCAGTTATTCACTTAAAGGGGTTGTAAAGCTTAATTTTTTATTTTTTTTGAATAACAAACATGTCATACTTACCTCCATTGTGCAGCTCGTTTTGCACAGAGTGGCGGCGATCATCCTCTTCTGGGGTCCCACGGCGGCTCTCTCGGCTCCTCCCCGCAATAGCTAAGCCCCTCGGGAAGCTCTCTCCCAAGGGGGTTAACTTGCGGGCGCGCTCCCGTCTCATGCACTCTGCATCTATAGACACAGAGTGTATGTCTCGGTCCCACCCCCCGGCGGCCGCGTCATTGGATTTGATTGACAGCAGGACGAGCTAATGGCTGCACTGCTATCAATCTATTCAATCAACGCCGAGACTCTGTGGAGAAGAGGACGCCGGGGAACGCACACAGCAGGTGAACGGGCTCAGGTAAGTAAAAGGGGGGCTGGGGGGCCCGTCATTGCCAGGTGTTTTTTCACCTTAATGCATAGGATGCATTAAGCCTAAGGTGAAAAAACACGAACCTTTACAACCCCTTTAAAGGTCATCACAGAGGACAAGGGGACACTCTTTATGTCTGGCGGAAAAGAGATTTAACCTCCAAATATGGAAAGGCTTCTTTACAGTAAGAGCTGTGAAAATCTGGAATAGACTCCCTAAAGACCTGGTTATGTCCGGCTCAGTACATTGCGTTAAAAAAGGCCTGGATTCTTTCCTAAATGTACATAATATAACTGGATACTAACATTCATAGGTAAAGTTGATCCAGGGAATATCCTATCAGGAAGGAGTTTTTTTCCCCTGCTGGAGCAAATCGGATCATGCTTTGCTGGGGTTTTTTGCTTTCCTCTGGATCAACTGTGGGTATAGGATTGTGTATATAGGATTGTATATATTTTCCTCTTTTATTGGTTAAACTAGGTGGACTTGTGTCTTTTTTCAACCAGACTATGTAACAGATTAACTTGCTGCAATGTTAGTCTCTTACCATAATCAGAACACACTTTTTTGGGTCATCAGACATGTGCTCTGATTCAAATCAAGGAAATTGGAGTTGCTGTGTTTCTCTCTTTCAATCCTGCTGGGAAAATCCCTCTTTTCCTTCCTTAGAAGCAGTAGGAGTACTTTTTAGAATAGTCTAATCTTACCAGGCATCCAAATCACACCTCACACTCTCCCAGGGAGAACATTTCCGGTCTCTGAGACAAGCTCCTGTGCAATAAGAGTCTTCTCTGAAGTCTCTCCAGATTGTGGTCATCTATAGCAGGGTTCCATTTAGCCAGCAGTCCGGTCTCTTTTTTTGACACCCCTGCTAGCTTTAAGACTGTCCTCTCTCTTCCTCTCATCAGCCAGCTGTCCTCTCTCTTCCTCTTAGCAGCCTGAAGGCCCTCCCCTTGCTTTGTTGCATCAGCCAACCACTGTCCTTCCAGGATATTCCCAGACCCAGCCAAGATGGCTGCCCTTTCATTGGAGACACTCCATAGACGAGCATTGTAAAGTTGTCTCCTTAAAGATGGCTGCTGCATTTATGCATTAAAGTGGGCCTCCACCCAAAAGGGGAAACTCCACTTGTCTGCCTACTCCCTTTTGAGGGGGAGCGGGTACCTGTCAAAACCTGCTCAGTTTGACACGGCCAACTGAGCCAGAAGTTCAGCCCCCTGTCCTTCCCCCACAGCCTTCTAAGACACTTCACAGGTCCCAGAAGACTGTGGCCTATTCACAAAGTGTAGCTTGCTTCGCGCATGTGCAGTAAGAAACCGGCTGTGAAGTCACAAGGCTTCACTGCTGGTTTCCCTTTGTCAAGATATCGGCACTAGCACCTGATAGCCCATAGAAGAATCAGCTTGGGAAAGGACGACTGCTGAATGCCTGAACAGGTAAGTTCCCTAATGTAGCGGACCTCCCAATAATTGGGGGTCGCTATGCTTAAATTTAGGGGGTAGCCTGAGCCCATAGTTGGACTCAGGCTGTTGAATTCTTCAAAAACTGGCTTCTGCTTTGAGGTAATGTTGCCTGGCAGTACAGTTCCCTGTGGCCTGTGGGTGGCACTGTCGCCCCAGGCTCAGGTGGAACCACAGGTAGCGTTGCAACGCCATTGGGTGTCCTCTCTCGGCAGCCTGCAGTGGGCGTGGTCTACCTGCTGTGCATGCTGGGAGAGGATACATAAGGGCAAGACGCCATTATTCGGGAGCAGTTCGCGCCTCCCAGCCCTCCAGGCCAGGGGTGTGTGTGTGTACCAGCCCCAGGCACCTTTAGCCTGAGGCTGCATCGCTGTAAGTAGGCCCAGCACCTTTGGCTGGGGTCTACACCCGAAGAGGAATCCCAGGGTACCCAAGTGAGGGGTGACCTGCTCTGAAGGAGAGGCAACCAGGGGATGATCTACCCAAGGGGATCGGTGAGAGAAGTCAATGCCTCAGGAGAGGCCTGGTTACCTATCGGAGGGAAGGATTCCGTAGTCCGCCACAAGCCTAGTGTGACAGCAGGAAGGTAAAGTCACCTGGTTGCATCCAGGGGGGTAGATATATTTCTCCCAGATTCAGGCTTTATGCCGACTTATACAACTAGGGAGTTGATGAAGCCCAGCTGAGGCTAGTGGGCTCATGGATGACTCATACCTCTAGAGAGAGGGCTGGGCGTCGTGCAGGCAGGGAGTTGATGAGACCAGCTGAAGCTTGTCAGCTCATTTAAGGCCTTTATAAAAACTCCCAGCTTCATTAGATGTTAGCTCATGCCTGGAACCAGACCTGTGTGGACTGTCTAGGGAGAGTGAACCCCTGTGCGAGAAATAAACCGCACCTTTTGATTTTGAAAACCACAACCTCCGTCTGCTGGCCCTGTTTTTGTGTGGGGAGCCCAACCAGGGGGTCACACACACCCGCTACCGAGTTAACCCCCTCACAGTTGGTGGAGAACCAGTGGCAGTTTTTTTTTAAGCCAGCATGGAGGAGATACTGAAACAGCTGGCTCTAGCAAATGCCAATCAACAGCAGACAAATGCAGGTTTGCAAAGGAGCCTTGCAGCCCAGCAGCAAGCTCATCAACAAGCCCAGCAGCAATCTGAGGCCCGCTTCATAGACCTGTTACAGAAGCAAGAGCAGAGACTACAACAAATGGAAGCAGTAATGCAGCAACGTCCGCAGACCAGTGAGGAAAGCCGTCCCACTAATACCGCGTCCTTTGGGGTGAGTCGTTTATTGACAAAAATGACTGGAGAGGATGATCCAGAGGTATTTTTGACCACATTTGAAAGGACTGCTGAAAGAGAAAAGTGGCCTGAGGAGCAGTGGGCTGGACTGGTGGCTCCTCTGTTAACTGGTGAATCGCAGAAGGCTTACTATGACCTAGAGCCTGACCAAGCAAAAGACTATGTGATGCTAAAAGCTGAAATATTGGCAAGGCTGGGTGTCACCCTGGCTGTCCGGGCTCAGCGTGTGCATAACTGGACTTTCCAGCTTGGAAAACCCCCCAGGTCTCAAATGTATGATCTCATTCACCTGAGCAGGAAGTGGCTACAGCCAGAGACTTTGTCCGCACCGGAGATTGTGGAACGTGTTGTGATGGATCGTTTCTTGAGAGCTCTTCCTACCGCCATTCAAAAGTGGGTAAGCCATGGAGACCCAGAAACGGCCGGTAAACTTGTGGATCGTGTAGAGAGATACTTGGCTACAGAGAACCTGACGGCCTCTTCCAGAGACTCTCAGACTTTCCACCCTAAGACCAGACCATCCCCAGGGGCGGATAAGAGGATTCCAAGGGGTGAGGGTGGAGAGAGTGAGAGGGTGGGAGCTCTACCCAAAGTTTGGCGAGAACAGCCTGGGAAGTCAGGGGCTCAAGAGGCAGCGAAATGGATTGTTTGCTACCGCTGCCGGCAAGCGGGACATATTGCAGCAAATTGCCCGGTTGTGGAGGAACCCATGCAATGTGACTTTCTGATGGACAGACGTCAGTCGCTGTGTGCGACAGTCGCATGCACTGCCATTCGGGGAACTGAGAAACATTTATGCAAAATGTGTATTAATGGTAGAAATGTTGTGGTATTACTGGATTCAGGTAGCCTTGTGACCCTGATAAAGGCTGAATTAGTTAAAACAGAGGTCTCTGGGAATAGCAAGGTAGCTGTTATTTGTGTGCATGGGGACACCCGAGAGTATCCAGTGACTACAGTGTGTTTCGAGACCCCCAAAGGTACCCTCTCTCATCCAGTGGGGTTAGTATCTCAATTACCGCATGATGCCATTGTGGGAAGGGATTTTCCGAAGTTCTGGGAACTGTGGGATGATCCTGAGCCCCCCACTGGTGCCCCTATGTACCAGGAATGTGATAGCCAGAACTCCTCTGAGAGTGGTGAGGACTCTCCAGAATTTCCCTTGTCAGTATTGGCAGGGGAGACTCAAGAAACTGGAGAGGAGCCCACCTCCTCAGACGAAAACCTACCGTCTGTGGAGTTTTCTGATCTGGAGGTTCACAGGGAAAATTTTGCCACAGAACAGTTAAAAGACCCCGCCCTAATAAAGGCACGGGAAAACGTAGTGGAAATAGATGGCGAGTTAGTGAACCCAGATAATACCTGCACTTACCCATACTTCAGCGTAGAGAAGGACCTACTGTATCGGGTGGCAAAAAGGGCAGAAGAAACCGTTGAGCAGCTTGTGGTGCCCAAACCTTACAGGAAGTTGGTGTTGGAGTTGGCCCATGGGCACATTCTTGGAGGTCATCTGGGGACAGAGAAAACCCGAGAGAGGGTATTACAGAGATTCTATTGGCCTGGGGTGATGAAGGACATAGAAAATTATTGTTCCTCCTGCCCTGTGTGTCAGAGGTCGGCCCCGATGCCACATTTCCGTAGCCCGCTGGTCCCTCTACCCATCATTGAGGTCCCGTTTGAGAGAATCGCAATGGATTTGGTAGGTCCTATAATCAAGTCCGCTAGGGGGCACCAGTACATATTGGTTATAATGGACTATGCCACCCGTTATCCAGAAGCGATCCCTCTCAGAAATACCTCGGCCAAAACCATAGCCAAAGAGCTATCTCTTGTTTTTAGCCGGGTGGGTATTTGTAAAGAACTGCTTACGGACCAAGGTACACCCTTTATGTCCCGGGTTATGAAAGAGCTGTGTAAATTTTTCAAAGTGACGCAATTGCGTACATCTGTGTATCACCCCCAAACCGATGGGCTGGTTGAAAGATTCAACAAAACCCTAAAACAAATGTTGAAGAAAGTGGTGGATAGAGATGGAAAGGATTGGGACTGTCTACTTCCTTATTTGATGTTTGCTATTAGGGAGGTGCCCCAATCCTCTACGGGATTCTCCCCCTTTGAGTTACTGTATGGGAGACACCCAAGAGGGCTGTTGGATATTGCCAAGGAAACTTGGGAAAGTGAGAGTTCTCCCCACAGGAGTGTGATTGAGCATGTCGCCCTGATGCAAGATCGAATTGCACAGGTAATGCCCATCGTGAAGGAACATTTGGCCCAAGCGCAGTTGGCACAGAAGAGAGTGTACAACCGTGGAGCAAAGACCCGTACCTTTTCCCCGGGGGATAGGATATTGGTACTTGTCCCTACGGTTGAAAGTAAATTCCTTGCCAAATGGCAAGGCCCCTACGAGATAATGGAAAAAGTGAGCGAAGTGAATTACAAGGTCAGACAACCAGGAAGGCGAAAGCCGGAACAGATATATCACGTTAATCTGTTGAAAGCCTGGAGGGATAGAGAGTCCCTAGTCGCAGAAACTTGGTCACCAGCTCAAACTGGTTGCATGATTCCGGAGGTTGGAATAGCAGCCACCTTGTCACAACCCCAACAACAGGAGGTTAAGGAGTTTGTGCTTCGCAACAAGGAGGTGTTCTCTGAGCTGCCGGGACAAACATCTGGGGTAGAGCATGATATTATTACCCCGCCCGGTGAAAGGGTGAAGTTAAAACCCTATCGGATCCCAGAGGCCCGACGGGAGGCAATACGGGAGGAAGTACAGAAAATGCTGAACTTAGGGGTGATAGAGGAGTCCCAAAGTGATTGGTCTAGTCCCATTGTGTTGGTGCCTAAACCGGATGGGAGCTGGCGATTTTGTAACGATTTTCGTCAGTTGAACAAAGTTACAAAATTTGACACCTACCCCATGCCACGTATAGATGAGTTGATCGACCGGCTGGGAACAGCCCGATACATGACGACTCTTGACCTCACAAAAGGGTATTGGCAAATTCCCCTGGCCAAGTCGGCCAAAGAGAAAACCGCATTTGTAACCCCAGACGGGGCGTTCCAATATAAGAGAATGCCGTTCGGGTTACAGAATGCGCCGGCCACATTCCAGCGGAAAATGGACCAGATACTGAGGCCCCATCGGAAGTATGCTGCGGCTTACCTGGATGACGTAATTGTCCATAGCACAGATTGGGCCTCACATCTGCCAAAAGTGCAAGCAGTCCTAGACTCTATCCGGGAAGCGGGGTTTACGGCTAACCCCAAGAAGTGTACCATTGGGCAGGAGGAGGCCAAATATCTTGGGTACACCATTGGCAGGGGAGTGATAAAACCCCAACTCAACAAAGTCGAGGCCATCCAGAGTTGGCCACGTCCCAACAGCAAGAAGCAGGTACGGGCCTTTCTGGGAATCGCGGGTTATTATCGGCGCTTCATTCCCCACTTTGCTTCTAAGGCTGTGCCCCTAACCAACCTGACGAAAGGGAAAGGGTCGGTCATGATTAAATGGACCCCCGAGGCTGAGGCAGCATTCCAATTCTTGAAACAAGCCTTATGTAGCCAGCCAGTGTTGTACTCACCCGACTTCTCTAAAGACTTTGTCGTACAAAGTGATGCGTCAGATGTGGGGTTAGGAGCAGTATTGTCCCAGGTCTGGAACGGGGAAGAGCACCCAGTCATTTACCTCAGCAGGAAGTTGAAGTCCCATGAGGTAAATTACGCCACGGTTGAAAAGGAGTGTTTAGCGGTGAAGTGGGCTCTAGATTCCCTTCGGTACTATCTGCTAGGTAGGCACTTTGACATGGTTATGGATCACGCTCCGTTAAAGTGGATGGCTCAAAACAAGGAGACAAATAGAAGAGTGAATAGGTGGTTCCTGGCCCTACAGGAATTCAACTTCACAGTAAAGCATCGCCCTGGCGTTCAAATGGGGAATGTGGATGCTTTGTCTCGAGTACATGAATGCCTGATTGCTGGTGTTCCAACCCCAAGGTTAAAACAAGAGGGGGGGGTATGTGACAGCAGGAAGGTAAAGTCACCTGGTTGCATCCAGGGGGGTAGATATATTTCTCCCAGATTCAGGCTTTATGCCGACTTATACAACTAGGGAGTTGATGAAGCCCAGCTGAGGCTAGTGGGCTCATGGATGACTCATACCTCTAGAGAGAGGACTGGGCGTCGTGCAGGCAGGGAGTTGATGAGACCAGCTGAAGCTTGTCAGCTCATTTAAGGCCTTTATAAAAACTCCCAGCTTCATTAGATGTTAGCTCATGCCTGGAACCAGACCTGTGTGGACTGTCTAGGGAGAGTGAACCCCTGTGCGAGAAATAAACCGCACCTTTTGATTTTGAAAACCACAACCTCCGTCTGCTGGCCCTGTTTTTGTGTGGGGAGCCCAACCAGGGGGTCACACACACCCGCTACCGAGTTAACCCCCTCACACTAGTAATGTGCCCCATTGGCACCTAAGGACTCAAGTGTTACTAGACTGGGAAGTTCGGGACTTAGAGATTGTCTCCTGATTGTATACCTAGGAAACCAAGAGGGAATGTTCAATGCTCCACACCGGCTGCTAGGACCGCTCTTAAGGGGACTATCCGGGTGAGCAAAACCCACTCAGGTCTGAGTGGCGACGAGTGATCGATAAGTGCCGCGTGCCTGAACCTGCCTCCCTGTTCACTCCTCTTTATCTCCCACTTTTCCTGTAAATTTCTTAACTAAAGCAAAATAAACCTTTTTATTGGGTTTGATACTGTCTGGACATTGGCCTTCCTTAAGAGAGAGAATAGACTTCTTCCTACACTCTAGGGTGAAGAACCAATGGAAAGAGGTAACTCGCTGCAAGACCCAAAAATAGATAACACCGCTCACCCTCTTAAACAAGGAGGACACTAGGCATGTGGCATGGTATGTCCCACCTGCTAGCGGAGGTAAGCAGGAAAGGGATCTGTGTGCTACACTAATATTAAAATTCAGCAGCTATAGTACTTGTAGCTGCTGACTTTTTTTTTTTTTTTTGGAAGGAGTTCCTGGAGTTCCTCTTTAATGAATATTTAGTTTAACTCTGTCCATACTAATAAGGATAATACATCAGCAAC
Source organism: Rana muscosa (assembly GCA_029206835.1). Taxonomy (NCBI): domain Eukaryota; kingdom Metazoa; phylum Chordata; class Amphibia; order Anura; family Ranidae; genus Rana; species Rana muscosa. The sequence continues at coordinate 1,094,257,272 of CM055116.1, forward strand.
AGAGGAAGATGTTAAGCAGCAGATATTACAATTATATTGAAAACATTATGCATACACTATCACACATTTGTTTCTGATTTTCAACAAATGATCACACTTTTGCTAGTTTAGATTTAAGTACAACTAAAGGCAATTTATTTTTTGGATGGGGGGGGAGAAGAAATGGAACACCTGTCAGTTCCTTTTTCTGTCTGTGCCCCCATTAATGTGGAAGTAAACCCTTTTTTTACAGTTGTACCTAGAGGTAAGACTTTAATAGGGCTTACCTGTAGGTACGGTGAATATGTCCTAAACTTGCACTGTTTAGGAGTAAGGATGAGCCGAACAGCCCCCCCCCCCCGGTTTGGTTCGCACCAGAACTTGCGAACAGGCAAAAAATTTGTTCGAACACGCGAACACCGTTAAAGTCTATGGGACACAAACATTAAAAATCAAAAGTGCTAATTTTAAAGGCTTATATGCATGGTGTTTGGGGACCTGGGTCAATGCAAAAAAAAAAGTTTTTTCGGGAGCAGTGAATTTAACCACTTAACGACCGCCCACTGTAAATATACGTCGGCAGAATGGCACCGACAGACACAATCACGTATATATACGTGATTGCCTTTGTATAGTTGGGGGGTCCGATCGGACCCCCCTTCTTTACAGTGAGCGGTCGTTTTACCTTCGGGAGCGATCCGGCATGAGGGGACGGCCGTTCGATTCCGGCCACCCCCTCTCGATCGCTCCCGGCGAATGAGAGAGCTTCCCCTGCCTGCCAGGAAGGAGGAAGTGATGTCATCTCTCCTGGGGCGCTCACATATACCGAGTGCCGTACAGGAGAAGATGCCAGGTTAGTACACACAACACTACACTGACACCAGGACACATAGGCACATAAATCGCCCCCCAGGCCCCCCCAGACACCCCCAGATCACCCCCAGCCCCCCCAGCCCCCAGTCACAGTGTCACTGATTGCAGTGACCATTTATTTAGTGATCACTGCAATCAGTGACATTTGTGACTGTAAAAGTGTCACCGAAGTTTAGTCTTAGGTCCAGTGTAGCCCCTAACCCCCCCTAATAAAGGTTTAACCCCCTGATCACCCCCCAGATAACCCTTTCACCCCCTATCACCACTGTCACTAAGCAATAATTTTTCTGATCGATGTCTTAGCGTCGGTGATGCTGATCGGTAGCCAGTAATTTTTTTTAGGTTCGCCGCAGGTTTTTATAGCGTCGGGTACCCCCATATATTACCTTATAAAGGTTTAACCCCCTTGATCACCCCCCAGGTAACCCTTTCACCCCCTATCACCACTGTCACTAAGTTATAATTTTTCTGATCGATGTCTTAGCGTCAGCAATGCTGATCGGTAGCCAGTAATTTTTTTTAGGTTCGCCGCAGGTTTTTATAGCGTCGGGTACCCCCATATATTACCTAATAAAGGTTTAACCCCCTTGATCACCCCCCAGGTAACCCTTTCACCCCCTAGCACCGCCGTGGCTATGCGATCATTTTTCTGATCGATGTCTTAGCGTCGGTGATGCTGATAGGTAGCCAGTAATTTTTTTTAGGTTCGCCGCAGGTTTTTATAGCGTCGGGTACCCCCATATATTACCTAATAAAGGTTTAACCCCCTTGATCGCCCCCCCAGGTAACCCTTTCACCCCCTATCACCACTGTCACTAAGCGATAATTTTTCTGATCGATGTCTTAGCGTCAGTGATGCAGATCGGTAGCCCGTAATTTTTTTTAGGTTCGCCGCAGGTTTTTATAGCGTCGGGTACCCCCATATATTACCTAATAAAGGTGTAACCCCCTTGATCACCCCCCAGGTAACCCTTTCACCCCCTAGCACCGCCGTCACTATGCGATCATTTTTCTGATCGATGTCTTAGCGTCGGTGATGCTGATCGGTAGCCAGTATTTTTTTTTAGGTTCGCCGCAGGTTTTTATAGCGTCAGGTACCCCCATATATTATCTAATAAAGGTTTAACCCCCTGATCGCCCCCCAGGTAACCCTTTCACCCCCTATCACCACTGTCGCTAAGCAATCGTTTTTATGATCGTTGTCTTAGTGTCGGTGATGCCGATAGGTAGCCAGTAATTTTTTTTTAGGTTCGCCGTCAGGTTTTTATATAGCGTCAGGTACCCCCGTATATTACCTAATAAAGGTTTTAACCCCCTAATTGCCCCTAGTTAACCCTTTCACCAGTGATCATCATATAAGTGTTACGGGTGACGCTGGTTAGTTAGTTTGCTTTTTATAGTGTCAGGGCACCCGCCGTATATAACCCAATAAAGGTTTAACCCCCTGATCGCCCGGCGGGTGATATCAATTAGGTTTTAGCGTCAGAGAGGGTATACGTCACACCCCAGGCAACGTCAGGTTAGTGCCAGTAACGCTAACACCCACGCGTAAAGCATACACCCCCCTTAGTGGTATAGTATCTGATCAGATCAATATCTGATCTGATCAGATCTATACTAGCGTCCCCAGCAGTTTAGGGTTCCCAAAAACGCAGTGTTAGCGGGATCAGCCCAGATACCTGCTAGCACCTGCGTTTTGCCCCTCCGTCCAGCCCAGGCCACCCAAGTGCAGTATCGATCGATCACTGTCACTTACAAAACACAACAAACATAACTGCAGCGTTCGCAGAGACAGGCCTGATCCCTGCGACTCCAGTGCTGTAGGAGGTAATTTCACCACCACAGTTAAAAAAAAAAAAGCATATATGCCGAAGCATTGGGGCAGCAGGAGCGGAGGAGCGATTTTGCTCCTAATGCCGCGTACATACGGTCGAAATTCCGACGGAGGCTTGCCCGTGGAAAAGTCTGACCATGTGTACGCGGCATAACTTTTGCGAGAAGATGCCCCCATGCTTCGGCATATATAAATGGTGCATGTATGCCCATCATTAGAAGTGGGTGGATGAAGGGCGGTATTCTAATGGTGGGCATACCCACCGATCAATCTTTTTTTTTCGTTCAGCCAACAGGCTGCATGAAAAAAAAGATTACAATACATGTCCAACAAGGACCAGCAACGTACTGGTATGTTGCTGGACTTTGAATGTTTATACCAGAATGATGCCTGCGGGTTTAGGTATCATCTTGGTATCATTCTTTTCAGCCAGCGGCCGGCTTTCATGTAAAAGCAATCCTAGTGGCTGATTAGCCTCTGGACTGCTTTTACAAGCAGTGGGAGGGAATGTCCCCCCCCGGATATAAAAAGCACCATTGGGAAATTGGGAAAGCATTTTATCACACCGATCTTGGTGTGGTCAGATGTTCTGAGGGCAGAGGAAAGATCTAGGGTCCAATAGACCCCAGTTTTTTCAAAAAAGAGTACCTGTCATTACCTATTGCTATCATAGGGGATATTTACATTCCCTGAGATAACAATAAAAGTGATAAAAATAAATAAATATGGAAGCAACAGTTTAAAAATAAAATAAAAAAGCAAAATTAATAATAAAAAAAAAAAAAAAAGCACCCCTGTCCTGCCCTGCTCTTGCCCAATGGCGAACGCAAGCGTCGGTCTGGCGTCATATGTAAACAGCAATTGCACCATGCATGTGAGGTATCACCGTGAAGGTCAGATCGAGGGCAGTAATTTTAGCAGTAGACCTCCTCTGTAAATCTAACGGGGTAACCTGTAAATGCTTTTAAAGGCTTTTAAAAATGTATGTAGTTTGTCGCCAATGCGCGTTTGTGCGAAATTTTAAAGCATGTCGTGTTTGGTATCTATGTACTCGGCCTAAGATCATCTTTTTTATTTCATCAAACATTTGGGCAATATAGTGTGTTTTAGTGCATTAAAATTAAAAAAAGTGTATTTTTTCCCCAAAAAATGCGTTTGAAAAATCGCTGCGCAAATACTGTGTAGAAAAAAAAAATGCAACACCCACCATTTTATTCTGTAGGGCCTTTGCTTTAAAAATATATATAATGTTTGGGGGTTCAACATAATTTTCTTGCAAAAAAAAATATGTTTTCATGTAAACAAAAAGTGTCAAAAAGGGCTTTGTCTTCAAGTGGTTAGAAGAGTGGATGTAAGCTTCCTAATGTTGTGTATAAAATGCCAGAACAGTTCAAAACCCCCCAAATGACCCCATTTTGGAAAGTAGACACCCCAAGCTATATACTGAGAGGCATGTCGAGTCCATGGAATATTTTATATGTTGACACAAGTTGCGGAAAAATCATTTTTTTTTTTTTATTTTTTTTTTTGCACAAAGTTGTCACTAAATGATATATTGCTCAAACATGCCATGGGCATATGTGGAATTACACCCCAAAATACATTCTGTTGCTTCTCCTGAGTACAGGGATACCACATGTGTGAGACTTTTTGGGAGCCTAGCCGCGTACGGGACCCCAAAAACCAAGCACCGCCTTCAGGCTTTCTAAGGGTGTCAATTTTTGATTTCACTTCTCACTGCCTATCACAGTTTCGGAGGCCATGGAATGCCCAGATGGCACAAAACCCCCCCAAATGACCCCATTTTGGAAAGTAGACACCCCAAGCTATTTGCTGAGAGGTATTGTGAGTATTTTGCAGATCTCGCTTTTTGTCACAAAGTTTTGAAAATTGAAAAAAAAAAGAAAAAAAAAATGTTGTTTCTTCATTTTCAAAAACAAATGAGAGCTGTAAAATACTCACCATGCCTCTCAGCAAACAGCTTGGGGTGTCTACTTTCCAAAATGGGGTCATTTGGGGGGTTTTGTGCTATTTTGGCATTTTATGGCCTTCAAAACTGTGATAGGTAGTGAGGAGTGAAATCAAAAATTTGCGCCCTTAGAAATCCTGGAGGCGGTGCTTGGTTTCCGGGGTCCCGTACGTGGCTAGGCTCCTAAAAAGTCCCACACATGTGGTATCCCCGTACTCAGGAGAAGCAGCAGAATGTATTTTGGGGTGCAATTCCACATATAACCATGGCATGTGTGAGCAATATATCATTTAGTGACAACTTTTTGTAATTTTTTTTTTTTTTTGTCATTATTCAATCACTTGGGACAAAAAAAAAAATATTCAATGGGCTCAACAGGCCTCTCAGCAATTTCCTTGGGGTGTCTACTTTCTAAAATGGGGTCATTTGGGGGGGTTTTGTGCTATTTTGGCATTTTATGGCCTTCAAAACTGTGATAGGTAGTGAGGAGTGAAATCAAAAATTTGCGCCCTTAGAAATCCTGAAGGCGGTGCTTGGTTTCCGGGGTCCCGTACGTGGCTAGGCTCCTAAAAAGTCCCACACATGTGGTATCCCCGTACTCAGGAGAAGCAGCAGAATGTATTTTGGGGTGCAATTCCACATATAACCATGGCATGTGTGAGCAATATATCATTTAGTGACAACTTTTTGTAATTTTTTTTTTTATTTTTATTTTTTGTCATTATTCAATCACTTGGGACAAAAAAAAAAAAATATTCAATGGGCTCAACATGCCTCTCAGCAATTTCCTTGGGGTGTCTACTTTCTAAAATGGGGTCATTTGGGGGGGTTTTGTACTGCCCTGTCATTTTAGCACCTCAAGAAATGAGATAGGCAGTCATAAATTAAAAGCTGTGTAAATTCCAGAAAATGTACCCTAGTTTGTAAACGCTATAACTTTTGCGCAAACCGATAAATATACGCTTATTGACATTTTTTTTACTAAAGACATGTGGCTGAATACATTTTGGCCTAAATGTATGACTAAAATTGAGTTTATTCGATTTTTCTTATAACAAAAAGTAGAAAATATCATTTTTTTTCAAAATTTTCGGTCTTTTTCCGTTTATATCGCAAAAAATAAAAATCGCAGAGGCAATCAAATACCATTAAAAGAAAGCTCTATTTGTGGGAAGAAAAGGACGCAAATTTCGTTTGGGTACAACATTGCATGTCCGCACAATTTACAGTTAAAGCAGCGCAGTGCAAAATTCTGAATTCACCTCTGGTCCTCTAGCTACCAAATGGTCCGGGGCTTAAGTGGTTAATAATACTTAAAGTGAAACAATAAAAGTGAAATATTCCTTTAACCACTTCAGCCCCGGACCATTTTGGCTGGTTAAATACCAGGCCCCTTTTTGCGATTCGGCACTGCGTCGCTTTAACTTACAATTGCGCGGTCGTGCGACGTGGCTCCCAAACAAAATTGACGTCCTTTTTTCCCACAAATATAGCTTTCTTTTGGTGGTATTTGATAACCTCTGTGGTTTTATTTTTTGCGCTATATTTTGAAAAAAATTACATATTTTTTACTTTTTGCTATAATAAATATACCCCAAAAATATATAAAAAAACATTTTTTTTCCTCAGTTTAGGCCGATATGTATTCTTCTACATATTTTTGGTAAAAAAATCGCAATAAGCGTTTATTGATTGGTTTGCGCAAAAGTTATAGTGTCTACAAAATAGGGGGTAGTTTTATGGCATTTTTCTTAATAATTTTCTTTTTACTAGTAATGGCGGCGATCAGCGATTTTTATCGTGACTGCGACATTATGGCGGACACATTGGACACTTTTGACACATTTTTGGGACCATTGTCATTTTTACAGAGATCAGTGATATAAAAATGCACTGATTACTGTGAAAATTACACTGGCAGTGAAGGGTTTAACCTCTAGGTGGCGCTGTAGGGGCTAAGTGTGACCTAATGAGTGATTCTTACTGTAGGGGGGCATGGCTTGGCGTGTGACGTCACTGATCGTCGTTCCCTATGACAGGGAACAGACGATCAGTGACATGCCACTAGGAAGAATGGGGAAAGGTTTGTTTACACTTACCTCTCCCCGTTCTTCAGCTCTGTGACCCGATCGCAGGACACCGGCGGCGATTGGGTCCACGGGTCCCGCGGGCGCGGTCATGGAGCTTCGGACTCACAGACAGGTTCTTAAAGAGGACGTACCTGTACGCCCTCGTGCCTGTCTGTGCCATTCTGTCGACGTACATCATCGTACGGCGGTCCTTAAGTGGTTAAATTTCGTACCTGGGGGGTGTCTATCGTATGCCTGTAAAGTGGCGCATGTTTCCCGCAGCAAAATTACATTTCTAAAAGAAAAAAAGGAATTTAAAACTGATCGCGGCTGTAATGAATTGTCGGGTCTTGGCAATACAGGTAAAAGTCATTGAAAAAACGGCATGGGTTCCCCCCAGTCCATTACCAGGCCCTTTGGGTCTGGTATGAATATTAAGGGGAACCCCGAACCAAAATAAAAATAAATTGTGTGGGGGTCCCCCAAGTTCCATACCAGCCCTTTAGGTATGGTATGGATATTAAGGGGAACACTGCACCAAATTTAAAAAAAAAATGGCGTAGGGGTCCCCCTCAAAATCCATTCCAGACCCTTTAGGTCTGACCCGTCAGTCAGTGGGAGCCGCCCATGGAGGCAGAGCTGTTGCTGCTTTTTTTGTTTTTGTTTTTTTCGGCGTTGGCGGCAGAATAGAAGATGAATGGACATCGCTGGACATCGCTGGACATTTTTCTTTTTTTAAAGGACTTGTCCCGAAGTGTCTCCTGTCTTATTTACCATTTTTGACACTTTTTTGGGTGAAATGGTAGGGGTACAATTTACCCGTTATCAATTCAGATGGTCGGTCGGGATCTGGGGGTCCTCTTGTTGAAGGGGGCTTCCATATTCCGATAAGCCCCCGCCCGCAGACCCCCACAACCACCAGGCAAGGGTTGTGGGGATGAGGCCCTTGTTCCCATCAACATGGGATCAAGGTGCTTTGGGGTCAGTCAGACCTCAAAGCATCCTCCCTATGTTGAGGGCATGTGGCCTGGTATGGTTCAGGAGGGGGGGCGCTCTCTCATCCCCCCTCTTTTTTCTGCAGCCTGCCAGGTTGCGTGCTCGGATAAGGGTCTGGTATGGATTTTTGGGGAGACCCCTACGCTTTTTTTTTTATTTGGCGCAGGGGTTTCCTTAATATCCATACCAGACCTGAAGGGCCTGGTATGGAATTTGGGGGGACCCCCACGCAATTTTTTTTAAATTTTGGTTCGGGGTTCCCCTTAATATTCATATCAGACCCAAAGGGCCTGGTAATGGAATGAGTGGGAACCCATGCTATTTTTTTCAATGACTTTTATCTGTATTGCCAAGACCTGACAATTCATTACAGCAGCGATCAGTTTTAAATTACTTTTTTTCCTTTAGAAAAGTAATTTTGCTGCGGGACTGTTCTAAACACGGGAAAAATGCGCTACTTTACAGGCATACTATAGACACCCCCAGATACAAAATTTAAAGGAATATTTCACTTTTATTGTTTCACTTTAAGCATTAATTAAATCACTGCTCCCGAAAAAATGTTTTTTAAAACTTTATTTGCATTGATACATATACCCTGGGTCAGGACCCAGGTCCCTAAACACTTCTTATGACAATACCATGCATATAATCCTTTAAAATTATCACTTTTGATTTTTCATGTTAATCTCCCATAGACTTTAACAGTGTTCCGCGGCTTTCGAATTGGCCACGAACACTGCATAATGTTCGCTATTCAGCGAACATCAGGCCCATCCCTATTTAGGAGATATTCACACTGCATGCAATGTGATGTCACCGATGCATGCGCTCTTAAGGGACGGAATACCCGTGCTGTCCCTTCAGAGCTCTGTACCACGGTCCGTGACTCAGAAAAATCAGGCGGCCAAAGGGCGCGAACCCAGAAGGAAGACTGGGTGAAGATAGAAGCGCGCCGCTGGAAGGCTTCGCTCTAAGGTATGTATTTCATAATGTGCGAGTTTGCGATGCATACTCGCACATCAAGCAATTGTCTTACAGGGTTTAAAAAAATTGTGGTTTACTACAGCTTTAAGGAGATTCACCCTCTCTATATGTCCTGTTTACAATTAGCATTGAAAGTGAAAGTTAAAAATAATCCCAAATTTTGGGCTGTCCCCAGAAAAGTAATACAGGGGAATTTTTTTTACGATAAGGATAAGGGGCCCCCAAGAGATGCCATTAATTTGAATAGATTTTCTCTCACTTTCTGTTTGGCTATGGGAGAGGAAGTGAAGGAAAATTTCCCCAATGGGACAAAGATGCCAAATATAAACCTTACAGGGATTATTACCCTCCCTTACTCCATCCAAAATGAAAAGCACGTTTTGCCTATAGTTCTACTTTAAGTGGTGCCCTTGAATGTGGCTCATAAACCATAAACCTTAATCTTGTGTCTCATTTATTATAGCTTTGTTTGGCCTGACTATGTACACACATTCTAAACTTAATTGTCTATTTTGTCACACTCTTCTTCTGCAAAATAAACAGTATGTTCTCTTTCATTCTTTAACAATTTTATACCCAGACTGGTGTCCTTCACATGTCTAGGACATCCAAGGTTCAGAGAAAAATGTTCTTTTTTTTAGCCCACTGATAAGGGATTTCAGTGTCTGTGTTTGTGGTGATGTGTAAATATTAGGAGAGGATCTACTAATGGTATTATATCCTCTGTGAAATGATTGGGTATATTGATACTATGAAGGAGGATAGACATTTCTAATGTTTATTTCTGGTGTGACTGTGGAATGAGCAAAATAAGTAATAGATAATAAAAGTAATTGTTGCATGCATTCTTTAAAACATGCCACAGACAGAATTATAGTTTTGTATCAGAGAGAACTGAATCCTCTACATTCCTAAAGTGAACCTGCATTTTGTCCACGGATATACATACATATACATATATATTTTCCTTTTGTTATTTGTTGCTCCACTGCGACTATATTCTGCCATCACCAGTGAAAGCAGAGCCCTGTGTCAGTCAAAGTTATGGACTATGCAGGTCTTTAGACTACAAAATGAGAGCTAGCGCAAGAATCAGAACATGCACAGCATAGCAAATTACCAATAAAATTGATATAAAAAACAATATAGCAATTATAAAAATGGAAGAAGATAATTGGTGAACAACAAGTCCCAGTAAATAATGATGAGGGTTGGTAAAAAGCACCAACGTTAGCTCCCTTGGAAGTTGAAGCAAACTCTGGAAGACAGGGTAAAAACAAAACAAGGTGTGCCAGACTAAGTGCAGTATATTGGAAACAATTTATTTAAAACAAAGCCAATTGGCTACTCACACAGCATCGGTGAGAAACAAGCATATGAGGTAAGGATGTCCGTGGTCTCTATAGGGTCACTGTGAAATCCGGAGCTATATCCAGAGGAGCGTCCCAGCGGGCTGCAGCGGGTGAATCGGCAGAGCGTTGTACACGCCCACACGTCACTACCGGTTCACAGACTCCTCCGAGTGCGTTCCACGCTGGTGCACACGTCGCTAAGCCAGAACCAGGCTGGTCCTGTACACCGCCCTGCCGATTTACCCACTGCAGCCCGCTTGGACGTTCCTCTGGATATAGCTCTGGATTTCACAGTGACCCTATAGAGACCATGGACATCCTTACCTCATATGCTCGTTTCTCACCGATGCTGTGTGAGTAGCCAATTGGCCTTGTTTTAAATAAATTGTTTCCAATATACTGCACTTAGTCTGGCACACCTTGTTTCCTTTTTACCCTGTCTTCCAGAGTTTGCTTCAACTTCCAAGGGAGCTGCCGTTGGTGCTTATTACCAACCCTCATCATTATTTACTGGGACTTGTTGTTCACCAATTATCTTCTTCCATTTTTATAATTGCTGTATTGTTTTTTATATCAACTTTATTGGTAATTTGCTTTGCTGTGCATGTTCTGATTCTTGCGCTATCTCTCATTTTGTATAATAAAATTGTATCAGAGAGAGGGAATTTGAGACCCATGTAAGCCAAGGGAAAGCTTCTATTGTACATCGCAGATACTCGGTTCTGCAAAGGGCAAAGGCCAATATGTGAAACATCTTGTTCATCTTTAGTAATATATATTTTACATATAAATGGTGTCCATAGGACAAGTCCCAATACATACTAGAAACATCTGGCATTATCAAATATGCCAAGACTTATTAAAGATTTTCCTAAATAGATTGTGTTATAAATATAGTGATTAATACATGCCATGTTATAATAACAGAAACCTAATATTTATACAGAGTATGTAACAAAAAATGAGCGAATGAGCCTTTTTCCCCATTGAATTCCTAAAGGGGCGTAAGAACATTGCACGATCATCCTGTCATTAGTCACCAGCCCAGGAGAAGGTCAGACAAAACATTTATCATCAGCACAATCAGTTTATCAGCACCTTGTAGCAGAGAAATGGAGACGTGGTCACGCTGCATTCACTTTTCAAACACTGTGACGAAAAGTTCCTAATCAAAACAGACATTAATATTTGCAGGGCAGAGCTTAAACTATCCTAACAAAAATAATTGTTACGTTTTTTTCCTTGACGGAAAAAAAGATCTTCCTTAAATCAGCAGCTATTCGCTGTCAGACATCTTGGATGAAATCATTGCTTGAACAAATAAACACAGATTCATACAGATCTCTGCTCTGGGAGCATATGAACACAATTATTTCTTGTCTGCCATACACAAGAATGAGAATGAAACCAGAAAATCTTATTCTTACTTTACTGCAAATAATATCTTTTACTATGATTGGGATGTTACAATAAACCTATTGAGTATTATTGATTAAACACCTGGGATCTAATGTGGCCTGATACACCCTAATATTTGGAATAACATAACTTATCTTATAAATTAATTTATGGCTGATTTCCGAATATTTTGTTACAAACATTAAAGTGCCAGCAAGTAAAGGTGGTTTGTACACATTATGGAGATGTTTTAAATTTTTTGTTGTTTTATTTGATTTATTAACACTCAAGTAAGCTTCTCTATGCTCCACATCTTAATGTGTTTTAAATAGTTCCCACATATCCCACCCTTGATAGGGATAGGAGGGATTTTCCTATTAGTGTAATTGGGCTCATGGTTGTATAGAGCTTATAAGGGTGATTTATTGTATTTTTGTGTATGGGGTTATGAGTAAGCACTAGTCACAGTGCAAAATGTGTCAACTTTTACTGTACCCCGCACTGTCTATCATGTCTTTTGCATGAAGGATCAATAAAGGTGAAGTGTTGCAGCGAATTCCAGATTTCTTTTGATTGGCAGCAAGTAAAATTTAGGAATAGATCAACTGATAATTTACCAGGCGTGTTTGTGGCCCTCTTTTTGAACTTAATTTAAAATAAGAATTTCATTATAGTAGCTGGATATGGTAGTCACTGCTAATCTCACCACCTGCTCCATTCATAATCCATAAACCAACAGATATTGTGGTCTCCAGACTGAATAAATGACCCAAGATTGCCCTCTGATTTGCAGAATAGATGATCTCCTGCTTAACTTCAAGCCTTAAATATTACCAAACAATAGATGAAAACATACAATGAACATCAAATTTACTTAAATGGAACTATTCCTATGACTTTTCATTCAAAAGATTTTTATTGACCGTTATAGAATTTTCCAAAGAAAGTAATACATCCAAAAAGCCAATATTTTTTTCAACATAGCTTTACAAAACTTTGCAGGGCACAGGAAAGGTACCGTACATAATAGATAAAAATGTCAGTTATTGCAATGACTGGAACTTGTATAGTGGGAAGTAAGAGCATTACTGCTGCCTTCAAACCCAACTGCTTTAGGATCATAGGCCTCTGACTCTTGTTTTTTTGATGACAAGACTCATCATCTTCAACATCACCATCCTCCTCTTCTCATTTCTACTAGTAGTACTATAATCACCATATAACTCAGATGAAGCATTAGTTATAATTAGAAACTGTTCCAGTATTAATCAAAGTAGAAATAATGGAGCACCGAGCTGGGTTCCTCTATATCTTGTTAAATATACATATTAAATATACATATCTTGTGATTTCTTTCTACTAACACAACCTCATATGACCGGCTGTAAAAAGTGAGGGGAGACACTGGGGAGGGCGAGAGGCCTTCAGTTTTCCCCATAAAGTAGGAAAACTGTAAAAAAAAGACACAGGGGGAGTTAAGATGCTGTCAGATGTCACCTTAAACATAAATTAGCATGTAATTTGTGGCAGGAATTGACAAAAGTTCTTGAACCTCTGTTTCAGTTTGTACATATTTTTTTGCCATTATTAAATAATCAGTACTGGGCTGACATAGGGAATTATATTTGGAATCCACCAGATGTCTCCTCCACAGAGAGATGACATGTGTGCCTTACACAAGAAATTCATGTCTTCTTTAGTACAGTTGCCCTGAACCTTGCTTCTAGACCGGACATGACAAACCATATACATCTCAATCCTGGCAGTTGCACTGTATGTGAATATTGCAGTATAAGGAGCTTTAGGGTCATTAGTAACAGAAATAAGAAATAGAATAGAAATATAAAACTGGCACAAAGAAAAACACTGCATCAAACTTAAATGTGCACATTAATGAAAAAATAAGCAAGCATAAAGTCAATAAGTGAATAAATACCAACACCAAAACGGAATGCTCTGAGATAAACCTATTAGATGCAGATGGCCACTCACCAGAGCTGTTTGACCCTTTTTTACAGGATGGTCAAAAAACGCTTTGGGAACACCAGATTGGTTCCACTAATGGCATAAATCCACTTCCTGAAGAGCCAATCATGGCGAAACATATGTCAGAGCAGAGGATCCATTATTTCCGGGTCCATATTTGGGTCCATATTTGATACCTCCTATCAGGCTTTGCCCTTCGGAGCGAGATGTGGAACACACGCCACCCCCAGGGATCAGCTGACTCACACACGCTGTTTACACCTAGTGCCAGGCCAGGCACTGTTACATGTGAGTGTAACTGCTATCACTGTTACATGTAAGTGTAACTGCTATCATTGCTGCTGTTTTTACTTTATTAAAAAATTACTACACTATGAGACTTTTATCCGTGTCTCCTGTGGAGTCATTTTTTACATTCTAGCCCTTTCCTGATTGGCCATTGGAGTGGACTTATGCCATTAGCAGAACCAATCTGGTGTTCTCAAACCGTTTTTTGACCGTCCTGTAAAAAGGGGTCAAACTGCTCTGGTGAGTGGCCATCTTCATACTGAGCACTCGTGGTGGAAGATCTAGAAGTTTTATCTCAGAGCATTCCATTTTGGTGTTGGGATTTATTTGTCACAGATCAGCTGCGGAGCTGATCTGTGTCATACCTTTACTGCTGTAGGTTGGCTGGCACCTGTTGTTCCACAAGCTTGTGTTCAGCTCTGGCTGCACTCAGCAGCTATGAGTGTCGCCGGCTTCACCTGTTGCTTAATATATCCTTCCTTCCTGCTACTTCCTGTCCAGCCCCCCATGTGCCTCACTATTTAAATTCCACTCAGACCAGTTTCTGGTTGCTTGAGCAACACTTGTTTCTGAGCACCCCTCCTGTAACCTGCTTACCTGACTTCTCGTGAACTGATCTCTTGTGTACCGAATCGGCTAGTTCTCCTGATTACGTTGTCTGCTGCCCGCCCCGACCTTGGCTTGCTATCCGCCTTTCCTTTTGCTCCATCCATCCATCCATTTATGTCTTCTGGTACTCTCCTCGTGAGCAGGGTGAACCTGGGGGTCGTGACCTGGGGTCAGCACGTAGCTAAGCTCAAACCCTCGTGAGGGGGTCCCTGGCAGAATACCAGCTGGCCCTTAGATTCCACACCCTGGGGGATCCCGTTTCACCTGCTCGCCTGTAGGCTCACAACAGTACCAGTGTGACATTATTCAATTATGGACTTGATGCTTGCTTATTTTTTCATTAATGTGCACATTTAAGTTTGATGCAGTGTTTTTCTTTGTGCCAGTTTTCCACATGAACATGTATAGCGCTTTATTCTTTACTTCATAATTCTACACAGTTTAGTGATTTGTTCGCTTTAAAGGAGGCAGCTGTTGTTATCCCCGAGAGGCGCCATTTTTTTGGTATATATTTTCGCAACAGAAATAAGGTACTGTGCACCAACTTAACAAATATTTCAGTTGTTTTTCAGATAGGATTACTTTATATCAATGTTTTTAATCCATTTGATTTTGGATTTATTGAAATCCTGGTATATGATATCCAAAATATGCAATTGCTTTGTCATCTGTATAATGCAGCTGATCATTGCTGTATCTCATTCTGATGTTGTCCTATAAACCTTGTTTTTATCAAGATGTACTTATTCTCTGAACAAAGATCCTTTTGATGTTGAACTTGAATTGTCTATGTAAGGATTCATTTCTTTGCATAACCTCAAGCTAAACCTTTGGAACAGATGCGAGGCCAAATGACAGGATTATACACTGAAAATGATTAATTGCTAGACAGCTTTGTACTGGAAGTGTAGACATATTGGATGGCTCTGATAAATCTCTATATTCTAAATGTGCATATTTTGCTATAATTCTTGTTATTTGCATCAAAATAGTGATGAATAACAGAGGAGTTACCTCTGTGTTTTGGTCTGTGCTTACAAAGACTTAAGGCTACATGTTTATCACTAGGAGTGAAGGAATCTTCCTGAGTTTGATCTGTAGTGAGTTTGTTGTACTCCATGAAACTTACCTTATCATTGAACCCCATAGATATCTATGCAAATCAATAAAAATGTTTGGCCATTTTTAAGGCTTATAGGTGAGGTGTTGGCAAATACGGGCATGGGGAGCTGGGCATTGCCATGGGACACCTTTATAGGAAAAATATCAAACCTTTCAATTAGATGCTTGGGAAATACCTGTAAACTGTATGTGGCATTATGGGACAGTACAATTTTTCAAGGACAGCGTAAGCAAACCTTCATTTTTGCATTACTTATATTGAATGTGCAATACATTTTTTAGCTTGGACTAAACAGTCGCATATTTCAGCTGCAATCCAGAACTGTAAAAAAAAAAAAAAAACCTACACAATAACAACCCCCCACGTATGGCATCTGAGCCTTAATTTTTTTTTTCAAGACCTTTTTACAGTAGCCCCTTTTATAAAATATAGTGGAAATTTCCTGACCTGGGTTGCACCAGAGTGACAGCTACCAAGCTGCGATTTCTTTTTTTTTTTTTTTTTTTTACTTGTTAATTTTTTGAATGTATTTTATGTTTGTGTGTTTATATTGTTAATTTAATATTTTTTTCAGACTTGCCTGGCCCATATATTGCCATAGGCTGCCCACCCTTCCATAATGCAGGAGGAAGAGCAGAGAGCAGCAAATACAAGGGAAAATTATATAGCCAAGGGAAAGAGCAGGCAGCAGCAAAACGTTAAGCATCTGCCACAAAAAAAAAAAAGTAAGTGTAAAAAGAGAGGTAAAGGTGTTGTTATTAATATTATTATACAGGATTTATATAGCGCCAACAAGTTGTGCAGCGCTTTACAACACAAGGGCAGACAAAGGTATGCATAAAAAGAGAGGTAAAGGTGCTGTTATTAATATTATTATACAGGATTTATATAGCGCCAACAATTTGTGCAGCGGTTTTCAACATGAGGGCAGACAGTACAGTTACAATACAATTTATTACAGGAGGAATCAGAGGGCTTTTTACTGAGGTTGTAGGTGGCAAGCCATGCCCTCTTACTCCTCCTTCAACTTCCCTTTCTCATATTCCACCACCTTCACCTGAACCTTCTTCTCCTCGTTCCCCCCCTTCAACTTCTTCCTCTATTCCCTTCAATCCCACCTGTCCTCCACCTTCTTGTTTTTTGTTTTGTTTTTCAAATCCTTAGGAGGTATAGATGGAAGTAAAGTAGTTGACAAAGCCTTTCTCTTCTTACTCCTCCCAGGCACAGAACATCCATTTGCCTACAAGTTTTTCTAACAAGCCCTATTCATCCTCCTCCTCTTCTTCAGCAAATCCTGCCAAAATTCCATAAACTGGCTATGAGAAGTCAACAGAATTGGAGGACACTGCTATCCCATAAGGTAAAGCTTCATTCTACAAAAAATGCCCATATCACATGCAAGGGAAATAAAAAAAAAAAAACAGTTTTGCTTGCACATGATTGGAGGATTGAAGTCAGCAGAGCTTCCCCTCATTTACTAAGCTCTGGAGCAACCAAGTTTACAGAGTGCAACTGCACTTGCAAAATGCACAGTCTGTTTGCCTTTAGCAAATCAACCCCAATGTCTTACATGTCCTCCATTTCAGCTAATAAAGCACATATTAAGCTAGAGTAGATGTTTCACAGGCTACAGTAGTTGGGGAATGACAGCTATGAATCTGGAATTGATACAATACTCATTGCTTCCAGGTTCATTCGTTGCGGTGGGGATTTGGGAATGGATGTTCCCCGATCACCTCTGGCTGTCAATGCTACAGCCATTTATCTTGGTTCCAGGCTCCCTGGAGGAATGGGAGAACCCAGGAAGCACTGACGACCCTATCAGGGATGGGGATGGGGAGGGTGGCTCTAAAATAAATACTAAGCTGCTATAACCACTTGATTACCAGATTTATTTTTATTTTTTTCACAACCAAAGAGTTTTATTGAAGCTCGTTACATGTAACAAGTAATAAATAAAAAAAAGCATACATAATACAGAATTAAACATCCAGGGCTCAGTTGTAGACAGAGTAAATAGGCAAAGGCCTAACAAATTACAAAGCCCGGATGATGATCAAGGGGTAATATGAGGCAAATAAATGCTGAACATATATTAAGGAAATGTAAGGGAAGTAGAACGGGATGGGTAAAGAGAATAGGAAAGAGGGGGGAGATAGGAGCGCAGTGAGTAGAGCATAGGGGGTACAGGTAATAGAGATACAATAACAATCCATCACATGTATATATTCTTTATGTTATGACTTAACTTCATCAAATGAGGTTCTACTAAAAAAAAAGTATGATCAGCCTAAGGTACATAGTAATTTATGTATTAAGCAACTGGAATTCAGGAGAGTATGAGAATAAGACCCAAGGTTGCCAGATTTCGTTAAAATTGGTGCTATTTTCTTTTTTCATGGCTGCAATTTCTTCCATTTTTCGCTGCCAGGAGGAGGTGTCTAGTGAGAGATTTTTTATATTTGCTTATGGTGAGAGTGTTAACGTTAATCAAGCAGGCTGCTGCTGTTAGATTTAGATTGGTTTCAGTTATGAATTGGACCCATTTTCTGATCTCATCCCAGTACTCTAGAATTTTTGGACACTCCCACCATATATGGAGGAAGGTGCCAATATCATGTTCACAACGCCAACATGCATCTGAGGCTGCGGTGGACCATCTCCCAGACCTCTGGGGTGTAATGTACCATTGGGTAAGGATTTTGTAAGAGATCTCTTGATAATTGGAGCTCAGGGAACATTTGTGTGTCATAATACATGCCTTCTCCCATTGGATTGTCGATATCTTAATTTTTAGGTCACTTTCCCATTTAGCCTTATGTTTCAAGTCATCTGTGTGCTGAGCCTGGTTTAACCAGGAATAGGCTAGAGAAGTGGTATGTGCTACTGAGGATCTCTTAAAGCAGAGAGTTTCAAGTGGAGACATTGGCATGCAGTATAATGACCTAAATTTGCTGTTGATCAAGAAATTTCTTAGTTGCAAGTAAAACCAGAGGCCCGGGAATGGTCCCCCCCCAATCTGCCTGCAATGCGTCCAAAGATTTGACCCTTGAGTCTGATAGGCATTGGGAGGTTGTGCATGGGTGTACATCCTTCAGATGTTGTCCCGGGATAAAATCAGGGTTATTGGTGACCGGGGTCAGAGGTCCAGGTATGGAGGCAATGTTGTGTTTGCCTACAATTTTGTGCCAGACCTGAAGAGTGTTTGATACTAAGGGGTGTGTCTGATTCCTGTCGGTTTTGGAGTGTAGTGTCCAAGGGTAGAACAGTAGGTTGTTTGGGGTCAAGTTTTGTTCCAGTTGGATCCAGTCTTTGTCCTGTCCATGGCAATGCCAGTCAAGTATCCTAGTAATGTGGGAGGCTTGGTGATATTTTTTTAAATCAGGCAGGCCTATTCCTCCTCTGTTTTTGGGGCGTGTCAGCAAGTTGAAATTAATTCTTGGTTTCTTGTTTGCCCATAGGAAACATCTCTGTGCTCTGAGGAGGCTTGTGAAAAAAGTCCCTGGGATTTTAATGGGAAGTGCGTTAAAGAGGTAGAGCAGTCTTGGGAGGACCGTCATTTTTAAAATTGAGGCTCTGCCGAACCACGAGAAGGTCTTAGAGGACCATACTCGTAGTTCTTTAATCAGTGAGTTAAATAGTGGCTTATAGTTGTATTGGTAAAGAGAATCTAAATTGTCAGTCAGGTGTATTCCTAGGTATTTCAATGTATTTTGTTCCCATCTATAATTGTAGTTGTCCTTCATTAAGTTTATTTGATCAGGAGGAAGAGTAATATTCAGGGCTTCAGATTTGGATTGGTTAATCTTGAAATTGGATATAAATCCAAACGTCTCAAAAATTATTTTTAAATTAGGGATGGATATATGCGGTTGTGATAGGAAAAATAATAGATCATCCGCATAAGCGGCAACTTTGTATTCTCTCTTTCCTATCTTAAAGCCCAAAATATCATCTACCAGGTTTATTTTCCTTATCAGGGGCTCCAGGGAGATGATGAAGAGAAGGGGGGAGAGCGGGCATCCCTGGCGTGTACCGTTGCGGATCCTAATGGGGTCAGAGAAGGTATTGTTGACTTTGATCTTTGCACGCGGGTTTCGATATAGGGCTGAGATCCATGAAAGCATATTTTCATTGAAGCCAATATGGGAGCATGTAGCCATCATATAGTCCCAAGAGACCCTATCGAAAGCCTTCTCAGCATCAGTAGAAAGCAATAGTCCTTTTGTTTTAGAGTTTTGGGAGAAGTATATTAAATTTAATGCTTTGGTGATGTTATCTCGTGCCTCTCTGCCCGGCATGAATCCTACTTGTTCTGGTCCTATAATTTTTGACAGTAGGGGTTTCAATCTGTTAGCTAATATTTTGGCCAAGAGTTTCAAATCAGTGTTCAATAGGGAGATGGATCTATAATTTGCACATTCTGTCTGGTCTTTATCCGGTTTGGGTATTACCGCAATGTGTGCCATGAGGAAGGATTCTGAGTTATGTTCAATTTTTAACCAAATAGTTAAATGTGGATCTAAGGGGCTTTATAAGTAAATGTGTGTAGGTTTTGTAGTACTGTGAAGTGAAACCGTCTGGTCCCGGGCTTTTCCCTGTTTTGAGGCCTTTGATCGCCTCTAAAATGTCTTCTGTGTCAATGGGTTCTTCTAGTTTTGCTGTGTCTTCCTTATTGAGCGTGGGAATTTTGCTATCCTTAAGGAATTCAGAGATTGTTTCTTGTTTCGTGGTTGTTAAATGTGGGGGCTTATGTTGTTCCGGAAGGTTATAGAGTTTTGAGTAAAACTTATGAAAAAGGTCAGCTATTTCAGTAGTCCTGTGTCTAGGGGTACCATCCTTGTCCCTTATAGCATGTGTGTGTCCTGCCATGGTAGTATCTTTTAGTGCTTTGGCTAGTAGTTTACCACTCTTATTTCTGTGCTCAAAGTAGATGCTTTTTTTGAAGAAGAGGGCCTTTCTAATTTTAAGGTCCAGTATAGATTTGAGGGCGGCCCTACAGCGCGTCAGCTCTTCTTCTACCTTGATGGAGAGTGATTGTTTCTGTTGTGATTCCAATGTAGCTATTTGCGAGGACAGTTTAGTTATTTCTTTCTCCCTCTCTTTCTTTTTCCTGGCGCCCCATCTCATAAGTTCTCCCCTTATCACACTTTTGTGAGCTTCCCAGTTATTTAGGGGGTTAGTATCTGCGTCTATATTGGCTTTAAAGTATTCATTAATTGCTCTGTGAATATCGTCTTTTATGGTCTGGTCAGTCAGGAGTGATGCATTGAGTCTCCAATTAAAAGTGGTTCGTTTTGGAGGGTCGAATTTCAGTGAAATAGCTGTGAGGGCGTGGTCTGATAGGGAGATTATACCTATTTCAGCCTTATGTAAGGCGCACAAATCCCTTTGCGAGATCAGAATCAAGTCAATTTGTGAATATCGTTTATGTGGAGGGGAGAAAAAGGTATAATCTCTCCCAGTGGTGTGTATAGATCTCCAGGTATCTACTAAAGATAAGGATCTCAAGAGTAATTTGATTCGCTTGAGGATCCTATATGTTACAGCTGTGTGTCCCGTAGAAGTGTCCTTGAGGGGGGAGAGGGGAATATTGAAATCTCCTCCCAAGATGATACAACCCTCAGCAAACCATTTTAGCTCGTCAATTATCTTATGACAGAATGAGATGTGGGACGAGTGTGACAAGGGAACCTGCCCAATCACCTTTGAGGAAGAGGAAGCGACCCTCGGGGTCTGCGGGGAGTTGTTTAACTTCAAAGGGGGAATCTTTGTTAATCAATATAGAAACTCCTTTTGTTTTGGCTAGAGGGGTTGTGGCATGGTACATTTTTGTAAACATGTTATCAGTGAATGTAGGGATATGTTTGCTCTTGAAATGGGTTTCCTGTAGGAAAACTACAGAAGGGCGGGCTTTTTTAAGTTCTCTTAGCAATTTAGATCTCTTCTCAGGGTTTTGAGGCCGTTGACATTGTGGGATATCAGGGTCGGAGATTTCCCTAGATGAGTATATGCCATGGTCTAATTTGTGTGGTTACGTATCATGCGATTGGGATTCGCGTCAAGGAGCTTGTGTTTAGAGCAATATCTTGCTATTAGATAGGGTATGGATAGGATATGGAAGGGGGTAGGGGTAGTAAAAAGGAAAGGGGGGTGAACAGGTAGGGGAGGTTGAGTGGGTGCTCAAGTTACACCTAGAAGGTGAAGAGCAAATAAGTTGTCTTTGAAACGAGACGTTAATGTCAACTCTGAGGGGTAAGTGGGAGGCGCAACAGAACAAATTTGGCAGTGAGATGGTGATTACCAAGAATGTATCACTAAAGTGTGTTGCGTGTGAGGTTGTATCTCATAGAAAATGGAGACAAAACTGGGAGACCTGGGAAAGTGAGCCTCAAAAAATTGTAATGTAATCTTAAACCGTTAACTTTAAAATAGTAACAACGTTCAAGGGAGGAGAGAAGGGAAAATACAAAAAAAAAAAAAAAAAACAGAGGGGGGATGGAGAGGGGGGGGGTAGTTCCCCGCAATTCTACTAAGTTAGCTGGAGTAGATCTTGCCTTACGTGATATGTATAATGAGAATCTATAGACAATAACATCATGAGTAGGTCTTGTCCCCTCTCTCACCTGGTACATGCATCATGTTGCACCACGCAGGACAAACAGGGAAGATATCCTATAGGCCTAGATAAATGCTTATGCAGGTTGACACAGCACAAAACGAATAACATATACAAGACCTTCAACTATCAAAAAAAAAACAAAAAAAACCCCAGTGATCTCAGGTAAGTGGTTGCAAATTGACAGGTTACTTTAAGCCGGTGTGAGAAAAAGTCTGCCTCCACCGGTAATTACTGTCACATGTGGAGCTGACAAGGTATGTGAGGGCCTTCGGTGTCCAGGTGACAAAGCATATGTTTCCAGATGTAAGTTTTTGTTCCCCCTCGCTTGTCTAGGCAGCGCACTCTCGTTACATCTTCAATGTGGTTAGTTAGTATACTCACAGTTCTGAGGTATGGAGAGAGCAGATGTGGGTAGGAACTTCGCAGTCGTCTGATCCCGGTCTTTCACTCGCCCTGCCCCCAGGTGGAAAATTATGCAAATTAAACCATATCAAAATCTGTATAATTAGCCACCCGTGAGATCCTATTCATAAGTCTTCAAACATTGTGAGTACCGTGAACTTAGATTGCAAGATTTAAGTAGGCACTTAGGGTCAAGAGATCTGATACCCCCTCTCCTATATCTGTGGAAAAAAGAGTTAGTTGGACGTTGTGGAGAGTTCCAAGAGGTCATCTTCGTGAGCGTGCCACCTGTGCTCACCTGTCCTACTTTTGATCTTAGAGGGGAGTGCAAATATCTCACGGGAAACAAACCGAGGTACATTTTCCGTTGGAGTAAAGGAGGTATCTTTATACAAAATAACAACCAAACAAACAAACTCGACTCCCGTACGGAAATTTAAATCTAAAGTTTCCTGTTACCGATTCTTTACTGAAAGTCTGTGATTTTCGTGATGCTAAAAAAGAAAAAGAAAAAAAAAGAAAAAGGGGGGTAATTTCCCCCTCTCCATTCATCCTCCTCCCTTGCGCCCATGAATTCCGTAGAAGTGAATATTGGGTTGTTTACTTGAGCCTAGGACTTTTAGCTCCTTTGGAGAAAGAGGGAGAATCAAAATTGCTCCTGTTGGCGTTTTTGCGGTAAGGCCCTTGTTGGAAAGGAGAGCGGGTGGGTGTTGATCCAGATCCAAATTGGTACAGTAGGTGCCGCCGATATTGTGTCAATCTCGCCGCTTCTAGCGGCGAGATTGACACCCTATGAGCTCCGTCGCGAGAGCCAGCGCCGAGCTGTCTCGTCATCGGGAAAGGAAAAATGTTCCTTTCACGATGAGCGACACGCATTGCCGATAGACGGAGATCCGACGTGGATTCCCTCCAATACCAGGCACTGCGTTTGGTATGAATCCTGAGCGGGAACTCCACGCCAATTTTTAAAGAAAAAAACGGCGTGGGTTCCCCCTCCAGGAGCATACCAGGCCCTTGGGTCTGGTCTGGATTTGAAGGGGAAACCCTACGCCGAAAAAACGTCGTGGGGGTCCCCCTCAAAATCCAAACCAGACCCTTATCCGAGCACGCAACCTGGCAGGCCGCAGCGGAAGAGGGGGGACGAGAGAGCGGCCCCCCTCCCTCCTGAACCGTACCAGGCCGCATGCCCTCAACATGGGGGGGTTTGGTGCTTCGGGGCAGGGGGGCGACCTGCAGCCTCCCCACCCCAGAGCACCCTGTCACTTCCTCTCGCAGTAATGCTAAATCTTCGGTCCGCAGAGATTTATATAGACTTCTCATGACGTCACAGTCACATGCTCCGGGGCCCCCCGGAGCATGTGACTGTGACGTCATGGGAACATGTGACTGTGACGTCATGAGAAGCCTATATAAATCTCTGCGGACCGAAGATTTAGCATTACTGCGAGAGGAAGCGACGAGTCAACATCGAGGAGGAGAAGAGGGAAGAAGACGCCGACGGCGATTACGGGCAGACCGGCCCCTCCACTAGCAAAAGAGCTGCAAGAAGATAGTGGAGGGGCCGGCAGAAGGACAACGGAGAACCGGACGAGACGACGGGGAAGACCGGGCCTCCGCTAGCAAAAGAGCTGAAAGAAGATAGCGGAGGCCCGGCAGAAGAAAGAAAGAACCGGAGAGAAGAAGAGGGAAGAAGGCAACGGAGAAGACCGGGCCCCGCTAGCAAAAGAGCTGGAAGAAGATAGCAGTGGCCCGGCAGAAGAAAGAACCGGAGAGCGCGGCGACGACACTGGAGACCCCCGAAGACGGAAGAGACCCCCGGAGCTGTGCAATAAAATACTTTAAAAAGCTGTGTGTTTTTTTTTATTGCCATTTTTTTCCACCAGGTGAATGGGTAGGGGTACGATGTACCCCATACTCATTCACATAGGGTGGTGGGACGGCATCTGGGGGCCCCCTTATTAAAGGGGGCTCCCAGATTCCGATAAGCCCCCCGCCCGCAGACCCCGACAACCAACGGCCAGGGTTGTCGGGAAGAGGCCCTGTCCTCATCAACATGGGGACAGGGTGCTCTGGGGTGGGGGGGCCGCAGGTCGCCCCCCTGCCACAGAGCACCAAACCCCCCATGTTGAGGGCATGCGGCCTGGCACGGTTCAGGAGGGAGGGGGCCATCTCTCGTCCCCCCCTCTTCCCCTGCGGCCTGCCAGGTTGCGTGCTCGGATAAGGGTCTGGTTTGGATTTTGAGGGGGACCCCCACGCCGTTTTTTCGACGTAGGGTTTCCCCTTCAAATCCAGGCCAGACCCAAGGGCCTGGTATGCTCCTGGAGGGGGAACCCACGCCGGTTTTTTCTTTAAAAATTGGCGTGGAGTTCCCGCTCAGGATTCATACCAAACGCAGTGCCTGGTATTGGCGGGAATCCACGTCGGATCCCCGCTCAATACAGTGCCGCGTCTCCTCACTATTGCAGCGAGCGCGACATGTTTCGCCACCCTGTCACCGAGATGTCAGCACCCCTGTCGCCGAGAATCTCCGCGATAGGATCGCAATGAATATACAATGTCGGCGGCACCTACTGTAGTTGTTGATTTTCGGCGGTAGTAGAAATTCCGCATACCAATCAGGGAGATCGATTGGGGCTATTTGTAGGTTTTCACAGAATTTTTTTAAATCTTCAGGGATTTTAAGCAAGTGTTGTTTGCCCATATAAGAGGCTTGTAGTGCAAATGGAAATTTCCATCTATAATTAATGCCTTTTCCTCTTAGGACTTCCAGCAGCGGTCTCAATGCTCTTCTGTTCTTCAGAGTAATTGGTGACAGGTCTTGAAACAGTTGTACTGTGGACTCATTGAATATGATTTGGTCATTGGATCTTGCTTTCTGGAGGACATCTTCCTTCAGGCTAAAGTTGGGTAAGCAACATATGATGTCCCTAGGTGGGTTTCCATCCGGTGCTTTAGGCCGTAGGGCCCTGTGAGCTCTGTCAAATTCTATGGGAGATTGTTCAGGTCTGTCCAGAAGGTTATTGAAGATGGAAGTCAATGCCGGTTTGATTTGGTCCGGGAGGATGGTCTCAGGAACACCTCTAATTCTTATATTATGTCTCCTTCCTCTATTATCCAAGTCTTCCAAATGTCTATTCATTTCAATCAAGTGTTGGGAGTGGGAGGCAGTGATGTTATCCAGTCTGACCAGTGCCCTGTCTCTCCTTTTCCCTGCACATTCCGTTACAGCCATTTGTTCGGATAGCCTAAGCAGCTCCGTTTTAATGTCCGTAATGGCGGAGGTGAATGATCTTTTGATGTCCGCAGCTATGTCTGTCATGGTGGCATAGGTCAAAGGTCTGTCACTGTCATCATGATTCACTGCTGAGTCCTCAGATGGCGGAAGGGACACTTCGTTGTCCTCTAATTCTTCCTCCATGTTTTGCCTGTGCGGTGTCGCCCCACTATATTTGTATTTGTTCAGGTTTGTTGATGATACCCTTCTTTTGGGGGTAGTCAGGGAGCAGAGAACGTGGTTATGTGTCCCCTTTTTAATTTGTGTGGACATAATCACTTTGCACACGGTTCGTTTTCAGGCCCAGGTCTCACAGCAGCTCAGGTTTCACTCACACATCTGCCATCAGCTCTGCGCGCCAAGCCAATATCCCTAAATCCTTAAAGAGGATGTTCGAAAGCAGATCTGTCATGCTTAAGTATAGTCACAGTAGTAGGGGGGGCTGGTGCGGTGTGTGCGTTAGTTGTAATGAGGGAGGAATGACCGCTGCATCAAGTTGCAGAGGCCTGGCTGCAGCCTAGCAGAAAAGGTCCATATTACTTTAGTCTGTGTGTCCCCACTAGTGTGTATGGCAGATTGTTTCTGCAGTACAATGGCTTAGTGAGGGAAGACAGGGGTAGCTATGTCTCTATTGCAGCCGGGCCAAGGGTGTAGCAAGATGGCCGCCGTACCAGACCACAGTGACAGGGTTATCAGCCAGCTGGTCAGTCAATATGATCTGTGGTCCAGATCGCCTCACCTGTGGTTGGATACAACAATCCTTCCTCTCTTTGGGGGATCCAGGTCACTTCAGGGCTGGGTATGGTGTCCTTGCCGGGTCCCGGGTGTAGCAAGATGGCCGCTGCACATTGCGGGAGGATGCCACCGGTCCTATTCATGTATTTCACCCTCCGCTTGGCTCCTGTTCTTGCCTTGGGCTAGGGCATCCACTCGTACTGTGGTCCGGAGGCACCACCGGGTGGTCTGCGGAGCTGAAGACCGCCGCTCGGAGGATTCGGAACAGTCACAGGCCTCAAGATGGCGGCGGCGCGGTGATGGTTGGAGTCGGCCGTAGGCCTGAGGCCCGGGTTAACAATCCTCCAGACCTCTCAATTCCTGATATCAGCGCCTCTTTAGCGTGCTAGTAGCAGGGCAGTGTATCGTCCTGGCTCGGATCCCTGTCGATACCGCCGGATGGCAGAGGATTAGGGCTCAGGCTGCGGAGCTCAGCCAGAACACGTCCTTCTCCTTTCGCCGCCGGACACGCCCCCGAGAAAGTTTATAAAAATGCCTTGGTAGTTGCAGGCAGCTCCCAAACTACATGATTGTTGACTACATCGAAATACAAGGAGGAAGAACAGTCCCGGCGGAGACTAGCGACGGTACTGCTGTCTCGGGGAGAGGCCTGGAGACCTGCCTAGAGGGGGATTTACCAGAAAATGAAAGCCCATTTTTTTCTGAACAAAACAAAGTATCGTTCGTCTGAACTCACTAAGTTGTCATAAAAATATGTACATGTAGCACCAACCCCTTTTAGCCACCCAGCAGAGCATTTCTCCCCGACCGCACTGCTCATTGCTCCCTTTTCTGCTTCTATGGACAGCAGAAAGAGAGGATAGCAAATAGGAAGATTTTAAATGGCTGCCGCTGCAGCTAAGGGACTATGCCCACCCCTAGCAATGGGGCAAAGAAATTCCAATTGGCCACACCATGGCAGAAGGCACACCTACCCATCACATTCAGAACTGTGGGGTATTGAACCAAGACTCATGTGTAGGCAGCAGGGTGTCTTTGCTACCAGGACTGAGGCTGCTGCTGTATAGGATGCTGCTGAGAGCTCTGAGGCTGCTGCAGGGGACAATATTGCACTGGTAGCACAGAGACAGAGAGAGATGATGGGTGCTGTGCCAGGACTGAACTGTGCTATGGGAGAGAGCTGAAGAGACCAGGTGTTCTTGTGCTGCTACCTTTCCAGACTGCTGTTAGAAAGCACATGCTGTTGCATTGCCACTGTTCCAGGCTGCTTCCAGAGAGAGAGAGAGAGCTGGGGGTCCAAGAGGCTGCTGACCATGACTTTGCTGCTGCGTTTATTGCTACTATTCCAGTGTTACTGTGGAGAGAACAAGAGGTGAAGACAGTTAAGGTTGACCCAAAGCATGGCAGGCTACTTTTCTGTACCTGTTCCTATTGGACATAGACAGCAAATAAATAATTTCTTCTAGTCAGTTCAGAAGTACCTGTATAAATAAATAATAAACATAATTATAAACAATAATATTTAAGGAACCAGCAGTAAACAATCTGGGTGTTAAGGAGCAGGCGGCTGTAGCATCCTTAACAACCGATGAGTCATCAGCTCTCAGCAGGGTTGCTGGCAATTAAATCAGGTAAAAAATGGCGTGGGGTCCTCCCCCAAATCCATTTAGGCCCTTCGGGTCTGGCATGGATTTAAAGGCAACCCCCATGCCAATTTTTTTTTTTTTTAAATAGCATAGGGTCCTCCCCAAAATCCATACCGGACCCTTATCCGAGCATGCAGTCTGGCAGGCCACATGCCCTCAACATGGGGGGGGGGTGCTTTGGCGCAGACCCCCCCAAAGCACGTTATCTCCATGTTAATGGGGACAAGGGCCTCTTCCCCACAACCCTGACCAGTGGTTGCGGAGGTCTGCGGGCGGGGGGTTTATCGGAATCTGGAAGACCCCTTTAACAAGGGACCCAGATCATGCCCCCCAACATAGTACCCCAACTCATTCACCAAAATAAATGGCGTAGTGTAAAAAAAGACATTAGACAGTTTTTGACAAGTCCTTTATTTAACCACTTGCCGAGCGGCTCATGCTGATATACGTCAGCAAAATGGCACGGGTGCGCAAAACAACGTATGGGTACATTGTATGGGAACCTAATGTGCGTGGCCGGCGGGCGTAATCGCCGCCGCTCCACCTGTGATCGCGGGCATGAGAGCCAGAATGGGGATTTGTGTGTGTAAACACACAAATCCCTGTTCTGTCAGGGGAGAGGAGACAGATCGTTTGTTCCTAGTAAGTAGGAACAGCGATATGTCTCCTCCCCCAGTCAGTCACATCCCCATACAGTAAGAAACACTAACTAGGGAACAGATTTAACCCTGTTAACCCCTTCCCTACCAGTGACATTTACACAGTAATCGGTGCATTTTTATAGACCTGATCGCTGTATAAATGTCAATGGTCACAAAAATGTGTCAAAAGTGTCCGATCAGTCCGCTGCAATGTCGCAGTACCGTTAAAAATCGCAAATCACCGCCATTACTAGTAGATGCTATAACTTTTGCGCAAACCAATCAATATACGCTTATTGCGATTTTTTTTACCAAAAATATGTAGAAGAATATATATTGACCAAAACTGATGAAGAAATTTGTTTTTTAAAAATATTTTTGGGGATATTTATTATAACAAAAAGTAAAAAATATTGTTTTTTTTTTCAAAATTTACGCATTTTTTTTGTTTATAGCGCAAAAAATAAAAAACGCAGAGGTGATCAAATACCACCAAATGAAAGCTCTATTTGTGGGGAAAAAAGGACACAAATTTTGTTTTGGCTACAGCATTGCATGACTGTAATTACCATTTAAAGCGACGCAGTGCCAAATTGTAAAAAGTGCTCTGGTCAGGAAGGGGGTAAAATCTTCCGGGGACTGAAGTGGTTAAAAAATAAAACGAAAAAAAAAATTCCCTGATGTAAATCTATTGTCAATCTTGACGCCCATCCCCAACGTCGACCCAAAAGAAGGAGAAAAAAAGCTCTGCTGGCATTGAAGGCTCATGTTGTCTGCAAGCTCCACCACCTGACAGTTCTTAAATAACTAGGGGGCAGGGCCATCCAATGACATCAATGGTGATCCCGCCTCCCTTGTGATGTCATCGGCCAGGGGGATGCTGGGTCGATGGCATCACAAGGGGATGGGGTCACCTTCACCTTCTTTTTTCGGGTCAGCGGTGGCGATGGGCATTGTGATTGATGATGGGGGCTCCCTTCAAAACCCATACCAGACCCAAAGGGTTTATATGTATATTGCAACACTGACAACTAGAAGCAGATGAAGACTGAACTGATCCCGTGCGCTGCCAAATGTGGCCGAATGCGGCCGAGTGTGGCCGAGTCCTGCCAAGTGCCATAGCAGGTCCCGCCTTCTGGAGCCTGCACAACGCCTATGATGGACATCCCACTGGTCCAATTCCATGACCACGGGATGTGTGACGTCCATCATAGGCGCTGCAGGCTCAAGAAGGCGGGAATTACAATGCGGCTGCTGCGCCACATCCCCGCTTGGCGCTCGGGTGGGTGGCTCTCCTCTCCTCCCCTCCTTGGCTCTCCTCTCCAGGCTGTCCTCCAGGCTCCTCGGCTCTCCTCCCCTCCAGTCTCCTCAGCTCTCCTCCCCTCCAGGCTCCTCGGCTCTCCTCTCCTCCTCGGCTCTCCTCCTCTGACGACTGACGGAATGACTGACTGCCTGCTGTGACACCGCTGAGCTGAGGTAGGTCAGACAGTGTAATGTGTATGTAAATGTCAGTGTATGTAGGTCAGTGTAGGTAGGTCAGTGTATATAGGTCACTACCGTCAGTGTAGGTAGGTCAATGTAGGTAGGTCAGTGTATGTAGGTCAGTGTAGGTAGGTCAGTGTATGTAGGTCAGGTAGGTCGGTCAGGTGGGTCAGTGTAGGTCAGGTAGGTCAGTGTATGTAGGTCAAGAAGGTCAGTGTATGTCAGGTAGGTCAGTGTATGTAGGTCACTACCATCAGTGTATGTAGGTCAGGTAAGTCAGTGTATGTAGGTCAGTGTATGTAGGTCACTACCGTCAATGTATGTAGGTCAGGTAGGTCAGTGTATGTAAGTCACTACCGTCAGTGTATGTAGGTCAGCTAGGTCAGTGTATGTAGGTCAGTGTATGTAGATCACTACCGTCAATGTATGTAGGTCAGGTAGGTCAGTGTATGTAGGTCACTACCATCAATTTATGTAGGTCAGGTAGGTCAGTGTATGTAGGTCAGGTGGGTCAGTGTATGTCAGGTAGGTCAGTGTATGTAGGTCACTACCATCAGTGTATGTAGGTCAGGTAGGTCACTGGCCAGCCCAAAAAAAAGCCTGCATCACATACACCATCCCCCCCCCCCTCCCGGTTTCCGGCCTTGGACTTCGGGCTGAAGCCCCTGGTCTTTTTGCCACCTAGCAACGCCCCTGGATCAAAGGCTTGAAATATATCACTCTGTGTGTAATGAATCTATATAATATATGAGTTTCACCTTTTGAATTAAATTACTGCAATAAAATAACTTTTTGATGATATTCTAATTTTTTGAGATACACCTGTATATACAGTGCCTTGCAAAAGTATTCGGCCCCCTTGAACTTTTCATCCTTTTGCCACATTTCAGGCTTCAAACATAAAGATATAACATTTTTATTTTTTGTGAAGAATCACCAACAAGTGGGACACAATTGTGAAGTGGAACGAAATCTATTGGATATTTTAAACTTTTTTAGCAAATAAAAAACTGAAAAGTGGTGCGTGCAAAATTATTCGGCCCCTTTACTTTCAGTGCAGCAAACTCACTCCAGAAGTTCAGCGAGGATCTCTTAATGATCCAATGTTGTCCTAAATGACTGATGGTGATAAATAGGGATGAGCTTCGAGTTCGAGTCGAACTCATGTTCGACTCGAACATTGCCTGTTCGCCCGTTCGCCGAACAACGAACAAATTGGGGTGTTCGCGGCAAATTCGAAAAATCTATGGGAGAAATCTAAAGTGCTAATTATAAAGGCTTATATGCAAGTTATTGTCCTAAAAAGTGTTTGGGGACCCGGGTCCTGCCCCAGGGGACATGTATCAATGCAAAAAGAAGTTTTAAAAACGGCCGTTTTTTCGGGAGCAGTGATTTTAATAATGCTTAAAATGAAAAAATAAAAGTGAAATATTCCTTTAAATTTCGTACCTGGGGGGTGTGTATGATGTGCATGTAAAGTGGCGCATGTTTCCCGTGCTTAGAACTGTCCCTGCAAAAAGTGTCATTTTTGAAAGAAAAAAATGCATTTAAAACTGACTCGCGGCTATTAATGAATTGTCGGCTCCCGGCAATACATACAAAAGTCATTGAGAAAAAAAAAAAAAAAAAGCGTGGGGGTTCCCCAGAATTCAATTACCAGGCCCTTCAGGTCTGGAATGGATATTAAGGGGAACCCCGCCGCAAATAAAAAAAAAATTGACGTGGGGTTCCCCCAAATATCCATTCCAGGCCCTTCAGATCTGGCATGGATTTTAAGGGGAACTCCACCCCAAATTAAAAAAAAAATGGCGTGGAGTCCCCCTAAAAATCCATACCAGACCCCTTATCCGAGCATGCAACCTGGCCGGCCGCAGGGGAAAAGGGGGGGACGAGAGAGCGGCCCCCCCTCCCTCCTGAACCGTACCAAGCCACATGCCCTCAACATGGGGAGGATGTCCCCATGTTGATGGGGACAAGGGCCTCATCCCCACAACCCTTGCCCGGTGGTTGTGGGGGTCTGCGGGCGGGGGGCTTATCGGAATCTGGAAGACCCCTTTAACAAAGAGGACCCCCAGATCCCGGCCCCCCCCTATGTGAATTGGTAAGGGGTACATTGTACCCCTACCATTTCAAGAAGACAGTGTCAAAAAATGTAAATAAAAACACACAAACACCTTGAAAAAGTCCTTTATTTAAAAAAATTAAAAAAAAACATTCCAGCGGTGAAATCCAGTGTCCCGCGGCGATCCCGATGTCCAGCGCTGTCCGTCATTGGTTGTGCCTGAGCGGACCTGATGGGGAACTCCCTCTCAGTATTTTAAATGTATAGACCCGCCCCTTCTAAAGTTCCCCATCAGGTCCGCTCAGCGGACCAGATGCGGAACATGAGAAGGGGCGGGTCTATACATGTATTACCAAAGTGAGAGCAGTTCCCCATCAGGTCCGCCTCCTCGGTATGTCGGACCGGCTACGTCATTGGCCTGAGCGGGGAACTTCCTTCACTGTGTAATTTAAATTTACATAGTGAAGGAAGTTCCCCGCTCAAGCCAATGACGTAGGCGGGTCCGACATACCGAGGGGGCGGACCTGATGGGGAACTGCTCTCACTTTGGTAATACATGTATAGACCCGCCCCTTCTCATGTTCCGCATCTCGTCCGCTGAGCGGACCTGATGGGGAACTTTAGAAGGGGCGGGTCTATACATTTAAAATACTGAGAGGGAGTTCCCCATCAGGTCCGCTCAGGCACAACCAATGAAGGACAGCGCTGGACATCGGGATCGCCGCGGGACACTGGATTTCACCGCTGGAATGTTTATTTATTTATTTTTTTAAATAAAGGACTTTTTCAAGGTGTTTGTGTGTTTTTTTAAACATTTTTTTTACGCTTTCTTCGTGAAATGGTAGGGGTACAATGTACCCCTTACCAATTCACATAGGGGGGGGGGCGGGATCTGGGGGTCCCCTTTGTTAAAGGGGTCTTCCAGATTCCGATAAGCCCCCCGCCCGCAGACCCCCACAACCACCGGGCAAGGGTTGTGGGGATGAGGCCCTTGTCCCCATCAACATGGGGACATCCTCCCCATGTTGAGGGCATGTGGCTTGGTACGGTTCAGGAGGGAGGGGGGGCCGCTCTCTCGTCCCCCCCTTTTCCCCTGCGGCCGGCCAGGTTGCGTGCTCGGATAAGGGGTCTGGTATGGATTTTTAGGGGGACTCCACGCCATTTTTTTTTTAAACTTGGGGTGGAGTTCCCCTTAAAATCCATGCCAGATCTGAAGGGCCTGGTAATTGAATTCTGGGGAACCCCCACGCTTTTTTTTTTTTTTTTCTCAATGACTTTTGTATGTATTGCCGGGAGCCGACAATTCATTAATAGCCGCGAGTCAGTTTTAAATGCATTTTTTTTCTTTCAAAAATGACATTTTTTGCAGGGACAGTTCTAAGCACGGGAAACATGCGCCACTTTACATGCACATCATACACACCCCCCAGGTACGAAATTTAAAGGAATATTTCACTTTTATTTTTTCATTTTAAGCATTATTAAAATCACTGCTCCCGAAAAAACGGCCGTTTTTAAAACTTCTTTTTGCATTGATACATGTCCCCTGGGGCAGGACCCAGGTCCCCAAACACTTTTTAGGACAATAACTTGCATATTAGCCTTTATAATTAACACTTTAGATTTCGAACGTTCGAGTCCATTGTATTTAATAGGGTTCTAAAGTTTACACGAACATTTTGTCTGTTCGCAGGTTCTGGTGCGAACCGAACAGGGGGGTGTTCGGCTCATCCCTGGTGATAAATAGAATCCACCTGTGTGTAATCAAGTCTCTGTATAAATGCACCTGCTCTGTGATAGTCTCAGGGTTCTGTTGAAAGCGCAGAGAGCATCATGAAGACCAAGGAACACACCAGGCAGGTCCGTAATACTGTTGTGGAGAAGTTTAAAGCCGGATTTGGATACAAAAAGATTTCCCAAGCTTTAAACATCCCAAGGAGCACTGTGCAAGCGATCATTTTGAAATGGAAGGAGTATCAGACCACTGCAAATCTACCAAGACCTGGCTGTCCCTCTAAACTTTCAGCTCAGACAAGGAGAAGACTGATCAGAGATGCAGCCAAGAGGCCCATGATCACTCTGGATGAACTGCAGAGAACTACAGCTGAGGTGGGAGAGTCTGTCCACAGGACAACAATCAGTCGTACACTGCACAAATCTGGCCTTTATGGAAGAGTGACAAGAAGAAAGCCATTTCTCAAAGATATCCATAAAAAGTCTCGTCTAAAGTTTGCCACAAGCCACCTGGGAGACACACCAAACATGTGGAAGAAGGTGCTCTGGTCCGATGAAACCAAAATCTAACTTTTTGGCCACAATGCAAAACGATATGTTTGGCGTAAAAGCAACACAGCTCATCACCCTCAACACACCATCCCCACTGTCAAACATGGTGGTGGCAGCATCATGGTTTGGGCCTGCTTTTCTTCAGCAGGGACAGGGAAGATGGTTAAAATTGAGGGGAAGATGGATGCAGCCAAATACAGGACCATTCTGGATGAAAACCTGTTGGAGTCTGCAAAAGACCTGAGACTAGGACGGAGATTTATCTTCTAACAAGACAATGATCCCAAACATACAGCAAAATCTACAAAGGAATGGTTCACAAATAAACGTATCCAGGTGTTAGAATGGCCAAGTCAAAGTCCAGACCTGAATCCAATCGAGAATCTGTGGAAAGAGCTGAAAACTGCTGTTCACAAATGCTCTCCATCCAACCTCACTGAGCTCGAGCTGTTTTGCAAGGAAGAATGGGCAAGAATTTCAGTCTCTCGATGTGCAAAACTGATAGAGACATACCCCAAGCGACTTGCAGCTGTAATCGCAGCAAAAGGTGGCTCTACAAAGTATTAACGCAAGGGGGCCGAATAATTTTTCATGCCCCACTTTTCATTTTTTTCTTAGTTAAAAAAGTTTCAAAAATCCAATAGATTTCGTTCCACTTCACAATTGTGTCCCACTTGTTGGTGATTCTTCACAAAAAATTTAAATTTTATATCTTTATGTTTGAAGCCTGAAATGTGGCAAAAGGATGAAAAGTTCAAGGGGGCCGAATACTTTCGCAAGGCACTGTACATACGCACGTTTACGTCCGTATGTGTGTGCATATGCAAGGTCTTTACATTATATTTGACTCATATCAAAAACATCAGTAAATTATTATGTTCCTACTTAGAAGGATTGATTTACTAAAGGTAAATAGACTGTTCAATGGGCTGGGAATTTTCCCCAGAGATTACTGAGTGTGGTTTAATTTCACATTGCAAAGGACAATCATGTGAAAGAGAAAAACAAATAGGCATTTTTGCTTGCACGTGATTGGATGATGGAAGTCAGCAGATCTTCATCCCATTTAATAAGCTCTTGCAAAGTGCAACTTCCATTGCAAAGTGAACATTCTATTTGTCTTTAGTAAATCAACCCCATAGTGTCTGGAACTTTTACATATACAGTACACAGTCTGTTCACTGGATTTTTTGTCTTATATATGTTTGCATAGTCATGGAGGTTTTTACCATACAGGTTAGACAGTTCAGTGATTTATTTAACCACTTCAGCCCCGGAAGGATTTACCCCCATAACCGCCCTGGCGGTAATCCCGAGTCTGGCTCGAGGTGAGTTTTTCATGCTAAGAGCGGTAACCCCGAGCCAGACTCGGGATTGCATTGCAGGATACAGGGAAGTTACTTACCTTGTTCCCTGGATCCTGCGATGTCCTCCCGCAATGTGTGCGCGCCGTGTCTCGCCCGATCCACACTGCCGAGTGCCGAGCTCCGTTCCCTGCGACGTTGCGGCGCACGGGGACGGAGTTTGGCGCCAAATTCAAAAAGTGAATAACACAGTATAGATACAGTATACTGTAATATTACAGATTAAAGTGCTGTATCAAATAATTACACATCCCCTTTGTCCCTAGTGGTCTGTCCAGTGCCCTGCATGCACTTTTATATTATAAAAACTTTTCTTTCTGCCTGGAAACTGGAGATTGTCCATGGCAACCAAAAAGTGTCCCTTTATGTCAAAAGTGGTTTTAGACCAGCTAGAAAACAGCGATAATAAACTAGAATCACTTGCAGAATTGAGCGATAGCGATTTGTGGGGAAATTCATCATCAAACACTAAATCTAATGACAGCGACAATTCTGCAACTGAGCAAATTTCAGTGTTTTTGATTTGATTACATTATTGAATAATTTTTATTATAATTACATTACTATTTGTTATAATTATTTATAGTTATTTATTATATTATAATTTATGATTTTGTGCTTCAAACTTTATCATACCCGGGATGTCTATTATGCCGCGTACACATGATCGGTTTTTCTGATGAAAATAGACCGATGGACTTTTTTCATCGGACAACAGATCGTGTGTGGGCCCCATCGGTCTTTTTTCTATCGGTATAAAAAAATAGAACATGTTTTAAATTTTACCGATGGAAAAAAAAAACGATAGCAAATTCCGATAGTCTGTGGGGAACTCCATCGGAGAAAAAACCCACGCATGCTCAGAATCAAGTCGACGCATGCTCAGAAGCGTTGAACTTCATTTTTCTCGGCTCTTCGGAGTATTTTACGTCACGGCGTTTGGGACGGTCGGATTTTTGACTGATGGTGTGTAGGCAAGACTGATGGAAGTCAGCTTCATCGGATTTCCGATGGAAAAATCCATCGGATTTTATTCCATCGGAAATCCGATCGTGTGTACAGGGCATTAGACTCTTGTTTGGTCAGGTTTAAGTAAGTAATTACTAAGATTGGCAGGCCTACTAATACATAACACCAAATTTCCATGCAAAATAATTGTACCGCTTTTGGTACATAATTCCAGACAGAATCATACCGCCAGGGAGGTTAAAGACCAGGCCATTTTGTGCGATACAGCACTGTATTGCTTTAACTGACAATTGCGCGGTCATGCAACGTTGTACACAAATACAATTTATGTCCTTTTTTTCCCACAAATAGAGCTTTCTTTTGGTGGTGATTGATCACCTCTGCGGTTTTTATTTTTTGCGCTATAAACAAAAAGAAACTGATATTTGAAAAAATATATATACCGTATATATTTTTTTACTTTTTGCTATAATAAATATCCCAAAGAAAAAAAATTCAGTTTAGGCCAATATGTATTCTTCTACATATTTTTGGTAACAAAAAATTCCAATAAGCGTATATTGATTGGTTTGCGCAAAAGTTATAGCGTCTACAAAATAGGGGATATATTTATGGCATTTTTATAATAAATTTTTATTTTACTAGTAATGGCCATGATCAGCAATTTTTAGCAGGACTGCGAGATTGCAGCGGACAGATCGGACACTTTTGACACTTTTTTGGGACCCGTGACATTTATACAGCGATCAGTGCTAAAAATAGCTACTGATTACTGTATAAATGACACTGGCAGGGAAGGGGTTAACACTCGGGGGCGATCAATGGGTTAAGTGTTCCCTAGGGAGGTGTTTCTAACTGTCAGGGGGATGGACTGACTGGGAGTAGAGAGAGATCGCTGTTCCTGATCAATAGGAACAGACAATCTCTCTATACTCCCCTGTCAGAGCGGGGATCTATTTGTTTAAATTGACAGATCCCCGTTCTGGCCCTCTGTGGAGTGATCGTGAATGGCCAGCGGACATCGCAGCCGCCGGCCACGTGCATCGCCCCTGCTATTGCTCTTAAAGTGGCCGACGTATTCCTATGGCGATTCGCCCAGCCAAGCCAACCAGCCGCCGTACAATGACGGCGGCTGGTCAGCAAGCGGTTAAAGATAGTGGCTATACTAGAGTTTTGGATGTACCAGGCCAACAATGCTCTTATATAATATAGTAACAGTTCAGCATTATCTAACCAGAGTGAAGTACATTAATGAATACAGTTTGATGTTGTTTTGATAGGTGGTTGGGGTAATTATGGCCCCATTGTAGGTATATATTGTGTTGTTAAACTTTTTAGATGGGTGTTTTTTTTTCTTATAATGTTTTTGGGTAAATTCACTAACCTTTTAAAGTAGTTTCTAAACCCAAAAACCAAAAATTTAATATATTGCAGCTTACCAATCATTAGATGTGATGGCTGCATTCATTTTTTTTAAGCTTTTCCCCTCTGTTTTTACCTGGGGGTCTGGCCAGTAACACACCTCCTGTATTAGCTATGAGTAAGCACTAGATTATAGTTCGAAACGCGTCGGCTGTTTGTCCCCAATCTTGCTGTGATTTGTAGTGCTTTTTATCCTTTTACAAATAAAGGCAACCGTCAAGGTTTTTTTGGTGTGCGGCTGTCCATATTATCTTTCTACTTTTTGCCTTGTGCATTGCCTACACCCACGATTTCCTGAGAAGACATTGATTGCTATCTCATATTCACCTGGAGCTGTACCTCCCTTTCCACACCTCCTGTATTAGAGTGCCTCCACTGTGGATGAAGGAGCACAGGGGAACCTTTGAACTGGGCAGCATAGTTAATCTGGGGTGAGGGAAGTGTTAGATGGACTAGCAGATTTAGATACACTAAAAAACTGAAGCCAAACTCCAGCCCACACTTTATAAGCAGTTACAGCAAACAGTTTATTTCCTTTTGGGATAAAGGTTTTACATAAATAAATAAAATCTGATCATTGTAAGTACCCCTGTCAGCAGTAAATGGTATGTATCAACCCAGTAACTGACGCATCTGCAGAACAGCTTGTTCTATTGAAAGACAACAGACTTACTAGCTGGATCATCAGGTAAAAATTTAAGAAAGTAAAGCCTAAAACGAAAACAAATGCAACATCACAACTAAGAATGAGTAGGCTGCAATATAATAAATGTTTGCTTTTGGGTTTAATACTACTTTAATATTTTTCAAAATACATTTCTCAACAATGTCCACAGCTATGGAGGATGGATGTGGGCTTGTTTTAAAGTGCTTTTACAGCTTTTACAAAATATTAAGATATTTAAATTTAGCTTAGTCTAGGTACAGGTTCACTTCATGGGTCCAATGGATTTTAAATGGCTTCTAAGGTTACCAGATTGTGCTGTTACACTCACTATGGTAAAATGTAATACAATGCATAGTTATCGTTAATGTTCATATTACTGAGAATTGACAATTTATATAATTAATTTCCTAAGCCATTGTTATTGACTTCTGTATAGTTGGTTAATATACTGCCATCTTATAGATATTTTAGTTATCCTTTTCTGTCTTCCCTCCCACTTGTGATGTATTTCCTTTTCCTTCACCTTGTCTTGTTGGGATAAAGATTGCCACTTGTCTTTGGGCCTCATGTAATCTTCTCGCATGTTTTAACTTGCAAATACCGTCTTTCAATCATCTGCCATATCCTGTTGTCTGCTGTGCCTGCTGCATTCAATAAAGATATTTGTGGATGAGAAAAAGGTGTTTGGTGAGTTCAGCTATCTGATAAAATCTGTCCACGGTGATTGTATCTGCTTATACAGGCCAGCCATAGAGGTCTCAGCAAGGGATAAGTTAAGCCCTGTACACACGATCGAATTTCCTATGGATTTTAAACCAATGGATTTTTCCATCGGAAATCCGATGAAGCTGACTTCCATCAGTTTTGCCTACACACCATCAGTCAAAAAACCGATCGTCCCAAACGCCGTGACGTAAAACACTCTGACGAGCCAAGAAAAATTAAGTTCTATGCTTCTGAGCATGCGTCGACTTGATTCTGAGCATGCGTGGGTTTTTTCTCCGATGGAGTTCCGCACAGACGATAGTAATTTGCTATTGTTTTTTTTTTTCCATCAGATAAATTTAAAACATGTTCTATTTTTTAACACCAATGGAAAAAATACCGATGGGGCCCATACACGATTGGTTTGTCCAATGAAAAAAGTCCATCGGACTGTTTTCGTCGGTAAAACCGATCGTGTGTACAGGGCTTTACTATTACAACAGTGGAGTCAGAATTTAGATTCTCCTTCTTTCTGCTATCCTAATAAAAGGAAAATAAAAAAAATGTAAAGCAACAAATGGAAACAATAAATTAAATAAACAATCCGTAAAAAAGCCCCTTCCCTTCCCAAAAAATAGGGGTGTTTTTTTTTTAAAGCACATTTCACCTAAGCAGCTTGATAAGTGAAATGCTTTAGCAAAATTAGTAATTTTGTGGGATATCTATTTCGTCAACATCACTCTACTCATGCCTACTAGTGTAATACCTTTTGAAACCAGGAAGAACTGATTATTCTAGTAGCTTATAGTTGTAACATGCTGCATGAGTCACCTACAGCAGTGGTTCTCAACCTCAGTCCTCGAGTACCCCCAACAGGCCATGTTTTGGAAATTTCTCTTAGATAAAATAGCTGTCTAAAATACCAAACCGTTGACTCGGATTTAAAGCACCTGTTCAAGATACAGGAAAACCTGCAAACATGGCCTGTTTGGGGTACTTGAGGACTGAGGTTGAGAACCACTGATCTAGAGTATTCTTAAACCAAACTCCCGGCGGTGTCTCCTTTACTCCGGGCTATCCTGCAAAACCAGCAGCAAGTACCTTCATAATGGGAAAGCAGAATGGCCATTCTGTGTTACCTTACAAAAATATAGGAAGGAGGGCACAAACATGTTAAATGTTTGTGAGACGGCTTCAAAAACTGACTGGCAGAAATAACAGTTGCCAAATAAGCAAACTATGAACCTGAACATCCAACTCTATCACTTCAAAGAGACATTCTTTCGACAATGGTTCTGGCAAAAGAGCTCAAAAGGGCAACATGACTTACTATATGACAAACTATCACACAAATAACATACCAAAAAAACAGAAGTGAAATAACTGCCTGGGATATTTGAACATGTTCCCAAATGTGGTTTTGAAGGAAACTGAACTTAGATGTTAAAAGAAGATGTAAAAAGTTAGTTAACCCCTTTATAACCATATATAAATATATAGGTAGTTAGGGGTCAGATAGATTTTTAGGCCTTTAGGTTTGAAGAAACTCAGATTATATTTTTATTTTTTTATCTTTCTTTATCTTCTTTATCTTATTTAACTAGGCATATTGTAGAGTTCTGTCATTCTTCTGACTATAGGAAATCGGATGATTGGGTCCTCCCATGCTTTTAAAGCCTCTCTTCCAAAGATCATGCTTGGGTTGGATATAGAGGAGCATACCATTAAAAAAAATTAAAAAAAATTACTATAGAAAATTATCATTATCAGAGACAGGGATCTTCCAACCGCTGGAAACTCTCTGTGGAAGCATATACTAATTATTACCTTTTCTTTTAAGGAACATATACAAGTATTTCAGTATTTTCCTTGGAATATTAACACTATTTCAGTTAGTTGATGTGTTTAAGAATAGGTAGTGGGGAGTGAAGAGTAGTTTAAGAACAGAACGATTATTGTATAATAAAGTGTGTACAGTAAATAGTGTGTACTAAACAGTGTTGTTGATTTACTAAAACTGGAGGATGCAAAATCTGGTGCAGCTGTGGTAGCCAATCAGCTTCTAACTTCAGCTTGTTCAATTAAGCTTTGACAAATAAACCCTGGAAGCTGATTGGTTACTATGCAGAGCTGCATCAGATTTTTCACTCTTCAGTTTTAGAAAATCAACCTCATACAGGGCCTCATTCAACTGTCAAATGCCAAAACCCTTGTGTAGTGCTATAAGGTGCTGGTGCTTAGTATTGCGTTATAGCGTGTGTATGAAACCTGTGCTTGTAATCAACAATGGCAAAGGGAATGATTTAAAGACTAACACAGGTACTTGCTGACACCATAAAGTGCCTGTACTGCAGCACTATTTACCTTAGTTGCTTCTTGAGCCAAGTGAATTCCCTGCCTATGTCCATTTTCATACAAGCAGGTCAGGTTTTGGCTGTAGAATCCATAGCAACCATTGCATAAGCAACCAAGTCATTTCTCACCTAAGGCCGTTCAGTTGTTTTAGACAGCTTTGGTTATTGGCTCCCAATCACTATGGTAGACCACCACAGCAACAGCAGCATAAAAAATTCACATGAATGGTTTAAAAATGGAGTAATAGAAGTCATAAATATTTCGATGTATTTTTAATGAGCGATGAAACTAATTTTATCCTTTGAGAGAAATTCAGTTTATAAATGTTTTGATAATCATGCTGATTACATTCATTATTTTGGCAATGCCACAAAGTTAAGAAAAAAGTTTTCATTGAAGTTTTAATAGGGGTAATATATATATATGTAGCGCCCTGCTCCCAATGACTGGGCGCTATGTTCAATTTAGAGGGTATCTGAACCAATAGCTAGGCTCAGATGTACATAATTGATGTTAAATTAGCCTCTGTTCCGGCTATGGCTGTGTTAGGCAGACTTCCCACTGTTCGCCCTATACTGGTCCTGAAGAAGCTTCATGAGAAACATGTTTGCCTAAGGGGAAAATTGTTATGAGGCAATATATGTAAAATATTTCACATGAGAAGTGAGAAGTAGGATGGAATACATTTTATAGTTAATTTCTAAGGAGATATCATCTGGGGTAATAAGATTTTAGGATTGTGTAGCTTCATATGTTCAGGTTTTAATTTTATCAATAAAGTGTTGTACAATTTTACAAATTTTGAGTGTTATCTCAGTTTGTACCAGTAAAGTCCATGTATACCTCATTGAGGATTTTTTTTTGAAAAATAAAAAGTTCCCTTGGTTGTAATATTGTTGGAAATGAAAAAACACCTAACAGATAGACGTGAAAGAAAAAGCTTAGATTAACAATTCAATAGGCAGTACCAGTAAATCGAGACGTGCAATGGTGTCATATACGTTGTAAAAGATTATTAATGCAATAATATAATATTATACCAGATATTCTTTATAAAATAAACTCTGAATTAATATGCACAATTCTCCTGCAAACTACAAGTCTTGGAAGTAAATATCCCTTGTGCATTCACCCGTGTGATCTTGATCACACAATAATCACTTCACTTCATGACTCCATTTTCTCTAGTCCACACTTTTACCAGTTTTAGTTTTTTTGGATCATCAAGGATTTCTCAGTTGTGAAAAGAGTTTTGGTACATATTTTACAACAGTATTTCCACATCCTTCCAAAGTGTTTTTTCAAGTTATTTCTCTAATTATCCATTCCAAGTAAATTTCAGATGAACTTTTATAATACAGAAGAATGTCTAACATCCGAACAAGAAAAATATGCACCAGTGTTTGGAAAGGTTCAGTATTATGAAGTAGAGAGAGAGAGATTCTCTTTGAAATCTAGTTATATAAACCCTTCTTTTAAACGTAAATATTTTTTTCCTAGAGAAATCAAATGGTGTGAATTATGAGTTTGGCGTTAATGTTTCAAGCACTTGTTTTCTTTGTTCTGCTTTACTTCCACATCCATAAATACCTCTAGCCTTTCACAAGCTTTCCATATGATATTTGCTTTTAAAGCTACTCATTGTAAGCTTTATGCTGGAACTATAACAGAATAAGGGCTTCTGTTCCATTTTGGATCTTGCCTTTAACTTCTTGGTAAACCATTACCAAATAAATTTCAGTTACGTACCTGTGCATCGGTGAAGTTGGAAATTAAGCCTGTCAATCTGCTAGGAAACAGTAAAGGAGGGCCGGTAGTAGGCAGAAATTTGGCGATTGCCATGATGTCCTTGGCTAGCATAAATAGAGTTCACTACAGTTTTTAGGCAGTTGAAACACACCCACACATCCCTTTCTGCAGGAGGATAGGCATAACTGGCAACATTTAAAAGTCAGTGAGTCAGATAGTGTATATGAAATGGAGGCATGGCAGTGGGCAGGATCAATAACAGCACACTTATCTTCTCATGGCGAAATATGGGGATA
Organism: Rana muscosa; assembly: GCA_029206835.1. Taxonomy (NCBI): domain Eukaryota; kingdom Metazoa; phylum Chordata; class Amphibia; order Anura; family Ranidae; genus Rana; species Rana muscosa. Next base: position 1,094,301,412 of record CM055116.1, read on the forward strand.
ACAGAGCTGTGGTTTGATTGTAACAAGCCTGCATGGAATGAAACCTTAGCAATTAGACATGTGAAATTACTTTCGTAACAACTCGAAATTCGGCCGAAGGAAAAATTTACGAATTTCAACTAATACGAAAATAAATTATAACAAAAATAAAGAATGAATTCAGCATGATTCATTCATTTGTTAAAGGTCCAATAAAACAAAAGGTCAACTCTGAGAAAATCTTACAGTCCAATCAGCTGATTAATTTTGTGCTGGAGGTTGGATTACTGGCAAAGTGCATTTCTGAGAACTGAGTGAGAAGGGTGTTGTATTGTATTTGAGCATAGGAGAAGAGATGTTATCATTGTGTGTGTTAATGAATTCAATAAACAAACGACTTTCCGAACTACGAATCGTTATCACGAATATATATACAGTACATACATAAAATAACAAATTATCCAAAAACAAAACAATTAAACAATAAAACAAATCGATTTGTTATAACAAATATCTATACTCTACAGAAATAACATATTATCCGAAAACTAATTAATGTAACATAATGAATATAACAGAAGGAAATTATGTATTTTACAAATGAAAACAAACATTTTACGTTGTGCACAAGTCTATAAGGTTAAAATAAGCAGGCACAGATTGCAATTCATGACAAAACATGGGCAGAAAACAGACAATTAACAGTATGTGTGCAACAAACAGACAATACTCATACTTAAAAAAACTTTACAAAATCCAAGATAATCATTGTGTCAATTGTGTGTCTTACAGGCAATACTTTAACCTTTACATCTTTTGAATCTAAATGTAAAAAGACCCTCACTCGGTAGGAGTAATCTCCCTTCTTTATGAAACTTCAACCTCTAAGCAAACGGCAGTAGCGCTAAATTATGTTTGAAAGTGGGAACGAGTGGGCACTGGGGCCAAATCTGGGTCACCAGGAAGTCTTGCTCTCACAACATGACTGCGGTTAAAACTAACTACAAAGTATTTATCTGGTGGTACATGGTCCCTGCTAGACTAGTACACATTAACCCTAACACCTCTAAGCATTTTTTTCTTGGCTGTTTGGAGATTGGATCCTTTTTTACACTTGGTGGACTTGTTCGGTGGTGCAGCGGCATTAGCGGCAAGTGTATGATATGTTACATACTTTTTTCGATGAGCACTGTCAATAAACCCACTTGAAGCTCTTCTCAACTTAAATCTGGAGGGGCTGTCCAAATCTCAATTTATTCTCATGCCCCACATCCTCACCACCACAAAACAAATGATAGCAAAAGCCTGGCTCTGTTGTTAAATTTCGAGTGCATTGGACTCCGATTAATGAGCAATTGATGGATAGGCTTAAGGGCAGCATGTCTAAATTTCACAGAGTCTGGGAACTGTTGATCTCCAACTTTCTTCCACTTCAACTGTTGTCTATTGGAACTGTAAAAATTTCCAATCCTGCGTACTTGATCCAATATGTAGGCAGGAGTTACTCCCCCTTCAACTGTACCCCCCAATAGAGGAGTAGTGATGTAATCCCTGTTCTAAAAGTGTCAGAATAGCAAGTTGAGAAAGTCTTGGTTTGGTCAACTAGAGGGGGGTGTGCTCGTTCCCCTTTAGGTATGAGGCCTAGCTAGAATTGGAGGGCCCAGACCCTTGAACAGTACCTAGGACATTGAATTTGAATTGCCAAAAGCAAGCCAATAAAAACATTTCAAATATCCTGCAAGATGGAGTTAGGGAGGCTACCTCCATCTTGCAGGATATTTGAAATGTTTTTCTTGGCTTGTTTCTCACATTATGTGGCATGTATTGTGCCAGTACTTTGGAATGTTCCTTTTAAATTCAAAAACAAGATTGTTTTGCATCAAGCAGCCTTTGTGTGCTGTCATGAAAAAGAACAGAATGGTGAATTATTGTGCACAGCCAATTCCTGGGGATAAGTGTGAAAGTGTTTCTTAGTGTAAGCCTTGGCTGCTCAGCAGCAGGTTGTGTTCAGCGAAAGTGAGTCATCTGCCTGGCAGTAAGAAATAAGTCCCTCATGGAAAATGCACCAGGAAACCCGGGCCCGGTGTATCATGACCCTGGGTGTTTATTGGACTCCTGGAGACTCAGTTTGGAGCTCATGATTTGTATACTTAAGCCTCCAGGGACCTGTGTGTGGATGATTATGTCTTATCATTTGATTTAATTGCTCTTCACGACTTTGTCGTGACATATCCATCCACACAGAGACCACTGGCGCCAGGACGATTTTTGTATTGTGTTTATGTTGTTTGTTTTAGTCCCGTGTTTTGTATTATTATTGTGGCTCAATGTGTGGATTGGTTCTCCCTACCATCCCACATATACTGGTGCCAGATCTGCAGTTATTGTTCACTCTCTATCCTTAGAGAGCCTTTTATCATATATTTGGTGTATTTAGCAATAAATTTATACTATTTTTCCTACCTCCACCCTTGAATTGGAGTCTCTCATTTGGTCTTCTGGTCTCTCACCGGCTCGGTGTGAGACAACCCCCTCTTTTTGTATATGCAGTTTGTTTTCACTAGAGAGACACTGCCCACACTGGGTTTACATTGTGTGTGAGCAAACACCTGTGTGCTTCGCACACTTATATGCCCTTTTTTGTTTTTTTCTTGTTTCAATCACATGATTTGTAGGCCTACAAGAGAAGTGCTCTGGGGAGAAGGAGTTTATGTGAACAGTGACTACAGGCGTGTGACAGGAATGTCTGGGACCAACATCCATTCATGTATATTCAGTGTGGGCTTGTTTAGAGAGTTCTTGGGGAAGCCCTGAAGGCCCTGTATGTAGGTGGGGTCCAGCTACAAGTGTCAGCCACATGAAGAGAATCTGGACAGCCTGCTTACAAGTAAATAATGAAGCAAGGCTAAAGATAATAGCTTGAGAACTTGCATCTTTAAAAATAATAAAAGGCAGGAGCTGAAGCAACCTTATTTATTTTCCAATGGGTTCCCTTTAAGGAAAGATATAATAGAATTACAGTATGCAGAAGAAAATTATTTTTCCTTTTTAAATTCAACTTGCAAATGATCATAGAACAGCCCAGCTTTACAAATCATCACTTGAATCACACCTGTCATGAGAAACTTAAGAATTCTACCATTGCTTGCTTCTGTTTGAAGATGCTGTTAGTGGGTATCTGAGAAGGGTTAGAAGTCCCAGGTCACTGACTCAAAAAGCATTGAAGTCTAGCATCAGCATGACAGTCATGGAAATAAAATGCCGAAATGGTGTACAACAAAACAGTCAGTATATTTCTCCCATGTCAGGGGTATTTCAATTGTAAAATCTATGCTGTCTGCATTGGGTTTCACTGACCTCCAATTTGATGAAAGTGTTGGTTACTAACCTATGCCTGTTTACTGTAGTGTATTTTGAACTGCTTATGGACTGCTACATTTATCAGCATGTTAAAAAAGGCTTCTTCTTGTGAATCATGCTTATAGGATCCTTTGCCATGTATGAGTTGCGGTACATCTTTGTAACACTAAGAGGTAAGTTATACAGTTAATTTATGTACAAACCAAGCAAGAACTAAAAGTTCTTTTTTTCCAATTTTACCACATAAACCCATCAAGTTGGTCTTAAAAAACAGTTTCGGTATTCAATGCGAAACAAGAACAAGGGACAGAAATTTTTGTCACTTTAACCTGGTCACAAACAATGAAAGCAATTACCGTTGGTGCTACCTTAAATAATAATAGTAATAAGTTACCTCTGAACATAAAACAGCTTTGAGTCATTATAAAATTGCATGGATGACTTTTATAACTTTTAGCCAAAGAGACCAAAACTGCAGTATGTTATAAACTCTTGAAAACAGTGGAAGCATTCCCTGTGTGCAAATGTGAGCTGTAATGACTCTACAGTATGATCCCTTAAAGCTGAACTCAACACAGACAACAAGGAACGTAGCTATGTATTTAAATAAAAAAGCAACAAATCTATTTTTAAATGCAGAGAGTGTAAATACATGAATTTGACTTGATTTCATCATCTTGTCATCTCCTGTACATCAGCACTTATACTGGGAGAGGGAGGGGTGGCAGTAGCAGCCAGTCAAGTGCCATGCTAAAAGTGGAGAGAGTAGAGGGATGACCTAATTAGCCTGTTGCTGCTGCCCTAATGGCCAATCATAGGTTGCAGAAGGGAGATGATCTTGCTATGTTGCACAACTGCAAGCAGAGAAAAGTCAGCTGACCAAGCTGAATGTGTTGCCTATCAGGGGTAAACCTTAGAATTAGCTGAACAGAAATACAAATCCTTTGTCAGGTAAGTTAGCGCCCCTGTATTTTTTTTCAATTGTGCATTTAGCTGTTAAAGCCCATATTCACATATTCAGGATTAAGGCCCCCATCCCCCTTAACTCATCATTGTATTAAAAAAAAAAAAAAAACAACAATCAAAATGCCCTTTTCACTTATCTAAAGCCACGGTCCTGTGACACTGCAGACCTGAGTCTCCGATCTTCTTCTGTTTACTCGATTCGGGATTGTCCATTATATTTTGCCCAGAGTGAGATATTAAACCATGAACAGTTTAGTGGTAGTATAATATTAATTATATTAAATACCGGTATGTAATAATATTTTTTACTTTGAACAAAACTAAGCTAAAAGCACTCCATTCCATTCAATCTACTATGATTGGCTTTCTACAGACACATTAAGCCATCTCAAAATTCCATCAGTCACATGTTCAGTATAGCGAAAGAAAGGGAGCCGCTCAGGTGTGGAACTCCCAGGAAATACCTCCTCCCAGCAGCCAAGGGTGCAAGCAAATGCAAATGCAATCAATGGAAAGAAAAGTCTTCTGGAAGCAGCACTCCGATTAAAAAGCCTTTATTCCAAAAAAGGTTCAGGAAACCAAAACACACTGCACAACACAGCAAACTGATCACATCTGGCTAACGCGTTTCACACTATTGTAGTGCTTACTCATAGCTGGTTATTACACAAATATTATTCCATTGATTACATGTTCAGTATACCATCTCACTCATTGCTTCCTAGATCTTTGGTGTAACTTCAAAACGATAACTAAGAGAGCAGAAAGGGAAAACTATACAGAGATATAAGAGGCAACTCACAAAGTATAACTGGAAAATATAGCTGTCACAACCAATGTCTGTGCAATGGGCAGGGGCACACCATCATGAATTCAGGTCTAGACTGTAAGCTCTATCGAGCAGGGCCCTCTGATCCCTCTGTATTGAATTGTATTGTGATTGTACTGTCTTCCCTGATGTTGTAAAGCGCTGCGCAAACTGTTGGCGCTATATAAATCCTGTATAATAATAATAATGTTCAGGAGTTGTGTGGAAATTCCATGAGTCTTCCATAATATACACTTTCTTACTAGGTCACCCAATTTATAAGGGAACCCCCAAAATTTCCATGGGTGGCCCAGAATGTCCATTGAGACTTTCCTTAAATTTAAAGCAGTGTAAGGAAATGCCTCTGGTTCTACCAGCAAGGATCCTTCTATCTCTATCTTGTGACCTGTTGGATTACGTTCAGTGTAAATGGACTTCTTAGTGGGTTGGTAGAAAATTAGAGGAGTTTCCCAGTAAAATTCTGCATGGGAGGAAAAATTACAGTCTGTAACATGAATTGTTTTCTCAAAGGGTATTTTCTCTGTTTCAAGTTACTCTTTCTCTTAGGACATTCTCTCTACCAGGACACACTGGGGTTGATTTACTAAAACTGGAGAGTACAAAATATAGTGCAGCTGTGCATGGCAGGCAGCCAATCAGCTTTGGCTTGTTTAATTAAGCTTTGGCAAAAAAAAATGAAAGTTAATTGGTTTCTGTGCAGAGCTGTACCAGATTTTGGACGCTCCAGTTTTAGTAAATCAACCCCAGTGGGTTTTATTTCCTAAAGTCTGTTCACCTTTCAAGGAAAGCTGTACTTTGCAAGGAAAATTTCCCCAGAGCTTAGTGACTGAGGTGAAGCTATGCTGATGTCCATTATCCAGTCATGTGTAAGCAAAAATTCCGTTTTTAAAATAAAAGTTTCCTGGCATGATTGGGTATTCTTTGCAAAGTGAATCTTTACCACATTCACTTCCTGGGGAAAATTCCCATGCAATGTGAACAGCCTATTTGCCTTTAGACTCCATTCACACAGGGGCAACACGACTTCCAGCGCGACTTTGGGAGGCAACTTGGACACGACTTGAGCATGAATCACAGCGCGACATGAGGCAACTTACAAGGCAACTTCAAGTTGCCTCCAGGACAGGAGGCTTTCCAGTGGCCAATCAAACAAGAATCAGCTCTGTGGGAGGGAGGGGGAGGGAGGGGTTTGCCTGAGAAATGTGTGTTCTCTTCCTGTATTGTTGCTTCTGTTAAGACAGTGATCCGACTCCCCTGAGAGAACCAGCATTTGTGTGATTACACACACAGATCCCGGTTCTTGCTCTGTCTCGAGCGATCGTGGGTGCCTGATGGTCCGCGCCCTCGCCAGGCATGCGCATTGGCTCCGGGGATACGCTGCGTCCGCGCGCGCCTGCTAAAGAGTCTTGTAGAGACAACTTACAGCTACAATGGCTCGCGCAGGGAAGCCAACCTGCCACAGTATAACTGCGGGGGCTGGTTGGGAAGGGGTTAAGCAACCCCTTACTCCTCACCCCTCCTAGGTGCAGCCCACCTAGGAAAAATACCTTCCTCCCAGTTCCAGCAGTTTTCACCAGAAAGAATGGGGGTGACGCACATGTGTGTATGAGCATTGGGGCTAATTTACTAAAGGCAAATAGGATGTTCACTTTGCAAGGGAAGTTGCACATTGTAAAATAATTTGCCCCAGAGATTAGCAAATGTGAAAGGAAAATTAAAAAACTGAATTTGTTTTGCATATGAATGGATGATAGAAGTCAGCAGAGCTTCACCTCATTCTCTAAATCCTGGGGAAAATTCCCTTGCAAAGTGCAACTTCCCTTGCAAAGAGAACAGCCTCTTGCCTTTAGTAAATCAATCCCATTCTCTTTGTAAAGGCTGCACAGCACGAATCACTGGCACAGTGGGGGTTGCACTCAGGAGTGGGACTACTTATAAGACTATTTCACTAAAGGTGAAAGTTTCCTTCAAGCTGCAATACTGGTCCAGGGCCATTTAGCCACACACATATTTCCCATACGTGCACCAAGTTTTCTTTTTTTTAATCACCCATGAAATTGCTTTTCCAGCTTGACACCTCTGCTTCTAATTGCTGTATATTATATATACTAACAGTGTTGAGTGTTGAGCGTTGGAGTTTCCAGTGACGGCATGATAAACATTGGCTGAGTAGACGTGACTAACTACCTGGAACTTCAACCTGCAACTTTGAACTATCTCAAACTATTAATGGGATTACTGGGATTTAAAAGGTGAAGGTATCCTTCTCTTTGCCATTTGCTGTAGGTTTATGTTTGCACTCTATCCCCATTGGGCCTTTTTACACAAACATAACATTTTGTTGCCTAAGTATAATTTCTCCTTATTCTTTGTTAAACACAATAAAGCAGTAACTATCCAATGCATCAACCCAAGTTGCTCTTTTACTAGATGTGAATCATTGATTGTCCTGGACACATTTGGCTTCAAAATTTTCAGTATTTAAAGGAGATGATTGAACTTGTCAACATTCTATCCCCTGTGTAGCTAATGCCAATATAATCCTGGATGTGGTTTCTTTTGGCATGTACATTTTATATGTGCAGATAAAATGGAACATGATCTATGGAAAATCACATATAAATAAATGTTTCTTAGATATGTTTTTCTTACGCTGAGACATGTTTCCCATGAGCAAAAATGTGTTTCTTATTAAAAATACATTGTAAATTTAATTGTGTGACTACTTGTGCCTGTGTCTTTGTAACACTAATGCTTCCACTCTATAGTCAGTATTTTCATGACTAATGTATGATCTTGATTTTTCTTACGCATTCTGGATATGTTTTTGAGCTTCTTCATAAATTTCAAAGTGAAACGCCAGCCGCCAAAACTTTTTTTTTTTAGTTTTGAATAGAGTAAGGAAGGATTACAACCCAGGTCAGATTATTATTGCAGCCTCTGTTCCCGATGGTGGAGTTTTTCTACCCAACGTCCTGTCCCCTTGGGAGAATTTCTCTGCTACGCATGTTCTGGTGACAGTTGTAAAATTTGGGGTTTTCGTTAGGGTTCTTAAAGCGGAGCTCCGCCGAAAAAAACAATATTAAAAGCCAGCAGCTACAAATACTGCAGCTGCTGACTTTTAATATTAGGACACTTACCTGTCCTGGAGTCCAGCGACATCCGCAGCAAAGGACGAGCAATCGCTCGTCACTCTGCTGCCCCCACCGCCATCCTCGGTGAGGGAACCAGGAAGTGAAGCCTTGCGGCTTCACTGCCCGGATCCCTACGGCGCATGCGCGAATCGCGCTGCGCCATTCTGACTGGTCCCCGAGTGTTCTGGGAGCCGAGTGTCTCCCAGAACACAACGGGTATTCTGCGGGAAGTTACATACTTCCCGCAGATTTCCCGCAGAGAGGACTCCCGGAAGTGGGTGAAAATACCTGTCTTAGACAGGTATCTTCACCCCCCTCCCACCTGAAAGGTGTCAATTGTGACACCGGAGGGGGGGAGGGTTCCGATGAGCGGAAGTTCCACTTTAGGGTGGAGATCCGCTTTAAGTACAGAAGTTATGAAAGTTTCGGATTTGCCCTTATTAACCACTTGCTTACTGGGCACTGATGGGTGGCACTGATGAGTGGCACTGATGGGCGGCACTGAAGGGCACTAATAGGTGCCACTAATAGGTAGAACTGATAGATGGCACTGATGGGCACTGATAGGTGGCACTTATGGGCACTGATGGGCACTGTTAGGTGGCACTGATAGGTAACATTGATAGGCAGTACTGGTGATGTGATGAAGCATTGATTGGCACTGATAGGTGGCACTGGTAGGTGGAACTGTGGGCACTGGTAGGTGGCACTGGCAGGTGGCACAGGTGGACACAGATGAGCTGGCGGCTGCTCTCCGTGATCGGGGACCGATGTCCCTCTGACAGACGCCGATTATCATTTTTTTTCCCCTGACGATATCAGCGTGAGGAGAAAAAATAGCCGATTACCGGCTCTATTTACATCACATGATCAGCTGTCATTGGCTGACAGATGATCACGTGGTAAGGGGTCAGAATCCGCCCTTATGCCGATCTGTGATCAGCTGAATCTCCTTTTTACTTGCTGATTACAGAGCGTGCCGCGCGCGCTCTGAAGGGGGCGCGCAGGCTGCTCAAGCACGGGAGGACGTCTTTTGATGGCCTCCTAGCAAAGTAGGTCCGTGCTGTAGCCGTGAAACGGCTATAGCACAGACGGGAAGGGGTTAAAGTTTGTTTTCTTTGTCTAAGGACAATTCCTGATCTTAGGATGACAGTTGAGAGACACCCTGTGGCTGATAGCTGACTAACTGATAGTTGCTGTCCTGTCAACTGTCTTTTTGGTCAACTGTCAACTGTCCTTTTGGTTTGTCTACCAGCTCCTGTGTGTGCACATCTTTATAACATAACAAAAACTGGGAGCTAAGGGGAATATAAAGAACTATGAGGTCATCTTATTTGATTTTGTTAGCCTTAAAAGATAAGTTTACCTTTCTGAAAAAAAAATGCATATATTTTTGCATGAAAAAATTTGCATTTATAATTTTTTTACCCAGGAGCTTGCAGGGCATTGCATCCACAATAAGTGTATTGCAGTTGCAATGTCAGGCTCCTGCAGACTCTTCCTACAGCTCTGTGCTTGTACCTCTATATGGGCTGTGAGTTTCAGATCTGTAGGAAGTGTCAATGGACTACAGGAGTGCTCATCAGCGTCCTCGCAGTCTATTGAGAACTACAAGCCGTCTGCAGTGGAGTCAGACATAACCTACAGTTTCTTCATTCACAGATTCCTATGAATGAATGATGCAGCTGTGCAGCACATCCGCATAAATTTTAAAATGTGAAAGCAGCTGTGGTGAAGAGGAACCCCCACTGTCAAATGCAAGGGGGAGAGGGGAGTCTGCATGAGTATGTTACATGTTATACCCTAAATACAGGTATAATTGTAACATCTTTAAAAGACGAAACCTATCCTTTAAGCTGGCCATACATAGTAGATTTTTGAACAAATGTTTTCATGAACATTCATAAGAAAATTTTTAGTACATTCAAAGATTTGACAAATATCCTCTGAAAGTGCTTAAAAATGTTGTTCACGTTTAACCTGTAGTGGTTACCACTTTCGCCTAGCAGCAAAAGGGTCGCTGGTTCCAATTCCAACCACAACACTGCCTGCCTGGAGTTTGCATGTTCTGCTTGTGCCTGAGTGGGTTTCCCCCGGGTACTCCGGTTTCCTCCAACACGGCAAAGACATGTTGGTAGGTGAATTGGATTCTGTCTAAATTGGCCCTAGTATGTTTATGTATGAATGTGAGTTAGGGACCTTAGATTTTAAGCTCCTTGAGGGCAGGGACTGATGTGAATGTACAATATATATGTAAAGCACTGTGTAAATTGACAGCGCTATATAAGAACCTGAAATAAATAAATAAATAAACCTTGAATGAAAGCCACTGTAGTGGAAATTTTGCTATACGCTACACGTAATCCAGGTCTCCTGCACTAAATACGCACCCTTTCAGCCTTCTGGTATAATGCATCTTAGTAAACCCCTGTTTCCCATATAAGTAAACAGACATGACCACCATCCTTACATTCTTAGCTCCCCAGCTCAACCAACTGCCTCTCCCAAGCACAGGCACTTTGTTTTAATTCATGGGCAACAAAAGAAATGACAAACATGAAATCATGGCCACAACAGCCAATCGCTTCCTCCATGCGAAATGACATCACAGGAAATGACAACACAGGAATTGACAACACAGGAAATGACAACAGTAAAGGGGAGGGCATCCACAAAAGGTGGGGGGGAGAAGTGCACATGTCTCATCCACTTGAGACACTCCATGTACACTGCCCCTCCTGCACAGCCACATGCATGCACATCCACCATCTTGGTCAGCATGGAGCCCATTCAATACTGCTCAGAGTAACCAATATCTAGTAAGATCATTATACTTGTTCTTACAGGCTTGAGAAGATCTGCGGGGACATTGCTACTGCTGTTGTCAATATATGGTACAAGTATACTGACAAGGCAGATATCAATGTCCTCTTATAAAAGCAGATATGTATCCAAAATGGATAGCGTAGCCACAACAGAGATTTAATATGTTTCTCTCTTTATTCGGACTTCTCTTCTCTAATGTGCATAGCCATTAGGGATGAGCTCCTGCGTGTTCGCATTGAACACGTGCAGAGCCCGCCAGGAAGTCAGCACCGCGCTGCGCTAATCACAGCCAGGGAGACATTTCCCGATCTCTGCAGCCGAGCATCGGGAAATGTCTCCCTGCCTGTCATTAGCGCAGCTAATCCCTAATAGCCATTTGAAGGCAAGAAGCCCAGAGCGCATTGCGCTTGATACTTACAAACCGGCAAACGCCCACACACACAGAGAACACGTCTCCAAGCCCATGAGAAGGTTTTCACACTGACGGTTTTACTGCTGGTCCCGATTCAACCCAAGTGTGCTCTGCTAGAGCGCTCCTCAATTAAATCAGACACATGGAGACATATGGCAATCTATAAAACACACATCCTAGAATAAAATGTCCACATTATAAAATTTCCACAACAGTCACATATTCTGTTAGAAATTTTTCACCCTGCTCCTTTGAATTTAATTGGTACTGCAGTTGAAAAGAAATGCTGATCTGACCATATCTATTATTAGAAAATCAAATCATTGTTCTTTAAATTAAAATTTTAAGGGAAATTCTACTAGTGTATGGCCAGCTTTACTCAGGAGCTGGGAGACTGCATGTGGTAACTGGAAAGTTTATATGGTGGGGTATGGCACTGTTCGTTCCTAAAATAACTCAAAAATGTAGGAAGATAAAGAACTAATGAGCAAAAAAATTATATATATAAATATATGTATGTGTACTGTGACACAAAATATATTGAATATACCCTTAGTAGCAAGGGAATTACATATAAAACTATACCTGTGAGTACACTATAGTGCAATGTGTTCACTAATAAATGTGCAAGAAATATATATATATATATATATATATATATATATATATATATATATGTGCTAATCAAACCCTATACCATGAAAATTATATGGTGCAAACCATAAACCATAAATATAAATGATGTGTCAGTGATAGCAATACAAATAAAATTAATAGTGAAAAAAGATGTATATATATGATCATATATACATATATAAAAAAGTCCACTCCTCAGTAATTGGCAATGTTCAAAATTATAATTGACAGCAAATATTCCTCCAAACAGTCTTCCAGATATTCCAGATATTCCCCCACAAGGGTCCCCACTCACCAGCTCCTCACACCCCTACAGGGGTAGACAGCATGATACGAATAGCTTCCAAACAGGTCCAGGTGTCCCCACTGATTCCTCCAACTAGACCAGCTTGCAGCCCAATCTCAGGGATTTCCACGGTGCAGCTTTTTCAAAAGATCCCGTATAGAAAACAATGGTAATGGATCACCTCAATGAGAAAGATGAAGGACTCCCATAGTGTAGTATGCCCGAAAAATTTATTAAAAATATTATACAAATTAAAAATAGAAATAAAACCGCCTGTGCGATTAGTCCTAAAAGTAAAAAAGAAAATCACAGTGTCCTGTACTATGGTAGGCCGGATACAGCGTGCACTCCAGCTGCGTTCCAGTTCCAGGTACCCGGATCACTGACAGCGTAGCGTAGTATGCATGTGGTAACTGTCACCTTAAAGTAGAACTAAAGGCAAAACTTTTTTTTAAATTTTGAAAAAAGTAAGGAAGGATTATAACCCCTGTCAGTTTTTGCCATTTGTGTCCCATTGGGGAGATTTACCTTCACTTACTTTCCAAAAACCATGACATAATGTGAGAGGAAATCCCTGCTAATTAAGGGAATCTATTGAGCCCCCCCCAGATAACCAGAACTAGTGTCCCTATGTAAAGAATTCCACTCTATTACTTTTCTCGGGACAACCCATAATTTGGGATTTCCTTTTATTTTCACTTTTCGTTATAACGGTAAACAGGACAAATAGAGAGGTGAATCTTCTAACAGGGCAGATGTAGGAATAAAAACCTTACAGGTGTTGTAATCCATCTCCGCTCTGTCCAAAACATAAAAAAAAGATTTGACTTTAGTTATACTTTAGAGCAGCCTTTCTCAACCTTTTCAACACAGAGGAACCCTTGAAATAGTTCTCCGGTCTCGGGGAACCCCTGCTAAAAATTTGAAATCTACAATTCATGATACCTTTGTGTGATGGTCAGTGGGAAGAATGGTCCTTACACTTGTGGTCATTGGGAAGAATTACCTCCTTACAGATGGCTAAAAAGATCAATGGTGTCAGTAGGAAATTATCTGAGAGGCAGAAATTGCCCAATGCTGAAGGAACCCCTAGCAACCTCTGGAGGAACCCTAGGGTTCCACGGAACCCTGGTTGAGAATCACTGCTTTAGAGCCTGGTACACATGGGGTTTTTTTTTTCGCTCAACCCAGCGGGCTGAACAAAAAAAAACTGACAGATCACTGTACTAACATAAGCAATGCTAGTACAGCGATCTCCCATGCTGAGCTATTGTGTTCCCACAGGGGGACTGTCCACCCTGCCAGAACGCACTGATCAGTGCTCAGAGCCATTGGCTGCAAGCACTGATCAGATGCTAGTTTTCCAGCATGCCTGTTCGATAAAAAACTTATGTTAGACCAGCTTCTGTCAGACAGGCTCCGGTACCCGCAGTCCAAATGTCGGCCGGTTTCTGTTGAATAGTATTTGCCCCATGTGTACCTGCATTAAGATCAAGCTATTGAAAGGACAGGACCTAAAATTGACTCTCAGCTTTGAGACTTAGCTACAGAGTCCTTCTAAGATGAAGTAATTGGGGTTAAATAAAGTGACACATTGGGGGAGATTTACTAAAACTGGAGCGTGCAAAATCTGTGCAGCTCTGCATGGTAGCCAATCAGCTTCTAACATCAGCTTGTTCAATTAAGCTTTGACAAAAAAATAAAAAATAAAACTTAAAGCTGATTGGTTTATATGCAGAGCTGCTCCAGATTCAGTAAATTAACCCCATATACAGTGAGAGAAAAAAGTATTTGATCCCCTGCTGAATTTTTACGTTTGCCCACTGACAAAGAAATGATCTTTCTATAATTTTCATGGTAGGTTTATTTTAACAGTGAGAGACAGAATAACAAACAAAAATATCAAGAAAAACACAGTTTCAAAAAAGTTAAAAATGTATTTGCATTTTAATGAGTGAAATAAATATTTAATCCCCTATCAATCAACAAGATTTCTGTCTCCCAGGTGTCTTCTATAGAGGTAAGGAGCTGAGATTAGGAGCATTCCCTTTAGAGCCCATTCACACAGGGGCGGCACGACTTGTGCCGCGACTGTGCTGGGCGATCTGCAGACGACTTCAAAGGAGACTTCCAAAATGACTTCTGTATTGAAGTCAATGGAAGTCGCCTTGAAGTCGTCTTGAAGTAGTACAGGAACCTTTTTCTAAGTCGGAGCGACTTCAGTCGCTCCGCTTAGAACGGTTCCATTGTACAGAATGGGACGCGACTTGTCAGGCAGCTGAGACGCCTGACGAGTCGCTCCTGTGTGAATGGGGTCTAAAGGGAGTGCTCCTAATCTCAGCTTGTTACCTGTATAAAAGACACCTGTCCACAGAAGCAATCGATCATATTCCAATCTCTCCACCATGGCCATGACTAAAGAGCCCAAGACCAAGGATGTCAGGGACCAGATTGTAGACCTACACAAGGCTGGAATGGGCTACAAGACCATCGCCAAGCAGCTTGGTGAGAGGGTGGCAACAGTTGGTGCGATTATTCGCAAATGAAAGAAACACAAAATAACTGTCACTCTCCCTCAGTCTGCTGCTCCATGCAAGATCTCACGCAGTTTCAATGATCATGAGAATGGTGAGAAATCAGCCCAGAACTACACGGGAGAATCTTGTCAATGCTCTCAAGGCAGTTGGGACCATAGTCACCAAGAAAACAATTGGTAACACACTACGCCATGAAAAACTGAAATCCTGCAGCACCTGCAAGGCCCCCCTGCTCAAGAAAGCACATGCACAGCCCCGTCTGAAGTTTGCTAATGAACATCTGAATGATTCAGAGGAGAACTGGGTGAAAGTGTTGTGGTCAGATGAGACCAAAATCGAGCTCTTTGGCATCAACTCAACTCGTCGTGTTTGGAGGAGGAGGAATGCTGCCTATGACCCTAAGAACACCATCGCCACTCTCAAACATGGAGGTGGAAACATTATGCTTTGGGGGGTGTTTTTCTGCTAAAGGGACAGGACAAATTCATCACATCAAAAGGGAGGATGGACGGGGCCATTTACCATCAAATGTTGGGTGAGAACCTCCTTCCCTCAGCCAGGGCATTGAAAATGGGTCATGGATTGGTATTCCAGCAAGGCAATGACCCAAAACACACGGCCAAGGCAATAAAGGAGTGTCTCAAGAAGAAGCACGTTAATGTTCTGGAGTGGCCTAGCCAGTCTCCAGACCTTAATCCCATATTAAATATGCGGAGGGAGCTGAAGGTTCGAATTACCAAACGTCAGCCTTAAAGACTTGGAGAGGATCGGTAATAAGGAGTGGGACAAAATCTCTCTTGAGATGTGTGCAAACCAGGTGGCCAACTACAAGACATGTCTGACCTCTGTGATTGGCAACAAGGGTTTTGTCACCAAGTATGAAGTCGTGTTTTGCGAAGGGATCAAATACTTATTTCACTCATTAAAATGCAAATCAATTTATAACTTTTTTCAAATGCGTTTTTCTGGATTTTTTCATTGTTATTCTGTCTCTCGCTGTTAAAATAAACCTACCATTAAAATTATAAACTGATTATTTCTTTTTCAGTGGGAAACCGTACAAAATCAGCAGGGAATCAAATACTTTTTTCCCTCACTGTACATATTAAATAACTAAGTTTGCACAGTCATGATAGACTGGATTCCAGGCAAATATCTGATTATTGTACTGAAATACAAAGGATTTCTATTTCTGTCCAGCCAGTCTGATGATTTACACAGCCCTGTCACACAATAAAGCCACCCTAATGACCAGATATCTCTGCTAGAGTTGAGCGGACACCTGGATGTTCGGGTTCGACGGGTTCGGCCGTACTTCGGTAAAAAGTTCGGGTTCGGGACCGAACTTTAACCCGAACCCGGACCCGAACCCGAACCCCATTGAAGTCAATGGGGACCCGGACTTCTAAGGACTAAAAAGGCTCTAAAAAAGTAATGGAAAGGGCTAGAGGGCTGCAAATAGCAGCAAAATGTTGTTAAGAGCATGGCAAGTGCTCTGCAAACAAATGTGGATAGGGAAATAACTTAAAATAACATAAAAAAATAAAAATAAAAAATAATAATCTTGACCTAGGAGGACGAGGTCCATATGGAGTAGGAGGTTGAGGTGGCGGTGGATGTGGCTGTGTAGGTGGAAGCGGCGGTGGAGGAGGACGAGGTAGCCAACACTGGTTCAAAAATACAACAATGGCTGGGTAAGGCCGGTGATGTGTCGAATTCTGTCCCCCGTCAAATAGTGTCCACCCTGTACTGCGCTTGCTCAGTATGTAGGACAAGGGGATTTCGAAAATCTCCCAAGACGAACGGCGCCTGCGTGGTGAGTTCAGGTGAAGGCCACACCATCCGTGGCTCAAGCCGAGCCAAGTGAGGCTGTGCCCGAAGCGTGGCGATCGAACCGAGCCCGTGAGGGGCCCTGTTACTATGTGCTACCATATGTCCACTTGGATGGTGGGGCTTGAACCTGCACTCACAGTGCAGGCGCCGTTCATCTTCGGAGATTTTGTGAATCTCCTTGTCCTCTGTACTGCGCAAGCGCTGCGCCTTCGCAGTATGGGCCGGACACAATCCGATGGCCGGACAGTTTTTGTCACAACACCGGTATACATGTCTATTCTGCACAAGGTACGGACAAGTCCTGTGGGATCCATGCCTGGTTCATTTTAATGAACGTGAGCTTGTCCACATTGGCTCTGGACAGGCGGCTGCGCTTGTCTGTGATAACGCCCCCTGCCATGCTAAATACACGTTCAGATAATACACTGGCTGCAGGGCAGGCCAGCACCTGCAAGGCATAAAGGGCAAGCTCAGGCCATGTGCCCAATTTGGAGACCTAGAAGTTAAAGGGGGCAGACCCGTCATCCAGTACGTGTAGGCCTGTGGACACATACTGCTCAACCATGTTGGTGAAATGCTGCCTCCTGCTAAGACGTTCCATCTCAGCTGGTGGTGCTGGTTGTTGTGGCGTGCTGACAAAGCTTTTCCACATTTCAGCCATGCTAACCCTGCCTTCTGAGGTGCTGCCGGTGCCCCGGCTGCGTTGGCGACCTCTTCCTCCTCCTCTGCCTTCGCCTTGTGCTTCCACCGTACGCCCGCTGTCAGGTGGGAATGCCACCAGCAGCGCGTCTACCAGCGTGCGCTTGTACTCGCGCATCTTACGATCCCGCTCCAGTGAGGGAATTAAGGACGGTACGTTGTCCTTGTAATGGGGATCCAGCAGGGTGGCCACCCAGTAATCAGCACCAGTTAAAATGTGGGCAACTCGGCGGTCATTGCGGAAACACTGCAGCATGTAATCGCTCATGTGTGCCAGGCTGCCCAGAGGCAAAGAAAAGCTGTCCTCTGTGGGAGGTGTATCGTCTGTGTCCTCTGTATCCCCCAGCCACGCACCAGTGATGGCCACGAGCTGGTCTGGGTGCCACCCTGCTGTGAAAATGGCTCCTCCTCCTCCATCTCCTCCTCCACCTCGTCATCCTCCAGAACTGTGCCCTTTCTGCCGGACAATTGTGTACCTGGCGTTTGTTGGTGCAGGAACCCACCCTCGTAACCACTTGTGAAAGACTGCCCTGAAAGCTTTTGAAATGATCCCGCTTCCTCCTCCTCCTCCTCATCCTCCTGTGCCACATCCTCTTCCATCATCGCCCGAAGCGTTTTTTCAAGGAGGCATAGAACTGGGATAGTAACGCTAAGAACGGCGTCATTGGCACTGGACATGTTGGTGGAGTACTCGAAACAGCGCAACAAGGCACACAGGTCTCGCATGGAGGCCCAGTTATTGGTGGTGAAGTGGTGCTGTTCCGCAGAGCAACTTACGCGTGATTGCTGCAGCTGAAACTCCACTATCGCCTGCTGCTGCTCGCACAGTCTGGCCAGCATGTGCAAGGTGGAGTTCCACCTTGTGGGCACGTCACATATGAGGCGGTGAGCGGGAAGGCCGAAGTTACGCTGCAGCGCTGACAGGCGAGCAGCAGCAGGGTGAGAATGCCGAAAGTGCGCACACACAGCCCGCACTTTCTGCAGCAGCTCTGGCATATTGGGGTCATTTTTAAGGAACCTCTGGACCACCAAGTTCAGCACATGTGCCAGGCAAGGGATGTGCGTCAAACCGGCTAGGCCCAGAGCTGCTACGAGATTTCGCCAATTATCGCACACCACCAGGCCGGGCTTGAGGCTCACTGACAGCAACCACTCATTGGTCTGTTGTTCCATGTCCCTCCACAACTCCTGCGCGGTGTGGGGTTTTTCCCCCAAACAGGAAAGTTTTAAAACTGCCTGCTGTCGTTTACCCCTGGCTGTGCTGAAGTTGGTGGTGAAGGTGTTACGCTGACCGGATGAGGAGGCGGTAGAGGATGAGGAAGCGGAGTAGGAGGAGTTAGCAACAGGAGGCAAACTGAAGCACCCTGCAATCCTCGGTGGTGGAAGGACATGCGCCAAACTGCTATCTGCCTCAGGCCCAGCCGCCACTGCATTTACCCAGTGTGCTGTTAGGGAGATATAACGTCCCTGACCGTGCTTACTGGTCCACGCATCCGTAGTTAGGTGGACCTTGCCACAGATGGCGTTGCGCAGTGCACACCTGATTTTGTCCCCCACTTGGTTGTGCAGGGAAGGGATGGCTCGCCTGGAAAAATAGTGGCGGCTGGGCACGACGTACTGTGGGACAGCCAATGCCATCAGGCTTTTAAAACTCTGCGTCTCTACCATACGGAATGACAGCATTTCAAAGGCCAGGAGTTTTGAAATGCTGGCATTCAGGGCCAGGGATCGCGGGTGGCTAGGGGGGTACTTCCTCTTCCGCTCCAATGTTTGGGAGATAGAGAGCTGAACGCTTCCATGGGACATTGTGGAGATGGTCGGTGACCCAGGTGGTAGTGTTGCTGGCAGATCCTCTGTTTGCGGGGTGGCAGGTGCCACTGTCACTACAGAGGTGGATGAAGAGGCCGAGACTGCAGCAGAAGAGGAAGCAGGAGGAGCCAGAGACCTTTCTTGGTTTTAGAGGTGTCTACTCCACTGCAGCTCGTGCTTTGCACTTAGATGCCTGGTCATGCAGGTTGTGCTCAGGTTGAGAACGTTTATGCCTCGCTTCAGCCTCTGATTGCACAGCCTGCAAACCACTCGTGTCTTGTCATCAGCACATTGTGTGAAGAACTGCCACGCTAGGGAACTCCTTGGACCTGGCTTTGGTGTGCTCGGTCCCTTGCTGCGTTGGGCAGTAGCAGACATACTGTCTAGCGGACGGACGCTCCGCTTTTGCACCCTGCTCCCTCTTCTGCTGTGCTGGTGGCTCTGTGCGACCACCGCCTCTTCCTCCAAACTACACTGGTCACCTGCATAACGTTCATTCCATGTGGGGTCGAGGACCTCATCGTCCTCCACATCATCTTCCACCCAGTCTTCACCCCTGCCCTCCTTGTCTGTCTGCACAATTGCGAAAGCAGCAGCAGTTGGCACCTGTGTTTCGTCATCATCCGTGACGTACTGCGATGGTCCTCCCATGTACTCATCATGAAACATAAGTGGTTGGGCATCGGTGCACTCAATCTCTTCCACTTCTGGGGCAGGGCTAGGTGGATGGCCCTGGGAAACCCTGCTAACAGAGTCATCGAAAAGCAGAAGAGACTGCTGCATGATTTGGGGCTCAGACTGCTTGGCTGATTTGCAAGGGGGTGAGGTGAAAGACTGATGGACATGGGTTTCAGGTGCCAACTCTGATCTTTCATCAGAAGAGTGGGTGGGAGACAATGTGAAGGAACCCGAGGCACTGTCAGCAACCCAATCTACTATCGCCTGTACTTGTCCTGGCCTAAACATTCGTACAGCCTCATTAGGCGCGACAAAATACCGCCGCAGGCTCGGTCGCCTACTCGCACCTGAGGAAGGTGTTTCACTTGTGCGTGTATCTGGCACAGATCCACCACGTCCTCTCCCTGCAACAGGAGCTCCACCAGCAGCACCACAACCGGGGCCACCACGTCCCTTTGACCTTCTCCTCATATTTTCCAAATTTAGGATGTTGCCCTAAATGGGTGTTTTTGGAAGAGCAGAACACACCCACAGTACATAACCGCTGAATCGCACAGCTACAGAACTGCAGAAAATGCTATTCAAAAAAAATTTTGTTTTTTTAGTATAGCACAGTAGAAGAAAACTATTTAGAAATTGTTTATTTCACACACCTCCAAATATGTATAACACACTGCAAACTATTTTTTGTGCCCCATAACGGCGTTTTTTGAAAGAGCAGAACACACCCACAGTACGTAACCGCTGAATCGCACAGCTACAGAACTGCAGAAAATGCTATTCAAAAAAAAAAATTGTTTTTTTAGTATAGCACAGTAGAAGAAAACTATTTAGAAATTGTTTATTTCACACACCTCTAAATATGTATAACACACTGCAAACTATTTTTTGTGCCCCTAAAAGGCGTTTTTTCGAAGAGCAGAACACACCCACAGTACGTAACCGCTGAATCGCACAGCTACAGAACTGCAGAAAATGCTATTCAAAAAAAATGTTGTTTTTTTAGTATAGCACAGTAGGAGAAAACTATATAGAAATTGTTTATTTCACACACCTCCAAATATGTATAACACACTGCAAACTATTTTTTGTGGCCCTGAATGGCTCTTTTTGCAAGCGTACATTAACCACTTGACAACTGGGCACTTAAACCCCCTTCCTAACCAGACGAATTTTCAGCTTTCGGTGCTCTCACATTTTGAATGACAATTACTCAGTCATACAACACTGTACCCATATGACATTTTTGTCCTTTTTTTCACACAAATAGAGCTTTCTTTTGGTGGTATTTAATCACTGTTGGGTTTTTTATTTTTTGCGCTATAAGAGAAAAAAGACTGAAAATTTTGTAAAAAAATGAATTTTTCTTTGTTTCCGCTATAAAATTTTGCAAATTAGTATTTTTTCTTCATACATTTTGGCCAAAATTTATACTGCTACATATCTTTGGTAAAAATAAGTACAAATTGGTGCATATTTTTTGGTCTTTGTGAAAGTTATAGAGTCCACAATCTATGGTGCCAATATCTGAAAATTGATCACACCTGAAGTACTGACGGCCTATCTAATTTCTTGAGACCCTAACATGCCAGAAAAGTACAAATACCCCCCAAATGACCCCTTTTTGGAAAGAAGACATTCCAAGGTATTTAGAAAGAGTCATTGTGAGTTTTTTGAAGTTGTCATTTTTTCCCACAATTCTTTGCAAAAATCAAGATTTTTTTTTCTTTTTTTTTCTTTCCACAAAATTGTCATATTAGCAGGTTATTTCTCACACACAGCATATGCATACCACAAATTACACCCTAAAACACATTCTGCTATTCCTCCCGAGTATGGCGATACCACATGTGTGAGACTTTTACACAGCGTGGCCACATACAGAGGCCCAACATGCAGGGAGCACCATCAGGCGTTCTGGAGCACCCAGGCCAATTCTGACATTTCTCTCCTACATGTAAAAATCAGCATTTGTTTGCTAGAAAATTACATAGAACCCCAAAACATTATATATGTTTCTTTAGCAAAGACCTTAAAGAATATAATGGTGGTCATTGCAACTTTTTATCTTGCACGGTATTTGCGCAGCAATTTTTGTAACGCGTTTTTTACGGAAAAAAACTGTTTTGTGCTTAAAAGAAAAAAAAACAGTAAAGTTAGCCAATGTTTTTGCATAATGTGAAAGATGAAGTTACGCCGAGTAAATAGATACCTAACATGTCACCCTTCAAAATTGCACACGCTCGTGGAATGGCGCCAAACTTCGCTACTTAAAAATCCCCATAGGCAACGCTTTAAATATTTTTACTGGTTACATGTTTTGAGTTACAGAGGAGGTCTAGGGCCAAAATTATTTCTCTCGCTCTAACGTTCGCAACGATACCTCACATGTGTGGTTTGAACACCGTTTTCATATGTGGGCGGGGCTTACGTATGCGTTCACTTCTGCATGCGAGCTCGCGGGGGCAGGGGCGCTTTAAAAAAATATATATATATTTTATTGTTCATTTTACTTTATTTATTTTAGTTTGACATGTTTTTCCGCCCCAAATTTTTTTTTGATCACTTTTATTCCTATTACAAGGAATGTAAACATCCCTTGTAATAGGAATATGGCATGACAGGTCCTCTTTACAGTGAGATATGGGGTCAATAAGACCACACATCCCACCTCTAGGCTGGGAAGCCTGAAAAAAAAACAAAAAAAAAAAACAATCTTGGCTTTGATCGTAGCGGTGAGTCGGTAGAAGCACCGGAGGGCAGCGGGAGGGGGGGGCATCCCCTCTCACCTTCCGTAAGAGCGATCAAGTGGTGGAACAGCCGCTATGATCATTCTTATGGTGCAGGGAATCGCCAGCTGAAAAAGCGAATATCTGAATGATGCCTGTAGCTGCACCCATCATTCAGATATCCCCGCATAAAGTTAAGGACGTCATATGACGGCCGGCAGGCGGGAAGTGGTTATTGCAGAGTATTGCCGGGTATTGAGGAGTATTGCCGGGTATTGAGGAGTATTGCAGGGTATTGAGGAGTATTGCAGGGTATTGAGGAGTATTGCAGGGTATTGAGGAGTATTGCCGGGTATTGAGGAGTATTGCCGGGTATTGCAGAGTATTGCCGGGTATTGCCGAGTATTGCGGGGTATTGCAGAGTATTGAGGAGTATTGCCGGGTATTGCGGAGTATTGCCGGGTATTGCGGAGTATTGCCGGGTATTGCCGAGTATTGCCGAGTATTGCGGGGTATTGAGGAGTATTGCAGGGTATTGTGGAGTATTGCAGGGTATTGTGGAGTATTGCCGGGTATTGTGGAGTATTGCCGGGTATTGTGGAATATTGCCGGGTATTGTGGAGTATTGCAGGGTATTGTGGAGTATTGCAGGGTATTGTGGAGTATTGCCGGGTATTGTGGAGTATTGCCGGGTATTGTGGAGTATTGCTGGGTATTGTGGGGTATTGCAGGGTATTGAGGGGTATTGCGGAATATGGCAGAGTATTGCACAGTATGGCAGGGTATTGCACAGTATGGGCAGGGTATTGCAGAGTATTGCACAGGGTATTGCAGAGTATTGCACAGGGTATTGCACAGAGTATTGCACAGGGTATTGCACAGAGTATTGCACAGGGTATTGCAGAGTATTGCACAGGGTAATGCAGAGTATTGCGCAGGGTATTGCAGAGTATTGCGCAGGGTATTGCAGAGTATTGCGCAGGGTATTGCAGAGTGTTGCGCAGGGTATTGCACAGGGTATTGCAGAGTATTGCACAGGGTATTGCAGAGTATTGCACAGGGTATTGCAGAGTATTGCACCAGGGTATTGCAGAGTATTGCACCAGGGTATTGCAGAGTATTGCACCAGGGTATTGCAGAGTATTGGTTTGCAGAGTATTGGCAGGGTGTATTGCAGAGTATTGCACAGGGATGGCTGAGCAGGGATGGATGGATGGCTGGATCTGTGACTGCAATTGTCACAGATCCAGCCCACAGCTGACATGGGGGAGGGAGCGGACATGATCCGCTCCCTCCCCTCTCCTCTCACACTGTGCTGATCGGTACAGAGAGGGGAGGGAGGAACCGGCGTCATCACATGACGCCGGTCTGTTTACAAGTGATCGCTCCGTAATTTGACGGAGCGATAACGTGGTAAACGGCCGCGATTAGCGGCCATCTACCGTGATCCGTGATGCGCCGGGTCTTCCGGACCCGGCGTTCACGGTCATATCCTGGAGCGCGCCCCAGGGGGCGCGCGGGAGCAAGATTCTGTGAGGATGTCCCTGGGACGTCCACTCAGGATAACTTGACCGCGCTGTGGACGTCTTTTGTACATGGCGCGGTCGGCAAGTGGTTAAAGTGCAAATTTTTTTTATTTCTTTTTTTTGCCCTAAACGGTCTTTTTTTGCACGAGCAAAATAAAATGCAATTTTTTATTTTTTTTGCCCTATGGGTCTTTTGGAAAAGAGCACAATAAAGTGCCTTTTTTTTTTTCCCTAAAAGTTAGATTTTCTCTGACACTGGGCTCATGGCAGTGTAAAAAGACTGCACTGCAACACAAACAGGTAAACCTATGCAGATCGCTGATTTTAATCTCTGAATCTGGACTCCTATATAATATTCTCTCTCCCTGAAAACACCAACAGGAACCTGGCCCTACACCACACTATCTCTCTATCTTTTCCCTCAGATTGTAGAATCAGGACTACCTCATCTATTTTTATATCTCTCCCTAAAAGCAGCAGCAGCAGACTAGATCCTCTCCCTATCTATTCTGAAGCAGAGTGACGTGTGTGCTGTGTGCCTCTAGCTTATATAGAAGCTGGGTCACATGTTGCACTGACCAATCACAGCCATGCCATTAGTAGGCATGGCTATGATGGCCTCTAAGGGCACACCAGCTAATCAAAAGGTGATTGGCTGGCCCCTGAAGCATTTCTAAATGCGTAATTAGATTGCCGAACCCGAAACCCGAACCCGAACCCGGACTTTTGCGCAAAGTCCGGGTTCGGGTTCGGGAAAAAGCTAAAGTTCGGTACGGACCCGAACTTTACAGTTCGGGTTCGCTCAACACTAATCTCTGCAGTTAAGCAACACAGCAAGGTCACCTCCCTGCCCCAGGATGTGATTAGAAAGTAAAAGAGTAGCAACAGGCTGATGAGTTTATCTCTCTGCTCTCTCCTCCTGTCAGCTAATTTCATATCAGTACATCTGTATACAGGATACCTCATTGGCTCAAATGCTACTCCTCCCCTCTCCCAGTTTGAGTTTTGAAATACAAGGGAATACAAGAGGCTGAAATCAAGTGAATTTATTCTAGTCCAATAGCAATACATAGCATTGGGGGAGATTTAATAAAGCTGGAATGTGCAAAATCTGGTGTAGTTCTGCATAGAAACCAATCGGCTTCAAGGTGGTATTGTCAAAAACTAATTAACCACTTAAGGATCGGAAGGATTTACCCCCTTAATGACCAGGCCATTTTTTGCATCGCTTTAACTGCGTCGCTTTAACTAACCCGTCATGCGACGCTGTACACAAACAAAATTTATGTCCTTTTTCCCCACAAATAGAGCTTTCTTTTGGTGGTATTTGATTCCTCTGCAGTTTTTATTTTTTGCGCTATAAACAAAAAAGAGCGAAAATTTTGAAAAAAAAAAACAATATTTTATACATTTTGCTATAATAAATCCCCCACCCCAAATAAAATCAGTTTAGGCCAATATGTATTCTTCTACATATTTTTGGTATAAAAAAAAAAAAAACCAATAAGCGTATATTGACTGGTTTGTGCAAAAGTTATAGCCTCTATAAAATAAGGGATATATTTATGTAATTTTAATTATTATAATTTTTGTTTACTAGTAATGGCAGTGATCAGCAATTTTTAGCGGGACTGTGGACAGATCGGACACTTTTGACACTTTTTTGGGACCATTGACATCTATTACAGCGATCAGAGCTAAAAATAGCCCCTGATTACTGTATAAATGTCACTGGCAGGGAAGGGGTTAACACTAGGGGGAGATCAAGGGGTTAAGTGTTCCCTAGGGAGGTGTTTCTAACTGTGGGGAGAGGGGACTGACTGGGAGTAGAGAGAGATCACTGTTCCTGATCACTAGGGGGTCTGTCTGTTAATATTGACAAATCTCCTTTCTGGCTCTCTGAGGAGCGATCTCGGGTCGCTGGCTGGACATCATAGCCACAGGCCACACGCATCGGCTCCGTGCACGCCCCCTAGAGCTCTTAAAGTGGCCGACGTAAACCTACAGCGATTCGTGCAGCCGTGCCAACCTGCCGCAGTATAATGACAGCGGCTGGTCGGCAAGCGGTTAAACAAGCTGAAGTTAGAAGCTGATTGGCTACCATGCACAGCTGCAAAAGATTCTGAGTGTACCAATTTTAGAAAAGTTCCCAGATTATTTTAAACAAAAAATGAATTACATCCATTTTTTTAGATCTACCCAGAATTCAGCTCTAACCACTTAAGGACCGCCGCACGACGATGTACGTCGACAGAATGGCACGGACAGGCACAAGGGCGTACAGGAACGTCCCCTTTAAGAACTGTTACGGAGATATTCCTAACCTCGCTTAAATGCTTAAAATAAGTGATTAAAAACCTTTTGTCTATATAAAATGAAATCAAACGATAGCGTCGGGAAAAGAGAAAACAATGACATTTATTTATACAGAACTGGTACCCCCTAATAGCAAGGTGATACCAATGTTACACGATACATAATAGGAATATTGCTATGACAAACATGATACCAATGTTACATGATAATAGGAACAAGAGAGCAAACGCAAAGTAATATTAATCTTAAACATGGGAGAGAGAGAGAGAGGGAGAGAGGCAGAGAGGCCGAGCGAGAGGGAGAGAGAGAGGGAGAGAGAGGGAGAGAGACAGAGAGCTTATTACGTCACCATGTCGTCTGCGTCAGATCTTCATTCGCAAGGGGCAGAGAGAAAGAGAGAGAGAGGGAGAGAGAGAGCGAGAGAGAAAGAGAGAGAGAAAAAGAGAGAGAGAGAGAAAGGCAAAAAAGAGAGAGAGAAAGAGAGAGAGAGAGAAAGAGAGAAAGAAAGAGAGAGAAAGAAAGCTTACTACGTCACCATGTCGTCTCAGATCACCGGCAAAAAGGACTGAGCTTTTGGGTCTGCATTCAGATAAATACACTCAGGTAAAACCCCTCCCCTCCTCACCCCCCCTTTCCATATGCTAAGACCTTGCATTCCTTTAAGGGGTGGGTGGTTTGTTAGCTTGGGTGCAAGACTCAGTCACAACTCACGTTCTTCCTGTTCCATTGTCACCTCCCACCTCCTTTTGAAGTAACATCAGTCTACCAACAAATGGTCAGATAATAGGCTTTTGTCAGATGAATTTCCCCAGCTGTGTATGCTGTTGATTCTAAACATGTTCTAACACTATAGAGTCATTGAAAGATAAATTTAAGTCACCTTAATAATAAAGTATTGTAAAATCATATACAACCATATATACACGTAGAGTCCTTTTAATTAGAGAGTTCTCTTGAAGCTTCTTGTTATAAACATGGATTTGAAAAATCTCCACCACAGAACCCATCCGTGGGTCGCGCACGTGCCGGCGGCGGCACGCTCGTGACCCGGTCCGAAGCTCCATGACCGCGCCCCCGGACCCGATTGCCGCCGGTGTCCTGCGATCGGGTCACAGAGCTGAAGAACGGTGAGAGGTAAGTGTAAACAAACCTTTCCCCGTTCTTTCTAGTGAAAGTGTCACTGATCGTCTGTTCCCTGTCATAGGGAACGATGATCAGTGACGTCACACGCCAAGCCACGCCCCCCTACAGTAAGAAGCACTCATTAGGTCACACTTAGCCCCTACAGCGTCACCTAGAGGTTAACCCCTTCACTGCCAGTGTCATTTTCACAGTAATCAGTGCATTTTTATAGCACTGATCGCTGTAAAAATGACAATGGTCCCAAAAATTGGTCAAAAGTGTCCGATGTGTCCGCCATAATGTTGCAGTCACGATAAAAATCGCTGATCGCCGGCATTACAAGTAAAAAAAAAAAATATTAATAAAAATGCCATAAAACTACCCCCTATTTTGTAGACTCTATAACTTTTGCGCAAATCGATCAATAAACGCTTATTGCGATTTTTTTTACCAAAAATATGTAGAAGAATACATATCGGCCTAAACTGAGGAAACATTTTTTTTTATATATATTTTTGGGGGATATTTATTATAGCAAAAAGTAAAAAATATTGAATTTTTTTTCCAAATTGTCGCTCTATTTTTGTTTATAGCGCAAAAAATAAAAACCGCAGAGGTGATCAAATACCACCAAAAGAAAGCTCTATTTGTGGGAAAAAAAGGATGTCAATTTTGTTTGGGAGCCACGTCGCACGCCCGCGCAATTGTCAGTTAAAGCGATGCAGTGCCGAATCGCAAAAAGTGGCCTGATCCTTTAGCTACAAAATGGTCCGGGGCTTAAGTGGTTAACCACTTAACGACCGCCCACCGCCGATTTACGTCGGCAGAATGGCACCGACAGGCAGAATCACGTAGATCTACGTGATCGCCTTTGTGCAGTTGGGGGGTCCATCCGGACCCCCCTTCACTGCAGTGAGCGGCCGTTAAGTGTTCGGGAGCGATCAGGCATGAGGGGGCGGCCGCTCGATTCCGCCCCCCCCCTCGCGATCGCTCCCGGCGAATGAAATTGCTTCCTCCTGCCTGAAATGTAAACACAGGCTGGAGGAAGTGATGTCATCTCCCTCGCCGCGGTCTTTTCGTCCGCAGCGCCGAGGAGAGAAGACACAGGTTAGTGCACCAACAGTCCACTGACACGTAGGTACACATAGGCACACAAATCACCCCCCAGTCACCCCCAGATCACCCCCCAGGTCACCCCAAAGCCCTCAATCACAGTGTCACTGATTGCAGTGATCATTTATTTTACTGATCACTGCATTTAGTGTCATCTGTGATTGTAAAAAGTTGCAGGGCAGTTAGGATTAGGCCCCTTTAGGTCCAGGGTAGCCCCCTAACCCCCCCTAATAAAGGTTTAACCCCTTGATCACCCCCCAGGTAACCCTTTCACCCCCTAACTTCAGCGTCACTAAGCGATTGTTTTTCCGATCGCTGTATTCGTGTCGCTGGTGTTTTAGATAGGCAGTTATTTTTTTTAGGTTCGCCGCAGGTTTTTATTAGTGTCAGGTACCCCCATATATTATTTTAACCCCCTGATTGCCCCTAGAGTTAACCCTTTCACCAGTGATCGCCGTATAAGCGTCACTGGTGTCACTGGTTAGCCAGTAAGTTATTTAGTTATTTAGGTTACCCGTCAGGTTTTTATATAGCGTCGGGTACCCCCATATTTAACCTAATAAAGGTTTTAACCCCCTGATTGCCCCTAGTTAACCCTTTCCCCAGTGATCACCATATAAAGGTTACGGGTGACGCTGGTTGATTAGTTTGCTTTTTATAGCATCAGGGCACCCGCCGTATATAACCCAATAAAGGTTTAACCCCCCTGATCGCCCGGCGGGTGAGATCAATTAGGTTTTAGCGCCAGAGAGGGTCTGCGTCGCCCCAGGCAGTGTTAGGTTAGTGCCAGTAACGCTAACACCCACGCGCAAAGCATACACCCCCCTTAGTGGTATAGTATCTGATCAGATCTATACTAGCATCCCCAGCGGTTTAGGGTTCCCAAAAACGCAGTGTTAGCGGGATCAGCCCAGATACCTGCTAGCGCCTGCGTTTATCCCCTCCGCCCAGCCCAGCCCACCCAAGTGCAGTATCGATCGATCACTGTCACTTACCAAACACAACACACATAACTGCAGCGTTCGCAGAGACAGGCCTGATCCCTGATCGCTAACAGTTTTTTTGTAGCGTTTGATATATTTGCTGACGACAGTCAGGTGCTTTTTTTCCTGTGAATCTTACTAGTGTACCCCTAAATTTAGAGCCCAAAATGGCAAGACGAAGGTACACTAGTAAAGAGGCCTACGAGATTCTGAGCATGACAGATAGTGAAGAGGAGGTCACGTATCTGTCAGATTCAGGCTCAGAATATCTTCCCGTAGAAGACAGTGACGTCAGCGGCCCCACGTCAGATAGCTCTGACGACGAAGTTGAGGTCCCTGCTAAGGTCAGGTGTACCCGATCCCGATCTTCTGAGGTTGTTGAGGAGCAAGAACCGCAGGTCTCTCGTATCATGGAGCAGAGTAGTACTAGCGCCGCTATTCCTTCTGGTGAACTGGCAAGCACCAGCGGCCTAGTACAGCCTGGACGTACATCCAGCACTGCAGTAACACTTGGTGACGTGGCGAGTCCCATAAGTGCAGTTCAAGCTGGCGAGGTGGCAAGCACAAGTAGTGTCCCGCTGCCACCAAGAAGACAAAGGCAGGCCCGTCGTGCCCATACTGCCCTTCCTGCAGAATTCGCCTATCCTGATTGGGTCCCCACCACTTCTGCAGAACCTGTACTTCCCCCATTCACTGCCCAACCCGGTATTCAGGTGGAAACAGCTGATTTTATTCCAATTGATTTTTATTCGCTGTTTTTCACGGAAGATCTCTATAGATCTATTGTGGACCAGAGTAATTTATATGCTGGTCAATTTATCGCCGCTAACCCCCAGTTGCCTAAAATTGCCAGAAATTGGAAACCAATTACGGTTTCCGAATTTAAGACCTTTCTGGGCCTTTCCCTCAACATGGGCACACATAAATTTCCGTCATTGCGTGCTTATTGGTCCACGCACCCAATTGACCACATGCCCGTGTTCTCTGCATCCATGTCCAGGGCATGATACGAGCAGATTTTGCGGTTCATGCACTTCAACGACAATGAACTTTGTCGTCCACGTGGGGACCCTGAATACGACCGGCTCTATAAAATTCGGCCCCTCATAAACCACTTCAACGAACGTTTTGCAGCCTTGTTTACTCCCGATCAAGTTGTCTGCGTTGATGAGTCCCTGATTAAATTTTCTGGCCGCTTGTCTTTCAAGCAGTACCTTCCCAGCAAGTGTGCCAGATACGGGGTCAAGCTCTACAAGTTCTGTGACAGGGCAACAGGCTATGTAGTGAACTTTACGGTTTATGAGGGAAAAGATAGTCAGATTGAGTCGGTCAACTGCCCGGATTACATAGGGAGCGCTGGCAAGATAGTGTGGAACTTGGTGTCACCCTTATTCGGAAAGGGGTACCACTTGTATGTGGACAATTATTACACGAGCGTGCCACTGTTTAGTCACTTGTTTGATCATAAGATTGGAGCATGTGGCACCGTGCGACCTAATCGCCGGGGCTTTCCCCAGCGGCTTGTAGATGCCCGTCTTAGGCTGGGGGAGAGAGCCTGCTTGAAGTGTAATAACTTGCTCGCTATGAAGTGGAGGGACAATAAGAATGTTTTCCTTCTTACCTCCCTTCATGCAGACACGACAGTCCAAATTCGTACGGCGACTGGTGTTGTGGAGAAACCCCTCTGTGTCCACGAATATAACCAAAATATGGGAGGGGTGGACCTCAACGACCAGTTGATGGCGCCGTATCTAATTGACCGTAAGGCGAGACGCTGGTACAAAAAAGTGTCTCTATCATTATTCCAATTGGCTTTGCTGAACGCTCATGTGCTATACAGAGCTTCAGGCGGGACGTTATCTCTTCTAAAATTCCAGAATGAGATAGTCACAGAACTCCTGTATCCAGGCGGTTCTGCACCTCACCATCCCCAACCAAATGCAGTAAGCCGGCTGCATGAGAGGCATTATTCGTATGTCCTCCCGAGTACCCCTACCCAAAGCCACCCCCAAAAAAGATGTTGTGTCTGTAGCAAGCGCGGATTTAGGCGTGACACCCGTAGTTTTTGTCCACTCTGTCCTGACAAGCCTGGTCTTTGCCAAGGTGAATGTTTTGAACGCTACCACTCAAAAGTGAAGTTTTAGCGTAGGGTACAGCATTTCACAGACAAGGACACACTTACACAGGGTCTCCCAAGATGCCATTACATTTTGAGAGACCCGAACCATTACAGTTGTAAAGTTACAAAAAAAAGTGTAAAAAATAAAAAAAAAAACGTAAAAAACAAAACACAAAAAAAATATAAAATAAAAAAACCAAAAATAGTTGTCGTTTTATTGTTCTCTCTCTCTCTCTATTTTCTCTCTATTGTTCTGCTCTTTTTTACTGTATTCTATTCTGCAATGTTTTATCATGCTTGCTTTTCAGGTATGTAATTTTTTGTTTTCAGGTGCGCCATTCAACTGCAGCGCGGAATTATTTATCTTGACAGCAACAGCGTTTGCTCCCACGATACATAAAGCCGTGACTCCAGTGCTGTAGGAGGTGATTTCACCACCACAGTTAAAAAAAAGAGCATATATGCCGAAGCATGGGGGCAGCAGGGGCGGAGGAGCGATTTTGCTCCTAATGCCGCGTACATACGGTCGAAATTCCGACGGAGGCCTGCCCGTGGAAAATTCCGACCGTGTGTACGCGGCATAACTTTTTTGCGGGAGGATGCCCCCATGCTTCGGCATATATATATTTTAGGCACAGGTTGCGTTAAAACATTTTTTTATTTTTTACTAGGTTTTGTTTTGGTATTTGCTTTGCAGGTATGGCATGGTAAGGTCTTACTGTTGTACTGTAATGTTACTTTGTTTTAATGTTAACCACCATTTGCTTAGCAGGTACGCCATTCAGTTGCAGCGCGGATCTATTTATCTTGACAGCAACAGCGTTTGCTCCCACGATACATAAAGCCGTGACTCCAACGCTGTAGGAGGTGATTTCACCACCACAGTTAAAAAAAAGAGCATATATGCCGAAGCATGGGGGCAGCAGGGGCGGAGGAGCGATTTTGCTCCTAATGCCGCGTATATACGGTCGAAATTCCAACGGAGGCTTGCCCGTGGAAAAGTCCGACCGTGTGTACGCGGCATAACCTTTTATGCCGCGTACATACGGTCGAAATTCCGATGAAGGCTTGACCGTGTGTACGCGGCATAACTTTTTTGCGGGAGGATGCCCCCATGCTTCGGCATATATGCCCATCATTAGAAGTGGGTGGATGAAGGGAGGTATTCTAATGGTGGGCATACCCACCAATCAATCTCTTTTTTTCGTTCAGCCAATAGGCTGTATGAAAAAAAAGATTACAATACATGTCCAACAAGGACCAGCAACGTACTGGTATGTTGCTGGACTTTGAATGTTTATACCAGAATGATGCCTGCGGGTTTAGGTATCATCTTGGTATCATTCTTTTCAGCCAGCAGCCGGCTTTCATGTAAAAGCAATTCTAGCAGATAATTAGCCTCTAGACTGCTTTTACAAGCAGTGGGAGGGAATGTCCCCCCCCCGGATATAAAAAGCGCCATTGGGAAATTGGGAAAGCATTTTATCACACCGATCTTGGTGTGGTCAGATGCTTTGAGGGCAGAGGAAAGATCTAGGGTCTAACCCCCCAATTTTTTTCAAAAAAAGAGTACCTGTCACTACTTATTGCTATCATAGGGGATATTTACATTCCCTGAGATAACGATAAAAATAGTAAAAAAATAAAATATGGAAGGCACAGTTTAAAAATAAAATAAAAAAGCCAAATAAATAATAAAAAAAAAAAAAAAAAAAAAAAAGCACCGCTGTCCCCCCCTGCTCTTGCGCAAAGGCGAACGCAAGCGTCGGTCTAGCGTCATATGTAAACAGCAATTGCATCATGCATGTGAGGTATCACCGCGAAGGTCAGATCGAGGGCAGTCATTTTAGTAGTAGACCTCCTCTGTAAATCTAACGTGGTAACCTGTAAAGGCTTTTAAATGCTTTTAAAAATGAATGTAGTTTGTCGCCGCTGCGCGTTTGTGCGCAATTTTAAAGCATGTCGTGTTTGGTATCCATGTACTCGGCCTATGATCATCTTTTTTATTTCATCAAACATTTGGGCAATATAGTGTTTTTTAGTGCATTAAAAATAAAAAAAGTGTGTTTTTCCCCCAAAAAATGCGTTTGAAAAATCGCTGCGCAAATACTGTGTGGAAAAAAAAATGCAACACCCACTATTTTAATCTGTAGGGCCTTTGCTTTAAAAAAATATATAATGTTTGGGGGTTCAACATAATTTTCTTGCAAAAAAAATTTTTTTTCCATGTAAACAAAAAGTGTCAGAAAGGGCTTTGTCTTCAAGTGGTTAGAAGAGTGGATGATGTGTGACATAAGCTTCCTAATGTTGTGCATAAAATGCCAGGACAGTTCAAAACCCCCCCAAATGACCCCATTTTGTAAAGTAGACACCTCAAGCTATTTGCTGAGAGGCATGTTGAGCCCATTGAATATTTTTTTTTTTTGTCCCAAGTGATTGAATAATGACCAAAAAAAAAAAAAATGTACAAAACGTTGTCACTAAATTATATATTGCTCAAACATGCCATGGGCATATGTGGAATTACACCCCAAAATACATTCTGTTGCTTCTCCTGAGTACGGGGATACCACATGTGTGGGACTTTTTGGGAGCCTAGTCGCGTACGGGACCCCAAAAACCAAGCACCGCCTTCAGGATTTCTATGGGTGTAAATTTTTGATTTCACTCCTCACTGCCTATCACAGTTTCGGAGGCCATGGAATGCCCAGATGGCACAAAACCCCCCCAAATGACCCCATTTTGGAAAGTAGACACCCCAAGCTATTTGCTGAGAGGTATGTTGAGTATTTTGCAGATCTCACTTTTTGTCACAAAGTTTTGAAAATGTAAAAAAAGAAAAAAAAAAAGAAAAAAAAATGTCTTTCTTAATTTTCAAAAACAAATGAGAGCTGTAAAATACTCACCATGCCTCTCAGCAAATAGCTTGGGGTGTCTACTTTCCAAAATGGGGTCATTTGTGGGGGTTTTGGGCTATTTTGACATTTTATGGCCTTCAAAACTGTGATAGGTAGTGAGGAGTGAAATCAAAAATTTATGCCCTTAGAAACCTTGAAGGCGGTGCTTGGTTTTTGGGGTCCCGTACGCGGCTAGGCTCCCAAAAAGTCCCACACATGTGGTATCCCCGTACTCAGGAAAAGCAGCAGAATGTATTTTGGGGTGCAATTCCACATATAACCATGGCATGTGTGAGCAATATATCATTTAGTGACAACTTTTTGTACATTTTTTTTTATTTTTCTTTTTGTCATTATTCAATCATTTGGGACAAAAAAAAAATATTCAATGGGGTCAACATGCCTCTCAGCAAATAGCTTGGGGTGTCTACTTTCCAAAATGGGGTCATTTGGGGGGGTTTTGTGCCATCTTGGCATTTTATGGCCTTCAAAACTGTGATAGGTAGTGAGGAGTGAAATCAAAAATTTATGCCCTTAGAAACCTTGAAGGCGGTGCTTGGTTTTGGGGTCCCGTACGCGGCTAGGCTCCCAAAAAGTCCCACACATGTGGTATCCCCGTACTCAGGAGAAGCAGCAGAATGTATTTTGGGGTGTAATTTCACATATGCCCATGGCATGTGTGAGCAATATATCATTTAGTGACAACTTTGTGCAAAAAAAAAAAAGTTTGTCATATTCCCGCAACTTGTGGCAAAATATAAAATATTCCATGGACTGAACATGCCTCTCAGTAAATAGCTTGGGGTGTCTACTTTCCAAAATGGGGTCATTTGGGGGGGTTTTGTGCTATTTTGGCATTTTATGGCCTTCGAAACTGTGATAGGTAGTGAGGAGTGAAATCAAAAATTTGCGCCCTTAGTAATCCTGAAGGCGGTGCTTGGTTTCCGGGGTCCCGTACGTGGCTAGGCTCCTAAAAAGTCCCACACATGTGGTATCCCCGTACTCAGGAGAAGCAGCAGAATGTATTTTGGGGTGCAATTCCACATATAACCATGGCATGTGTGAGCAATATATCATTTAGTGACAACTTTTTGTAATTTTTTTTTTTTGTCATTATTCAATCACTTGGGACAAAAAAAAAAAATATTCAATGGGCTCAACATGCCTCTCAGCAATTTCCTTGGGGTGTCTACTTTCCAAAATGGGGTCATTTGGGGGGGTTTTGTACTGCCCTGCCATTTTAGCACCTCAAGAAATGAGATAGGCAGTCATAAATTTAAAGCTGTGTAAATTTCAGAAAATGTACCCTAGTTTGTAAACGCTATAACTTTTGCGCAAACCAATAAATATACGCTTATTGACATTTTTTTTACTAAAGACATGTGGCTGAATACATTTTGGCCTAAATGTATGACTAAAATTGAGTTTATTCGATTTTTCTTATAACAAAAAGTAGAAAATATCATTTTTTTTCAAAATTTTCGGTCTTTTTCTGTTTATATCGCAAAAAATAAAAATCGCAGAGGCAATCAAATACCATTAAAAGAAAGCTCTATTTGTGGGAAGAAAAGGACGCAAATTTCATTTGGGTACAACATTGCATGTCCGCACAATTTACAGTTAAAGCAGCGCAGTGCCGAATCCCAAAAACAGGCCTGGTCCTAATGGCCCGAAATGGTCCGGGGCTTAAGTGGTTAAACCAAAAAAATTATTACATCACTTTTTTTTAGATCTACCCAGAATTCAGCTCTAACTATATCAAATAACTTCATAAGCCCAGGTATGACTGGTTCTCTTTAAGGTAGAAAGATACCAATGTAACAGACAGTGCTGAGGTTTCTAGGAGCTCTGGAAATATCAGATACAAGGCTATCTGTCTCAGCTCATTTTATTCAATAACATGATCTACATATAAATGGTCTGCTTGAAATATTTATTTTCTTTATTCTCAGTAGGGGTCCACTGCACAGCAGAAGTGATATAAAGCACACTCCATTATGGAATATATTTGTGTAAAATAATGAAAAAAACACAATGCAATGTCTGCTGCAATTAGCCACAATGAGTTGATTCTGAGCGTTTTAACTCAGCCTTCAAAGTCTGGAGGAAAGATGAGGACATTGAGCATTTCCCTATCTTGTCCACCCATTGGTTCTGTTTTAAACAAATCTACATTTGCTTAATTTAAACTTTCTGTGGGCTGACTCCGTCTGGGTTTTTTTTTTTCCCTTTTTTTTTTTCTGAGTTCCTGGGCAAAATCTTTAATGTGCTTCAAATAAACCACCCCATTGTTCTCTGATTGTAAAGTGTAAAAAATTAAATGTTCCTCCGCCGCAGATCTACACATAAACTCCAGCCTGTTTTTGTTTGAAATATCTGTTAACATTTGTGCGTCACACAGCGGTTGGGAGGTCAGCTGAATTTTTTTTTTCCTTCTAAACATTTGTTTTATATTTTGATGAAAATACACGTTTTTGAAGAGCGAGTTGGTGGAAGATTTTAAAAGAAAATGTAAATAAACAAGTTAAATAAAAACCTGATAATTATTCTCACTGAAACAACTATTTGGTGTGCGTTTTTTTTTTCGTTTTGGTTTACAGTCTCATTTGTAGTGAAGGGCCCTCTGTGGTTTTTGGCATAAGGAGAAGTGATTAGGAAGAATGCTGAAGACAGTACAAAGTACTGAATTCGAGAATTGCCCTACAGGCGTTTTCACTTTTTCGCTAAAAAACAGAAACCTCTTCAGTGAATAAATAATAACAGTGGCACGTTGGTCCCAGCAGACCCCCACGAATCAGCTTCTCTAGCCAGAGCTGTTTTTTTTTTTTTTGGCACAATGTTTCTTCATCCTGGAAAAAAAAATCAGAAATCAGACTCTTCCCCAAGATATGAGGATCCAATCGTTATTACTCAGGTCCTGTGATAAAGAATATGGTGATCTTTTTGAGCTTTATATATATGCAGTAGAAGATTATAGTGATGGTTGTAAATTTATGATACATTAGAATTCGACTTTTTTGCGTCAATGGGAGTACCCGACACGATTCGAGCCGCTGCTCTGTGTGTCCATTCAGACATGGAGCCATGGTTCGGTCCTGTCCCCTCTCTCTCCTCATTGGCTAACTGACTTTGTTTGGTTCAGCAGTGGGAGCCAATGGCGCTGCTACTGTGTCTCAGCCATTTAGAAGGGAGAGTCCTGGATGGCTGAGGCACTCATGCACATGAAAAAATGACCGAAGTTCTGCTTTAACCACTTCCGGAACTGCTCACCCAGATAACGTCGGCACTTTGAAGAGGGTTATCTTTGTTATGGCAGCAGCTAGCTTCCATAACCCCAGTATCCTCTTCTTCAGTGAGCAGTCCGGTTTCCGACAATAGTGGTCTCTGCGGCCGATTTGCCGCAAGATTACTTTTTATCGGCAGCGGGAGAGGCCACCCTCCTGCCGCTCTCCGGTGCCCTCCGCTGCTTACCGGAGCCGTCGGCAGAGGTGGAGGCGATCGAATCTTTCTTCCTCTGTGGCATGGAGACGAGTGAGGGGAAGATGTCCCCCACCTGTCTCCATACCATTGCAGGGCGGAAGCAGCGTCAAAACGTCACTTCCGCCCATAGTTCTTAAAGGGCCTTTTTTTTCAAATAACAACATTTTTTAATTTTTTTTTTTTATTCCATTTTAGTGTAAATATGAGATCTGAGTTCTTTTTGACCCCAGATCTCATATTTAAGAGGTCCTGTCATGTTTTTTTTTTCTATTACAAGGGATGTTTAAATTCCTTGTAATAGGAATAAAAGTGATACAATATATTTTTTAAAAAGAACAGTGTAAAAATAAAAAATAAAAGGTAAAATAAATAAGAAAAAATAAATACATTTTTAAACGCGCCCCGTCCTGCCGAGTTCGCTTGCAGAAGCGAACGCATATGTGAGTAGCGCCCACATATGAAAACGGTGTTCAAACCACACGTGAGGTATCACCACGATTGGTAGAGCGAGAGCAATAATTCTCGCCCTAGACCTCCTCTGTAACTCAAAACATGCAACCTGTAGAATATTTTAAACGTCGCCTATGGAGATTTTTAAGGGTAAAAGTTTGTCGCCATTCCACGAGCGGGCACAATTTTGAAGTGTAACATGTTGGGTATCAATTTACACGGTGTAACATTATCATTCACAGTATAAAAAAAATTGTGCTAACTTTACAGTTTTTTGCCCAAAAAAGTGCTGCGCAAATACAGTGTGACAGAAAGTATTGCAACGACAGCTATTGTATTCTCTAGGGTGTTCGAATTTTTCTTTTAGAATGTTTGGGGGTTCTAAGTAATTTTCTAGCAAAAAAAAACAAACTGTTTTTAACTTGTAAACAACAAATCTCAGAAAGAGGCTCGGTCTTTATATGGTTAAGCTTTGAAAATAAAAGATAGATGCTGATTGGATGCAATGCATAGCATCCAAAG
The DNA here is from genome assembly GCA_029206835.1 of Rana muscosa. Classification (NCBI taxonomy): domain Eukaryota; kingdom Metazoa; phylum Chordata; class Amphibia; order Anura; family Ranidae; genus Rana; species Rana muscosa. The sequence continues at coordinate 1,094,340,653 of CM055116.1, forward strand.
AAAGAAAGAAAGAAGGCATAAAGCTAGACCCACTAGACCATATATAGGCAATTCTTCTATAATTGAAACAAAGTAGTCAGATTTAGAGAAACTAAAAAGAGAGAGAGGGGGCGGGGGCGTGTCGGGGCTCCGTGTCTGAATGGACACAGGGAGCTGTGGCTTGGCTCGGGTGCCCCATAGCAAGCTGCTTGCTGTGAGGGCACTCAACAAGAGTCACGAGCACCGAAGAGGGACCCAAGAAGAGGAGGATCTGGGCTGCTCTGTGCAAAACTACTGCACAGAGCAGGTAAGTATACCATGTTTGTTATTTTTAACAAAAAGAAAAATTAGACTTTAATAAAACTTTGGAGCCATTTAAGATAATGGAGTTATTAATGAACCATGAGCATTCTGTAAGTAGCTGAGTACTTTTTTTTAAAAGTTAACAAAAAAACTTAAACCAACTAAAGTTTACAATACTTTCTTTTTTTGTGTCACAGTAGTGTAAGTAAAGCAGCTTGATAGTGAATGTAGATATGTTATAATCAAAATAAGCAAAAAAAAAAAATGTAATTTACAGAAAATCTAAAATTATGTAAAATTATGTAATGTAAACATTTTTTTTTGTCTTAGTAAATCTTTTACGACGGTTGAGTGACATTGCAATCCTATTCCATTTGTTATTACCGATAAATGTATCAATACCAGACAGGGCCTGCTTGAGCTCAATGTGTTATATAAGATAGTCACAGATCCATAGACATTTCAGTGTTTATTCAAGTGTGTCATAAATTATTGGATCAAACAATAATTAGAAAATTGACAGGAAAAAAAAATGTTCAGTGTTGAACACAAACAGAGAGTAATTGTTTTCAGATGTGAGTTTAAGTTGGTCAAAAAAATGTAACAGAACATAACTTTTGCCAAGATAGAAAATGACCAGGTGCCAACAATTGAGTTAAATGTTATATGGAAGAACTACATTTATATATTAGACTTCAAGAATCAAGAACACTATCATAGTAGGTGAAGCTAAGGGCACACCATTACCATAATATTTTCTTTCCTTAAATGGGTCTAGTTCAGGGAAATGTATACACAATATGCAGTTTTATATTGCCCCCTGCTTGGTTTATGTGTAAATTCAATCTTTTTCAAAGTCTCCCTTTGTTCTGTTCTCCTTCATACAGACCCTAGTCCTTTAGACCACCTGCAGTGTGCAACCCATGCACCATTCCAGGAAATGTCATACATACATTTTACTACTAACTCATTTGCCTTTAATTTTGGGGATTATCACATGTCATAAAAATAGACATGAGATCTCTGGAAACAGATACAGTGCATCTGGAAAGTATTTACAGCGCTTCACTTTTTCCACATTTTGTTATGTTACAGCCTTATTCCAAAATGGATTAAATTCATTATTTTCCTCAAAATTCTACAAACAATACCCCATAATAACAATATGAAAGAAGATTGTTTGAAATCTTTGCAAATTTATTAAAAGTAAAAAAACTTAAAAAAATCCCATGTACAGTACATAAGTATTTACAGTCTTTGCTCAACACTTTGTTGAAGCACCTTTGGCACTAATTACAGCCTCAAGTCTTTTTGAGTATGATGCTACAAGCTTGGCACACCTGTTTTTGGGCAGTTTCTTCCATTCTTCTTTGCAAGACCTCTCAAGCTCCATCAGGTTGGATGGGGAGCGTTGGTGCACAGCCATTTTCAGTTCTCTCCAGAGATGTTGAATAAGGATGAGCTTCATGTTCGAGTCGAACCCATGTTTGACTCGAACATCGGCTGTTCGCCGAATTGCAAACATTATGGGCCGTTCACACCAAATTCGAGTGGCGGGTCACGGCCCATAATTCACTGCGGCATCGCGGTGCATTGCTGGCTGATGATTGGCTAAGCATGCACTATAACCCGCGTGCTTTGGCCAATCACAGCGCAGAAAAAACGGAGAGCCATAATTGGCCAAAGCCAGGGTGGCTTTGGCCAATTATGGCTCACGGGGTTTAGTATACGCCCTACACTATATAAGGCCGCCGGCTTGGCGGCCTTGCGTAGTGTGTTGGCGTTGTTTAATGAGAGATTACAGAGACAGACAGTGAGACAGTGTCATTTATATTGAGTTAGATAGAGCAGGCAGGCGAGTCAGTTAGCTGCAGTTACAGTGTGTAGAGGATATATATGCATCCTAGGTGTTGTATATATATTTATACACTGTATTCAGTTTAGCTAGATCCGATCCTGTTATTCTCTATACTGTGACAGGCAGGCAGGTGATTGTGCTAGCTGCAGACAGTCAGTGTTTCACTTAGTGTACTGTGTGTTTTGCATAGCGTTCACCTAAAGCTTACCTGAATACAGTTAGTGACTAATAGTGGTGTTCTCATAATTAAACCACAGGCAGAGAGCTGCAAGTATTTTCAGTTAGTGTACTGTGTCCCTCTCTGCACAGTTTTCACCTAAAACTAACTGAAGACAATTGCTGCTTTCCCCATACTAATACCACAGCAGGCAGTTGATTCTGATAGCTGCATTATCAGTACAGATGTATATATATATATATATATATATATATATATATTTATATATATATATATATACATCCCACCTTTGTGCAGCTACATCTCACTGCAGGCCATTAGTATGTCTGGAAGGCAAACAAGGAGAGGCAGACAGTCACGAGGCAATAAAAGAGGGCAAGCAGGCTCTGTGTCTAGAGGCAACAGTGCTGCTGGTCGTGGACATGGTGCATTCTCATCAGCACGTGGCCGTGGGACATGCTTGTCCTTCTTTTCGGCAGCTGGCCATGTTGAGCCGCAACATGCCCAAGACTTGGTAGAGTAGATGACCAAGCTGTCCTCATCCTCCTCGTCCTCTCTCACTCAGGCTCAGGGTACTTTGGCTGGCAAAGCAGCTGCCAAAGCGGCCTCTTCCCTCGGCTCAATGGCATCAGTCACTCCTTCCCTAGCCCCACCATGTCCTCTTGAGGAGTCCCCCGAACTGTTTGAGCACAGTGCTGGGTACATGCTCCTGGAGGATGCCCAGCGTTTTGAAGGCTTCGATGATGGAACCCAGCTGAAGGAAGGCAGTAACGTGAGCCCAGAGAGAGGGGGTAGTAACGTGAGCCCAGAGAGAGAGGGGGTGCCCAACAAGGACAGCTATCTGGCAGTCATTTTCCCCCAGCTGCAGCATACTGCCAGATTTGATCCAGTGATGAGGAGGGAGGGGATGATGAGGTCACTGACTCCACGTGGGTGCCTGATAGGAGAGAGGAGGAGGAGGAGGAGGAGGCACATCTCCAACGAGGCAGGATGCCCTCCAGGGGCCAGCTTAAGGGCAGCACACTGACTGCATCACACAGCAGAGCTCCGCATGTGCAGGGCGCTGCTGTCTCTGTGCGTTATTCCAAAAGTTCTTTAGTGTTGGTGTTTTTTCAGACGTGTGCAGCAGATCGCACCATTGCCATTTGTCAACATATGTCTAAAGCGTATCTCGCGTGGCCAAAACATCAGCCGCTTGGGCACTACGTGCTTGACCAGACATATGTCGACCTGCCATGCAGTCCGTTGGCAAGCTTACCTAAAAGACCCACACCAAAGAACAAAGCGGACCTCTCCTTGCTCCTCATCAGCTGGGATCTCCAATCCCACTATACCTTCAGTCGTCTCTGAAACCTGCACTGAGAGGAAGGTGTAGAATTAGGTGTGTCACAGCCAAGTACTTGCGGACAATCTGCTATTGGTACACCGACATCCGTTTCCCTGCCCCAGCTGCTGCACCGCTGAAAGAAGTTCACTCCCATCCATCTACATGCCCAGCAGTTGAATGCTAGCTTGGCTAAATTGCTAGCACTTCAACTGCTGCCTTTTCAGTTGGTAGACACTGCCTCTTTCCGTGAGTTTGTGGAATGTGCGGTTCCTCAGTGGCAGGTTCCCAAACGCCAGTTTTTCTCACGGAAGGTAATTCCGGCTCTCTACCGGCATGTGGAAGGCAATGTCTTGGCCTCGCTGGACAGGTCAGTCAGCGGTAAGGTGCATATTACCGCTGACTCATGGTCCAGCAGGCATGAACAGGGACGTTACCTATATTTCACGGCGCATTGGGTGACTCTGCTGGCAGCTGGGAAGGATGCAGGACAAGGTGCAGTAGTGTTGGAGGTTGTTCCGCCACCACGCCTCCAAAATGTTACTAGTGGTGATTCTGACACACCTCTCTCCTCCACCCCTCCTCTTCTTCTTCCTCCATGGCCTCTACCTGTGCTTTGTCCTCTGAACCAGCGGTGCTCTGTAGGCATTCAAGGGGCTACGCAAGTACGCAGGCAAAAATATGCCATGCGGTGCTTGAGCTGGTGTGCTTGGGGGACAGGAGCCACACTGGGGCAGAGATTCTGTCAGCTCTGCAGGGGCAGGCTCAGAGGTGGTTGATGCCACGCCAGCTTAAGCCAGGAAAGGTGGTTTCTGACAATGGCACCAACCTCCTCTCCGCCCTCCGACAGGGACAACTGACCCATGTACCCTGTTTGGCTCACGTCCTTAACTTGGTGATGCAGCGGTTCTTGGGCAGGTACCCGGGCTTACAGGAGGTCCTGAAGCAGGCCAGGAAACTCTGTGGGCATTTCCGCCGGTCATATAATGCCAGTGCTCGGCTGGCTGACCTGCAAAAGGATTACAATCTGCCCAAGAACCGCCTAGTCTGTGACATGCCCACCAGGTGGAACTCTACGTTGGCCATGCTGCAGCGGCTGCACACGCAGCAGAGGGCCATCAATGAGTATCTGTTGCAATATGGCACCAGGACAGGGTCAGGGGAGCTTGGATTTTTTTCCCCACGCCAGTGGGCCATGATCAGGGATGCATGCACTGTCCTGGCACCATTTGAGGAGGCCACGAAGATGGTGAGCAGTGACAGTGCATGCATCAGTGACACTGTCCCTCTTGTCCACCTGTTGGAGCACACGATGCGTGGAATAATGGACAGGGCACTTGAGGCAGAACAGAGGCAGGAAGAGGAGGACTTTCTTACCTCTCAAGGCCCCCTTTATCCAGACAGTGTTCCTGCTGGCCCGGCTATCACACAGGAAGAGGACGAGGTGGAGGAGGAGGAGGAGGATTATTGTGTCAGCATGGAGGTGGAGCCTAGCACTCAGCATCAGCAGCAGTCTTCAAGGGATCAATTACAGTCCCAAGACACCCATGGACTTGTACGTGGCTGGGAGGAGGTGGCTGCGGATCATGTTGTCCTCAGTGACCCAGAGGACTCTGCACTGAATGCCTCAGCAAACCTACACTGCATGGCCTCCCTGATCCTGCAAAGCCTGCGGAAGGATCCTCGTATTTGTGCGATCAAGGAGAGGGATCATTACTGGGTGGCAACCCTCCTTGATCCACGTTACAAGGCTAAAGTTGCGGACCTTATCTTGCCGTCACAGAGGGAGCAGAGGATGAAGCATCTTCGGGAGGCCTTGCAGAAAGGTCTATGCAACACGTTCCCAGAGACTGGGAGTTTAAAAATTCCTGGTCCTGGACAACGTGTTGCTGAGGCTCTGGTCAGTCAAAGAAGGAGCGGTGGAGAAGGTAGCCGTCTGACCGATGCGTTCAGACAATTTTTTAGTATGCAGCCCCAAGGTATGATCGCTTCCAGCAACCATCACCAGCGTCTGGTTTACATGGTGCAGGAATACCTAGGGACAAGATCAGACTTGGACACCTTTCCCACCGAAAATCCTCTGGGTTACTGGGTCTTGAGGATGGATCACTGGCCAGAGCTTGCACAGTATGCAATTGAGGTACTGGTCTGTCCTGCATCCAGCGTTCTTTCAGGACGCACATTCAGTGCTGCTGGAGGCTTTGTAACCGATCACAGGGTGCGCCTGTCCACTGACTCGGTTGATCAACTGACATTCATAAAAATTAATCAGTCTTGGATCACCACCAGCTACCAAGCACCTGATGCTGATGTAACCGAATAATTTTTTTGGAAATGTCAGATCCCTTCAAGACTGCCTATGCTGATGCTGAGTGACTATCCTGTTATGCTGAGTGATTATCCTCTCCCTCCTCAATAATCATGCTGATAGCTTGAAAGAACATTTTTGTTTCTGGGCACCGCCACCAGTGGCTAAGGCACAATTTTTCAGCCCCTGTTTAACAGGGGCGTGTATTTACAATTTTTGATGCAATGCTTTGCAGCAGGGCTCATTGCTGTGCTCCAACTACAGTTTCTGTGAGGGGTTGCAGTGTTGTGGCACCAGTGCCTAAGGCCCAATTTTTCTGCCCCTGTTTAAGAGGGGCATGTAATTACAATTCTTGATCTAATAATTCACAGCAGGGCCCATTCCTGCGCCCACCAAGAGTAACTGTGAGGGCTTACAGTGTTGTGGCAACACCACCACCACCACCAACAAAGGCCCAATTTTTCTGCCCCTGTTCAACAGGGGCATGTGATTACAATTCTTGATCTAATATTTCACACAACTGGGCCCATTCCTGCGCCCACCAAGAGTAACTGTGAGGACTTACAGTGTTGTGGCACCACCACCACTACCAAAGGCCCAATTTTTCCTACCACTGTTCAACAATGGCATGTAATTACAATTCTTGATATAATAGTTCACAGCAGGGTGTTCCAGTGCCCACCAAGAGTAACTGTGAGGGCTTACAGTGTTGTGGCAACACCAAAACCTAAGGGCCAAATTTCTGCAGAGTATATTCGGCAGGCCCCTACTTTCAAACATCCAACTTAAAAACTACTCCTACTTGCAAACGGAAGGAGACAACAGGAAGTGAGAGAAAATCCACCCCTAGGAAGGGAAATTCTCTCCTGTAAGAGTTAATATGGGAAAGAGGTGTCTCCTCTCCACTGATGCTTTATCACCAATCCTTGTTTCAATAAAAACCCCAAACTTTCAAAAAACATTTGTCATTGGGACAGAAAGTGAGGTGAAATGTTCTGAACAGGTGCACAGACAGCAAAACAAATGTTACAGGAGTGATAACCCTTCCCTATGTTTTCCAAAAAGCTTAAAAATAGATTTTTTTGGCTGGAGCTACACTTAAAAAATGTACCTGTTCCAAATTACAAACAGATTCGAATTAAGAACAAACCTACAGTACCTGTCTTGTTTGCACCACCTGTATACTGCTGTTCAGAGTATATAGGGCCTGTTTTTAATTTGGGTGCGGGGTTCCCCTTAATATCTATACAAGACCCAAAGGGGATGGTAGTGGGCTGGGGGGGGGTACCCATGCCATTTTTCTGAATGATTTTCATCCATATTGCCGGGACCAGGCATTACATTAAAGCCGGCAGCAGTTTTAAATGACTTTTTTTCCTTTAGAAATTTAATTTTGTGCAGGGACAGTTCTAAACACGGGAAACACGTGCTACTTCACAGGCATACTTTAGACACCCCCCAGGTACAATATTTAAAGGAATATTTCACTTTTTTTTCACTTTATGCATCATTAAAATCACTGCTCCCGAAAAAACGTTTTTAAAACTTATTTTTGCATTGCTACATGTCCCCTGGGGCAGGACCCGGATCCTCAAACCCTTTTTAGGACAATAACTTGCATATTAGCCGTTATAATTAGCACTTTTGATTTCGAACGTTCGCGTCCATTGTATTGAATAGGGTTCTAAAGTTCACGCAAACTTTCGGTCCGTTCGCAGGTTCTGGTGCTCGGCTCATCCCTAATGTTGAATCAGGTTCAAGTCTGTACAATAGATAGGCCACTCAAGGACATTCACAGAGTCGTCCCATAGCCACTCCTTTGTTATCTTGTGTGTTAGGGTGGTTGTCCTGTTGGAAGATGAACCTTTGCCCCAGTCTGAGGTCCAGAGTGCTCTGGAGCAGGTTTTCATCAAGGATGTCTCTGTAAATTTCTGCATTCATCTTTACCTTGATCCTGACTAGTTTCCCAGTTCCTGCTGCTGAATAACATCCCCACAGCATGATGCTGCCACCACCATGCTTCACTTTAGGGATGGCATTGACCAGGTGATGATGGTTTCCTCCATACATGACGCTTGCCATTTAGGCCAAAGAGTTCAATCTTTGTTTCATCAGACCAGAGAATTTTGTTTCTCGTGGTCTGAGAGTCCTTCAGGTGCCTTTTGGCAAACTCACAGTGGGCTGTCATGTTCCTTTTTCTGAGGAGTGGCTTCCGTCTGTCCACTCTACCATACAGGCCTGATTGGTGGAGTGCTGCAGAGATGGTTGTTCTTCTGGACGGTTCTCCTCTCTCCACAGAGAAATGCTGGAGCTCTGTCAGAGTGACCATCAGGTTCTTGGCCACCTCCCTGACTAAGACCCTTCTCCCTCAAACCCTCAGTTTGGCTGGGCAGCCTGCTCTAGGAAGAGTCCTGATGGTTCCAAACTTCTTCCATTTACGGATGATGGAGGCCACTGTGCTCATTGGGACCTTCAATGCTGTAGAAATGTTTCTGTACCCTTCCCCAGATCTGTGCCTCGATACAATCCTGTGTCGGAGGTCAACAGACAATTCCTTGGACTTCATGGCTTGGTTTGTGCTCTGACATTCACGGTTTACTGTGGGACTGTTAGACAGGTTTGTGTCTTTCCAAATCATGTCCAATCAACTGAATTTACCACAGGTGAGCTCCAATCAAGTTGTATAAACATCTCAAGGATGCTAAGTGGAAGCAGAATGCACCTGAGCTCAATTTGAGTGTCAATTTGCAACATAACTAAATGTGTAAAAAGTGAAGCGCTATGAATACTTTCCAGGATGCACTGTATAAGGTATGCTGACCATGTTGTTGTATATGTGTTAAAACAACCAATTACATTTCAAAGTGATCACATAACCTCTGTTCTCAGCTTCATAAGGGGCTTAGAAAGGTGGGGGTGGAGACTATAGGAGGGGGGATGTCACTTTTCCCTTCCACATAACTTTCTAGTAATGTGCTTTGATACAGCACTTTGGAAACATCCAACTTCTTTTACAATTACCTTTTGAGGCTTTCCCTCCTTATGGAGGGTGTCAATGATGGTTTTCTGCACAATTGTCAAGTCAGCAGTCTTTCCCATGATTGTGGTTCCTACTGACCCAGACTGAGAGACCATTTAAAGGCTCAGGAACCCTTTGCAAGTGTTATGGCTTAATTAGCTGATTAGAGTGGGACACTTTGAGCCTAGAATATTGCACCTTTTCACAATATTCAAATTTTCTGTGATTGTGGATTTGGGGTTTTCATGAGCTGTAAGCCATAATCATCACAATTATGACAAATCACGGCTTGAACTATCTTGCTTTGCATGTAATGAGTCTATCTCATATATTAGTTTCACCTTTTAAGTTGCATTAGTGAAATAAATGAACTTTTGCACGATATTCAAATTTTTCGAGTTTTCACCTTTATATTGTTTTTGGATTTGTGATGAAAATGATGACGTATAATCACCCCGTTCTTTATTAGCGCAGTTCCATACCGTACTGTATTTTAGTGAAAGGCTTTTGATTGTCCCTTTACTTCACTTTTCAGCTTGAGATACAAATATGCCTAGAAAATAATTCGCACTCACGGAGGTTTATCCCGACTTTTGTTTAGCAATTCATCACTGATGCTAATTGCATTATCTGGCACATATTTCCCTCTAACTTTTTGTGATTTTCATACAATAGTATACAGCATATTTAATAAAGAATAATATGGGAATATTTTGATCCAAGGAACTGACCTTTAGGAAGAGTTGGGAATTTCTTAAAATCATTTTTGGAAAAATTAGAAAAAGTTATCTGGGAAGTTGGGTGAAGAGAGGTGATGGATGAGTCCTATGAACCAACACTGCAGGAATTGTGAGGGATTGATCTGATTGAACTTGACTCCTTTTATCAACATTATTATTTACAACATATGTAACAATGGCTTATTCAGTAGTGAACTCATGTACTGTATAAATGTGTACATGCAGGGCTTTTTTTCTCAGAGAATAGGTGCAGGAACTCCCCTTGTCTTCGCCCCTACCAACCTCTGAGCATTGTTCCTCGGTTCCACCCCCTACCCGACTCCCAGTACTGCCCCTTTTAGAGAATATGGAACCAAGTAACATTTGTGGTATTAAGTAATTTGTATGAAATTTGTGAATGATAACAAGAAAAGCAGTCAAATAGATCCCCTGCAGCCAACTACTAGAGCCCACCCCAGCAACAATAGATTCCCCCACCAACAATTGACCACCTGCAACAAAATACCTCCCAGCAACAATAGACCCTGGGCAGCAAAAACAGTTCCCACCCAGCATCAATAGACCCTCCAACAGCTAGCAACAATAGATCCCTCCCCTCAACAGTAGATCCCTCCCAGCAGCAACTGACCCCCAGCAACAGAAGACCCACCTCCCTCTGGCAAAACCAAAATAGATCCCCTCCAGTGACAATAGATCCCTCAGCAGCCAGCATCAGTATATCCTGTAACACACCCCAGGACCCCTTGCCGTTACATACATTCAGTGTTGGAGGTGCCGGAACTGCGTTCCCCCGCATTCCCACTGAAAAAAAGCCCTGTGTACATGAAATATGATCTTGAACAATTTGACACAGTAAATGTGTGAAATGTGAAAGCCACAGCAAATTCTCATAAATTGTTCTAACACTGCTAAATAAAAGCTCAAATAAATGCTCAGCTTCCCAGTTAGAGTCCTGCTTTGTACTGTCTGTTAAATATTAACACACTTTCCCAGGAGAACAGTGCCAATCTACATCCTAATTGCTATATTTGTCTCAAGTTATTTTAGTATTAAACAAAGTTTAGTTCATTGCCCACTGTGTGATTTATCTACTCCCTACAAGATATTTATATTGCTGCTCAGTAAACAGTCACACTTAGATACCATTGACATAAAAGAGGGTTGCTCAGTAATGTTATAATTATTATTGCACCCTTTGTATTTTCACAGCCTGGAGGTAAATACCACCAGAGTGGTGAAGCACCCAGAGACAAAAAAAAAGATCCTTTAAACACATGTGAAATGATTGGAGCCAGATCTCTTCCAGCAAGCTCTGTGATTCTAAACCAATTTATCTGGTTAAAGGCAGCCTGGACTGGAGGACCACCAGGATCTGGACTGTGACATGGCAATTTACATATCAAAGGGCGCTATGGCTAATTGTGAACAAGTCAGTGAAGTTATACATTGTAATTTCATTAATTGACTGAGTGCGTGAATTGTATAAGCGCAGGCAAAAAGGATGGGTGGTAAGTGACTGTCAAATTATGTTTTCCTGTGCAAATGGCTTGACATCTCCATTGACTTGTAGCTCTGATTTACAACAAACCAAAGCTTGTACCTGCAGAACACATCTGATTACCAGATGGGCCAGTCTGAAGACAGGCTCTCGTCTATAGGTGAAGTCCATTGACCCCACGCATGTCTTCAGACATTATTATCAGACTACAAATATGTTGGGAAAATGCAACATCTGCACCTAGAATGTTGACTACTCTACATAACATGCAACTTCTCGCTGTGAGATCTGCTATTCCTTTATATTTAGGTGGAAAAGCAATGCAGATCCTGTGGAAAAAAAAAGTGGAGCAACTAGTAGGAGATTGGTACAAATCAAACACGTCTTTGTTTCTGTCAGTAGATGAACAGGGCTCATTTTTCAAACACTGGGAAGCTACGAAAAGTCAAAATAAGTACAAGCTGTCTCCTGCTTGCTATGAGACTCTGCAGCAATTGATCAAAGCTTAGGCATATCGGAGGAGCTTTTGATGCTATGGGAGCTGCGTTCTTGATTCTTCAGGATGTAAAGAAATAAAAGTAGCTTTGTATACATAAACTGCATACATCACATACATTACAAGAAAGTTGTTAATAATCTTCAGGCCACAGTGGGGGTGGTGCGACCCTGGTTCAAACAGAAACTGCATACTGCCTATTTTATGTGTGTTTTGATCTATGATAATAGTACATTGTAAAATCTGACATAGACCAATATCTTAATTTTTTTTTGCTTAGGTTAGTTGGACAGGTAGCCCCATCATAGTGAGGTGATAACCAGACAAGTCAACTCAACCAGAGGCCATGTATTGAGTACACATGTGCATTCGTTTTCATCCGAATTTCAGGGATTTTTGCGTTTGTTTTAACAAACGATAACGAACGTGCAGAATCCAAAATCCGAAAGATCCAACATAAAAATGCTTTGGTTTCGTTTCGTTGCGACAACAGTTCGATATAGATAGAAGATTCGACATGATGGTGACAATAGCGATCTGTGTCTGTCGAACCTGCGGTTGAATGTGCCTAACCTTAGCTCTATTAGTCCAAGATTATTAGACATAGAGAGAAAAGATTCGACATTATAGAGACATGAAGATTCAACGAAGCAGCTAAAAACATATGATCGCCATAGGCTATAGAAGAATTCTAATGTTGGTTGACTAGTGATAATAATTAATAAATATAATTATTATGAGTCAAACAACATTAGAATTCTACTATAGCTTGTGGGCGGAGCATTTGACCGGAAATGTACAATTGCGGCGTCGTACAGTTTAGCTGCTTTGTCGAATCTTCTTAGAATATTTGACAGACACCATTAGCTTTCAATTGACAGATTCGGCCTGAATTCATTCTGATTTTCGAAACAAAATAAATAAAAACAAATTTCAGGAGTAACTAAATAAATACAAAAAAAATAAATTTTTCGGACGAAAATTTAATTCCGAAACAAAATATTTCAGTGTGCACATGTCTAGTATTGAGCAAAGTCAGAAGATGGCATATGATATCAAAATTGGTATGTGTCTTTGACCCCATAATGTGTTACACAAGTTTTATTACAAAACGTTCTGCAGAAAATTCTGAATGGACTTATAGCTGAGTTCAGAAATCGCCTAATCCCTACACATACTATTACTAGGGATTAACAAAATGTAGCATCTTAATTTTCCTGAAATTGCAGCAAAATTGGTTTTGTGAGATTTTAGTGAAATTTTGATATTGTGGCAAAATGCATTGGAATCGATAGGGGTAGTAAGGGGTGCAATAGGCTTTTTTTACGTGCATTTAAAAGTACATTTCTTCATTGTTAATGAATACATAACTTTTTAGCAATCATCCCTATTAAACTGCAGTATTTTCCAGGCTCCGCCTAGCATTTCTATTGATAATCTGGCCTACAGTTCCAGAAGGCACTTACTGACCCACCAGCAGAGACTGAATGACCGACATCCATTCTGTCACTCTAGGATTTGTTGACTCACAGTTTATGTGAGAGAGGGTTAAAGGTCACATGTGTAGCACCCTATAGCTAGTCTACTAGGTGTAAATAGGTTTTGTTAGTGTAGACAAAATTGGTTTGGCTGAGAGCCAGGCCTGGGTAAATCTGGGTCAGGGTTTAGTGACCCAGGCAGGCTTGATGATTCAGCAAGCAGAATCTCTGGTGCCTTCCCCTGCTTTCTGGAAAATTGGAGAAGCTTCCAGAAGTAGTGGGTGGAAACTAGGAGGAGCTGCTTGGCATATTTATAAAGTCTTCAATCAATTCCCAGCAATAGGTGCTGGAAGGGGGTAAGCACCTCATAAATAGGCATGAGTCATGCCAGCAGGGGCAGTCGGTTGGAAGATGGAGATGGAGTGTTGAGGAGGCTGTCAGAGGCCCTTGATTAGAATGCAATGATGATGTAAAGCAAAGGATTGACCAATCACCAAAATCCTGAAATAAAGTAAAGCAACAATTTAATCCAATTAATTGATTGTTCTAGAAAGAGAAGGAGAAAACAGCTCCAGGTGGAGGATGCACCCTAACTGTAGGCCATCTCCTTAAACTGGGCAAAAAGGTTTTTCATCGTCATCTGCTGCTGAGCAGCAATTGTCTCTACTGGATGCTGGTCCTTTTACACTGTGACACATGCGAGTTTGATCATTATAATTTTTGGTCCAACCTATCTGGTAAGAAGTGTCTATCAATTGTTCATGCCTGGTGATGGAATCCTTCTTATCTTCATTGCACAGCTGCACTTTTTGGATCACTAGATTTCATTTATCTGTGTTTAACAGACTGTTTGCATTTCTTTGGACTCTGTTTTGACCTCATTTGGGACTGCATGTTTGTGAGCTCACCATCCATGCACTCATTTTGTTGCACACCTGCACTTTATGTGTGTTTATTAATTACATCTGATTGATTTTTGAATGTATAAAGGCCAATCTTGTATTGAAGTGCAGCATTTTGGGATTAAAAACTTAGCTACAAGAGAAGAAGAAAAATGGCAAGCATTTGAGGGCAATATGGACATAAACATGGCTAAACACATCTAAACGCAAATGCCATAAGCGCTTTTTTCGTCTTATGATCCTCTTACGCCAAGGGCTGCGTTTGTGCTGTGTTTTTTCATACACCTATGCAAATGACGCTTAAGGCAGCAATGTATGTGAATGAATTATCTTTAGACTTAGGCCCATATCAACTTCAGCTGCAGCTCCACTATGAACAAATCCAACTCTCGTGAATTAACTAAACTACTGACGTAGGAGTGTATATCTTAACAGATCGTGTAATTTTAGGGTCATTATGTTGTTTTTTCTACAGGCCAAATAGTCCCACAGCCCCATATGGCAAATAAATAGTGATTTACTAAACATAGTAAGCCTGGATTTTGATAAATAGTTTCTTCTGATGCCTGATCACATGGGTCCATTAAAGCTAACAAGCTCATTAAGTAATATAGAACAACTGCTGGCTGCAGACCTGTGTGTATATGTGTGTTATCAACAGATGCGAATTGGTTTCCAAATAGTTTTGATAAACTTAAGATCTCAATTTCCCTTCTGAAATCATCCGTAATGACTAGGTAAATTTGTCTTGACATTGGTAATGAGCGCCTGTTAGGAGTACAAAGTAGAGCATAGCCCTCTTACTAGTTCAAGGGAATAGTTTGATGTCACATCCCAATTTCTCTACATGTAAACTCATTTCCCCGACAGGATGGTAAACACAGACCTTGTTTAAAATGTAGAATGAAAAAAGCAGATGGGAACGCCACAATTTTTTTTCCAAATTAAGAGAATTTTTAAGCCTATTTAACCCCTACAGCCATTGTATTGCATAATAATTATAATAGGGCTGTGGAAATTAACTATTAATTCCTTGATTAATCGATTAATTGTTTTGATCGATCAAAATTCTTTTGATCGGTACTCACCTCTCCGCCGGCTTCCGGGTCTTCAGGGAGATCCGGTGACGTCACGGACACCGGCAGGGCTTGCCATGTCCATATGAAGGGCTCCTTTGCTGTGCCTTCATATATGCATGCTGGCGGGACCTTACTGTCTGCCACACGCAAGGGCTGTTACACTTCCCTCTATCACTTCCCTCTATCAACCTGGGATTCTATAGCCATCCACTGGGAGTTGTGATAGTTCCCTTCACAGGACATCTACATACCGACGGACTGATGTTAACCCCTCCTCATCTGGATTCAGCAGTGGTATCGTTGTACACATTTTTATACCAGTATCATACTTAGCTTCATGTTTATATGACTGCTTTTGCTACCGTTTGGTATTACTCGCACCATTTTTACAGTTTATGTAGCTACATCGATTTTATCTCCAGTGCAATATTTATTTTGTTACCTACTTGAAGACTATAAAAGTTTTAATGCTATTCCCATCGAGCGCTGCCTTTTGTGTGTTTTTTGTATCCTGCTATCCATTTTTCCAGTGGTTGGCAGCTGCACTTGGAATCGGCCTGCAAGGAGATCAGCTAAAAGTAGTTGGATCTATGTGCGTTATAATTAATCGAAATTAGTTGATTAATCGATTTAAAAAAAAAAAAAATTAATCGAACACGAAAATTTTAATCAGTAACAGCCCTAAATTATAATAGAATTATGGATTATTTATAGGTGCCTTTCAGAACACCCAAGTTCACCTTACAAGAATAGCAACAGAGCAACAAAAAATATACATTATATAAACATTAAATTACAAAAACAAGTCACACAGAGTATGCTAGTTTAACCACTTGCCGACCACATAACACTGTTATGTGGGAGCAAAGTGGCTCTCCTGTGCCAGATCACGTACCTAGTACGTAATCTGGCACTTTCAGGTAGGGGGAGCGCACTGCTTGTGCTGTAATTAGTCACAACAACACAAGCCGATCAGCAGGTGTCGGTCAATGGATGACTGCCAGCACCCGCTGATCAGTGAGGGGAAAGATAGAACAGAGCTCTGCCTATGTAAACAAGGCAGAGCTCTGTCCTGTCAGTGGGCATGTACTGGATTTTGTTTCCCTGCCAGGGCAGGGAATACAATCCAGCACATCCCTTAGTAAAAGCACCGCATAATAAACACAAAAACACGGGTTAAACGTATGGGTGGGGGAGTTTCTCCTATTCTGTGTTTGCCCACTTGTTCTCTAGCATTCCCTTCGATTATTGAAACGTATCTGTCTTTTTCATCCCTAGATGATCACTTCGGTTTTGCTCCTGATGAGTGGCCCGAAAGGCCCGAAATGCATAGAGCTAATATCTACTGATAAGTGTATATACTCATCAATCTTTTATGGACGTTCCTTTCAATATAAAAAATCCCCCCTACTTATTCTCATTCAAAATATTTTAGTGGATTACCAAGTTGCATAGTTATCGACTGCAATATATGTAAGATATGTATTGTCTACTTGGTGTAGCTGTAAATATATGAAATGTCCTTGTTAGAATATTTATTAACTACTTATTATTGTGCAATATTTGGTTCGGATGAAATATAAAAAAGTATTGACATATAGCAAAATGCATAGAATTTAAATATGAAATTGTATTGCGATTTGAACCAATTAAGAGCTGTCCCCCATCAAACGTATTTCTTTGTGTCTGTGTGCCTCATATAAAGTCCAGCCTTCTATTTTCCTTTTATTGAATATTAAACCGGGATGGAGGAGAGGATCTGAACGGCCCCTCAACCTCATTTAAAGTCCCAAATACCCCTTTCCTTCCCCCTCTTTTTATACGTTTGGAGATGTTTTTAGAAGATGGATAGGAAACCAATATTGCGGATGTCAGGAGGCAGGGCATTCCAAAATCGAGGGACAGAGCGGCTAATGGATCTCAGTCCCGTAGTAGTCAGGTCAAGGATAAAAGTTTAAGGAGATTAACAGAGCAGAAAGATATATAAAGGATAAATTATACTATTATTTATCGCAATAATGTGTATGAGGGCTGGTAGAAATTTAGATTTCCCATATCCCCAGAATGTTTGCCAATATAAGGAGACGTCAGGGAAATTTTGCAGTTTTGGCAAAATGCATTAAGGTCAGTGGGGAAGTAGAAATTAAAGTGGGTTTTAATCGTGAAATCAGCTTTCAATTGCTTTGTCAAAAACAGCCACTCATTAGAAAATAAAGACAATAAAAATATATATATATATATTTGAAGTAACAAAACACAAATAATGATTAGATACACAACCTGTCTTAAAAGAAGAACACTATTTATTGCTATCAATCAACATTTATTGAATAGAAATATTTTATAAACAAAATAGTCTTATACAACTAGTACTTACGTACCTACACAAACAATACAAGTATAGAGTAAAACAATAAACAATACTTCTAGAAAACACCTAAACATGAAGGTGCATATGGTGTATAATATATAAGCACCCAACGGAGGACTTAGCACGTGTGTTATATAGGCTGATGTTGGTTTGCAAGTGGACCAATATGTTTTTTTTAGCTATACAGAAACACCATTGAACCAAATGCTGGGTCTAAAGCTGGGTACACACAATCCATTGATTGCTAAATCCCCTCCAGATTCGCCTTCAACCTTGCAGTGCAAGGGCCCACCCGACAGCTTACAATTGAAAGTGTCAAGGTTAGACATGTGCAATTTGTTTCGTTCCAAATTAGTTTTTGGTCAAAATTCTGCATATTCGTTCATTTGGAAACAAATGTTTGAAAAGAATGAAAATTTTAAAATCCGGAATTTGGAAATCTGAAAGATCAAAAAACATTGGTTAATTTCTATTATAATTAAATTATTAAGCTTATTAAACATTATTATGGTTTTTTCTTATTATTATTATTTATTAATAATAATAAAAACTATAATAATAGTTATAAACTATTAAATTATAGGTATTGGAATTTCCTTTCAAATTTGGCTGCCTGTTAGTGAATGTAACGAATATGAATTTATACGAATTCATGAATTTTAGAAATAACGAATACCATATATATATATACGAATGGAATGTACCGAATTCGAATTTTTACAAATTTATGAATTATCGATATAACGAATACCACACCTATACGAATGGAATGAACCAAATTCAAATTTTTCAGAATTTCCGAAATACCGAAATAACGAATACCGCATCTATACAAATGGAATGTACCAAATTATTTTTTTTCTGAATTTATGAGTTTATTCTAAATAACGAATATTGATCATAACGAATGGTCCGAAAAAAAAACGCAGTGTACATGTCTAGTCAAGGTCAAGTGTCAAGGTCCTAAAAAACTGCATAATGTGTAGCCAGCTCAAGGGGGTAGTATACATACATCCCCAATACTAATAAAGGTTATTACCTATAGTAGATCAGTCTTTTGGCATTAGGTTTCTACTCCATAGAGGATACTAATAGCACCAACAACAAAAAATCTACACAAAAAAAAAAAACAGCAACCAGGGGTGGACAACCATTCAAAGCTTCACAAGAATTAAATACGGTTCCTACAATGGTTCCACAAGGAGATTACGCATTTCAAATGAGTCCCTAAATATCTTCCAAGAGAGCCATTGAGCCGCTCACATTGTTCATAAGTATCCAACTCGTGTGCCAAAAGGGGCTTCCTCCTCTCAATGTAGTCCATACTTGTAACCCACTGAATCAGAAAGGGAACATGTGCCGTCTACCAATGGCGTGGCATATCTCACTGCTGTCAACCAGTGTCTAAGAAGACCTTTTTTTATACATTTAAAAGAGGCCGGTAAAATTGAAAGCAAGGTGAGTTTTCTCTTTCTGTGCAATTTTTCGAATGGTGATATCAATAATTTTGATGAGAAATACATTTTGCCTATCTTGGAATAAAAGTGACAGCGAAGGTGTCGGATTACATGTCCTTAAATTTAGAACCCCTCATAACCTTCTTTAAGCAAAAGACGCAAGTTTGGCAAAGGCTCCCGCTATCTCTGATAGGTAGGATTAACCTAATAAAAATGAAAATTCTCCCGGTTATTTTATATTTCTTGAGAAACGCTCCGGTCTGGATACCGAAGTCCTTTTTCAAGAAACTCGATGGGATCACCAGTTCATTTCTGTGGGCCCCTAAAATGCCCAGAATAGGTCTGAAAGTGCTACAAGAACCATGGGGACGAGGAGGGTTGGCCCTGCCGGATTGGCGCAAGTACTATTTAGCAGGCCAATTCGTTTTTGTGAATAGATGGTTGGTATCGGATGAGAGTGACTCAGCAACAATTCTTGAGGCAGCTCACCTAGGTTCCTACGAATCCCTTCATTTAGCCATACACAGAGGTCTAAGAAGTGAGCTTCCTCTCACAGATTCTATGAAAGCCACTATAAAGGCATGGGAGGAGGCGGTGACATTGGCGTGCCCCAGTTTTCGGGGGTTTTCTCAGATGTCCCCACTATGGATGAACCCCAAGCTTAAACACTTCTATGCCATGGAAGATTCAAGTGGGTGGGCGAGCAAGGGAATCAGCTGAGGGGAGAAACACAAAAGCGCCACTCTAAGTGCAGTATTATTAATAAGATGTAATGTTTAAAATGGGGGGGGAGCATATATATACTCACAAACGTGAAGTGAAAATAAGCATGTAGACAGAGATCAAAATCTTATCTGTAGGAGGGTGGAGCCGCGGACCCGATGGCGCTGGTGAAAGCCGATTTATGGCAGTACCGCACTTCTGTTGATGCAGGCAAAAGAAAGATAAGAGGGATCCACGGCGGGTGGTGGGCTATGCTGCAAGCCGTGTATCGTGATCGACTTCCAGGTGATTGCAAGCCGTGACTTGCGATGAACTTCCGGGTAGTTGGAGGACCAATAGAATCCGGGTAGCTAAAAACCAAATGGACTGAAAGGACTTTTATAGTCTTATGTGAATTTATTTTATTGTTTTTTTTAATACAATTTTTATTATTATATATTTACTCACCAGTGTACCATTTCTCATCTAGTGCCCTTGTTTTAATCTATTTTCTTTACTTTCATTAGTTCCCACATTGACTTTGATACCAGCGCCAACTTCCTCCTATATGAGCAAGGGAATCAGACTATTAAAAGACATTACACGAGACGGTGAACTCTTGACATTCAATGACCTTAAGGCTAAACACGACCTTCATAATTCCCAGTTCTTCAGATACCTGCAGTTAAGACACGCCTTTCAGACGCAATTTAGGGAAGTGAGGGTTGAATCCTTCCCCTCCAGTCTGGAGGACACACTCATGACGGAGGTTCTAGCAAAGACGCTATCAGTCACATATAAGGAACTGTTCAAAACTAGTCCCAAGGCTCTAACTAAATGTAGAGAAAGATGGGCAGCGGAGGCATACAGGGGGAGGACTGGGACGATATGTGGGAACAACCATTTCAGAATCTAGTGGCAGCAAGGGATAGGCTTATCATTTTAAATTCTTGCATAGAATATATTATACCCCCGCCAGACTAGCTTTAATATACCCATCCGTTTCATCGGAGTGCTGGTGGTGCTCTGCCGCATCGGCGGACGCCCACCATGTGTTCTGGAGCTGCCCCTTGGTTAGTCAATTCTGGTCTGGGGTCACCTCCTGTATAGCAGAGGTACTGCAGGTTCCGGTGCCATTAAGTATAGAGGTGTGTCTTCTGGGATTGGTGGACGAGGTGGTCCCATCGAGAAGAACCTTACTTACAATACTATTATTTTATGGGAAAAAGGCCATCCTACTAAAATGGAATAAAATGGGGGCCCCTGAGATAACCTTTTGGAAAGGATTGGTGAATGCAATGCTTCCGCAATACAAAGCCACTTATAGAGCTAGAGGGTGCAGTAAAAAATTTGAAAAAGTATGGAGAGCATGGTATGAGTCTGATCAAACAGTGTGATGGGTTAATCTTAAGTTACAAGGATGGGAGGGTCCGGTGTATAGCCAACATGTAGTATACCCTGGAGGAGGAGTACTAAAGCATTATATTTGGGTGATTAGAAATGTGATACGGCTTGCATCCCACAAAGGATTCTAAATTTTGGTTGGAGGGAAGGGAACTGAGTAAGGGGAGGGGGGAGGTTATAATCGTTGTAGCTGTCGGTTAGATGGCATGGTTAATGTTGCTGACTTACCGGCCATGTTGGCTGACTGGTTAGTTTGGTGTTGTACCAAGCTATGTATGTGTTATGTGTAAAAATTTTCAATAAAAAAGAATTTTTCAAAAAAAAAAGAAATACATTTTGCCCAAATTACTTATTTCATCCCTAATGTTTATAGTAAAGGTAAAATAAAGTATACTAGTTTTAGGTCAACTTTATTTAAAAAAAAATGTTTATCAGATTTTTAACTTATGTACTACATTTTTGTTACTATTTAACCACTTCTCCACTGAGGACGTCATATGCTACAGGCATCATTCAGATATCACTGTTTTCTGCCGGCGATTCTGTGCACAATAAGAATGATCATAGTGGCAGTTCCACCGCTTGATCGTTCTTATAGGCGGCGGGAGGGGACGTCCCCCCCTCCCGCCGCCATCCGGAAATCTCTATCGTCGTGAGCCGGCGCTGGCCGATTCGTTCTTTCCGGGCCCTCGATGGCACGGGAGAGCCCGGAGAGAACGAATCGGCCAGCGCCGGCTCACGACGATAGAGATTTCCGGTGATCTCTATGATCGTCGGAGGCCCGGGCGTGACGTTGTGACGTCACGCCCGGGTACCCGGAAGTAAACAAAGCAGCAATCGCGGCTGTCGGCATGAGATCGGTGAATTTTTTTCACAATCTCATGCTTTCAAGCCTGGAGGAGAGATGTGGGGTCTTAAAAAATATTAAAATGCCCCTGTCCCCGGTAGCTCACACTCGCGAATGCGCATGTAAGTCCCGCCCCCATATGTGTAAACGCCGTTCAAACCCCACATATGAGGTATTGCCACGTGCATTAGAGAGTGTGCAGCAATTCTAGCACTAGACCTCCGCTGTAACTCGAAAATAGTAACCTGTAAAAAATTGAAGCGTCGCCTATGGAGATTTTTAAGTACCGAAGTTTGGCGCCATTCCATGAGTGTGCGCAATTTTAAAACGTGACATATTAGGTATCTATTTACTATTACTATTTACTCGGCGTAACATCATCTTTTACATTTCACCAGTCATCTCTATGCTCATCACGTGACCCCACCGACGACGCCGGAAGATTCGCTCCGGGTCCCCGATCGCACGGGGAGCCCGGAGAAGCACCGGATGGCGGCGGGAGGGCGGGGATGTCCCCTCCCGCCGCCTGTAAGAACGATCAAGCGGCGGAACCGCCGCTTTGATCGTTCTTATGGTGCGCAGAATCGCCGGCACTTCAAAAGGATATCTGAATGATGCCTCTAGCTGCAGGCATCATTCAGATATCCCCCTACAAAGCCGAGGACGTCATATGACGTCCACCCAGGATGGGAGATCCTATCTGTAGACGTCATTTGACTATGGCTGGGTAGGGAAGTGGTTAAAGTGGTTGTATACCCTGCTTTCACATTTTTGCCTACAGGTAAGCCTATAATAAGGCTTACCTGTAGGTAAAATGAATATCTCCTAAACCTCTACGGTTTAGGACATTTTCCCCTCGCAATGAGCCGCTGACTGCAGCGGAGCATGCGCAGCGGGGATTCTCGTCTAAGAAGTCTCCCGCGCGCCTGCACGGGAGTGATGACATCGTCGCTCCAGCCACTCAAAGATGACATCTCCCTCGGCGTGGACCAGGTAAGTTGCTGACGCCTCGTTCTAAGGTAAGTATTTCATAATGAGCTAGTATGCGGTGCATACTAGCTCATTATGCCTTTTGACTTTCAGGAATGTAAAAAAAAAAAAGAAAACCAGCAGCGTGTATACAACCGCTTTAAGCTGCAGTGCCTAAGTCAAATCTCCTTTGTATAGTATGGTCCTAACTTTATAGTTTTGAGAGTCACCAAGTTGGAGCACATATAGCAGTGGATAAATTAAGGACAGGCTTGCCTGGAGGGAGCAGACTCCTTAAAGGCACAGGGATGCAACAGGACGCCCAGCAAGAACACAATGGCAGCTGAAGCCATCTAGCGTGGCCCCAAAATCAAACTCAACCAACTGTACAAACACGTGGCAACCAACCCCAAATTATAACGAGCCCTTGTAGTAAGATGTACATGGAAGGTCAATGCACATCACAAACAAACAAAAATTTCCCAGCACACTTACCAGATAGCCTGCAAAAAAAAATAAAAAATTGTCCTGTCTAGCAATTCACATTAAATAAAGATGGTTTAGTTTTCACACATTTGCAAATATATGTGTAAGCGGCAGTGTCTATGTCAAGGCTACACTGTATATTGTGGTCCTAACTCTATAGTTTTGAGAATCTCCAAGTTGAAGCACAGAGCACTTTTTATTGATCTTATACTGAAATGTCAACTTATCGTCTCAGAATACTGGAAAATATAAATGTAGCGCTACCCCCAGTTAAGAGAGCCGCTGGATTTTTGTTTCGGCCCTGTGTACAGCACCGCCAACCCCCGGCAATCTTACTCGACCCACTCTGGCACAGCTAGTCTAGGGATTATACTTGTATCACAATCAAACAGTATTGCAAGGGTAACCTCTTTGCAATAAGACAACACACTGATGTGAGAGATCAAGTATAATGGTTTTACTTTAGTTTTTTAAAAGCGTGGGCAGAACATAACACATACAATTTGCTTACAGAGCCCTGCAGCAATAGGTATAGCACGCAATAATGGCGCAGCGCGGTAATCCACCACGCGCAGCTATTATTGTATACGCGCCCTGAGGCGCACTAAAACAATAGTCTATCTCCCCTCCCTGGTCAGGCCTGACACAGAATAAATCTCAGTCTTTTCATTAAGGATTTCTTCGCATGCAAACTTTCGGTGGTGCACTTGATGAAACAGTATTTTGTAATCCATAAAGTAGGCAGTCACAAGGAACACTATACTGGAGACCCTTTAAGTCTGTCCCGCTACTGGTCTCCAGTGGAACAACAAAACAAACGATCGGTGGGCCAAGGCAGTCTATAGGCCTAAACACGGTACAATCTATTGGATTGAGCAAGTGCTCGCTCGCGATCCCAGTCCAGGACTTCCACCCGCTGTGTCTCCGCACACAGCATCCGCCGCGATCGGGTCCCTGATCCAACCGATGTCCTCACTCGACAAGTCAGATACCACTCAGGCTCCCCAGTGGGTGGAAGGCTCTTCGGAAGTTGCGCAAGGCCCCAGGCTTCAGGCCTTGCACTGCAGCAGATCCGCACAGTAAGACTGTTGCTTGCAGCGCGATGTCCAAAGAGGCCGAGCTCCGCCTCGCCTCCTTCTTAAATAGCCCCTCCCATGAGTCTCTGCGGTGGCCAATTGCACTCTGGGTGCCGAACGGGGTTCTGGGTAACGTAGTCCCGGGGCCTTAAAGGAGACCCTGCTGCATAAATAAAGAATTTAAAAAAAGTATACATTCTGCATATACCTGTATTTTCAAACGTTGTTATGTTATGTTATGTTACATGCATGGGCTCAATAAATCAGAGAAGTGACTCACTCCTCCCTGATCGGTTCATATAGACCATATGGAGATAAGGTGAGTAGTTACTGTAAGGTTGTCTCTTTATAAAACACATAATGCATTGCAAAACCAGTTTGGGTTGCTTTTGATTTGGGCTTAGATAAAATAAATATGTACTGGCAACCCAAATTGCAAACGCACTGATAAATGATAAGCAATATAAGGTGACTGTACCTCTGGTGAAATAAAAACAAAACCGTGCCAGACCTATCCAAAATATCCTAATTTTTTGAGTAAAAGTAGAGTTGGCACAATCCCTCTCCCACTCTACTGCACAGTGCTTGGTTTCTGAATGGTTGTTGTCCCAAGTGCATGAGTGCCATGCTTCAGCTTGTGCTAATACTGTATTTGTATAGGAGTTTTTTGGGTGGTCTGATTGTGCTGGTACAAGATAGTTCTGCATTAACTTGTATCTCTTGAATATGATTGCTCAACCTTATGAAAGATTTACAGTTGCCTGGTATTTCATTCTTGGAGCTAAAAATTAAAGCTAAGAGGCCACCTGAGATGTATGAGTTGCTGCCCTGACAGCTGCTTGACCTCATGCTGATAAGCCACGATGCCTCCACTTCCTGAGTGTGCGTATAATAACAAAAAACTATAGGTAGATTGATATAGTTATGAATTCCACATGAGCCTGAAGATAGTAGGGTTTATTTATTATAAAAGATTAGTATGTTCACTAAGCAGAGTGAATGCACACTTAGCTTAGCCAATAAAGTGAACGTGTGTTCATTTCATTTAACAAATCATGTGCAAGGCAAAACCCCTAGCACATGATTGAGTATTCCAAGTGAACATTTTCTATTTATTTGTAACCCATTTTTAAGGCCATGCAATTGTGAGATCTCAGGGCTTCTTTCAGTCTCCATATTCTTCCTCAACCAAAGCAAGTAAAAATAAAATAAGCAAATAAAGTTTCACAAATAATGCCGCGTACACACGATCGTTTTTCATGCCGTTAAAAATGGCATAAAAAAATGGCCATTAAAAATGATCGTGTGTATGCTCCAGAGCATTTTTAACGACGTGAAAAACGGCCATTAAAAATTTCGAACATGCTCTCTTTTTTCACGTCGTTTTTTAATGTCGTTTTTTTTAACGACGTGAAAAACGATAGTGTGTATGCTTTAACGACGTGAAAAAAAACGCGCATGCTCAGAATCAAGTATGAGACGGGAGCGCTCGTTTTGGTAAAGCTAGTGTTGGAAATCGATATGGCACATTCGTCACGGTTGAATTAATAGCATCGTTTTAATGCTGCGCATTCCGTTCTTCTTTAGAGAATGCTTGAACAATTACCCTCTTTTGATAATGATATTGAGAGTTATGCCAAACTTGTTTCTAAAGTAATTCCAAATTTTTTTAATGATAGAAAAATATTCTTTTCAAGCCACATCTCCCTCATAAATTCCTTAAGAAATGTAAAGATCATTTTTTTGATTTTTTTTCTTTTTGCATTTTTTTTTAGTACTTAAGTTAGCCTCTTCATTTTTCTGTGGCTTTTTTTTCCCCCTTAAATTATGTTTGGGGAAATGTCCCACACCAACCTTCAAAATTTGTCTCATTTTTCCTCAAGGAGGTTTGTGTCCCTTGTTAATAACAATAATATTATTAGAAATGTCCCTGCCTGCTCCCTAGCAAACTCTCTTTTGAAATACAAATCACATAGTCTAGTATTTAAAGCCAAAAAAAAGTATCCTTTATTTCGGAACATAACAAATTAAAGGGGATGGCAGCACTGGAGAGCCTGCTTGCATTTGTTCATCCCTTGGACCCCACAACAACCATCCAAGATGTGAAAACCAAAAAGGAGGCCAATCTTGGCTTGAACTCCCAGAGGTCAGGAACCGCAGCAGATAAGTCATATATGTCCCCAGTCTGTGGTACTACAGCAGGCATTATTTTTTTCTCTTCCTTGTAGCCTTCTCTCCAGCCTTCTCTGCAGCCTTCCCTGCAGCCTTGGTTGGTTTCTTCCTCGGAGGCTGGGGATCAGGAGGAGAGGTTGTGGCAGGAGGAGTAGTAGGAGGAGGAGGAGGAGGTGGAGGAGTAGGGACAACCTCTGTGATGTCGGTGTACTTGGTGAGTTCACCGAGCAATCCCTTGTTGATCACCTTCAACAGGAGGGTCTCGCTATACAGCTTTTGCCGCAGGTCCATTTGGGCTAGCTTATTGGCCAGGACTGCGGCAAAGCCCTCCTCAGCAGAGGGTGCCTCTCTGAGGGCCACAGTAGCCTCTTTGAGGAAGGCTCTTGTTTCCTCCTCCACCTGCCTACCTCTCCTTGGCCCTCATGGTCTCATTACCAGGGGAGGCATCTGGGCTCTTATGCTGAGCCCAGCCTCCTCCTGGGTGCCACTTGGCCCAGCCTCCTCCTGGGTGCCACTTGGCCCTGCCTCCTCCTGGTCCCCACCATCACCCTCTTCCTGGCTCTGCTCTGGCTGTAAAAAAAGAAAGGGACTTTATTATTTTTTGGCCACCATCAATCACACACATTGTTCACCTCCAGACATTTTTGACATGAATGGGCAAATTTAGAAAATTCTCACAGATTACGCCTCCTGATATTGTTGCCTTGTCCACATCAAAATTGACCACTACTGTATCTTGCTCTTTAAATCCTTTTTTTTTTAAATAAAATACCTAACAATACTATCCTCATTTTAAATGCATCACTTTTGTAACATCTAAATGGAGATATCAATACTTTACCTGGCTCCATATATCCAAATCTGCCTCCTCAAGGGCCTGATCTTGATCCTCAGAGGAAGCCAGAGCAGGGTTGCCAGGAAGGCTGGAGGGCTGGCTGCAAGGAAGGCTGGAGGGCTGGCTACAAGGAAGGCTGGATTGACCTCTGGGGGGAAGGGTGGAGAGAGATTCCCGCACTTCCATCTGGTCATCCAGAAAAGATAGCTTGCTGTAGTACCACAGACTGGGTTTATAAACCTTATCTGCTGCAGCACCTGACCTCTGGGACTTCAGGACCATATTCCTCTGGGTCCTGTATGTCCCCCTGATGGTAGCAATTTTGGTTTTCACATCTTGGAGAGTTGTTGTGGGTATCTGGGTTTGGACAAATGCAAGCAGGCTCTCCAGTGCTGCTGTCCTGGCCGTTTTGTTTTTATTGGACCCACTTTTGGTCTGCCACAGGATAGGGAGTTCTTTCCATTTCTCAATGAACTCCCCCATGAACTCCGGGTTTTTGAATGTATTCATTCTCTCTGTAAAATCAAAAACCAAGAAAAGACATATGTTTCAGGCAACAATCATCAAATCAGCATTTTGAACAGATATAAAAGCCCCAAATCTCCTCCTCTGCGTAACCAAAAATCCTTAAGAATGTTATGTACCTTGGTCAACACGTTCGTTGCGAACTCCCTCTCCCGCCAAATGAACGTATTTTTGACACATGGATCGGCACTTGATATACACTGCGCATGCGTGGAACTACGCACGCTTTCCCCGCCCCTGACGTTCGATATTGTACTTTCCCCGCCCCTTCTCGCTCGTCGTAGTGCTTAGCAACATGGCGGAGACACAGGTGGCTGAGATTACCTCAACAGAGGATGAAATTCCAGAGGAGCCCAAATCCCGATCCAGAAGATATAAGGCATCCAACATGTCATTCGAGGAAATGGTGGAGATGGTCGCCATTTTAAAGAGGGAGGATTATGATGCCAAGCATGGTCCGTATAAAAGGCCGAATCTGGTCAAGTCAAAAATTATGGGCAAAGTGGTCAAAAGTCTTCACCAAAAATTCGGGGTGTGCAGAACAAAGGAACAGCTCAGAAAACGATGGTCTGTTCTGAAGTTGCGGGAGCCCGACCAATACAAACGAATCAAGAAAGTTCTACGAAAAAGTAAGTTTTATAGTGCTATTTTCCTGCTAGAGATTATTACTTGTATTATGTTGTGTATGTTTGTCTTTGATATCGCACAGTGAAAGATACCATCTTTCATATTCGTCCGCAAAGTAAACGGACGTATTAAACCTCATTCTCCGTACAGTTCATCAAACGATTGTCAGGGCCCGGACTGGTGGCTAGTGAGGACACAGGAGGTGGATCCTCTGTGCCAGAGAGGTGAAGGCACGGGTCGCACTGGAGGACCGGTTCTAAGCAGCTACCGGTTTTCACCAGAGCCCGCCGCAAAGCGGGATGGACTTGCTGCGGCGGTAGCAACCAGGTCGTGTCCCCCAGTAGCGGCTCGACTTCTCTGGCAGCTGAGATAGGCACGGTACACAGGGACTAGGCAGAGGCAAGGTCAGACGTAGCGGAAGGTCAGGGCAGGCGGCAATGGTTCGAAGTCAGGGGCAACGGCAGAAGGTCAGATACACTGGCAAAGCAACTACAAAACGCTTTCTCAGGGCACTAAGGCAACAAGATCCGGCAAGGACAGGAAGGGGGAGTGGGTTTTTAAGTGTTTTGGGTGTGTACACAGTAATTGGACCAGGCACCAATCAATGGTGCACTGGCCCTTTAAATTTAAGAAGACCGGCACGCGCTCGCCCTGGAGAGCAGCGGGACCGCGCGCGCCGGGACGGAGCAGGAGGAGGAGGCCGGTGAGCAGGATGGGATGCGATCCGCGGGCGGACAGGTGCCGCCGCATGGATCGCATCCCCGCCAGCATCAGAGCAGCGCTCACGGTCAGAGGGGCCGACCGGAGCACTGCAGGGGGACAGACGCCGCGGGCGCTCCGGGATGGATGGGACACCCGGAGCGCTCGGCGTTACAACGATGTTTTTGGATCATCCAGTGTGAACACCCATTTTATTTATTTTTTTGGGGGTAGCAAATTTGGTCACCAAATATTTTTAGGGATCAAATCCAAAGGAAATTTTTGGAAAAAAAAGGATATGCATGGTAATGTTAAGGGAGAGAATGCTCAGCAGCTGATGAAACATCTGAACGCAGCAGTACAAGTGTGGGCCAAAAGCCCCAAAGTTTGAGGGTGTCACACACAGGTGATCCTGTGTATATACTTTGGGGTGTTACAATCAGGGGCGGATCCAGAGTCTTTTCTCGGGGGGGGGCACTGCCAAAAAATATGTTTTAAATTCACCAGAGAAATTACCGTTTAACATTGGAGTCTATGGAAGGGGTGCCCGGCTTTAAAAAATCAGTGCTCCCCGGCCGTAGGTTTTCCAGACACCAAACTTTGCACACTTGTAGAAGAGACATTGGGCTACATGTGTGCCAAGATTGGGGTCCAGAAGACCTACGACCGGCCGGTACCGGGTCCGCAAATTCACCAGAGAAATTACAGTTTAACATTGGAGTCTATGGAAGGGGTGCCCGGCTTTAAAAAATCAGTGCTCCCCGGCCGTAGGTTTTCCAGACACCAAACTTTGCACACTTGTAGAAGAGACATTGGGCTACATGTGTGCCAAGATTGGGGTCCAGAAGACCTACGACCGGCCGGTACCGGGTCCGCAAATTCACCAGAGAAATTACAGTTTAACATTGGAGTCTATGGAAGGGGTGCCCGGCTTTAAAAAATCAGTGCTCACCGGCCGTAAGTTTTCCAGACACCAAACTTTGCACACTTGTAGAAGAGACATTGGGCTACATGTGTGCCAAGATTGGGGTCCAGAAGACCTACGACCGGCCGGTACCGGGTCCGCAAATTCACCAGAGAAATTACAGTTTAACATTGGAGTCTATGGAAGGGGTGCCCGGCTTTAAAAAATCAGTGCTCCCCGGCCGTAGGTCCCCCAGACACCAAACTTTGCACACTTGTAGAAGAGACATTGGGCTACATGTGTGCCAAGATTGGGGCAGCAGCAGCTGCAGAACAAGTACTGTATATACTCGAGTATAAGCCGACCCGTGTATAAGCCGAGGCACCTAATTTTACCCCAAAAAACTGGGAAAACTTATTGACTTGATGTGACAGGAGGGTCACTTTGGACACAGGGTGAGCCAGGAAAAAATGGACATTAAGAAATATCTCTTGGGCTACCTAAAATCGGTCTGTAATATTTATCCACCATATCCCCAAGGATATCTGTGAAGGACTATTTACTGTTTCTGAACTCAACAGGTTAATTGAGAGATGCTGATGTGTCACCTATCTGCTTGTGTAATGCTAATGAGCCTCACCTAGGCTACAGGTCCTTTCATTGTGATGATGTGGATTGGAGCTTAGTAGACCGTCTGGCTGCCTATTATTATGGGATGTTTAAGTGTCTTCTGTGAGGGGGGGGGAAATCACCCCTCCTGCTAAGACTGGTTATCAAAGGAGAAGTTTGAACACACCTGACCTGTATCACCATTGTCATTGGATAGTTTAACCCGCCCTGTTCCCCCAAGGATGGGAGGGAAGGGTTTTGAAGAGAAATGTGTTACCATGTGTTTTGAAAATAAAGTTATTCCCTGTTTTGGAACTTGAAATACAGAGCGTTATCTCGTATCTCTGGAAGGATTAATCCTATGGGAAGTGGTCGCCTGGCTGTGGAGGGTCGATAGTGGTTGTGTGTTCAGAGAGGGAATATTCTAAATGGCGTATACCCCTTTCATATTGGGGGGTGCCGTTACATTGGTTGGCAGCAGCGGGATTTTCCCTCCAGTTCCTGGGACACTCCAAACCACCACAGCGAATGACCAGCTATGCAGCCGGCAGGAAAGCCACGCTGAAAGACTTACTTGAGAGCCGTGGAGGGTCCGGTGGGACAAAGAACAAGGCCATCTTGATCAGGGAGCTAACCGAGATGGATCAGAGGGTTGGTGATGCAGGACCCCGGTCAGTTGAAGACCTGTTTCAGCAACGTGTTCAACAGCGGTTGGCATTATATGGTGCTAACTCCTCAGAGACCGCCATACAGGAAGCCATTAAGGGCATCCAGCTGCAGGATGCGCGACGAGAAAAAGAACGACAGCGACAAGAAAAAGAACAACAGCGACAAAAGAGAGAACTAGAGCGACAAGAGAGAGAACTAGAGCGGCAACATGAGTGGAGAATGGCGGAAATACGACAATCGGAGATCGCCTACAGACAGCTGCTAGAATCTGCTCAGCAGCAGGGTGGGGCTCCCTTTGCCTGGGACTATCAGGAAATACCAGTTGACAACTATGAAATCCTGGCTGAAGAATCAGCAGTGGAAAATCTGAAGATTGCCATCCCTAAAGCCGAAGTGAATGATACGGAGTTCCAGGGAGCTAGCCTGGCTGAAGAATCGGCAGTGGAAAATCTGAAGATTACCACCCTTAAAGCCGAAGTGGATGATATGGAGTTCCAGGGAGCTAGCCTGGCTGAAGAATCGGCAGTGGAAAAGCTGAAGATTGCCCTCCCTAAAGCCAAAATGGATGATATGGAGTTCCAGGGAGCTAGGGCAGTTGGCTCATCTCCCCAGCCACAGATTACAGAAGGTATGGATTTAAGGGACTATTCAGAGGATGTTAGGGATTATGCATCGCCTGCCCAAGTACTGGCAGCAGGACAGAGTACTGCAGACCCCTGCTCTACACCCGTGGCAGTTTTGGAGGCCCGAGGTGAGAAGGTGATGGTTCCTCTTTCCCAGGGGATTTCAGAGATGCAGGGGGGAGAAGCAGCCCTTTTCCCTCCCCAACAGTTAGCCAGAGCAGATGGTGTGGAGTCCCCAGCAGAAGTGCTGGCAACAGGGCAGAATGATAGCAACCTATCCCCAGCACAGGAAACAACTGTGGAGTTTCAGGGAGCCGGGGCAGTTGGCCCCCCTCTCCAGCAACAAGCTGAGGTGGTAAAGCTTTTACCCCCAGCTGAACCACTGGTAGCAGGGCAGAATGCTACTGGCCGCTGCACACAACTGCCACTTGAGCGGATATCGGTGGATGGGACTGCGGTCTCCACTCACAGCGACCCAGCACAAGAGCTGGCAACAGAGCAGAGTGCCGCGGGCCTCTGCTCTCAACTAACAGAAGAGGGAGTTCCTGTGGTACTGGATGGGACTTCGGTCCTCACTGACACAACCCCAGAAAATGGTGTGACACTGGGACAGGAGGATGTCAGCCTTGCTTTGCAAGCACTGGGGTATTTTCACCTACCACAAGGGGATGGGACTTCAGTCTCCACTTGTATACCCCAGGGATGCTGGGCAGTCCGCCCAGATCCCCAACAGCATGACGGATTGAGCCCAGTCACCCTGTCTTCTCCCAAGCGGCGGGTATGTTCTCTGAGAGAGGCAGAGGTTGGCTGGGTAAGTAATGCTCTGTTTGGAGCAATTTATTTGGGGTACTGTGTGGCTACCGGCATTAGAAGAATGGACCTATGGACTAACTTCGGAGTCAACCCGTCTGGGGTCACCTCCTTTGTTAGTCTTCTGCCAAAAGGGGAGATGTGTGACAGGAGGGTCACTTTGGACACAGGGTGAGCCAGAAAATAATGGACATTAAGAAATATCTCTTGGGCTACCTAAAATGGGTCTGTAATATTTATCCACCATATCCCCAAGGATATCTGTGAAGGACTATTTACTGTTTCTGAACTCAACAGGTTAGTTGAGAAATGCTGATGTGTCACCTATCTGCTTGTGTAATGCTAATGAGCCTCACCTAGGCTACAGGTCCTTTCATTGTGATGATGTGGATTGGAGCTTAGTAGACCGTCTGGCTGCCTATTATTATGGGATGTTTAAGTGTCTTCTGTGAGGAGGGGGGGGGAAATCACCCCTCCTGCTAAGACTGGTTATCAAATGAGAAGTTTGAACACACCTGACCTGTATCACCATTGTCATTGGATAGTTTAACCCGCCCTGTTCCCCCAAGGATGGGAGGGAAAGGGTTTTGAAGAGAAATGTGTTACCATGTGTTTTGAAAATAAAGTTATTCCCTGTTTTGGAACTTGAAATACAGAGCGTTGTCTCGTATCTCTGGAAGGATTAATCCTATGGAAAGTGGTCGCCTGGCTGTGGAGGGTCGATAGTGGTTGTGTGTTCAGAGAGGGAATATTCTAAACGGCGTATACCCCTTTCATATTGGGGGGTGCCGTTACACTTGAGTATAAGCTTAGGGTTTCCATCTGCATGCCTCACTGTGCCTCACTTTGCCTCACTGTGCCCATGCCTCACTGTGCCCACGCTTCACTGTGCCCATGACTAGACTGATGTTTAACATAGGAGTCTATGGAAGGAGTGCCCGGCTTTGAAAAATCGGATCTTACCGGCCGTCGGTCCCCCGGAAACCAAACTTTGCACACTTATAGAGAAGACATGGGGCTACATGTGTGCCAAGTTTGGGGTCCAGGGGACCAACAACCATCCGGTACCCGGTCCGCAAATTCACCGGAGAAATTACCGTTTAACATTGGAGTCTATGGAAGGGGTGCCCGTCTTTAAAAAATCTGTGCTCCCCGGCTGTAGGTCCCCCAGACACCAAGCTTTGCACACTTGTAGAGGAGACATGGGGCTACATGTGTGCCAAGATGTGGGTCCAGGAGACCTACGACCGGCCGGTACCGTGTCCGCAAAGTCACCGGAGAAATTACAGTTTAACATTGGAGTCTATGGAAGGGGTGCCCGGCTTTAAAAAATCAGTGCTCCCCGGCCATAGGTCCCCCAGACACCAAACTTTGCACACTTGTAGAGGAGACATGGGGCTACATTTGTGCCAAGTTTGGAGTCCAGGGGACTTACGGCGGGCCGGTACCGGGTCCCCAAATTCCGGGAGATCAGGCGCAAAAAAAAAAAACAGAGCAAGCAAGTGAGTGTGACAGATGGTCTCGGGGGGGGGCAATTGCCCTGTTGCCCCCCCCTGGATCCGCCACTGGTTACAATGTGTCAAACTTTGTTTTAAAAAATATATGCTATGTATTTGGCTATGTATCCAATCATGTTTTCCTGTTGTCACTGGGGGTCCATTGAAAAATGGACCACACTTCAAAAGAATGTTTGCAAATTATTTTCTCATGCTTTATTTTTCTCCCAAAAATCAACCTTAATAATGAAACTATACCTTTTCTTGCAATCTCCATAGGGCTTCAAAAAGCTACGTCAGATGAGCCTCGAAATCCAACACCTTCAACAATAGCCAGACCCACATAATGGAGAGGAACGTGAGGTTGTGGAAGTGGAAAGTGCCACCTCAACAGGTCAGTGTCAAACCAGACAGATGCAGGTTAATAGATGTAGGCCTACATATTCTATACTACATGTTTTTTTTAAAAATGTAGGTGCAGTTCTGGCCGAAGACCCCAAACATTTGACACATCACAGTGCCCAGAGCCTGATCCAATACCTGATGGTCTGCTGTCGTGACCTTCAAAAATTAAAGGGAGACTTGATAGAGATCAGGGAAAATACCAAGCGGGTGGAGGAAAGGCTACAAAAGATCATGGCTGTGCTTGGGCGTGTCTAATGTTTTTTAAAAAATTAACGTTGAACTTGCTGTGTTTTGGCAGGTATGTTTTTCATTGAACCTTTTAGGACTAGTAAATGTAAATTTTTCAGATATATATTTTAATATTTTTTTGGTATGCATGGCTGTTCATGCGTTTTAACAAGCAAAAAATGTTTAGGACATCTACATTTAAAAGTATTTGTCCAATACTAAAATAAAAAATGGCATTTTGGTATCAAGAAATTGTGGCTTCATTAGGTAAATGTTGTGCTACTGTGAACTAAGCAATGTTTTGTGTTTACACTGACAATGAAGGTGAATTAAGAATGCACAATACACATGGCAATACAAGTCCACTAGGTAAACCTCCGAAAAACAGAAACCATTATTAAAATTATACACGAAACCAATCTTTGTGAAAAATAATGTTTTATTTTTCTAAATTAAAAGGTTAAAAGGTTAAAAGTCATCAGGCATTTCAATGGCCCCCCTACCCACAAAATAATGCCCATATTTGTCACGGACCTCACGTCCGGTTTGGGGGGCCAAGCCTGGACGGCCAGCTTCCAGGGCCACAAGATGTTCTGCTTCCATTAAGGTGGCCTCAGGCCCAGTCAAAGTCAGATAATTTGTGGAATGCACCCGGAGATAATTATGTAGGACACAACACGCCATTACAACATGGTTCCATTTATAAGGGGCAAGGTGGATGGAGGTGAGGAACAGGCGGAAGCGGCTGGCCATGATGCCAAAGGCATTTTCAACCACCCTTCTTGCTCTGGCCAGCCGATAGTTGTACACCCTCCTCTCAGGGGTGAGGGTGCGCTGCGGGAATGGCCTCATCAAATGGGGAACCAGGCCAAACGCCTCATCCGCCACAAACACAAATGGGAGTCCCTCCACATTCTGCTCCGCTGGTGGCAAGGCCAGCTGATCCAAAAGGAGCCGTTCCCCAAACTCCGTCTGTGCAAAAACTCCTCCATCAGACATCCTGCCATTCTTGCCAACGTCCACATAGAGGAATTCGTAGGTGGCCGACACCACTGCCATCATGACGATGCTGTGGAACCCCTTATAGTTATAATAAAAGGATCCCGAATGGGGTGGTGGGACGACCCGAACATGTTTGCCGTCAATGGCCCCTCCACAGTTTGGAAAGTTCCATCGTTGGGCAAAGTCCGATGCCACATTCTGCCATTCATGTGGCGTAGAAGGGAACTGTGTAATGAAATCAAAAATAAATTAATACTTTGAGACTGAAACATTGAAAGCAGATTAAAGGAAATCATTCATGAGCAACATTGGGGCAAACAGAAAAATTAAAACATTAGTAGTAAGCACAAAAAAAGCGAAAAAAAAAATAATAAAAAATGGGGGGGGGGGGGGGGGGTTGAAGATGAGTTGGGGAGATCACAAATGAAAGCTGGAGCACTCTGTCTGAATTTAGGACAAATGTTACATTCCTAGGCAATCTTTAGGGAGCGTTTAGGGTAAAGCACTACGATGGAGCATAGATTAAAATACATGGAAAGGACTAGGCAAGGTGGGTATGGCCCCAGGATAGCATGCTGGAGAGGTTAGGTAAGGGAAATGTTAATGTAGTTAAAAAAGGGGGGGTGTATCCGCGCTAACTCTGATCTCCTGTGGATACTCTAAAACCATATAAGGTAAAAAGAGTAAGTGGAAAAAAAACGTGAAGGGTATCATGTATATGATTAGATATACATGAAAAAAAAAAAAAAAATATATATATATATATATATATATATATATATATTTTTTTTTTTTTCTATTTGGCTTTAAGTGCTGCAAATGAATAACTGGAATATGCAATTACAAATATATGAGAAATAAAGAACAAATGCGCAACCTCTTAGTGACAAATACTATACTAAAAATTTGCAGCTGACATAGTGCTGCAATTTGGTGTATGTAAAACAACAAAACAAACTTTTCATAAAAAGCACAACAAAGTTCATAGAAGGGATGGCCACTCGGAATATTATCCTATATTCCCCACATTGAAGATGGGTGCAGGTAAAAATTCAACACTTCCCAACTTGCTCAGGTAGAAAATGGATGTACAAACTGCTTACCAGATCAGACGGATCCCCATTACAGGGATCTTTTGAGGCTCAATGTCCTTCACGGATCACTCAGATGGTAGGAACCCAGCAGCACATCCAGCAGGAACTCCAAGGAACACGTCTGCAGAGGCAGGGAAAAACCGAACCACCTTTCTGTTGCTCAGCTTGTCAATTCCCCCTCCAGGGGAATGGTGCAGTATTCTTAAAAATAAGATACCCTTTATTTGCAATCCTGGGTATTATACATGAAAATTTTCAAACGAAAAAAAGGATTCTCAGCTGCGGTGTAATCCGATCAGCTGATGCGTGGTGACGGAGCTGTAAGATCCTGACGTCACCACGCATCAGCTGATCGGATTACACCACAGCTGAGAATCCTTTTTTTCGTTTGAAAATTTTGGCGCTTTCATGTATAATACCCAGGATTGCAAATAAAGGGTATCTTATTTTTAAGAATACTGCACCATGAAGCGTCTTTTTTCCTTTTAAATCCCACTATACAATCTAACACGCCTGGAGGGGGAATTGACAAGCTGAGCAACAGAAAGGTGGTTCGGTTTTTCCCTGCCTCTGCAGACGTGTTCTTTGGAGTTCCTGCTGGATGTGCTGCTGGGTTCCTACCATCTGAGTGATCCGTGAAGGACATTGAGCCTCAAAAGATCCCTGTAATGGGGATCCGTCTGATCTGGTAAGCAGTTTGTACATCCATTTTCTACCTGAGCAAGTTGGGAAGTGTTGAATTTTTACCTGCACCCATCTTCAATGTGGGGAATATAGGATAATATTCCGAGTGGCCATCCCTTCTATGAACTTTGTTGTGCTTTTTATGAAAAGTTTGTTTTGTTGTTTTACATACACCAAATTGCAGCACTATGTCAGCTGCAAATTTTTAGTATAGTATTTGTCACTAAGAGGTTGCGCATTTGTTCTTTATTTCTCAAATGTTAATGTAGGCCTAATGAAAAAATTTAAAATAAAAAATTTGCATGTGGTGAAAGGGGAAATTCCCTGCAGCTAAGAATCATGGGAATTAGGGACTGCTAAGGAACCCCCCCAAAAAAACATTCTAAAAAATACATACATTGTGATGTTTGCAATAAGAACACTTACCCTAATATAGTCCTCCTGCAAAACTTGGAGGATGGCAGAACACGTCTCTGGTATAATGATACCCAGAGCCTGGGGGGATATGCCTGTGGAGAACTTTAAGTCCTGCAGGCTTCTCCCAGTCGCCAGGTATCGCAACGTGGCAATGAGCCTCTGCTCAGCACTGATGGCTTCACGCATAACGGTGTCCTGCCTGGTAATGTAGGGGGACACCAAAGCCAACAGATGCTGAAATACGGGGTCAGACATCCGGAGAAAATTCCTATAGTCATCAGGATTATTCTCCCTGATCTCCCGCAACAAAGGCATATGACAGAACTGGTGCCGCTGGAGCAACCAATTCTTGGTCCATGAACTCCTCCTTACCCTGCTCATGGCATGGAGTCGGGATACAGCATGAACCCCTGCACCAACTACAGCACGAACTCTACGACGAGTACGTAGCCGCAACATGGCTAGATAACGGTCGCAAGCTCAGAACGAACTAGAAGAACGCACGGAAGAACAGCAAGGCCTATGAAGAACAAGCTGAAAAACAGGACCGAGCAGACGAGAACGCACTGAATAAACAGATACGAACTGACTACAAGCACTGCCAAACAGATACGAACCCACAAGCACAAACTGAACTCCACAAAACGATCTTCAAAGCACGAAGACTGAAAAGTGCGAATCGTCTCTCACCAAACTTTTACTAACACGCGGTAACACGGAATTAGCAAAAGCGGCCCAAAGGGTGGCGTCATTAGAACGGAACTTCCCCTTTATAGTGCCGTCGTACGTGGTGTACGACACTGTGCTTTGCTTGATCGTTTTTTAAAATGATCGTGTGTACGCAAGACAGGCTTGAGAGGAAACATGAAAAAAAAACGACGTGAAAAACGGCAAGAAAAAAAATGGCAAGAAAAACGATCGTGTGTACGCGGCATAAGCCTGCACAATCATAATAATTTAAAACCCATCTCCGAGCAAACCCTAATTAACAAAATGTTTATTTAGATGAATACATGAAGATAATATGAGCAGCTACACGATAGGTTCTCTCTCTGTAAAGAGATTTTTTTGCCCTAATCAAACCTATTTTCCCGCTACCTTATGTCTGCCTTATGATAATGCTGCCCCACGTGATCTCCTCGTCTCTCATTCAAATAAATACTGTGGAAAAAAGGTTACATAAGGATTCATTTCAGTGGGAAAAGCCTCTGCAAGAGATTAAAGGGAAAGGTGTAAAACAAGACATCTTAAATGAGAAAATATCTTGGCAGGGGACATAGTCATTTTATTTGTTTATAACATTTGATTTTGGAATAAATGTAATTTCCTAAAGAGAAACCACATTTACTGTTAGAAATGCATTCATTCAAGTAAAAATTTCCATCCTGCTTCTTGGAATGTTGTTGTCACTACAGTCAAAAATGAACATCGATTTGACCCCTTTAGTCCTGAATAGTGATGAGCCGAACACCCCCGGGTTCGGTTCGCACCAGAACCCGCGAACGGACCGAAAGTTCGTACGAACATTAGAACCCTATTAAATACAATGGATGCGAACGTTCGAATTCTAAAGTGCTAATTATAACAACTATTATGCATGTTATTGTCCTAAAAAGGGTTTGGGAACCCGGGTTCTGCACCAGGGGACATGTATCAATGCAAAAAGAAGTTTTAAAAACGGTCGTTTTTCGGGAGCAGTCATTTTAATGATGCACAAAGTGAAAAAAAAGTCAAATATTCCTTTAAATATCGTACCTGGGGGGTGTCTAAAGTATGCCTGTGAAGTGCCACGTGTTTTTCCGTGTTTAGAACTGTCCCTGCACAAAATGACACTTCTAAAGGAAAAAAAAGCCATTTAAAACTTCTTGCGGCTTTAATGTAATGTCTGGTCCCGGTAATATGGATGAAAATCTTTAAGAAAAATGGCACAGCTACCCCATGACCCCCCCCCCCCTACCCCAGCCCATTACCAGCCCCTTTGGGTCTTGTATGGATATTAAGGGGAACCCCGCACATAAAATAAAAAAGGCCCTATATACTCTGAACAGCCGTATACAGGCGGTGCATACAAGACAGGGACTGTAGGTTTGTTCTTATGTAGAATGTGTTTGTAATTTTGAACAGGTACATTGTTGAAGTGTAGCTCCAGCCCAAAAATCTATTTTTAAACTTTTTGGGAAACATAGGTAAGGGTTATCACCCCTGTAACATTTGTTTTGCTGTCTGTGCCCCTGTTCAGAACATTTCACCTCACTTTCGGTCCCAATGACAACTGTTTTTGAAATGTGGTGTTTTTCTTGAAACAAGGATTGCTGATAAAGCATCAGTACAGAGGAGACACCTTTCTCCCATATTTATTCTTACAGGAGAGAATTTTCCTTCCTAGGGGTAGATTTCCTCTCACTTCCTGTTGTCTTCTTTCGTTTGCAAGTAGGAGTCGTTTGTAAGTTGGATGTTTGAAAGTAGGGACCTGCCGTATATACTCTGCAGAAATAGGCCCCTTAGTTGTTGGTGTTGGCACAACACTGTAAGCACTCACAGTTACTCTTGGTTGGTGCTGGAACGCCCTGCTGTCAACTATTATATCAGGAATTTTAATTACATATAATTGTTGAACAGTGGTAGTAAAAATTGGGGCTTTGATGGTGGTGCTGGTGCCACAACACTGTAAGCCCTGACAGTTACTCTTGGTGGGTGCAGCAATGGGCCCTGCTGTGAATTATTAGATCAAGAATTGTAATTGCATGCCCCTGTTGAACAGGGGCTGAAAAATTGGGCTTTTCGTGGTGGTGGTGGTGGTGGTGGTGTTGCCACAACACTGTAAGCCCTCAGAGTTACTCTTGGTGGGTGCAGGAATGGGCCCTGCTGTGAATTATTAGATCAAGAATTGTAATTACATGCCCCTTTTGAACAGTGGCTGAAAAATTGGGCCTTTCGTGGTGGTGGTGGTGGTGGCGTTGCCACAACACTGTAAGCCCTCAGACTTACTCTTGGTGGGTGCAGGAATGGGCCCTGCTGTGAATTATTACATCAAGAATTGTAATTGCATGCCCCTGTTGAACAGGGGCTGAAAAATTGGGCCTTAGGCACTGGTGGCACAACACTACAACCCCTCACAGATACTGTACTTGGAGCACAGCAATGAGCCCTGTTGCAAAGTATTGCTTCAAAAATTGTAATGACACGCCCCTGTTAAACAGGGGCTGAAAAATTGGGCCTTAGGCACTGGTGGCACAACACTACAACCCCTCACAGATACTGTACTTGGAGCACAGCAATGAGCCCTATGGCAAATTATTGCTAAAAAAATTGTAAGTACACGCCCCTGTAAAACAGGGGCTGAAAAATTGGGCCTTAGCCACTGGTGGCGGCACCCATAAACAAAAATGATCTTCCAAGCTATCATCATCAATCGTATCATTGAGGACTCGGAGGAGGAGGATAGCCAGTCAACATAACAGCACAGGCACTCAGCATCAGCATCAGTCTTGAAGGGACGTGACATGTTAAAATCAATTAGTCTGTTATATCAGCATCAGGTGTGTGGTAGCTGGTGGTGATCCAAGACTGGTTCATCTTGATGAAAGTCAGTCGATCAACCGAGTCGGTGGACAGGCGCACCCTGTGATCCGTGACAAATCCTCCAGCAGCACTGAATG
Source organism: Rana muscosa (assembly GCA_029206835.1). NCBI lineage: Eukaryota > Metazoa > Chordata > Amphibia > Anura > Ranidae > Rana > Rana muscosa. Next base: position 1,094,382,585 of record CM055116.1, read on the forward strand.
TGCGTTCCGAAAGAACGCTGGATGCAGGACAGGCCAGTAGCTCAATTGCATACTGTGCAAGCTCTGGCCAGTGATCCATCCTCAAGACCCAGTAAGCCAGAGGATTTTCGGTGGGGAAGGTGTCCAAGTCTGACATTGCCCCTAGATATTCCTGCACCATGTTTATCAGACGCTGGCGATGGTTGCTGGAACCAATCATACTTTGGGGCTGCGGACTAAAGAATTGTCTGAACGCATCGGTCAGACGGCCACCTTCCCCACCGCTCCTTCTTTGACTGGCCGAAGCCTCAGCAACTCGTTGTCCTGGACCAGGAGTTTGTAACCTCCCAGTCTCTGGGAACGCGTTGCACAGACCTTTCTGCAAGGCCTCCCGGAGTTGTCTCATCCTCTGCTCCCTCTGCGACGGTAACATAAGGTCCGCAACCTTACCCTTGTACCGTGGATCAAGGAGAGTGGCCAGCCAGTAATGGTCCCTCTCCTTGATCCGAAGAATACGAGGATCCTTCCGCAGACTTTGCAGGATCAGGGAGGCCATGCAGCGTAGGTTTGCTGAGGCATTCGCTCCGGAGTCCTCTGGGTCACTAAGGACGACATGATCCGCAGTCACCTCCTCCCAGCCACGTACAAGTCCACTGGTTTCTTGGGACTGTAAATCATCCCTAAAAGACTGCTGCTGATGATGCTGAGTGCCAGCCTCCACCTCCATGCTGACACAATCCTCCTCCTCCTCCTCCTCCTCCTCCTCTTCCTCTTCCTGTGCGATGGGTGGGACAGAAGGAACACTGTCTGGGTAAAGGGGGCCTTGAGAGGCAAGGAAGTCCTCCTCTTCCTGCCTCTGTTCTGCCTCAAGTGCCCTGTCCATTATTCCACGCAGCGTGTGCTCCAACAGGTGGACAAGAGGTACAGTGTCACTGATGCATGCACTGTCACTGCTCACCATCCTCGTGGCCTCCTCAAATGGTGCCAGGACAGTGCATGCATCCCTGATCATGCCCCACTGGCGTGGAGAAAAAAAACCAAGCTCCCCTGACCCTGTCCTGGTGCCGTAGTCGCACAGGTACTCATTGATGGCCCTCTGCTGCGTGTGCAGCCGCTGCAGCATGGCCAACGTTGAGTTCCACCTGGTGGGCATGTCACATATAAGGCGGTTCTTGGGCAGGTTCAACTCCTTTTGCAGCTCAGCCAGGCGAGCACTGGCATTATAAGATCTGCGGAAATGCACACAGACTTTCCTGGCCTGCCTCAGGACATCCTGTAAGCCCGGGTACCTGCCCAAGAACCGCTGCACCACCAGGTTAAGGACGTGAGCCACACAGGGCACATGGGTCAGTTGTCCCTGTCGGAGGGCGGAGAGGAGGTTGGTGCCATTGTCGCAAACCACCATTCCTGGCTTAAGCTGGCGTGGCGTCAACCACCTCTCGGCCTGGCCCTGCAGAGCAGACAGGACCTCTGCCCCAGTGTGGCTTCTGTCCCCCAAACACACCAGCGCAAGCACGGCATGGCATCTTTTTGCCTGCGTACTTGCGTAGCCCCGTGAACGGCTACGGAGCACCGCTGGTTCATAGGACAAACCACAGGAAGAGGCCATGGAGGAAGAAGAAGAGGAGGGGGTGGAGGAGAGAGGTGTGTCACAACCAGTAGTAGCATTTTGGAGGCGTGGCGGTGGGACAACCTCCAACACTACTGCACCTTGTCCTGCATCCTTCCCAGCTGCCAAAAGAGTGACCCAATGGGCCGTGAAAGAAAGGTAACGTCCCTGTCCATGCCTGCTGGACCATGAGTCAGCGGTAATATGCACCTTACCGCTGACCGCCCTGTCCAGCGAGGCCAAGACATTGCCTTCCACATGCCGGTAGAGAGCCGGAATAGCCTTCCGTGAGAAAAAGTGGCGTTTGGGAACCTGCCACTGAGGAACCGCACATTGCACAAACTCACGGAAGGGGGCCGAGTCTACCAACTGAAAAGGCAGCAGTTGAAGCGCTAGCAATTTAGCCAAGCTAGCATTCAACCGCTGGGCATGTGGATGGCTGGGAGTGAACTTCTTTCGACGGTCCAGCAGCTGGGGCAGGGAAATTTGCCTGCTAGAATCGGACGTCGGTGTACTGCTAGCAGAGTGGCCGCAAGTACTTGGCTGTGACACACCTAATTCTACACCTTCATTCCTCTCAGTGCATGTTTCAGAGAGGACTGAAGTTATAGTGCGGTTGGAGATCCCAGCTGATGCGGTGCAAGGAGAGGTCCGCTTTGTTCTTTGGTGTGGGTCTTTGAGGTAGGCTTGCCAACGAGCTGCATGGCAGGTCAACATATGTCTGGTCAGGCATGTGGTACCCAAGCGGCTGATGTTTTGGCCACGCGATATACGCTTGAGACATATGTTGCAAACAGCAGCTGTGCGATCTGATGCACTAGCCTCAAAAAAGGCCCACACCAAGGAACTTTTTGAATGACGGGCAGAGGCAGCGCCCTGCACAGGCGGAGCTCTGCCGTGTGATTCCGTCGGTGTACTGCCCTTACGCTGGCCACCAAAGGGCATCCTGTCTCGTTGGAGATGTGCCTCCTCCTCATCCTCCTCCTCCTCTCTCCTATTAGGCACCCACGTGGAGTCAGTGACCTCATCATCCCCTCCCTCCTCATCACTGGAGCCAATCTGGCAGTATGCTGCAGCTGCTGGAACATGACTGCCAGATTGGTGTCCTTCTTGAGCATCCCCTCTGTCTGCTCTCACCCTACTGCCTTCCTGTAGCTGGGTTTCATCATCAGACCCTTCGAAACGCTGGGCATCCTCCTGGAGCATGTACCCAACACTGTGCTCAAACAGTTCGGGGGACTCCTCAGGAGGAGGACATGGTGGGTCTAGGGAAGGAGTGACTGATGATGAGTCTGACATTGATACCAGGGAAGAGGACGCTTTGGCAGCTGCTTTGCCAGTACCCTGAGCCTGGGTGAGAGAGGATGAGGAGGAGGAGGAGGGCTTGGTCATCCACTCTACCAAGTCTTCGGCATGATGTGGCTCAACATGTCCAGCTGCCGAAAAGAAGGACAAGCGTGTCCCATGGCCATGTGCTGATGACAATGCACCGCGTCCACGACCAGCACTGTTGCCCCCAGACACAGAGCCTGCTTGCCCTCTTTTATTGCCTCCTGACTGTCTGCCTCTCCTTGTTTGCCTTCCAGACATTCTAATAGATGGCCTGCAGGGAGATGGGAAAAAAGCAATAAGGGCTACCTTCAGGTGTCCTTCTCTGTCCCTTGAAACAAGGACTTGCACAGTGAAAGAAACTGACACTCTCCCTACCTACAGTTTTCTGTCCCTAGAAAAAATGTTTTTTTTAAGCACAATATAGCACAAGGAGAATTCACTCACTGTCCTTCCAGGTCCCTGGAAACAAGGACTTGCACAGTGAAAGAAACTGACACTCTCCCTACCTACAGTTTTCTGTCCCTAGAAAAAATGTTTTTTATAAGCACACTATAGCACAAGGAGAATTCACTCACTGTCCTTCCAGGTCCCTAGAAACAAGGACTTGCACAGTGAAAGAAACTGACACTCTCCCTACCTACAGTTTTCTGTCCCTAGAAAAAATGTTTTTTTTAAGCACACTATAGCACAAGGAGAATTCACTCACTGTCCTTCCCAGTCCCTAGAAACAAGGACTTGCACAGTGAAAGAAACTGACACTCTCCCTACCTACAGTTTTTTGTCCCTAGAAAAAATGTTTTTTTAAGCACAATATAGCACAAGGAGAATTCACTCACTGTCCTTCCAGGTCCCTGGAAACAAGGACTTGCACAGTGAAAGAAACTGACACTCTCCCTACCTACAGTTTTCTGTCCCTAGAAAAAATGTTTTTTTTAAGCACAATATAGCACAAGGAGAATTCACTCACTGTCCTTCCAGGTCCCTGGAAACAAGGACTTGCACAGTGAAAGAAATTGACACTCTCCCTACCTACAGTTTTCTGTCCCTAGAAAAAATGTTTTTTTTAAGCACAATATAGCACAAGGAGAATTCACTCACTGTCCTTCCAGGTCCCTAGAAACAAGGACTTGCACAGTGAAAGAAACTGACACTCTCCCTACCTACAGTTTTCTGTCCCTAGAAAAAATGTTTTTTTTAAGCACACTATAGCACAAGGAGAATTCACTCACTGTCCTTCCCAGTCCCTAGAAACAAGGACTTGCACAGTGAAAGAAACTGACACTCTCCCTACCTACAGTTTTCTGTCCCTAGAAAAAATGTTTTTTTTAAGCACACTATAGCACAAGGAGAATTCACTCACTGTCCTTCCCAGTCCCTAGAAACAAGGACTTGCACAGTGAAAGAAACTGACACTCTCCCTACCTACAGTTTTCTGTCCCTAGAAAAAATGTTTTTTTTAAGCACAATATAGCACAAGGAGAATTCACTCACTGTCCTTCCAGGTCCCTGGAAACAAGGACTTGCACAGTGAAAGAAACTGACACTCTCCCTACCTACAGTTTTCTGTCCCTAGAAAAAATGTTTTTTTTAAGCACAATATAGCACAAGGAGAATTCACTCACTGTCCTTCCAGGTCCCTAGAAACAAGGACTTGCACAGTGAAAGAAACTGACACTCTCCCTACCTACAGTTTTCTGTCCCTAGAAAAAATGTTTTTTTTAAGCACACTATAGCACAAGGAGAATTCACTCACTGTCCTTCCAGGTCCCTAGAAACAAGGACTTGCACAGTGAAAGAAACTGACACTCTCCCTACCTACAGTTTTCTGTCCCTAGAAAAAATGTTTTTTTAAGCACAATATAGCACAAGGAGAATTCACTCACTGTCCTTCCAGGTCCCTGGAAACAAGGACTTGCACAGTGAAAGAAACTGACACTCTCCCTACCTACAGTTTTCTGTCCCTAGAAAAAATGTTTTTTTTAAGCACAATATAGTACAAGGAGAATTCACTCACTGTCCTTCCAGGTCCCTAGAAACAAGGACTTGCACAGTGAAAGAAACTGACACTCTCCCTACCTACAGTTTTCTGTCCCTAGAAAAAATGTTTTTTTTAAGCACAATATAGCACAAGGAGAATTCACTCACTGTCCTTCCAGGTCCCTAGAAACAAGGACTTACACAGTGAAAGAAACTGACACTCTCCCTACCTACAGTTTTCTGTCCCTAGAAAAAATGTTTTTTTTAAGCACAATATAGCACAAGGAGAATTCACTCACTGTCCTTCCAGGTCCCTGGAAACAAGGACTTGCACAGTGAAAGAAACTGACACTCTCCCTACCTACAGTTTTCTGTCCCTAGAAAAAAATTTTTTTTAAGCACAATATAGCACAAGGAGAATTCACTCACTGTCCTTCCAGGTCCCTGGAAACAAGGACTTGCACAGTGAAAGAAACTGACACTCTCCCTACCTACAGTTTTCTGTCCCTAGAAAAAATGTTTTTTTTAAGCACAATATAGCACAAGGAGAATTCACTCACTGTCCTTCCAGGTCCCTAGAAACAAGGACTTGCACAGTGAAAGAAACTGACACTCTCCCTACCTACAGTTTTCTGTCCCTAGAAAAAATGTTTTTTTTAAGCACAATATAGCACAAGGAGAATTCACTCACTGTCCTTCCAGGTCCCTGGAAACAAGGACTTGCACAGTGAAAGAAACTGACACTCTCCCTACCTACAGTTTTCTGTCCCTAGAAAAAATGTTTTTTTTAAGCACAATATAGCACAAGGAGAATTCACTCACTGTCCTTCCAGGTCCCTAGAAACAAGGACTTGCACAGTGAAAGAAACTGACACTCTCCCTACCTACAGTTTTCTGTCCCTAGAAAAAATGTTTTTTTTAAGCACACTATAGCACAAGGAGAATTCACTCACTGTCCTTCCCAGTCCCTAGAAACAAGGACTTGCACAGTGAAAGAAACTGACACTCTCCCTACCTACAGTTTTCTGTCCCTAGAAAAAATGTTTTTTTTAAGCACAATATAGCACAAGGAGAATTCACTCACTGTCCTTCCAGGTCCCTGGAAACAAGGACTTGCACAGTGAAAGAAACTGACACTCTCCCTACCTACAGTTTTCTGTCCCTAGAAAAAATGTTTTTTTTAAGCACAATATAGCACAAGGAGAATTCACTCACTGTCCTTCCAGGTCCCTGGAAACAAGGACTTGCACAGTGAAAGAAACTGACACTCTCCCTACCTACAGTTTTCTGTCCCTAGAAAAAATGTTTTTTTTAAGCACAATATAGCACAAGGAGAATTCACTCACTGTCCTTCCAGGTCCCTAGAAACAAGGACTTGCACAGTGAAAGAAACTGACACTCTCCCTACCTACAGTTTTCTGTCCCTAGAAAAAATGTTTTTTTAAGCACAATATAGCACAAGGAGAATTCACTCACTGTCCTTCCAGGTCCCTGGAAACAAGGACTTGCACAGTGAAAGAAACTGACACTCTCCCTACCTACAGTTTTCTGTCCCTAGAAAAAATGTTTTTTTTAAGCACAATATAGCACAAGGAGAATTCACTCACTGTCCTTCCAGGTCCCTAGAAACAAGGACTTGCACAGTGAAAGAAACTGACACTCTCCCTACCTACAGTTTTCTGTCCCTAGAAAAAATGTTTTTTTTAAGCACACTATAGCACAAGGAGAATTCACTCACTGTCCTTCCCAGTCCCTAGAAACAAGGACTTGCACAGTGAAAGAAACTGACACTCTCCCTACCTACAGTTTTCTGTCCCTAGAAAAAATGTTTTTTTTAAGCACAATATAGCACAAGGAGAATTCACTCACTGTCCTTCCAGGTCCCTGGAAACAAGGACTTGCACAGTGAAATAAACTGACACTCTCCCTACCTACAGTTTTCTGTCCCTAGAAAAAATGTTTTTTTTAAGCACAATATAGCACAAGGAGAATTCACTCACTGTCCTTCCAGGTCCCTGGAAACAAGGACTTGCACAGTGAAAGAAACTGACACTCTCCCTACCTACAGTTTTCTGTCCCTAGAAAAAATGTTTTTTTTAAGCACAATATAGTATAAGGAGAATTCACTCACTGTCCTTCCAGGTCCCTAGAAACAAGGACTTGCACAGTGAAAGAAACTGACACTCTCCCTACCTACAGTTTTCTGTCCCTAGAAAAAATGTTTTTTTTAAGCACAATATAGCACAAGGAGAATTCACTCACTGTCCTTCCAGGTCCCTGGAAACAAGGACTTGCACAGTGAAAGAAACTGACACTCTCCCTACCTACAGTTTTCTGTCCCTAGAAAAAATGTTTTTTTTAAGCACAATATAGCACAAGGAGAATTCACTCACTGTCCTTCCAGGTCCCTGGAAACAAGGACTTGCACAGTGAAAGAAACTGACACTCTCCCTACCTACAGTTTTCTGTCCCTAGAAAAAATGTTTTTTTTAAGCACAATATAGCACAAGGAGAATTCACTCACTGTCCTTCCAGGTCCCTAGAAACAAGGACTTGCACAGTGAAAGAAACTGACACTCTCCCTACCTACAGTTTTCTGTCCCTAGAAAAAATGTTTTTTTTAAGCACAATATAGCACAAGGAGAATTCACTCACTGTCCTTCCAGGTCCCTGGAAACAAGGACTTGCACAGTGAAAGAAACTGACACTCTCCCTACCTACAGTTTTCTGTCCCTAGAAAAAATGTTTTTTTTAAGCACAATATAGTATAAGGAGAATTCACTCACTGTCCTTCCAGGTCCCTAGAAACAAGGACTTGCACAGTGAAAGAAACTGACACTCTCCCTACCTACAGTTTTCTGTCCCTAGAAAAAATGTTTTTTTTAAGCACAATATAGTATAAGGAGAATTCACTCACTGTCCTTCCAGGTCCCTAGAAACAAGGACTTGCACAGTGAAAGAAACTGACACTCTCCCTACCTACAGTTTTCTGTCCCTAGAAAAAATGTTTTTTTTAAGCACAATATAGCACAAGGAGAATTCACTCACTGTCCTTCCAGGTCCCTGGAAACAAGGACTTGCACAGTGAAAGAAACTGACACTCTCCCTACCTACAGTTTTCTGTCCCTAGAAAAAATGTTTTTTTTAAGCACAATATAGCACAAGGAGAATTCACTCACTGTCCTTCCAGGTCCCTGGAAACAAGGACTTGCACAGTGAAAGAAACTGACACTCTCCCTACCTACAGTTTTCTGTCCCTAGAAAAAATGTTTTTTTTAAGCACAATATAGCACACGGAGAATTCACTCACTGTCCTTCCAGGTCCCTAGAAACAAGGACTTGCACAGTGAAAGAAACTGACACTCTCCCTACCTACAGTTTTCTGTCCCTAGAAAAAATGTTTTTTTTAAGCACAATATAGCACAAGGAGAATTCACTCACTGTCCTTCCAGGTCCCTGGAAACAAGGACTTGCACAGTGAAAGAAACTGACACTCTCCCTACCTACAGTTTTCTGTCCCTAGAAAAAATGTTTTTTTTAAGCACAATATAGCACAAGGAGAATTCACTCACTGTCCTTCCAGGTTCCTGGAAACAAGGACTTGCACAGTGAAAGAAACTGACACTCTCCCTACCTACAGTTTTCTGTCCCTAGAAAAAATGTTTTTTTTAAGCACAATATAGCACAAGGAGAATTCACTCACTGTCCTTCCAGGTCCCTAGAAACAAGGACTTGCACAGTGAAAGAAACTGACACTCTCCCTACCTACAGTTTTCTGTCCCTAGAAAAAATGTTTTTTTTAAGCACAATATAGCACAAGGAGAATTCACTCACTGTCCTTCCAGGTCCCTGGAAACAAGGACTTGCACAGTGAAAGAAACTGACACTCTCCCTACCTACAGTTTTCTGTCCCTAGAAAAAATGTTTTTTTTAAGCACAATATAGCACAAGGAGAATTCGCTCACTGTCCTTCCAGGTCCCTAGAAACAAGGACTTGCACAGTGAAAGAAACTGACACTCTCCCTACCTACAGTTTTCTGTCCCTAGAAAAATTTTTTTTTTAAGCACAATATAGCACAAGGAGAATTCGCTCACTGTCCTTCCAGGTCCCTGGAAACAAGGACTTGCACAGTGAAAGAAACTGACACTCTCCCTACCTACAGTTTTCTGTCCCTAGAAAAAATGTTTTTTTTAAGCACAATATAGCACAAGGAGAATTCACTCACTGTCCTTCCAGGTCCCTGGAAACAAGGACTTGCACAGTGAAAGAAACTGACACTCTCCCTACCTACAGTTTTCTGTCCCTAGAAAAAATGTTTTTTTTAAGCACAATATAGCACAAGGAGAATTCACTCACTGTCCTTCCAGGTCCCTGGAAACAAGGACTTGCACAGTGAAAGAAACTGACACTCTCCCTACCTACAGTTTTCTGTCCCTAGAAAAAATGTTTTTTTTAAGCACAATATAGCACAAGGAGAATTCACTCACTGTCCTTCCAGGTCCCTGGAAACAAGGACTTGCACAGTGAAAGAAACTGACACTCTCCCTACCTACAGTTTTCTGTCCCTAGAAAAAATGTTTTTTTTAAGCACAATATAGCACAAGGAGAATTCACTCACTGTCCTTCCAGGTCCCTAGAAACAAGGACTTGCACAGTGAAAGAAACTGACACTCTCCCTACCTACAGTTTTCTGTCCCTAGAAAAAATGTTTTTTTAAGCACACTATAGCACAAGGAGAATTCACTCACTGTCCTTCCCAGTCCCTAGAAACAAGGACTTGCACAGTGAAAGAAACTGACACTCTCCCTACCTACAGTTTTCTGTCCCTAGAAAAAATGTTTTTTTTAAGCACAATATAGCACAAGGAGAATTCACTCACTGTCCTTCCAGGTCCCTGGAAACAAGGACTTGCACAGTGAAAGAAACTGACACTCTCCCTACCTACAGTTTTCTGTCCCTAGAAAAAATGTTTTTTTTAAGCACAATATAGCACAAGGAGAATTCACTCAATGTCCTTCCAGGTCCCTGGAAACAAGGACTTGCACAGTGAAAGAAACTGACACTCTCCCTACCTACAGTTTTCTGTCCCTAGAAAAAATGTTTTTTTTAAGCACAATATAGCACAAGGAGAATTCACTCACTGTACTTCCAGGTCCCTAGAAACAAGGACTTGCACAGTGAAAGAAACTGACACTCTCCCTACCTACAGTTTTCTGTCCCTAGAAAAAATGTTTTTTTTAAGCACAATATAGCACAAGGAGAATTCACTCACTGTCCTTCCAGGTCCCTAGAAACAAGGACTTGCACAGTGAAAGAAACTGACACTCTCCCTACCTACAGTTTTCTGTCCCTAGAAAAAATGTTTTTTTTAAGCACACTATAGCACAAGGAGAATTCACTCACTGTCCTTCCCAGTCCCTAGAAACAAGGACTTGCACAGTGAAAGAAACTGACACTCTCCCTACCTACAGTTTTCTGTCCCTAGAAAAAATGTTTTTTTTAAGCACAATATAGTATAAGGAGAATTCACTCACTGTCCTTCCAGGTCCCTGGAAACAAGGACTTGCACAGTGAAAGAAACTGACACTCTCCCTACCTACAGTTTTCTGTCCCTAGAAAAAATGTTTTTTTTAAGCACACTATAGCACAAGGAGAATTCACTCACTGTCCTTCCCAGTCCCTAGAAACAAGGACTTGCACAGTGAAAGAAACTGACACTCTCCCTACCTACAGTTTTCTGTCCCTAGAAAAAATGTTTTTTTTAAGCACAATATAGCACAAGGAGAATTCACTCACTGTCCTTCCAGGTCCCTGGAAACAAGGACTTGCACAGTGAAAGAAACTGACACTCTCCCTACCTACAGTTTTCTGTCCCTAGAAAAAATGTTTTTTTTAAGCACAATATAGCACAAGGAGAATTCACTCACTGTCCTTCCAGGTCCCTGGAAACAAGGACTTGCACAGTGAAAGAAACTGACACTCTCCCTACCTACAGTTTTCTGTCCCTAGAAAAAATGTTTTTTTTAAGCACAATATAGCACAAGGAGAATTCACTCACTGTCCTTCCAGGTCCCTGGAAACAAGGACTTGCACAGTGAAAGAAACTGACACTCTCCCTACCTACAGTTTTCTGTCCCTAGAAAAAATGTTTTTTTTAAGCACAATATAGCACAAGGAGAATTCACTCACTGTCCTTCCAGGTCCCTAGAAACAAGGACTTGCACAGTGAAAGAAACTGACACTCTCCCTACCTACAGTTTTCTGTCCCTAGAAAAAATGATTTTTTTAAGCACAATATAGCACAAGGAGAATTCACTCACTGTCCTTCCAGGTCCCTGGAAACAAGGACTTGCACAGTGAAAGAAACTGACACTCTCCCTACCTACAGTTTTCTGTCCCTAGAAAAAATGTTTTTTTTAAGCACAATATAGCACAAGGAGAATTCACTCACTGTCCTTCCAGGTCCCTAGAAACAAGGACTTGCACAGTGAAAGAAACTGACACTCTCCCTACCTACAGTTTTCTGTCCCTAGAAAAAATGTTTTTTTTAAGCACAATATAGCACAAGGAGAATTCACTCACTGTCCTTCCAGGTCCCTGGAAACAAGGACTTGCACAGTGAAAGAAACTGACACTCTCCCTACCTACAGTTTTCTGTCCCTAGAAAAAATGTTTTTTTTAAGCACAATATAGCACAAGGAGAATTCACTCACTGTCCTTCCAGGTTCCTGGAAACAAGGACTTGCACAGTGAAAGAAACTGACACTCTCCCTACCTACAGTTTTCTGTCCCTAGAAAAAATGTTTTTTTTAAGCACAATATAGCACAAGGAGAATTCACTCACTGTCCTTCCAGGTCCCTAGAAACAAGGACTTGCACAGTGAAAGAAACTGACACTCTCCCTACCTACAGTTTTCTGTCCCTAGAAAAAATGTTTTTTTTAAGCACAATATAGCACAAGGAGAATTCACTCACTGTCCTTCCAGGTCCCTGGAAACAAGGACTTGCACAGTGAAAGAAACTGGCACTCTCCCTACCTACAGTTTTCTGTCCCTAGAAAAAATGTTTTTTTTAAGCACAATATAGCACAAGGAGAATTCACTCACTGTCCTTCCAGGTCCCTAGAAACAAGGACTTGCACAGTGAAAGAAACTGACACTCTCCCTACCTACAGTTTTCTGTCCCTAGAAAAAATGTTTTTTTTAAGCACAATATAGCACAAGGAGAATTCACTCACTGTCCTTCCAGGTCCCTGGAAACAAGGACTTGCACAGTGAAAGAAACTGACACTCTCCCTACCTACAGTTTTCTGTCCCTAGAAAAAATGTTTTTTTTAAGCACAATATAGCACAAGGAGAATTCACTCACTGTCCTTCCAGGTCCCTGGAAACAAGGACTTGCACAGTGAAAGAAACTGACACTCTCCCTACCTACAGTTTTCTGTCCCTAGAAAAAATGTTTTTTTTAAGCACAATATAGCACAAGGAGAATTCACTCACTGTCCTTCCAGGTCCCTGGAAACAAGGACTTGCACAGTGAAAGAAACTGACACTCTCCCTACCTACAGTTTTCTGTCCCTAGAAAAAATGTTTTTTTTAAGCACAATATAGCACAAGGAGAATTCACTCACTGTCCTTCCAGGTCCCTGGAAACAAGGACTTGCACAGTGAAAGAAACTGACACTCTCCCTACCTACAGTTTTCTGTCCCTAGAAAAAATGTTTTTTTTAAGCACAATATAGCACAAGGAGAATTCACTCACTGTCCTTCCAGGTCCCTAGAAACAAGGACTTGCACAGTGAAAGAAACTGACACTCTCCCTACCTACAGTTTTCTGTCCCTAGAAAAAATGTTTTTTTTAAGCACACTATAGCACAAGGAGAATTCACTCACTGTCCTTCCCAGTCCCTAGAAACAAGGACTTGCACAGTGAAAGAAACTGACACTCTCCCTACCTACAGTTTTCTGTCCCTAGAAAAAATGTTTTTTTTAAGCACAATATAGCACAAGGAGAATTCACTCACTGTCCTTCCAGGTCCCTGGAAACAAGGACTTGCACAGTGAAAGAAACTGACACTCTCCCTACCTACAGTTTTCTGTCCCTAGAAAAAATGTTTTTTTTAAGCACAATATAGCACAAGGAGAATTCACTCACTGTCCTTCCAGGTCCCTGGAAACAAGGACTTGCACAGTGAAAGAAACTGACACTCTCCCTACCTACAGTTTTCTGTCCCTAGAAAAATTTTTTTTTTTTTTGAAGCACAATATAGCACAAGGAGAATTCACTCACTGTACTTCCAGGTCCCTAGAAACAAGGACTTGCACAGTGAAAGAAACTGACACTCTCCCTACCTACAGTTTTCTGTCCCTAGAAAAAATGTTTTTTTTAAGCACAATATAGCACAAGGAGAATTCACTCACTGTCCTTCCAGGTCCCTAGAAACAAGGACTTGCACAGTGAAAGAAACTGACACTCTCCCTACCTACAGTTTTCTGTCCCTAGAAAAAATGTTTTTTTTAAGCACACTATAGCACAAGGAGAATTCACTCACTGTCCTTCCCAGTCCCTAGAAACAAGGACTTGCACAGTGAAAGAAACTGACACTCTCCCTACCTACAGTTTTCTGTCCCTAGAAAAAATGTTTTTTTTAAGCACAATATAGCACAAGGAGAATTCACTCACTGTCCTTCCAGGTCCCTGGAAACAAGGACTTGCACAGTGAAAGAAACTGACACTCTCCCTACCTACAGTTTTCTGTCCCTAGAAAAAATGTTTTTTTTAAGCACAATATAGCACAAGGAGAATTCACTCACTGTCCTTCCAGGTCCCTGGAAACAAGGACTTGCACAGTGAAAGAAACTGACACTCTCCCTACCTACAGTTTTCTGTCCCTAGAAAAAATGTTTTTTTTAAGCACAATATAGCACAAGGAGAATTCACTCACTGTCCTTCCAGGTCCCTAGAAACAAGGACTTGCACAGTGAAAGAAACTGACACTCTCCCTACCTACAGTTTTCTGTCCCTAGAAAAAATGTTTTTTTTAAGCACAATATAGCACAAGGAGAATTCACTCACTGTCCTTCCAGGTCCCTGGAAACAAGGACTTGCACAGTGAAAGAAACTGACACTCTCCCTACCTACAGTTTTCTGTCCCTAGAAAAAATGTTTTTTTTAAGCACAATATAGCACAAGGAGAATTCACTCACTGTCCTTCCAGGTCCCTGGAAACAAGGACTTGCACAGTGAAAGAAACTGACACTCTCCCTACCTACAGTTTTCTGTCCCTAGAAAAAATGTTTTTTTTAAGCACACTATAGCACAAGGAGAATTCACTCACTGTCCTTCCAGGTCCCTAGAAACAAGGACTTGCACAGTGAAAGAAACTGACACTCTCCCTACCTACAGTTTTCTGTCCCTAGAAAAAATGTTTTTTTTAAGCACACTATAGCACAAGGAGAATTCACTCACTGTCCTTCCCAGTCCCTAGAAACAAGGACTTGCACAGTGAAAGAAACTGACACTCTCCCTACCTACAGTTTTCTGTCCCTAGAAAAAATGTTTTTTTAAGCACAATATAGCACAAGGAGAATTCACTCACTGTCCTTCCAGGTCCCTGGAAACAAGGACTTGCACAGTGAAAGAAACTGACACTCTCCCTACCTACAGTTTTCTGTCCCTAGAAAAAATGTTTTTTTTAAGCACAATATAGCACAAGGAGAATTCACTCACTGTCCTTCCAGGTCCCTGGAAACAAGGACTTGCACAGTGAAAGAAACTGACACTCTCCCTACCTACAGTTTTCTGTCCCTAGAAAAAATGTTTTTTTTAAGCACAATATAGCACAAGGAGAATTCACTCACTGTCCTTCCAGGTCCCTAGAAACAAGGACTTGCACAGTGAAAGAAACTGACACTCTCCCTACCTACAGTTTTCTGTCCCTAGAAAAAATGTTTTTTTTTAAGCACACTATAGCACAAGGAGAATTCACTCACTGTCCTTCCCAGTCCCTAGAAACAAGGACTTGCACAGTGAAAGAAACTGACACTCTCCCTACCTACAGTTTTCTGTCCCTAGAAAAAATGTTTTTTTTAAGCACAATATAGCACAAGGAGAATTCACTCACTGTCCTTCCAGGTCCCTGGAAACAAGGACTTGCACAGTGAAAGAAACTGACACTCTCCCTACCTACAGTTTTCTGTCCCTAGAAAAAATGTTTTTTTTAAGCACAATATAGCACAAGGAGAATTCACTCACTGTCCTTCCAGGTCCCTAGAAACAAGGACTTGCACAGTGAAAGAAACTGACACTCTCCCTACCTACAGTTTTCTGTCCCTAGAAAAAATGTTTTTTTAAGCACACTATAGCACAAGGAGAATTCACTCACTGTCCTTCCCAGTCCCTAGAAACAAGGACTTGCACAGTGAAAGAAACTGACACTCTCCCTACCTACAGTTTTCTGTCCCTAGAAAAAATGTTTTTTTTAAGCACAATATAGCACAAGGAGAATTCACTCACTGTCCTTCCAGGTCCCTGGAAACAAGGACTTGCACAGTGAAAGAAACTGACACTCTCCCTACCTACAGTTTTCTGTCCCTAGAAAAAATGTTTTTTTTAAGCACAATATAGCACAAGGAGAATTCACTCACTGTCCTTCCAGGTCCCTGGAAACAAGGACTTGCACAGTGAAAGAAACTGACACTCTCCCTACCTACAGTTTTCTGTCCCTAGAAAAAATGTTTTTTTAAGCACAATATAGCACAAGGAGAATTCACTCACTGTCCTTCCAGGTCCCTAGAAACAAGGACTTGCACAGTGAAAGAAACTGACACTCTCCCTACCTACAGTTTTCTGTCCCTAGAAAAAATGTTTTTTTTAAGCACAATATAGCACAAGGAGAATTCACTCACTGTCCTTCCAGGTCCCTGGAAACAAGGACTTGCACAGTGAAAGAAACTGACACTCTCCCTACCTACAGTTTTCTGTCCCTAGAAAAAATGTTTTTTTTAAGCACAATATAGCACAAGGAGAATTCACTCACTGTCCTTCCAGGTCCCTGGAAACAAGGACTTGCACAGTGAAAGAAACTGACACTCTCCCTACCTACAGTTTTCTGTCCCTAGAAAAAATGTTTTTTTTAAGCACAATATAGCACAAGGAGAATTCACTCACTGTCCTTCCAGGTCCCTAGAAACAAGGACTTGCACAGTGAAAGAAACTGACACTCTCCCTACCTACAGTTTTCTGTCCCTAGAAAAAATGTTTTTTTTAAGCAAAATATAGCACAAGGAGAATTCACTCACTGTCCTTCCAGGTCCCTGGAAACAAGGACTTGCACAGTGAAAGAAACTGACACTCTCCCTACCTACAGTTTTCTGTCCCTAGAAAAAATGTTTTTTTTAAGCACAATATAGCACAAGGAGAATTCACTCACTGTCCTTCCAGGTCCCTAGAAACAAGGACTTGCACAGTGAAAGAAACTGACACTCTCCCTACCTACAGTTTTCTGTCCCTAGAAAAAATGTTTTTTTTAAGCACACTATAGCACAAGGAGAATTCACTTACTGTCCTTCCCAGTCCCTAGAAACAAGGACTTGCACAGTGAAAGAAACTGACACTCTCCCTACCTACAGTTTTCTGTCCCTAGAAAAAATGTTTTTTTTTAAGCACAATATAGCACAAGGAGAATTCACTCACTGTCCTTCCAGGTCCCTGGAAACAAGGACTTGCACAGTGAAAGAAACTGACACTCTCCCTACCTACAGTTTTCTGTCCCTAGAAAAAATGTTTTTTTTAAGCACAATATAGCACAAGGAGAATTCACTCACTGTCCTTCCAGGTCCCTGGAAACAAGGACTTGCACAGTGAAAGAAACTGACACTCTCCCTACCTACAATTTTCTGTCCCTAGAAAAAATGTTTTTTTTAAGCACAATATAGCTCAAGGAGAATTCACTCACTGTCCTTCCAGGTCCCTAGAAACAAGGACTTGCACATTGAAAGAAAGTGACACTCTCCCTACCTACAGTTTTCTGTCCCTAGAAAAAATGTTTTTTTTAAGCACAATATAGCACAAGGAGAATTCACTCACTGTCCTTCCAGGTCCCTGGAAACAAGGACTTGCACAGTGAAAGAAACTGACACTCTCCCTACCTACAGTTTTCTGTCCCTAGAAAAAATGTTTTTTTTAAGCACAATATAGCACAAGGAGAATTCACTCACTGTCCTTCCAGGTCCCTAGAAACAAGGACTTGCACAGTGAAAGAAACTGACACTCTCCCTACCTACAGTTTTCTGTCCCTAGAAAAAATGTTTTTTTTAAGCACACTATAGCACAAGGAGAATTCACTCACTGTCCTTCCAGGTCCCTGGAAACAAGGACTTGCACAGTGAAAGAAACTGACACTCTCCCTACCTACAGTTTTCTGTCCCTAGAAAAAATGTTTTTTTTAAGCACAATATAGCACAAGGAGAATTCACTCACTGTCCTTCCAGGTCCCTAGAAACAAGTACTTGCACAGTGAAAGAAACTGACACTCTCCCTACCTACAGTTTTCTGTCCCTAGAAAAAATGTTTTTTTTAAGCACACTATAGCACAAGGAGAATTCACTCACTGTCCTTCCCAGTCCCTAGAAACAAGGACTTGCACAGTGAAAGAAAATGACACTCTCCCTACCTACAGTTTTCTGTCCCTAGAAAAAATGTTTTTTTTAAGCACAATATAGCACAAGGAGAATTCACTCACTGTCCTTCCAGGTCCCTGGAAACAAGGACTTGCACAGTGAAAGAAACTGACACTCTCCCTACCTACAGTTTTCTGTCCCTAGAAAAAATGTTTTTTTTAAGCACAATATAGCACAAGGAGAATTCACTCACTGTCCTTCCAGGTCCCTGGAAACAAGGACTTGCACAGTGAAAGAAACTGACACTCTCCCTACCTACAGTTTTCTGTCCCTAGAAAAAATGTTTTTTTTAAGCACAATATAGTACAAGGAGAATTCACTCACTGTCCTTCCAGGTCCCTAGAAACAAGGACTTGCACAGTGAAAGAAACTGACACTCTCCCTACCTACAGTTTTCTGTCCCTAGAAAAAATGTTTTTTTTAAGCACAATATAGCACAAGGAGAATTCACTCACTGTCCTTCCAGGTCCCTAGAAACAAGGACTTGCACAGTGAAAGAAACTGACACTCTCCCTACCTACAGTTTTCTGTCCCTAGAAAAAATGTTTTTTTAAGCACAATATAGCACAAGGAGAATTCACTCACTGTCCTTCCAGGTCCCTGGAAACAAGGACTTGCACAGTGAAAGAAACTGACACTCTCCCTACCTACAGTTTTCTGTCCCTAGAAAAAATGTTTTTTTTAAGCACAATATAGCACAAGGAGAATTCACTCACTGTCCTTCCAGGTTCCTGGAAACAAGGACTTGCACAGTGAAAGAAACTGACACTCTCCCTACCTACAGTTTTCTGTCCCTAGAAAAAATGTTTTTTTTAAGCACAATATAGCACAAGGAGAATTCACTCACTGTCCTTCCAGGTCCCTGGAAACAAGGACTTGCACAGTGAAAGAAACTGACACTCTCCCTACCTACAGTTTTCTGTCCCTAGAAAAAATGTTTTTTTTAAGCACAATATAGCACAAGGAGAATTCACTCACTGTCCTTCCAGGTCCCTAGAAACAAGGACTTGCACAGTGAAAGAAACTGACACTCTCCCTACCTACAGTTTTCTGTCCCTAGAAAAAATGTTTTTTTTAAGCACAATATAGCACAAGGAGAATTCACTCACTGTCCTTCCAGGTCCCTGGAAACAAGGACTTGCACAGTGAAAGAAACTGACACTCTCCCTACCTACAGTTTTCTGTCCCTAGAAAAAATGTTTTTTTTAAGCACACTATAGCACAAGGAGAATTCACTCACTGTCCTTCCAGGTCCCTAGAAACAAGGACTTGCACAGTGAAAGAAACTGACACTCTCCCTACCTACAGTTTTCTGTCCCTAGAAAAAATGTTTTTTTTAAGCACACTATAGCACAAGGAGAATTCACTCACTGTCCTTCCCAGTCCCTAGAAACAAGGACTTGCACAGTGAAAGAAACTGACACTCTCCCTACCTACAGTTTTCTGTCCCTAGAAAAAATGTTTTTTTTAAGCACAATATAGCACAAGGAGAATTCACTCACTGTCCTTCCAGGTCCCTGGAAACAAGGACTTGCACAGTGAAAGAAACTGACACTCTCCCTACCTACAGTTTTCTGTCCCTAGAAAAAATGTTTTTTTTAAGCACAATATAGCACAAGGAGAATTCACTCACTGTCCTTCCAGGTCCCTGGAAACAAGGACTTGCACAGTGAAAGAAACTGACACTCTCCCTACCTACAGTTTTCTGTCCCTAGAAAAAATGTTTTTTTTAAGCACAATATAGCACAAGGAGAATTCACTCACTGTCCTTCCAGGTCCCTAGAAACAAGGACTTGCACAGTGAAAGAAACTGACACTCTCCCTACCTACAGTTTTCTGTCCCTAGAAAAAATGTTTTTTTTAAGCACACTATAGCACAAGGAGAATTCACTCACTGTCCTTCCCAGTCCCTAGAAACAAGGACTTGCACAGTGAAAGAAACTGACACTCTCCCTACCTACAGTTTTCTGTCCCTAGAAAAAATGTTTTTTTTAAGCACAATATAGCACAAGGAGAATTCACTCACTGTCCTTCCAGGTCCCTGGAAACAAGGACTTGCACAGTGAAAGAAACTGACACTCTCCCTACCTACAGTTTTCTGTCCCTAGAAAAAATGTTTTTTTTAAGCACAATATAGCACAAGGAGAATTCACTCACTGTCCTTCCAGGTCCCTAGAAACAAGGACTTGCACAGTGAAAGAAACTGACACTCTCCCTACCTACAGTTTTCTGTCCCTAGAAAAAATGTTTTTTTTAAGCACACTATAGCACAAGGAGAATTCACTCACTGTCCTTCCCAGTCCCTAGAAACAAGGACTTGCACAGTGAAAGAAACTGACACTCTCCCTACCTACAGTTTTCTGTCCCTAGAAAAAATGTTTTTTTTAAGCACAATATAGCACAAGGAGAATTCACTCACTGTCCTTCCAGGTCCCTGGAAACAAGGACTTGCACAGTGAAAGAAACTGACACTCTCCCTACCTACAGTTTTCTGTCCCTAGAAAAAATGTTTTTTTTAAGCACAATATAGCACAAGGAGAATTCACTCACTGTCCTTCCAGGTCCCTGGAAACAAGGACTTGCACAGTGAAAGAAACTGACACTCTCCCTACCTACAGTTTTCTGTCCCTAGAAAAAATGTTTTTTTAAGCACAATATAGCACAAGGAGAATTCACTCACTGTCCTTCCAGGTCCCTAGAAACAAGGACTTGCACAGTGAAAGAAACTGACACTCTCCCTACCTACAGTTTTCTGTCCCTAGAAAAAATGTTTTTTTTAAGCACAATATAGCACAAGGAGAATTCACTCACTGTCCTTCCAGGTCCCTGGAAACAAGGACTTGCACAGTGAAAGAAACTGACACTCTCCCTACCTACAGTTTTCTGTCCCTAGAAAAAATGTTTTTTTTAAGCACAATATAGCACAAGGAGAATTCACTCACTGTCCTTCCAGGTCCCTGGAAACAAGGACTTGCACAGTGAAAGAAACTGACACTCTCCCTACCTACAGTTTTCTGTCCCTAGAAAAAATGTTTTTTTTAAGCACAATATAGCACAAGGAGAATTCACTCACTGTCCTTCCAGGTCCCTAGAAACAAGGACTTGCACAGTGAAAGAAACTGACACTCTCCCTACCTACAGTTTTCTGTCCCTAGAAAAAATGTTTTTTTTAAGCACAATATAGCACAAGGAGAATTCACTCACTGTCCTTCCAGGTCCCTGGAAACAAGGACTTGCACAGTGAAAGAAACTGACACTCTCCCTACCTACAGTTTTCTGTCCCTAGAAAAAATGTTTTTTTTAAGCACAATATAGCACAAGGAGAATTCACTCACTGTCCTTCCAGGTCCCTAGAAACAAGGACTTGCACAGTGAAAGAAACTGACACTCTCCCTACCTACAGTTTTCTGTCCCTAGAAAAAATGTTTTTTTTAAGCACACTATAGCACAAGGAGAATTCACTTACTGTCCTTCCCAGTCCCTAGAAACAAGGACTTGCACAGTGAAAGAAACTGACACTCTCCCTACCTACAGTTTTCTGTCCCTAGAAAAAATGTTTTTTTTAAGCACAATATAGCACAAGGAGAATTCACTCACTGTCCTTCCAGGTCCCTGGAAACAAGGACTTGCACAGTGAAAGAAACTGACACTCTCCCTACCTACAGTTTTCTGTCCCTAGAAAAAATGTTTTTTTAAGCACAATATAGCACAAGGAGAATTCACTCACTGTCCTTCCAGGTCCCTGGAAACAAGGACTTGCACAGTGAAAGAAACTGACACTCTCCCTACCTACAGTTTTCTGTCCCTAGAAAAAATGTTTTTTTTAAGCACAATATAGCTCAAGGAGAATTCACTCACTGTCCTTCCAGGTCCCTAGAAACAAGGACTTGCACATTGAAAGAAAGTGACACTCTCCCTACCTACAGTTTTCTGTCCCTAGAAAAAATGTTTTTTTTAAGCACAATATAGCACAAGGAGAATTCACTCACTGTCCTTCCAGGTCCCTGGAAACAAGGACTTGCACAGTGAAAGAAACTGACACTCTCCCTACCTACAGTTTTCTGTCCCTAGAAAAAATGTTTTTTTTAAGCACAATATAGCACAAGGAGAATTCACTCACTGTCCTTCCAGGTCCCTAGAAACAAGGACTTGCACAGTGAAAGAAACTGACACTCTCCCTACCTACAGTTTTCTGTCCCTAGAAAAAATGTTTTTTTTAAGCACACTATAGCACAAGGAGAATTCACTCACTGTCCTTCCAGGTCCCTGGAAACAAGGACTTGCACAGTGAAAGAAACTGACACTCTCCCTACCTACAGTTTTCTGTCCCTAGAAAAAATGTTTTTTTTAAGCACAATATAGCACAAGGAGAATTCACTCACTGTCCTTCCAGGTCCCTAGAAACAAGTACTTGCACAGTGAAAGAAACTGACACTCTCCCTACCTACAGTTTTCTGTCCCTAAAAAAAATGTTTTTTTAAGCACACTATAGCACAAGGAGAATTCACTCACTGTCCTTCCCAGTCCCTAGAAACAAGGACTTGCACAGTGAAAGAAAATGACACTCTCCCTACCTACAGTTTTCTGTCCCTAGAAAAAATGTTTTTTTTAAGCACAATATAGCACAAGGAGAATTCACTCACTGTCCTTCCAGGTCCCTGGAAACAAGGACTTGCACAGTGAAAGAAACTGACACTCTCCCTACCTACAGTTTTCTGTCCCTAGAAAAAATGTTTTTTTTAAGCACAATATAGCACAAGGAGAATTCACTCACTGTCCTTCCAGGTCCCTGGAAACAAGGACTTGCACAGTGAAAGAAACTGACACTCTCCCTACCTACAGTTTTCTGTCCCTAGAAAAAATGTTTTTTTTAAGCACAATATAGTACAAGGAGAATTCACTCACTGTCCTTCCAGGTCCCTAGAAACAAGGACTTGCACAGTGAAAGAAACTGACACTCTCCCTACCTACAGTTTTCTGTCCCTAGAAAAAATGTTTTTTTTAAGCACAATATAGCACAAGGAGAATTCACTCACTGTCCATCCAGGTCCCTAGAAACAAGGACTTGCACAGTGAAAGAAACTGACACTCTCCCTACCTACAGTTTTCTGTCCCTAGAAAAAATGTTTTTTTAAGCACAATATAGCACAAGGAGAATTCACTCACTGTCCTTCCAGGTCCCTGGAAACAAGGACTTGCACAGTGAAAGAAACTGACACTCTCCCTACCTACAGTTTTCTGTCCCTAGAAAAAATGTTTTTTTTAAGCACAATATAGCACAAGGAGAATTCACTCACTGTCCTTCCAGGTTCCTGGAAACAAGGACTTGCACAGTGAAAGAAACTGACACTCTCCCTACCTACAGTTTTCTGTCCCTAGAAAAAATGTTTTTTTTAAGCACAATATAGCACAAGGAGAATTCACTCACTGTCCTTCCAGGTCCCTGGAAACAAGGACTTGCACAGTGAAAGAAACTGACACTCTCCCTACCTACAGTTTTCTGTCCCTAGAAAAAATGTTTTTTTTAAGCACAATATAGCACAAGGAGAATTCACTCACTGTCCTTCCAGGTCCCTAGAAACAAGGACTTGCACAGTGAAAGAAACTGACACTCTCCCTACCTACAGTTTTCTGTCCCTAGAAAAAAATTTTTTTTAAGCACAATATAGCACAAGGAGAATTCACTCACTGTCCTTCCAGGTCCCTAGAAACAAGGACTTGCACAGTGAAAGAAACTGACACTCTCCCTACCTACAGTTTTCTGTCCCTAGAAAAAATGTTTTTTTTAAGCACACTATAGCACAAGGAGAATTCACTCACTGTCCTTCCAGGTCCCTGGAAACAAGGACTTGCACAGTGAAAGAAACTGACACTCTCCCTACCTACAGTTTTCTGTCCCTAGAAAAAATGTTTTTTTTAAGCACAATATAGCACAAGGAGAATTCACTCACTGTCCTTCCAGGTCCCTAGAAACAAGTACTTGCACAGTGAAAGAAACTGACACTCTCCCTACCTAGAGTTTTCTGTCCCTAAAAAAAATGTTTTTTTTAAGCACACTATAGCACAAGGAGAATTCACTCACTGTCCTTCCCAGTCCCTAGAAACAAGGACTTGCACAGTGAAAGAAAATGACACTCTCCCTACCTACAGTTTTCTGTCCCTAGAAAAAATGTTTTTTTTAAGCACAATATAGCACAAGGAGAATTCACTCACTGTCCTTCCAGGTCCCTGGAAACAAGGACTTGCACAGTGAAAGAAACTGACACTCTCCCTACCTACAGTTTTCTGTCCCTAGAAAAAATGTTTTTTTTAAGCACAATATAGCACAAGGAGAATTTACTCACTGTCCTTCCAGGTCCCTGGAAACAAGGACTTGCACAGTGAAAGAAACTGACACTCTCCCTACCTACAGTTTTCTGTCCCTAGAAAAAAGTTTTTTTTAAGCACAATATAGTACAAGGAGAATTCACTCACTGTCCTTCCAGGTCCCTAGAAACAAGGACTTGCACAGTGAAAGAAACTGACACTCTCCCTACCTACAGTTTTCTGTCCCTAGAAAAAATGTTTTTTTTAAGCACAATATAGCACAAGGAGAATTCACTCACTGTCCTTCCAGGTCCCTAGAAACAAGGACTTGCACAGTGAAAGAAACTGACACTCTCCCTACCTACAGTTTTCTGTCCCTAGAAAAAATGTTTTTTTAAGCACAATATAGCACAAGGAGAATTCACTCACTGTCCTTCCAGGTCCCTGGAAACAAGGACTTGCACAGTGAAAGAAACTGACACTCTCCCTACCTACAGTTTTCTGTCCCTAGAAAAAATGTTTTTTTTAAGCACAATATAGCACAAGGAGAATTCACTCACTGTCCTTCCAGGTTCCTGGAAACAAGGACTTGCACAGTGAAAGAAACTGACACTCTCCCTACCTACAGTTTTCTGTCCCTAGAAAAAATGTTTTTTTTAAGCACAATATAGCACAAGGAGAATTCACTCACTGTCCTTCCAGGTCCCTGGAAACAAGGACTTGCACAGTGAAAGAAACTGACACTCTCCCTACCTACAGTTTTCTGTCCCTAGAAAAAATGTTTTTTTTAAGCACAATATAGCACAAGGAGAATTCACTCACCGTCCTTCCAGGTCCCTAGAAACAAGGACTTGCACAGTGAAAGAAACTGACACTCTCCCTACCTACAGTTTTCTGTCCCTAGAAAAAATGTTTTTTTTAAGCACAATATAGCACAAGGAGAATTCACTCACTGTCCTTCCAGGTCCCTGGAAACAAGGACTTGCACAGTGAAAGAAACTGACACTCTCCCTACCTACAGTTTTCTGTCCCTAGAAAAAATGTTTTTTTTAAGCACAATATAGCACAAGGAGAATTCACTCACTGTCCTTCCAGGTCCCTAGAAACAAGGACTTGCACAGTGAAAGAAACTGACACTCTCCCTACCTACAGTTTTCTGTCCCTAGAAAAAATGTTTTTTTTAAGCACACTATAGCACAAGGAGAATTCACTCACTGTCCTTCCAGGTCCCTAGAAACAAGGACTTGCACAGTGAAAGAAACTGACACTCTCCCTACCTACAGTTTTCTGTCCCTAGAAAAAATGTTTTTTTTAAGCACAATATAGCACAAGGAGAATTCACTCACTGTCCTTCCAGGTCCCTGGAAACAAGGACTTGCACAGTGAAAGAAACTGACACTCTCCCTACCTACAGTTTTCTGTCCCTAGAAAAAATGTTTTTTTTAAGCACAATATAGCACAAGGAGAATTCACTCACTGTCCTTCCAGGTCCCTAGAAACAAGGACTTGCACAGTGAAAGAAACTGACACTCTCCCTACCTACAGTTTTCTGTCCCTAGAAAAAATGTTTTTTTTAAGCACACTATAGCACAAGGAGAATTCACTCACTGTCCTTCCCAGTCCCTAGAAACAAGGACTTGCACAGTGAAAGAAACTGACACTCTCCCTACCTACAGTTTTCTGTCCCTAGAAAAAATGTTTTTTTTAAGCACAATATAGCACAAGGAGAATTCACTCACTGTCCTTCCAGGTCCCTGGAAACAAGGACTTGCACAGTGAAAGAAACTGACACTCTCCCTACCTACAGTTTTCTGTCCCTAGAAAAAATGTTTTTTTAAGCACAATATAGCACAAGGAGAATTCACTCACTGTCCTTCCAGGTCCCTGGAAACAAGGACTTGCACAGTGAAAGAAACTGACACTCTCCCTACCTACAGTTTTCTGTCCCTAGAAAAAATGTTTTTTAAGCACAATATAGCACAAGGAGAATTCACTCACTGTCCTTCCAGGTCCCTAGAAACAAGGACTTGCACAGTGAAAGAAACTGACACTCTCCCTACCTACAGTTTTCTGTCCCTAGAAAAAATGTTTTTTTTAAGCACAATATAGCACAAGGAGAATTCACTCACTGTCCTTCCAGGTCCCTAGAAACAAGGACTTGCACAGTGAAAGAAACTGACACTCTCCCTACCTACAGTTTTCTGTCCCTAGAAAAAATGTTTTTTTTAAGCACAATATAGCACAAGGAGAATTCACTCACTGTCCTTCCAGGTCCCTGGAAACAAGGACTTGCACAGTGAAAGAAACTGACACTCTCCCTACCTACAGTTTTCTGTCCCTAGAAAAAATGTTTTTTTTAAGCACAATATAGCACAAGGAGAATTCACTCACTGTCCTTCCAGGTTCCTGGAAACAAGGACTTGCACAGTGAAAGAAACTGACACTCTCCCTACCTACAGTTTTCTGTCCCTAGAAAAAATGTTTTTTTTAAGCACAATATAGCACAAGGAGAATTCACTCACTGTCCTTCCAGGTCCCTGGAAACAAGGACTTGCACAGTGAAAGAAACTGACACTCTCCCTACCTACAGTTTTCTGTCCCTAGAAAAAATGTTTTTTTTAAGCACAATATAGCACAAGGAGAATTCACTCACCGTCCTTCCAGGTCCCTAGAAACAAGGACTTGCACAGTGAAAGAAACTGACACTCTCCCTACCTACAGTTTTCTGTCCCTAGAAAAAATGTTTTTTTTAAGCACAATATAGCACAAGGAGAATTCACTCACTGTCCTTCCAGGTCCCTGGAAACAAGGACTTGCACAGTGAAAGAAACTGACACTCTCCCTACCTACAGTTTTCTGTCCCTAGAAAAAATGTTTTTTTTAAGCACAATATAGCACAAGGAGAATTCACTCACTGTCCTTCCAGGTCCCTAGAAACAAGGACTTGCACAGTGAAAGAAACTGACACTCTCCCTACCTACAGTTTTCTGTCCCTAGAAAAAATGTTTTTTTTAAGCACACTATAGCACAAGGAGAATTCACTCACTGTCCTTCCAGGTCCCTAGAAACAAGGACTTGCACAGTGAAAGAAACTGACACTCTCCCTACCTACAGTTTTCTGTCCCTAGAAAAAATGTTTTTTTTAAGCACAATATAGCACAAGGAGAATTCACTCACTGTCCTTCCAGGTCCCTGGAAACAAGGACTTGCACAGTGAAAGAAACTGACACTCTCCCTACCTACAGTTTTCTGTCCCTAGAAAAAATGTTTTTTTTAAGCACAATATAGCACAAGGAGAATTCACTCACTGTCCTTCCAGGTCCCTAGAAACAAGGACTTGCACAGTGAAAGAAACTGACACTCTCCCTACCTACAGTTTTCTGTCCCTAGAAAAAATGTTTTTTTTAAGCACACTATAGCACAAGGAGAATTCACTCACTGTCCTTCCCAGTCCCTAGAAACAAGGACTTGCACAGTGAAAGAAACTGACACTCTCCCTACCTACAGTTTTCTGTCCCTAGAAAAAATGTTTTTTTTAAGCACAATATAGCACAAGGAGAATTCACTCACTGTCCTTCCAGGTCCCTGGAAACAAGGACTTGCACAGTGAAAGAAACTGACACTCTCCCTACCTACAGTTTTCTGTCCCTAGAAAAAATGTTTTTTTAAGCACAATATAGCACAAGGAGAATTCACTCACTGTCCTTCCAGGTCCCTGGAAACAAGGACTTGCACAGTGAAAGAAACTGACACTCTCCCTACCTACAGTTTTCTGTCCCTAGAAAAAATGTTTTTTTAAGCACAATATAGCACAAGGAGAATTCACTCACTGTCCTTCCAGGTCCCTAGAAACAAGGACTTGCACAGTGAAAGAAACTGACACTCTCCCTACCTACAGTTTTCTGTCCCTAGAAAAAATGTTTTTTTTAAGCACAATATAGCACAAGGAGAATTCACTCACTGTCCTTCCAGGTCCCTGGAAACAAGGACTTGCACAGTGAAAGAAACTGACACTCTCCCTACCTACAGTTTTCTGTCCCTAGAAAAAATGTTTTTTTTAAGCACAATATAGCACAAGGAGAATTCACTCACTGTCCTTCCAGGTCCCTGGAAACAAGGACTTGCACAGTGAAAGAAACTGACACTCTCCCTACCTACAGTTTTCTGTCCCTAGAAAAAATGTTTTTTTTAAGCACAATATAGCACAAGGAGAATTCACTCACTGTCCTTCCAGGTCCCTAGAAACAAGGACTTGCACAGTGAAAGAAACTGACACTCTCCCTACCTACAGTTTTCTGTCCCTAGAAAAAATGTTTTTTTTAAGCACAATATAGCACAAGGAGAATTCACTCACTGTCCTTCCAGGTCCCTGGAAACAAGGACTTGCACAGTGAAAGAAACTGACACTCTCCCTACCTACAGTTTTCTGTCCCTAGAAAAAATGTTTTTTTTAAGCACAATATAGCACAAGGAGAATTCACTCACTGTCCTTCCAGGTCCCTAGAAACAAGGACTTGCACAGTGAAAGAAACTGACACTCTCCCTACCTACAGTTTTCTGTCCCTAGAAAAAATGTTTTTTTTAAGCACAATATAGCACAAGGAGAATTCACTCACTGTCCTTCCAGGTCCCTGGAAACAAGGACTTGCACAGTGAAAGAAACTGACACTCTCCCTACCTACAGTTTTCTGTCCCTAGAAAAAATGTTTTTTTTTAAGCACAATATAGCACAAGGAGAATTCACTCACTGTCCTTCCAGGTCCCTAGAAACAAGGACTTGCACAGTGAAAGAAACTGACACTCTCCCTACCTACAGTTTTCTGTCCCTAGAAAAAATGTTTTTTTTAAGCACAATATAGCACAAGGAGAATTCACTCACTGTCCTTCCAGGTCCCTAGAAACAAGGACTTGCACAGTGAAAGAACCTGACACTCTCCCTACCTACAGTTTTCTGTCCCTAGAAAAAATATTTTTTTAAGCACAATATAGCACAAGGAGAATTCACTCACTGTCCTTCCAGGTCCCTGGAAACAAGGACTTGCACAGTGAAAGAAACTGACACTCTCCCTACCTCCAGTTTTCTGTCCCTAGAAAAAATGTTTTTTTTTAAGCACAATATAGCACAAGGAGAATTCACTCACTGTCCTTCAAGGTCCCTAGAAACAAGGACTTGCACAGTGAAAGAAACTGACACTCTCCCTACCTACAGTTTTCTGTCCCTAGAAAAAATGTTTTTTTTAAGCACAATATAGCACAAGGAGAATTCACTCACTGTCCTTCCAGGTCCCTAGAAACAAGGACTTGCACAGTGAAAGAAACTGACACTCTCCCTACCTACAGTTTTCTGTCCCTAGAAAAAATATTTTTTTAAGCACAATATAGCACAAGGAGAATTCACTCACTGTCCTTCCAGGTCCCTGGAAACAAGGACTTGCACAGTGAAAGAAACTGACACTCTCCCTACCTACAGTTTTCTGTCCCTAGAAAAAATGTTTTTTTTAAGCACAATATAGCACAAGGAGAATTCACTCACTGTCCTTCCAGGTCCCTGGAAACAAGGACTTGCACAGTGAAAGAAACTGACACTCTCCCTACCTACAGTTTTCTGTCCCTAGAAAAAATGTTTTTTTTAAGCACAATATAGCACAAGGAGAATTCACTCACTGTCCTTCCAGGTCCCTGGAAACAAGGACTTGCACAGTGAAAGAAACTGACACTCTCCCTACCTACAGTTTTCTGTCCCTAGAAAAAATGTTTTTTTTAAGCACAATATAGCACAAGGAGAATTCACTCACTGTCCTTCCAGGTCCCTGGAAACAAGGACTTGCACAGTGAAAGAAACTGACACTCTCCCTACCTACAGTTTTCTGTCCCTAGAAAAAATGTTTTTTTTAAGCACAATATAGCACAAGGAGAATTCACTCACTGTCCTTCCAGGTCCCTAGAAACAAGGACTTGCACAGTGAAAGAAACTGACACTCTCCCTACCTACAGTTTTCTGTCCCTAGAAAAAATGTTTTTTTTAAGCACACTATAGCACAAGGAGAATTCACTCACTGTCCTTCCCAGTCCCTAGAAACAAGGACTTGCACAGTGAAAGAAACTGACACTCTCCCTACCTACAGTTTTCTGTCCCTAGAAAAAATGTTTTTTTTAAGCACACTATAGCACAAGGAGAATTCACTCACTGTCCTTCCCAGTCCCTAGAAACAAGGACTTGCACAGTGAAAGAAACTGACACTCTCCCTACCTACAGTTTTCTGTCCCTAGAAAAAATGTTTTTTTTAAGCACAATATAGCACAAGGAGAATTCACTCACTGTCCTTCCAGGTCCCTGGAAACAAGGACTTGCACAGTGAAAGAAACTGACACTCTCCCTACCTACAGTTTTCTGTCCCTAGAAAAAATGTTTTTTTTAAGCACAATATAGCACAAGGAGAATTCACTCACTGTCCTTCCAGGTCCCTGGAAACAAGGACTTGCACAGTGAAAGAAACTGACACTCTCCCTACCTACAGTTTTCTGTCCCTAGAAAAAATGTTTTTTTAAGCACAATATAGCACAAGGAGAATTCACTCACTGTCCTTCCAGGTCCCTAGAAACAAGGACTTGCACAGTGAAAGAAACTGACACTCTCCCTACCTACAGTTTTCTGTCCTTAGAAAAAATGTTTTTTTTAAGCACAATATAGCACAAGGAGAATTCACTCACTGTCCTTCCAGGTCCCTGGAAACAAGGACTTGCACAGTGAAAGAAACTGACACTCTCCCTACCTACAGTTTTCTGTCCTTAGAAAAAATGTTTTTTTTAAGCACAATATAGCACAAGGAGAATTCACTCACTGTCCTTCCAGGTCCCTGGAAACAAGGACTTGCACAGTGAAAGAAACTGACACTCTCCCTACCTACAGTTTTCTGTCCCTAGAAAAAATGTTTTTTTTAAGCACAATATAGCACAAGGAGAATTCACTCACTGTCCTTCCAGGTCCCTAGAAACAAGGACTTGCACAGTGAAAGAAACTGACACTCTCCCTACCTACAGTTTTCTGTCCCTAGAAAAAATGTTTTTTTTAAGCACAATATAGCACAAGGAGAATTCACTCACTGTCCTTCCAGGTCCCTGGAAACAAGGACTTGCACAGTGAAAGAAACTGACACTCTCCCTACCTACAGTTTTCTGTCCCTAGAAAAAATGTTTTTTTTAAGCACAATATAGCACAAGGAGAATTCACTCACTGTCCTTCCAGGTCCCTAGAAACAAGGACTTGCACAGTGAAAGAAACTGACACTCTCCCTACCTACAGTTTTCTGTCCCTAGAAAAAATGTTTTTTTTAAGCACACTATAGCACAAGGAGAATTCACTCACTGTCCTTCCCAGTCCCTAGAAACAAGGACTTGCACAGTGAAAGAAACTGACACTCTCCCTACCTACAGTTTTCTGTCCCTAGAAAAAATGTTTTTTTTAAGCACAATATAGCACAAGGAGAATTCACTCACTGTCCTTCCAGGTCCCTGGAAACAAGGACTTGCACAGTGAAAGAAACTGACACTCTCCCTACCTACAGTTTTCTGTCCCTAGAAAAAATGTTTTTTTTAAGCACAATATAGCACAAGGAGAATTCACTCACTGTCCTTCCAGGTCCCTGGAAACAAGGACTTGCACAGTGAAAGAAACTGACACTCTCCCTACCTACAGTTTTCTGTCCCTAGAAAAAATGTTTTTTTTAAGCACAATATAGCACAAGGAGAATTCACTCACTGTCCTTCCAGGTCCCTAGAAACAAGGACTTGCACAGTGAAAGAAACTGACACTCTCCCTACCTACAGTTTTCTGTCCCTAGAAAAAATGTTTTTTTTAAGCACAATATAGCACAAGGAGAATTCACTCACTGTCCTTCCAGGTCCCTGGAAACAAGGACTTGCACAGTGAAAGAAACTGACACTCTCCCTACCTACAGTTTTCTGTCCCTAGAAAAAATGTTTTTTTTAAGCACAATATAGCACAAGGAGAATTCACTCACTGTCCTTCCAGGTCCCTAGAAACAAGGACTTGCACAGTGAAAGAAACTGACACTCTCCCTACCTACAGTTTTCTGTCCCTAGAAAAAATGTTTTTTTTAAGCACACTATAGCACAAGGAGAATTCACTCACTGTCCTTCCCAGTCCCTAGAAACAAGGACTTGCACAGTGAAAGAAACTGACACTCTCCCTACCTACAGTTTTCTGTCCCTAGAAAAAATGTTTTTTTTAAGCACAATATAGCACAAGGAGAATTCACTCACTGTCCTTCCAGGTCCCTGGAAACAAGGACTTGCACAGTGAAAGAAACTGACACTCTCCCTACCTACAGTTTTCTGTCCCTAGAAAAAATGTTTTTTTTAAGCACAATATAGCACAAGGAGAATTCACTCACTGTCCTTCCAGGTCCCTAGAAACAAGGACTTGCACAGTGAAAGAAACTGACACTCTCCCTACCTACAGTTTTCTGTCCCTAGAAAAAATGTTTTTTTTAAGCACAATATAGCACAAGGAGAATTCACTCACTGTCCTTCCAGGTCCCTAGAAACAAGGACTTGCACAGTGAAAGAAACTGACACTCTCCCTACCTACAGTTTTCTGTCCCTAGAAAAAATGTTTTTTTTAAGCACAATATAGCACAAGGAGAATTCACTCACTGTCCTTCCAGGTCCCTGGAAACAAGGACTTGCACAGTGAAAGAAACTGACACTCTCCCTACCTACAGTTTTCTGTCCCTAGAAAAAATGTTTTTTTTAAGCACAATATAGCACAAGGAGAATTCACTCACTGTCCTTCCAGGTCCCTAGAAACAAGGACTTGCACAGTGAAAGAAACTGACACTCTCCCTACCTACAGTTTTCTGTCCCTAGAAAAAATGTTTTTTTTAAGCACACTATAGCACAAGGAGAATTCACTCACTGTCCTTCCCAGTCCCTAGAAACAAGGACTTGCACAGTGAAAGAAACTGACACTCTCCCTACCTACAGTTTTCTGTCCCTAGAAAAAATGTTTTTTTTAAGCACAATATAGCACAAGGAGAATTCACTCACTGTCCTTCCAGGTCCCTGGAAACAAGGACTTGCACAGTGAAAGAAACTGACACTCTCCCTACCTACAGTTTTCTGTCCCTAGAAAAAATGTTTTTTTTAAGCACAATATAGCACAAGGAGAATTCACTCACTGTCCTTCCAGGTCCCTAGAAACAAGGACTTGCACAGTGAAAGAAACTGACACTCTCCCTACCTACAGTTTTCTGTCCCTAGAAAAAATGTTTTTTTTAAGCACACTATAGCACAAGGAGAATTCACTCACTGTCCTTCCCAGTCCCTAGAAACAAGGACTTGCACAGTGAAAGAAACTGACACTCTCCCTACCTACAGTTTTCTGTCCCTAGAAAAAATGTTTTTTTTAAGCACAATATAGCACAAGGAGAATTCACTCACTGTCCTTCCAGGTCCCTGGAAACAAGGACTTGCACAGTGAAAGAAACTGACACTCTCCCTACCTACAGTTTTCTGTCCCTAGAAAAAATGTTTTTTTTAAGCACAATATAGCACAAGGAGAATTCACTCACTGTCCTTCCAGGTCCCTGGAAACAAGGACTTGCACAGTGAAAGAAACTGACACTCTCCCTACCTACAGTTTTCTGTCCCTAGAAAAAATGTTTTTTTTAAGCACAATATAGTACAAGGAGAATTCACTCACTGTCCTTCCAGGTCCCTAGAAACAAGGACTTGCACAGTGAAAGAAACTGACACTCTCCCTACCTACAGTTTTCTGTCCCTAGAAAAAATGTTTTTTTAAGCACAATATAGCACAAGGAGAATTCACTCACTGTCCTTCCAGGTCCCTGGAAACAAGGACTTGCACAGTGAAAGAAACTGACACTCTCCCTACCTACAGTTTTCTGTCCCTAGAAAAAATGTTTTTTTTAAGCACAATATAGCACAAGGAGAATTCACTCACTGTCCTTCCAGGTCCCTGGAAACAAGGACTTGCACAGTGAAAGAAACTGACACTCTCCCTACCTACAGTTTTCTGTCCCTAGAAAAAATGTTTTTTTTAAGCACAATATAGCACAAGGAGAATTCACTCACTGTCCTTCCAGGTCCCTAGAAACAAGGACTTGCACAGTGAAAGAAACTGACACTCTCCCTACCTACAGTTTTCTGTCCCTAGAAAAAATGTTTTTTTTAAGCACAATATAGCACAAGGAGAATTCACTCACTGTCCTTCCAGGTCCCTGGAAACAAGGACTTGCACAGTGAAAGAAACTGACACTCTCCCTACCTACAGTTTTCTGTCCCTAGAAAAAATGTTTTTTTTAAGCACAATATAGCACAAGGAGAATTCACTCACTGTCCTTCCAGGTCCCTGGAAACAAGGACTTGCACAGTGAAAGAAACTGACACTCTCCCTTCCTACAGTTTTCTGTCCCTAGAAAAAATGTTTTTTTTAAGCACAATATAGCACAAGGAGAATTCACTCACTGTCCTTCCAGGTCCCTAGAAACAAGGACTTGCACAGTGAAAGAAACTGACACTCTCCCTACCTACAGTTTTCTGTCCCTAGAAAAAATGTTTTTTTTAAGCACACTATAGCACAAGGAGAATTCACTCACTGTCCTTCCAGGTCCCTAGAAACAAGGACTTGCACAGTGAAAGAAACTGACACTCTCCCTACCTACAGTTTTCTGTCCCTAGAAAAAATGTTTTTTTTAAGCACAATATAGCACAAGGAGAATTCACTCACTGTCCTTCCAGGTCCCTGGAAACAAGGACTTGCACAGTGAAAGAAACTGACACTCTCCCTACCTACAGTTTTCTGTCCCTAGAAAAAATGTTTTTTTTAAGCACAATATAGCACAAGGAGAATTCACTCACTGTCCTTCCAGGTCCCTAGAAACAAGGACTTGCACAGTGAAAGAAACTGACACTCTCCCTACCTACAGTTTTCTGTCCCTAGAAAAAATGTTTTTTTTAAGCACACTATAGCACAAGGAGAATTCACTCACTGTCCTTCCCAGTCCCTAGAAACAAGGACTTGCACAGAGAAAGAAACTGACACTCTCCCTACCTACAGTTTTCTGTCCCTAGAAAAAATGTTTTTTTTAAGCACAATATAGCACAAGGAGAATTCACTCACTGTCCTTCCAGGTCCCTGGAAACAAGGACTTGCACAGTGAAAGAAACTGACACTCTCCCTACCTACAGTTTTCTGTCCCTAGAAAAAATGTTTTTTTTAAGCACAATATAGCACAAGGAGAATTCACTCACTGTCCTTCCAGGTCCCTAGAAACAAGGACTTGCACAGTGAAAGAAACTGACACTCTCCCTACCTACAGTTTTCTGTCCCTAGAAAAAATGTTTTTTTTAAGCACAATATAGCACAAGGAGAATTCACTCACTGTCCTTCCAGGTCCCTGGAAACAAGGACTTGCACAGTGAAAGAAACTGACACTCTCCCTACCTACAGTTTTCTGTCCCTAGAAAAAATGTTTTTTTTAAGCACAATATAGCACAAGGAGAATTCACTCACTGTCCTTCCAGGTCCCTGGAAACAAGGACTTGCACAGTGAAAGAAACTGACACTCTCCCTACCTACAGTTTTCTGTCCCTAGAAAAAATGTTTTTTTTAAGCACAATATAGCACAAGGAGAATTCACTCACTGTCCTTCCAGGTCCCTAGAAACAAGGACTTGCACAGTGAAAGAAACTGACACTCTCCCTACCTACAGTTTTCTGTCCCTAGAAAAAATGTTTTTTTTTAAGCACAATATAGCACAAGGAGAATTCACTCACTGTCCTTCCAGGTCCCTGGAAACAAGGACTTGCACAGTGAAAGAAACTGACACTCTCCCTACCTACAGTTTTCTGTCCCTAGAAAAAATGTTTTTTTTTAAGCACAATATAGCACAAGGAGAATTCACTCACTGTCCTTCCAGGTCCCTAGAAACAAGGACTTGCACAGTGAAAGAAACTGACACTCTCCCTACCTACAGTTTTCTGTCCCTAGAAAAAATGTTTTTTTTAAGCACAATATAGCACAAGGAGAATTCACTCACTGTCCTTCCAGGTCCCTGGAAACAAGGACTTGCACAGTGAAAGAAACTGACACTCTCCCTACCTACAGTTTTCTGTCCCTAGAAAAAATGTTTTTTTTTAAGCACAATATAGCACAAGGAGAATTCACTCACTGTCCTTCCAGGTCCCTAGAAACAAGGACTTGCACAGTGAAAGAAACTGACACTCTCCCTACCTACAGTTTTCTGTCCCTAGAAAAAATGTTTTTTTAAGCACAATATAGCACAAGGAGAATTCACTCACTGTCCTTCCAGGTCCCTAGAAACAAGGACTTGCACAGTGAAAGAAACTGACACTCTCCCTACCTACAGTTTTCTGTCCCTAGAAAAAATATATTTTTTAAGCACAATATAGCACAAGGAGAATTCACTCACTGTCCTTCCAGGTCCCTGGAAACAAGGACTTGCACAGTGAAAGAAACTGACACTCTCCCTACCTACATTTTTCTGTCCATAGAAAAAATGTTTTTTTTAAGCACAATATAGCACAAGGAGAATTCACTCACTGTCCTTCCAGGTCCCTGGAAACAAGGACTTGCACAGTGAAAGAAACTGACACTCTCCCTACCTACAGTTTTCTGTCCCTAGAAAAAATGTTTTTTTTAAGCACAATATAGCACAAGGAGAATTCACTCACTGTCCTTCCAGGTCCCTGGAAACAAGGACTTGCACAGTGAAAGAAACTGACACTCTCCCTACCTACAGTTTTCTGTCCCTAGAAAAAATGTTTTTTTTAAGCACAATATAGCACAAGGAGAATTCACTCACTGTCCTTCCAGGTCCCTGGAAACAAGGACTTGCACAGTGAAAGAAACTGACACTCTCCCTACCTACAGTTTTCTGTCCCTAGAAAAAATGTTTTTTTTAAGCACAATATAGCACAAGGAGAATTCACTCACTGTCCTTCCAGGTCCCTAGAAACAAGGACTTGCACAGTGAAAGAAACTGACACTCTCCCTACCTACAGTTTTCTGTCCCTAGAAAAAATGTTTTTTTTAAGCACACTATAGCACAAGGAGAATTCACTCACTGTCCTTCCCAGTCCCTAGAAACAAGGACTTGCACAGTGAAAGAAACTGACACTCTCCCTACCTACAGTTTTCTGTCCCTAGAAAAAATGTTTTTTTTAAGCACACTATAGCACAAGGAGAATTCACTCACTGTCCTTCCCAGTCCCTAGAAACAAGGACTTGCACAGTGAAAGAAACTGACACTCTCCCTACCTACAGTTTTCTGTCCCTAGAAAAAATGTTTTTTTTAAGCACAATATAGCACAAGGAGAATTCACTCACTGTCCTTCCAGGTCCCTGGAAACAAGGACTTGCACAGTGAAAGAAACTGACACTCTCCCTACCTACAGCTTTCTGTCCCTAGAAAAAATGTTTTTTTTAAGCACAATATAGCACAAGGAGAATTCACTCACTGTCCTTCCAGGTCCCTAGAAACAAGGACTTGCACAGTGAAAGAAACTGACACTCTCCCTACCTACAGTTTTCTGTCCCTAGAAAAAATGTTTTTTTTAAGCACACTATAGCACAAGGAGAATTCACTCACTGTCCTTCCCAGTCCCTAGAAACAAGGACTTGCACAGTGAAAGAAACTGACACTCTCCCTACCTACAGTTTTCTGTCCCTAGAAAAAATGTTTTTTTTAAGCACAATATAGCACAAGGAGAATTCACTCACTGTCCTTCCAGGTCCCTGGAAACAAGGACTTGCACAGTGAAAGAAACTGACACTCTCCCTACCTACAGTTTTCTGTCCCTAGAAAAAATGTTTTTTTTAAGCACAATATAGCACAAGGAGAATTCACTCACTGTCCTTCCAGGTCCCTGGAAACAAGGACTTGCACAGTGAAAGAAACTGACACTCTCCCTACCTACAGTTTTCTGTCCCTAGAAAAAATGTTTTTTTTAAGCACAATATAGCACAAGGAGAATTCACTCACTGTCCTTCCAGGTCCCTAGAAACAAGGACTTGCACAGTGAAAGAAACTGACACTCTCCCTACCTACAGTTTTCTGTCCCTAGAAAAAATGTTTTTTTTAAGCACAATATAGCACAAGGAGAATTCACTCACTGTCCTTCCAGGTCCCTGGAAACAAGGACTTGCACAGTGAAAGAAACTGACACTCTCCCTACCTACAGTTTTCTGTCCCTAGAAAAAATGTTTTTTTTAAGCACAATATAGCACAAGGAGAATTCACTCACTGTCCTTCCAGGTCCCTAGAAACAAGGACTTGCACAGTGAAAGAAACTGACACTCTCCCTACCTACAGTTTTCTGTCCCTAGAAAAAATGTTTTTTTTAAGCACAATATAGCACAAGGAGAATTCACTCACTGTCCTTCCAGGTCCCTGGAAACAAGGACTTGCACAGTGAAAGAAACTGACACTCTCCCTACCTACAGTTTTCTGTCCCTAGAAAAAATGTTTTTTTTAAGCACAATATAGCACAAGGAGAATTCACTCACTGTCCTTCCAGGTCCCTAGAAACAAGGACTTGCACAGTGAAAGAAACTGACACTCTCCCTACCTACAGTTTTCTGTCCCTAGAAAAAATGTTTTTTTTAAGCACAATATAGCACAAGGAGAATTCACTCACTGTCCTTCCAGGTCCCTGGAAACAAGGACTTGCACAGTGAAAGAAACTGACACTCTCCCTTCCTACAGTTTTCTGTCCCTAGAAAAAATGTTTTTTTTAAGCACAATATAGCACAAGGAGAATTCACTCACTGTCCTTCCAGGTCCCTAGAAACAAGGACTTGCACAGTGAAAGAAACTGACACTCTCCCTACCTACAGTTTTCTGTCCCTAGAAAAAATGTTTTTTTTAAGCACACTATAGCACAAGGAGAATTCACTCACTGTCCTTCCAGGTCCCTAGAAACAAGGACTTGCACAGTGAAAGAAACTGACACTCTCCCTACCTACAGTTTTCTGTCCCTAGAAAAAATGTTTTTTTTAAGCACAATATAGCACAAGGAGAATTCACTCACTGTCCTTCCAGGTCCCTGGAAACAAGGACTTGCACAGTGAAAGAAACTGACACTCTCCCTACCTACAGTTTTCTGTCCCTAGAAAAAATGTTTTTTTTAAGCACAATATAGCACAAGGAGAATTCACTCACTGTCCTTCCAGGTCCCTAGAAACAAGGACTTGCACAGTGAAAGAAACTGACACTCTCCCTACCTACAGTTTTCTGTCCCTAGAAAAAATGTTTTTTTTAAGCACACTATAGCACAAGGAGAATTCACTCACTGTCCTTCCCAGTCCCTAGAAACAAGGACTTGCACAGAGAAAGAAACTGACACTCTCCCTACCTACAGTTTTCTGTCCCTAGAAAAAATGTTTTTTTTAAGCACAATATAGCACAAGGAGAATTCACTCACTGTCCTTCCAGGTCCCTGGAAACAAGGACTTGCACAGTGAAAGAAACTGACACTCTCCCTACCTACAGTTTTCTGTCCCTAGAAAAAATGTTTTTTTTAAGCACAATATAGCACAAGGAGAATTCACTCACTGTCCTTCCAGGTCCCTAGAAACAAGGACTTGCACAGTGAAAGAAACTGACACTCTCCCTACCTACAGTTTTCTGTCCCTAGAAAAAATGTTTTTTTTAAGCACAATATAGCACAAGGAGAATTCACTCACTGTCCTTCCAGGTCCCTGGAAACA
The DNA here is from genome assembly GCA_029206835.1 of Rana muscosa. Lineage (NCBI taxonomy): Eukaryota > Metazoa > Chordata > Amphibia > Anura > Ranidae > Rana > Rana muscosa. The sequence continues at coordinate 1,094,422,244 of CM055116.1, forward strand.
AGGACTTGCACAGTGAAAGAAACTGACACTCTCCCTACCTACAGTTTTCTGTCCCTAGAAAAAATGTTTTTTTTAAGCACAATATAGCACAAGGAGAATTCACTCACTGTCCTTCCAGGTCCCTGGAAACAAGGACTTGCACAGTGAAAGAAACTGACACTCTCCCTACCTACAGTTTTCTGTCCCTAGAAAAAATGTTTTTTTTAAGCACAATATAGCACAAGGAGAATTCACTCACTGTCCTTCCAGGTCCCTAGAAACAAGGACTTGCACAGTGAAAGAAACTGACACTCTCCCTACCTACAGTTTTCTGTCCCTAGAAAAAATGTTTTTTTTTAAGCACAATATAGCACAAGGAGAATTCACTCACTGTCCTTCCAGGTCCCTGGAAACAAGGACTTGCACAGTGAAAGAAACTGACACTCTCCCTACCTACAGTTTTCTGTCCCTAGAAAAAATGTTTTTTTTTAAGCACAATATAGCACAAGGAGAATTCACTCACTGTCCTTCCAGGTCCCTAGAAACAAGGACTTGCACAGTGAAAGAAACTGACACTCTCCCTACCTACAGTTTTCTGTCCCTAGAAAAAATGTTTTTTTTAAGCACAATATAGCACAAGGAGAATTCACTCACTGTCCTTCCAGGTCCCTGGAAACAAGGACTTGCACAGTGAAAGAAACTGACACTCTCCCTACCTACAGTTTTCTGTCCCTAGAAAAAATGTTTTTTTTAAGCACAATATAGCACAAGGAGAATTCACTCACTGTCCTTCCAGGTCCCTAGAAACAAGGACTTGCACAGTGAAAGAAACTGACACTCTCCCTACCTACAGTTTTCTGTCCCTAGAAAAAATGTTTTTTTAAGCACAATATAGCACAAGGAGAATTCACTCACTGTCCTTCCAGGTCCCTAGAAACAAGGACTTGCACAGTGAAAGAAACTGACACTCTCCCTACCTACAGTTTTCTGTCCCTAGAAAAAATATATTTTTTAAGCACAATATAGCACAAGGAGAATTCACTCACTGTCCTTCCAGGTCCCTGGAAACAAGGACTTGCACAGTGAAAGAAACTGACACTCTCCCTACCTACATTTTTCTGTCCATAGAAAAAATGTTTTTTTTAAGCACAATATAGCACAAGGAGAATTCACTCACTGTCCTTCCAGGTCCCTGGAAACAAGGACTTGCACAGTGAAAGAAACTGACACTCTCCCTACCTACAGTTTTCTGTCCCTAGAAAAAATGTTTTTTTTAAGCACAATATAGCACAAGGAGAATTCACTCACTGTCCTTCCAGGTCCCTGGAAACAAGGACTTGCACAGTGAAAGAAACTGACACTCTCCCTACCTACAGTTTTCTGTCCCTAGAAAAAATGTTTTTTTTAAGCACAATATAGCACAAGGAGAATTCACTCACTGTCCTTCCAGGTCCCTGGAAACAAGGACTTGCACAGTGAAAGAAACTGACACTCTCCCTACCTACAGTTTTCTGTCCCTAGAAAAAATGTTTTTTTTAAGCACAATATAGCACAAGGAGAATTCACTCACTGTCCTTCCAGGTCCCTAGAAACAAGGACTTGCACAGTGAAAGAAACTGACACTCTCCCTACCTACAGTTTTCTGTCCCTAGAAAAAATGTTTTTTTTAAGCACACTATAGCACAAGGAGAATTCACTCACTGTCCTTCCCAGTCCCTAGAAACAAGGACTTGCACAGTGAAAGAAACTGACACTCTCCCTACCTACAGTTTTCTGTCCCTAGAAAAAATGTTTTTTTTAAGCACACTATAGCACAAGGAGAATTCACTCACTGTCCTTCCCAGTCCCTAGAAACAAGGACTTGCACAGTGAAAGAAACTGACACTCTCCCTACCTACAGTTTTCTGTCCCTAGAAAAAATGTTTTTTTTAAGCACAATATAGCACAAGGAGAATTCACTCACTGTCCTTCCAGGTCCCTGGAAACAAGGACTTGCACAGTGAAAGAAACTGACACTCTCCCTACCTACAGTTTTCTGTCCCTAGAAAAAATGTTTTTTTTAAGCACAATATAGCACAAGGAGAATTCACTCACTGTCCTTCCAGGTCCCTAGAAACAAGGACTTGCACAGTGAAAGAAACTGACACTCTCCCTACCTACAGTTTTCTGTCCCTAGAAAAAATGTTTTTTTTAAGCACACTATAGCACAAGGAGAATTCACTCACTGTCCTTCCCAGTCCCTAGAAACAAGGACTTGCACAGTGAAAGAAACTGACACTCTCCCTACCTACAGTTTTCTGTCCCTAGAAAAAATGTTTTTTTTAAGCACAATATAGCACAAGGAGAATTCACTCACTGTCCTTCCAGGTCCCTGGAAACAAGGACTTGCACAGTGAAAGAAACTGACACTCTCCCTACCTACAGTTTTCTGTCCCTAGAAAAAATGTTTTTTTTAAGCACAATATAGCACAAGGAGAATTCACTCACTGTCCTTCCAGGTCCCTGGAAACAAGGACTTGCACAGTGAAAGAAACTGACACTCTCCCTACCTACAGTTTTCTGTCCCTAGAAAAAATGTTTTTTTTAAGCACAATATAGCACAAGGAGAATTCACTCACTGTCCTTCCAGGTCCCTAGAAACAAGGACTTGCACAGTGAAAGAAACTGACACTCTCCCTACCTACAGTTTTCTGTCCCTAGAAAAAATGTTTTTTTTAAGCACAATATAGCACAAGGAGAATTCACTCACTGTCCTTCCAGGTCCCTGGAAACAAGGACTTGCACAGTGAAAGAAACTGACACTCTCCCTACCTACAGTTTTCTGTCCCTAGAAAAAATGTTTTTTTTAAGCACAATATAGCACAAGGAGAATTCACTCACTGTCCTTCCAGGTCCCTAGAAACAAGGACTTGCACAGTGAAAGAAACTGACACTCTCCCTACCTACAGTTTTCTGTCCCTAGAAAAAATGTTTTTTTTAAGCACAATATAGCACAAGGAGAATTCACTCACTGTCCTTCCAGGTCCCTGGAAACAAGGACTTGCACAGTGAAAGAAACTGACACTCTCCCTACCTACAGTTTTCTGTCCCTAGAAAAAATGTTTTTTTTAAGCACAATATAGCACAAGGAGAATTCACTCACTGTCCTTCCAGGTCCCTAGAAACAAGGACTTGCACAGTGAAAGAAACTGACACTCTCCCTACCTACAGTTTTCTGTCCCTAGAAAAAATGTTTTTTTTAAGCACACTATAGCACAAGGAGAATTCACTCACTGTCCTTCCCAGTCCCTAGAAACAAGGACTTGCACAGTGAAAGAAACTGACACTCTCCCTACCTACAGTTTTCTGTCCCTAGAAAAAATGTTTTTTTTAAGCACAATATAGCACAAGGAGAATTCACTCACTGTCCTTCCAGGTCCCTGGAAACAAGGACTTGCACAGTGAAAGAAACTGACACTCTCCCTACCTACAGTTTTCTGTCCCTAGAAAAAATGTTTTTTTTAAGCACAATATAGCACAAGGAGAATTCACTCACTGTCCTTCCAGGTCCCTAGAAACAAGGACTTGCACAGTGAAAGAAACTGACACTCTCCCTACCTACAGTTTTCTGTCCCTAGAAAAAATGTTTTTTTAAGCACAATATAGCACAAGGAGAATTCACTCACTGTCCTTCCAGGTCCCTGGAAACAAGGACTTGCACAGTGAAAGAAACTGACACTCTCCCTACCTACAGTTTTCTGTCCCTAGAAAAAATGTTTTTTTTAAGCACAATATAGCACAAGGAGAATTCACTCACTGTCCTTCCAGGTCCCTAGAAACAAGGACTTGCACAGTGAAAGAAACTGACACTCTCCCTACCTACAGTTTTCTGTCCCTAGAAAAAATGTTTTTTTTAAGCACACTATAGCACAAGGAGAATTCACTCACTGTCCTTCCCAGTCCCTAGAAACAAGGACTTGCACAGTGAAAGAAACTGACACTCTCCCTACCTACAGTTTTCTGTCCCTAGAAAAAATGTTTTTTTTAAGCACAATATAGCACAAGGAGAATTCACTCACTGTCCTTCCAGGTCCCTGGAAACAAGGACTTGCACAGTGAAAGAAACTGACACTCTCCCTACCTACAGTTTTCTGTCCCTAGAAAAAATGTTTTTTTTAAGCACAATATAGCACAAGGAGAATTCACTCACTGTCCTTCCAGGTCCCTAGAAACAAGGACTTGCACAGTGAAAGAAACTGACACTCTCCCTACCTACAGTTTTCTGTCCCTAGAAAAAATGTTTTTTTTAAGCACACTATAGCACAAGGAGAATTCACTCACTGTCCTTCCCAGTCCCTAGAAACAAGGACTTGCACAGTGAAAGAAACTGACACTCTCCCTACCTACAGTTTTCTGTCCCTAGAAAAAATGTTTTTTTTAAGCACAATATAGCACAAGGAGAATTCACTCACTGTCCTTCCAGGTCCCTGGAAACAAGGACTTGCACAGTGAAAGAAACTGACACTCTCCCTACCTACAGTTTTCTGTCCCTAGAAAAAATGTTTTTTTTAAGCACAATATAGCACAAGGAGAATTCACTCACTGTCCTTCCAGGTCCCTGGAAACAAGGACTTGCACAGTGAAGGAAACTGACACTCTCCCTACCTACAGTTTTCTGTCCCTAGAAAAAATGTTTTTTTTTAAGCACAATATAGCACAAGGAGAATTCACTCACTGTCCTTCCAGGTCCCTAGAAACAAGGACTTGCACAGTGAAAGAAACTGACACTCTCCCTACCTACAGTTTTCTGTCCCTAGAAAAAATGTTTTTTTTAAGCACAATATAGCACAAGGAGAATTCACTCACTGTCCTTCCAGGTCCCTGGAAACAAGGACTTGCACAGTGAAAGAAACTGACACTCTCCCTACCTACAGTTTTCTGTCCCTAGAAAAAATGTTTTTTTTAAGCACAATATAGCACAAGGAGAATTCACTCACTGTCCTTCCAGGTCCCTAGAAACAAGGACTTGCACAGTGAAAGAAACTGACACTCTCCCTACCTACAGTTTTCTGTCCCTAGAAAAAATGTTTTTTTTAAGCACAATATAGCACAAGGAGAATTCACTCACTGTCCTTCCAGGTCCCTGGAAACAAGGACTTGCACAGTGAAAGAAACTGACACTCTCCCTACCTACAGTTTTCTGTCCCTAGAAAAAATGTTTTTTTTAAGCACAATATAGCACAAGGAGAATTCACTCACTGTCCTTCCAGGTCCCTAGAAACAAGGACTTGCACAGTGAAAGAAACTGACACTCTCCCTACCTACAGTTTTCTGTCCCTAGAAAAAATGTTTTTTTTAAGCACAATATAGCACAAGGAGAATTCACTCACTGTCCTTCCAGGTCCCTGGAAACAAGGACTTGCACAGTGAAAGAAACTGACACTCTCCCTACCTACAGTTTTCTGTCCCTAGAAAAAATGTTTTTTTTAAGCACAATATAGCACAAGGAGAATTCACTCACTGTCCTTCCAGGTCCCTGGAAACAAGGACTTGCACAGTGAAAGAAACTGACACTCTCCCTACCTACAGTTTTCTGTCCCTAGAAAAAATGTTTTTTTTAAGCACAATATAGCACAAGGAGAATTCACTCACTGTCCTTCCAGGTCCCTAGAAACAAGGACTTGCACAGTGAAAGAAACTGACACTCTCCCTACCTACAGTTTTCTGTCCCTAGAAAAAATGTTTTTTTTAAGCACAATATAGCACAAGGAGAATTCACTCACTGTCCTTCCAGGTCCCTGGAAACAAGGACTTGCACAGTGAAAGAAACTGACACTCTCCCTACCTACAGTTTTCTGTCCCTAGAAAAAATGTTTTTTTTAAGCACAATATAGCACAAGGAGAATTCACTCACTGTCCTTCCAGGTCCCTAGAAACAAGGACTTGCACAGTGAAAGAAACTGACACTCTCCCTACCTACAGTTTTCTGTCCCTAGAAAAAATGTTTTTTTTAAGCACAATATAGCACAAGGAGAATTCACTCACTGTCCTTCCAGGTCCCTGGAAACAAGGACTTGCACAGTGAAAGAAACTGACACTCTCCCTACCTACAGTTTTCTGTCCCTAGAAAAAATGTTTTTTTTAAGCACAATATAGCACAAGGAGAATTCACTCACTGTCCTTCCAGGTCCCTAGAAACAAGGACTTGCACAGTGAAAGAAACTGACACTCTCCCTACCTACAGTTTTCTGTCCCTAGAAAAAATGTTTTTTTAAGCACAATATAGCACAAGGAGAATTCACTCACTGTCCTTCCAGGTCCCTGGAAACAAGGACTTGCACAGTGAAAGAAACTGACACTCTCCCTACCTACAGTTTTCTGTCCCTAGAAAAAATGTTTTTTTTAAGCACAATATAGCACAAGGAGAATTCACTCACTGTCCTTCCAGGTCCCTAGAAACAAGGACTTGCACAGTGAAAGAAACTGACACTCTCCCTACCTACAGTTTTCTGTCCCTAGAAAAAATGTTTTTTTTAAGCACACTATAGCACAAGGAGAATTCACTCACTGTCCTTCCCAGTCCCTAGAAACAAGGACTTGCACAGTGAAAGAAACTGACACTCTCCCTACCTACAGTTTTCTGTCCCTAGAAAAAATGTTTTTTTTAAGCACAATATAGCACAAGGAGAATTCACTCACTGTCCTTCCAGGTCCCTGGAAACAAGGACTTGCACAGTGAAAGAAACTGACACTCTCCCTACCTACAGTTTTCTGTCCCTAGAAAAAATGTTTTTTTTAAGCACAATATAGCACAAGGAGAATTCACTCACTGTCCTTCCAGGTCCCTGGAAACAAGGACTTGCACAGTGAAAGAAACTGACACTCTCCCTACCTACAGTTTTCTGTCCCTAGAAAAAATGTTTTTTTTAAGCACAATATAGCACAAGGAGAATTCACTCACTGTCCTTCCAGGTCCCTAGAAACAAGGACTTGCACAGTGAAAGAAACTGACACTCTCCCTACCTACAGTTTTCTGTCCCTAGAAAAAATGTTTTTTTTAAGCACAATATAGCACAAGGAGAATTCACTCACTGTCCTTCCAGGTCCCTGGAAACAAGGACTTGCACAGTGAAAGAAACTGACACTCTCCCTACCTACAGTTTTCTGTCCCTAGAAAAAATGTTTTTTATAAGCACAATATAGCACAAGGAGAATTCACTCACTGTCCTTCCAGGTCCCTAGAAACAAGGACTTGCACAGTGAAAGAAACTGACACTCTCCCTACCTACAGTTTTCTGTCCCTAGAAAAAATGTTTTTTTTAAGCACACTATAGCACAAGGAGAATTCACTCACTGTCCTTCCCAGTCCCTAGAAACAAGGACTTGCACAGTGAAAGAAACTGACACTCTCCCTACCTACAGTTTTCTGTCCCTAGAAAAAATGTTTTTTTTAAGCACAATATAGCACAAGGAGAATTCACTCACTGTCCTTCCAGGTCCCTGGAAACAAGGACTTGCACAGTGAAAGAAACTGTCACTCTCCCTACCTACAGTTTTCTGTCCCTAGAAAAATGTTTTTTTTAAGCACAATATAGCACAAGGAGAATTCACTCACTGTCCTTCCAGGTCCCTAGAAACAAGGACTTGCACAGTGAAAGAAACTGACACTCTCCCTACATACAGTTTTCTGTCCCTAGAAAAAATGTTTTTTTTAAGCACACTATAGCACAAGGAGAATTCACTCACTGTCCTTCCCAGTCCCTAGAAACAAGGACTTGCACAGTGAAAGAAACTGACACTCTCCCTACCTACAGTTTTCTGTCCCTAGAAAAAATGTTTTTTTTAAGCACAATATAGCACAAGGAGAATTCACTCACTGTCCTTCCAGGTCCCTGGAAACAAGGACTTGCACAGTGAAAGAAACTGACACTCTCCCTACCTACAGTTTTCTGTCCCTAGAAAAAATGTTTTTTTTAAGCACAATATAGCACAAGGAGAATTCACTCACTGTCCTTCCAGGTCCCTGGAAACAAGGACTTGCACAGTGAAAGAAACTGACACTCTCCCTACCTACAGTTTTCTGTCCCTAGAAAAAATGTTTTTTTTAAGCACAATATAGCACAAGGAGAATTCACTCACTGTCCTTCCAGGTCCCTAGAAACAAGGACTTGCACAGTGAAAGAAACTGACACTCTCCCTACCTACAGTTTTCTGTCCCTAGAAAAAATGTTTTTTTTAAGCACAATATAGCACAAGGAGAATTCACTCACTGTCCTTCCAGGTCCCTGGAAACAAGGACTTGCACAGTGAAAGAAACTGACACTCTCCCTACCTACAGTTTTCTGTCCCTAGAAAAAATGTTTTTTTTAAGCACAATATAGCACAAGGAGAATTCACTCACTGTCCTTCCAGGTCCCTGGAAACAAGGACTTGCACAGTGAAAGAAACTGACACTCTCCCTACCTACAGTTTTCTGTCCCTAGAAAAAATGTTTTTTTTAAGCACAATATAGCACAAGGAGAATTCACTCACTGTCCTTCCAGGTCCCTAGAAACAAGGACTTGCACAGTGAAAGAAACTGACACTCTCCCTACCTACAGTTTTCTGTCCCTAGAAAAAATGTTTTTTTTAAGCACAATATAGCACAAGGAGAATTCACTCACTGTCCTTCCAGGTCCCTGGAAACAAGGACTTGCACAGTGAAAGAAACTGACACTCTCCCTACCTACAGTTTTCTGTCCCTAGAAAAAATGTTTTTTTTAAGCACAATATAGCACAAGGAGAATTCACTCACTGTCCTTCCAGGTCCCTAGAAACAAGGACTTGCACAGTGAAAGAAACTGACACTCTCCCTACCTACAGTTTTCTGTCCCTAGAAAAAATGTTTTTTTTAAGCACAATATAGCACAAGGAGAATTCACTCACTGTCCTTCCAGGTCCCTGGAAACAAGGACTTGCACAGTGAAAGAAACTGACACTCTCCCTACCTACAGTTTTCTGTCCCTAGAAAAAATGTTTTTTATAAGCACAATATAGCACAAGGAGAATTCACTCACTGTCCTTCCAGGTCCCTAGAAACAAGGACTTGCACAGTGAAAGAAACTGACACTCTCCCTACCTACAGTTTTCTGTCCCTAGAAAAAATGTTTTTTTTAAGCACACTATAGCACAAGGAGAATTCACTCACTGTCCTTCCCAGTCCCTAGAAACAAGGACTTGCACAGTGAAAGAAACTGACACTCTCCCTACCTACAGTTTTCTGTCCCTAGAAAAAATGTTTTTTTTAAGCACAATATAGCACAAGGAGAATTCACTCACTGTCCTTCCAGGTCCCTGGAAACAAGGACTTGCACAGTGAAAGAAACTGACACTCTCCCTACCTACAGTTTTCTGTCCCTAGAAAAAATGTTTTTTTTAAGCACAATATAGCACAAGGAGAATTCACTCACTGTCCTTCCAGGTCCCTAGAAACAAGGACTTGCACAGTGAAAGAAACTGACACTCTCCCTACCTACAGTTTTCTGTCCCTAGAAAAAATGTTTTTTTTAAGCACACTATAGCACAAGGAGAATTCACTCACTGTCCTTCCCAGTCCCTAGAAACAAGGACTTGCACAGTGAAAGAAACTGACACTCTCCCTACCTACAGTTTTCTGTCCCTAGAAAAAATGTTTTTTTTAAGCACAATATAGCACAAGGAGAATTCACTCACTGTCCTTCCAGGTCCCTGGAAACAAGGACTTGCACAGTGAAAGAAACTGACACTCTCCCTACCTACAGTTTTCTGTCCCTAGAAAAAATGTTTTTTTAAGCACAATATAGCACAAGGAGAATTCACTCACTGTCCTTCCAGGTCCCTGGAAACAAGGACTTGCACAGTGAAAGAAACTGACACTCTCCCTACCTACAGTTTTCTGTCCCTAGAAAAAATGTTTTTTTTTAAGCACAATATAGCACAAGGAGAATTCACTCACTGTCCTTCCAGGTCCCTAGAAACAAGGACTTGCACAGTGAAAGAAACTGACACTCTCCCTACCTACAGTTTTCTGTCCCTAGAAAAAATGTTTTTTTTAAGCACAATATAGCACAAGGAGAATTCACTCACTGTCCTTCCAGGTCCCTGGAAACAAGGACTTGCACAGTGAAAGAAACTGACACTCTCCCTACCTACAGTTTTCTGTCCCTAGAAAAAATGTTTTTTTTAAGCACAATATAGCACAAGGAGAATTCACTCACTGTCCTTCCAGGTCCCTGGAAACAAGGACTTGCACAGTGAAAGAAACTGACACTCTCCCTACCTACAGTTTTCTGTCCCTAGAAAAAATGTTTTTTTTAAGCACAATATAGCACAAGGAGAATTCACTCACTGTCCTTCCAGGTCCCTAGAAACAAGGACTTGCACAGTGAAAGAAACTGACACTCTCCCTACCTACAGTTTTCTGTCCCTAGAAAAAATGTTTTTTTTAAGCACAATATAGCACAAGGAGAATTCACTCACTGTCCTTCCAGGTCCCTGGAAACAAGGACTTGCACAGTGAAAGAAACTGACACTCTCCCTACCTACAGTTTTCTGTCCCTAGAAAAAATGTTTTTTTTAAGCACAATATAGCACAAGGAGAATTCACTCACTGTCCTTCCAGGTCCCTAGAAACAAGGACTTGCACAGTGAAAGAAACTGACACTCTCCCTACCTACAGTTTTCTGTCCCTAGAAAAAAAATTTTTTTAAGCACAATATAGCACAAGGAGAATTCACTCACTGTCCTTCCAGGTCCCTGGAAACAAGGACTTGCACAGTGAAAGAAACTGACACTCTCCCTACCTACAGTTTTCTGTCCCTAGAAAAAATGTTTTTTTTTAAGCACAATATAGCACAAGGAGAATTCACTCACTGTCCTTCCAGGTCCCTGGAAACAAGGACTTGCACAGTGAAAGAAACTGACACTCTCCCTACCTACAGTTTTCTGTCCCTAGAAAAAATGTTTTTTTTAAGCACAATATAGCACAAGGAGAATTCACTCACTGTCCTTCCAGGTCCCTGGAAACAAGGACTTGCACAGTGAAAGAAACTGACACTCTCCCTACCTACAGTTTTCTGTCCCTAGAAAAAATGTTTTTTTTAAGCACAATATAGCACAAGGAGAATTCACTCACTGTCCTTCCAGGTCCCTGGAAACAAGGACTTGCACAGTGAAAGAAACTGACACTCTCCCTACCTACAGTTTTCTGTCCCTAGAAAAAATGTTTTTTTTAAGCACAATATAGCACAAGGAGAATTCACTCACTGTCCTTCCAGGTCCCTAGAAACAAGGACTTGCACAGTGAAAGAAACTGACACTCTCCCTACCTACAGTTTTCTGTCCCTAGAAAAAATGTTTTTTTTAAGCACACTATAGCACAAGCACAAAACACACTGACACTCTCCCTACCTATCCTTCTCTTTCCCTAAACTAAAGGAATCCAGGTTAAGCAAGAAAGAAATAAAAGTCACTGTCCCTGCCTATGCTGCTCTATCCCTGCTCCGGAACACACTACACTAGGCCGCCGCGCTGGCGGCCTTTTATAGTGTGGGGCATGTACTAAACACCCTCAGCAATAATTGGCCACAGGCATCCTGCCTGTGGCCAATCATTGCTCTCCTCGCTGCCGGCGCTGTGATTGGCCAAGCATGCGGGGTCACAGTGCATGCTTGGCCAATCACAGCGCCTGGATGACACTGCGATGGCGTAGTGCATTGTGGGCCGTTCGCGTCACTCGAATTTGGCGCGAACGGCCCAAATCGTTCGATCTTCGTCGAACGATCGAACAGCCGATGTTCGAGTCGAACGTATGTTCGACTCGAACACGAAGCTCATCCCTAGTCCTGAATTAACCATCTTTGCCAAGCCAAACATAAGAGAATCAGAATGGCAAAAAAGACCCATCTAGGGTAAACAAATGCTGCTGTCTTTTAAAGTGCTTACAGTGCACTAGATATATTTCAAGTTAAAGGGAAATAAGTTATTTAAATAATTGGCACATTTAACATCACTCTTATATCAATGCTGGTGTTGTCTATCCCACTGAGAAACAATGGTACACCCCTTCTTTCCCCCCAGCTATCCATTGTTTACAGTCATAGCCCCCCTTTCACTTTTCTCAGATTTTCTCTTTAACCACCTCCCTACCGGGCACGAAAACCCCCTTCCTGCCCAAGCCATTTTTCAGCTTTCAGCGCTGTCACACTTTGAATGACAATTGCGCGGTCGTGCGACGTGACTCCCAAACAACATTTGTGTCCTTTTTTTCCCACAAATAGAGCTTTCTTTTGGTGGTATTTGATCACCTCTGCGGTTTTTATTTTTTGCGCTATAAACAAAAGAATAGCGTCCAGTTTGGAAAAAAACACTATTTTTTTACTTTTTGCTATAATAAATACCCATTTTTTTTTTTTAAATAAAATTTTGCTCAGTTTAGGCCGATACGTATTCTTCTACATATTTTTGGTAAAAAAAATAAATAAGCACGTATTGATTGGTTTGCGCAAAAGTTATAGCGTGTACAAAATAGGGGATAGATTTATAGCATTTTTATTTTTTTATTAGTAATGGCGGCGATCTGCGATTTTTTATTGTGACTGCGATATTGCGGCGGACACATCGGACACTTTTGACATATTTTTGGGACCATTCACGTTTATACAGCGATCCCTGCTATAAAAATGCATTGATTACTGTATAAATGTGATTGGCAGGGAAGGGGTTAACCACTAGGGGGCGGGAAGGGGTTAAATATGTTCCCTCAATGTGTTCTTACTGTGGGGGAGGGGACTGACTGGGGGAGGTGACCGATGGTTGTCCCTATGTACAAGGGACACAGCATCGGTCCCCTCTCCCTCACAGGACGTGGATCTCTGTGTTTACACACAGAGACCCACTTTCCTGCTCGTTTCCCGGGCAATCGCGGGTGCCCGGCGGCAATCGCGGCCGCCGGGCACGCGCACCGGGGCCTTGTGAACGTGGCGGGCGCGCGCCTTCTAGCTCGTTTTAAAGGGAGGACGTCATATGACGTCCTCCCAGAACGAGAGTATCCTCCGCCCGCCGTCAATTGACAGTGGGCGGTGGACAAGTGGTTAATTCATATCCTCACTGTTCAAAAAAGTAGATATGATCATGGAGGCAGAGCATTGGGTATATACTTGCAGAAACCAATACGACACATTTATAAAATCAGGGGCAACTTGGATACATTATAGATCTGATGGTGGATATGGTTAAACTTGTCTACTATGATTCTCTGTTTGGTGAGATGCACTTGATTTCTCACTCTTCCTTGGCATATACCAAGGTATTTTAGCCATGAGGCAACAGATTATGGTATATATCGTGCTATATACCCCTACATGTTTTTGTGTACTTTGTTTGTCTTTTCTTGTTTTTTTTGTATCAGTGACATGTCATGATTGCTTTGTTCCTATACCTGTAGTGTACAGGTTAACATTGCAATGACTTTTCAGAGATCTTGATGGTATATAATGCCCTGAACATGTTGTAATGTTCATCAATGTCTATTCTTTAGCTATATAACTAAAGATTACATCCTCACTGTTTCTCTTAGGTGCACCATACAGCCTACTCACCATGTCTTCCAACAAAGAGGCCAAACTACTGTTAAAATAACTATTACACCTAGTACATTCTTTTTTTGACATATCCATAATCAGGTAATGACACCGTTAAAAATTAATATTTAACTTACACTTACCAAATATAAATTTTTGTTACTGGCTGTATAAATTGTTATATTTATTATCACCTTTTTTGTAAAATGTCTTTAAATGTAGATTATATTTAAATGTGAAGTTTACCGTATATACTCGAGTATAAGCTGAGATTTTCAGCCCTTTTTTTTGGGCTGAAAGTCCCCCCCTCGGCTTATACTCGAGTCAGCAAAAAATTTTACATTGAAAATAGTACCTGTAAAGACGTTGCGGCTGCGGCGTCCATCGTTCGAATTCCGCGGTCTCTTCCTGTTCCTTCCGTGATAGGAGATTCTCATCAGACACTCTCAGCCTATCACGATCATTCTCTCATCCTCAGTTTCCAAGCAGACGTCTGTGATTGGTGGAACACCCAACACAGTGTCTGCTGGGAAACTGAGGATGAGAGAATGATCGTGATAGGTGGAGAGTGTCTGATGAGAATCGCCTATCACGGAAGGAACAGGAAGAGACCGCGGAATTCGAACGATGGACGCCGCAGCCGCAACTTCTTTACAGGTACTATTTACAATGTAAAATAGCGAGCTAGGGAACAGTGAGGAGAGGAGAACAGTGAGGATAGGAGAACAGTGAGGATAGGAGAACAGTGAGGATAGGAGAACAGTGAGGATAGGAACAGTAAGGATGACCCTCGGCTTATACTCGAGTCAGTAAGTTTTCCCAGTTTTTTGAGGCAACATTAGGTACCTCGGCTTATACTCGAGTCGGCTTATACTCGAGTATATACGGTAGTACCAGCATCACAGTTTTATATATTTTGGACATTTGACCTTTAATGAGGATTGTACTAAATATTCTGCAATATCCTAAAGCTTGTTAAATTTTCTTGGATATTTAGAAAATAAACGGCTTTCATTTTACTACTGAATAGCTGATTTTGTTTGAAAGTGTCTGGGAAGAAATTCAGATCGCTTCTCTGATCAATCTTCCTGGCAATAGAGAAGTTAGTCTGTAACACTAATGGGCTCGATCCCATCAGAGCTTTAACTGTGTTTAAGTTGCCCTCTAACCTGACCTTGCTCTAGACAATAGCTTTTTGGGTGCGCTAAATGGCCACTTTTTGCCATTGCTGCCAAATTAATGAGCCCATGTCATACTTCGTTTACAGTTCACTCACGGAGCGATCAAGTGGAAAATGAGACTGAGATTCTTAAGGAAACTTGCACACATTTTCACAGATTATGCTTTCTATCCTCGAAAAGTCTCTGATCTTCCATCTTGGTCAATCAAAGCACCATGCAGGAGGAGCAAAATGCCTGACACTTCTTATTGGAATTTGCCTAATGACTAATTTGTCAAGAATTTTAAATTTCACACATACACACACACTGCAAGCCAAGGCTAGAAGGGCCTAGACGGCTAGAATCTATTAAAGCTGTAAAGCTGAACTCTGGGAAACAGATAAATACACAGATAAGATATATATATTGTAAGTGATTACCTGCTGAAGGGCTTACATTTCTGTTCATCCAGACCTAAGATTTATACACATCAGAAATACATGTGCATCCAGCACTTTTGATTGGCTTTTAGTTCTGTCTCTCCCTCTCCCAGTTTACTGTACAGGGCAATACAGGAGGTCAATGCAAGGTTCTTACACAGTTGCATTAAAGAACACATTTAATGATTTTGTAACAAATACACAACTGCATTCACTGATGTTTATTATATGCCTGGAAGGAGTTCAGCTTTAATGCTGTGGAGCAGAAGCAAAGTAAAATGGCTGGGTTGATGTATTTCATCCTTGTATTTAGATGCATGTCTGGAGTTTAGCTTTAACTTTTGGAGAACTTTCAACATTTATGTCCTTTAGTGAGTGTTTGTTAAATTATATATAATGTTTACCAATCATAGGACCTTTATGAAATATGTTTAATGAATATGGAATTAATTAGTGCCCCGTATGATTGTCATCTCTTAATCAAATGATAAGTTCATTGAATTGGTGGCACAGGTGAATTATCTTGTTGGGTATCATGTACATAACCTAAAATGGTGTTTGTTTTGTGCATGTACTTGAAATGTTATATCTAAAAGGTATGCATGTATATATATATATATATATATATATATATATATATATATATATATACACACAGTATATATATTTGATTAAATCACTCATCTGTTCCTTCTACCACAATTGTTACATTTTATTGGGTGCTGCCGCAGCATAGGGATTTTGTGTTGGTCAAAGGTTCATGACAGCTTTGTTAAGTTCCTTTTTTTTAACTTATTGATGTGTAAGCAGTTGAGCTTCCAAAAGTGAATCTAGTTTAATAATTTATATATTTTATTGGGGAGAAGGATTTCTTTAGCTTTTAAAATAACAATAGTTACATTGTTAGTCTGGTTTAAAAAAAAAGACACAAGTCCATCCAGTTCAACCAATAAAAAGGAGTAATATATATACTGTGTATATATATATATATATATATATATATATATATATATATATATATATATATGTATATATATATATATATATGTATATATACACACAATCCCATACCCACAGTTGATCCAGAGGAAGGCAAAAAAAAACAACAAAGCAAGATCCAATTTGATCTAGCAGGGGAAGAAAATTCCTTCCTGATCCCCCAAAAGGCAATCGGATATAACCTGGATCAACTTTACCTATAAATGTTAGTATCCAGTTATATTATAGGAAGTAATTAAGTCCTTTTTTAAAGAAATAGTGCTGGGAATCTACAGTTGTACTTAGGGAAGTAGAGTTAGGATTTAGACTCAGGGTTAGAGTTTGGCTTTAGGTGTAGAGGAGCATATCTAAAACCAAAAACCAAAATGAAATATATTGCAGCTTACCAGTCCTTAGATGTGGTGGCTGCATTAGTTGCATTTTCATGTTAGAAACATTTTAAGCAAATAAAGAAAGTACCAGTTTACCTTGCCATATATGCAGGGTCCTTGTCACTTGCTGTTAGCTGAAATGAAAGCACGGACATCCTTATCTCTTTTTAAGCTTAAACTGCTACTCTCATCAATCCACCATGTAATAGAGATGAACATGTCCAGCCTGTGTGAAAATCATGGCAGTCCTCATAGACACAGTGGAGAAATGAATGTAGCCATGAAGGGACAGAAAGTATGTTATCAGCAGCATTACTAGAAAACAATAAAGGGAAAGGAACCATGAAAAAAAAGAAAACTATTACAGCCACCAAATCTAAAGACTTGAAATTGCTGCAATATATATAGTTTTCTGTGAATCTGCAACAAGATTTGTTAAAATACTTGCAATGTACATAGATCACCCAGATGGGAATGTTTTTTTCTCAACAAAAGTGGAGATACTCTTTAAGTCTCCTTATATTAGCAAACATTCTGGGGAATTGGGAATGATCAATTTCTATCATCCTTAGTACACCTTATAGTAATAACTAAAATAATGTGTTCTTTGAAAAAAAACTATTATTTTTTCTTTAAATATCATTTTAATCTGTTAATGTCCTCAAACCTTAATCCTTGGACATATTGCAATGTTGTTGAGCCCCAGCATTATCAAGAAGAGAGACCTGAGGTTTTTTACTACAGAAACTGGGACATCTTGTGGATCACCCCTTGAGATATTATCTCACGCTGTTACCTTACAGCGGTAAGGTAAGTGACTGTCCACCCATATATAGAGGTGTATTCACACCGAAGACCCACATCACTAAAGTCACCTCATTCTTTGCTCTATTGCACCGAGCACTTTTGGAAGTTGTCCTCTATGCTGTTTTATCACCGATGAACTTTGTGGAACCACATACCTTGTGACATATGATTGGAAACCTTACATATATGTTATAAGAGGATTTTAAGGACATTGCACACGTGCACTTTTATTTTTGTATTCATTGTATTCATGTATATGTGGTTCTATGCACCAGCACTTTCTATATGCACACTGCATTTATTGATGAGTTTTCTTGCACTAGCACTTTCCACATGTTATTTATCTTAATAATTTAATTTAACAATCTATTTATTTATTTATAGAACATCATTAGTGCCATTAGGATTGGATTTATGTGCACTTTATATTGTTTGATACACTCTCACATTAAGGATTCAGTTTCTGCAATATCTCAGTTCATATATTGTATTACACATTCAATCGCATAGAGCGCGACACCACCGTTTGATTCTATTTTCTGCAATTTTTTGGGCCAAGGTCGACCCGTTCGGTGTTCGCTGCAACTAGTGCCCCCAGTTCTCGATCACATAGGCAGTGCGGGAATACTTTTATCTTTTGAAAATTGCAATACAATAGCTGTAGGGGTTAAAAGGCTTAAAATTCTCTTAATTTGGAAAAAAAAAAATACAGCTTCCAAACCTGGACTGGAAAAAGCTGCAATATATACAGTATTTTTTGTTTTGGAGTTTAGGTACACTTTAAGATTTGAGTGTATACAAACATAAAAATTTTAAATATATTTATGCCACAACTTTATGTGCCTAAAATGTGGCTACTGTGCCCGAAACAGCTTGGGGTATTTGATAAATATCTGCTGAAGTAAGAGGTGTTATTAAACACAAAGAGAAACATCCTTACGTAGCCATAAAGTGAGAGGCACAGCACTTACTGACTGACATGTGGGAAGGCTTGCACACATTCAATACATATTGTAAGATAAACATAAAAGAGTAATCTTGTGGGTCTATGTCCATGCGTCTGTCTGAGTCTTACATGTTCATCTCACAAATCCTCCTTGCATAGCATACATAGAGAGCAGTGTGTAAAATATATAGAGTAACCGTAATAACTTATTGCAGTTCATAAGTTATGCAAATATCCTTCTGTTATTTCAGCTTGCATAGTCATACTGGATTGTCTAGTGAGTGATAACAGTGATGAAAGAGTTTGACATTCTCAACAGTTGATGGACATGGGGGGTCCTATACAGTAATGGGAATTCACTTTGTGTAAATTCGACCAAAGGATGAATGATGTAGAAGTCCTGGGATTAGAATTTCTCCTGTATGTTGTGTCCATCCTTGGGTTTTGCCAGATGTTGGAACCTCACAGTTCCCAACAGTTCCTGATTTCCATGGATAGTTCCAGCCTTTGAAGATTTGTCCCTGAAATTTTTTGTCCTTAGGCAAATTCCCCTTTACTGCATACTAATGTAAATTATTTTCTCCATTAATGTGACCTATACCATTTATCTAAGGGTTTTCTTTTTTGAGACATAAAAAAAGTGTTAGTTAAAAATAATTATAAACATGTCATAATCTCTATGTACATTTTTACATTTATTTTTTATATGTATTTATTTTATATGTTACAATATTTTTGCCACTCTTAGATAATATTGTTAGCAATAGGAACACCAGTTTGTCATCAGAGCACCCCTGAAAATTAATTTAGAATGTTAGTGACTACCATGTAAGGCAGGGCTCCCCAACCCCCAGGCCACGGCCCACTGCCAGGCCATGGCCTATTTGCAGCCGGACCGCGAAGGCTGTACCGTGTGAGGTGCGGCGGCGGGTAAGCATAGAGATAACATCTCTCACCGCCCGCCCCGATCACTGCTTTTCCTCCCAAACAGCAGGGCTGCTACACTGCGGCGAGGCGGGGGAGCAGAGAGATGAGATCATCTCTCACCGCCTGCCCGCATCACCGCACTTCTGCCCACACAGCGGGGCCGCTACACTGCTGGAGGTGAGGCGGGGAGCAGAGAGATGAGATATCTCTAACTGCCCGCCCTGCATTACCACTGTCCTCGCTCACTGGCCTGTGCTGCCACCACGGCAGGTGACAAACCTCATCTGGTGCCAGGTGACAAAAAAATCTGATGGCAGGTGGCAAACCACATTTGGTGGCAGGTGGCAAAAAATCTGATGGCAGGTGGCAAACCACATTTGGTGGCAGGTGGCAAACCACATTTTGGTGGCAGTTGGCAAAAGAAATCTGATGGTAGGTGGCAAACCACATTTGGTGGCAGGTGGCAAACCACATCTGGTGGCAGGTGACATGGCAAGTGGCAATCCACACCTGGTGGTAGGTGACGTGGCAATCCACACCTGGTGGCAGGTGATGTGGCAAGTGGCAATCCACATCTCGTGGCAGGCGACGTGGCAAGCGTCAATCCACATCTGGTGGCATGTGACATGGCAATCCACACCTGGTGGCAGGCGAAGTGGAAAGTGACAATCCACATTTGGTGGCAGGTGACGTGGCAAGCGACAATCCACACCTGGTGGCAGGTGATGTGGCAAGCGACAATCCACATCTGGTGGTAGGTGACATGGGAAGTGACAAACCGCATCTGGTGGCAGATTCTGCAATATGGTGAGCTTAACTATTTCATTTTATATTACAATGTAATGACAGAAATAATGTGCTTCAATCATCCCGACACCATATTAGCCATTGTGCTGTGATGATTGAAGCGCTAACACCAGCCATTTCCACGACAAATTGCCCGCAAAAAGCCGCATAACAACCCAACCCAACCCCCCGGGCCTTGGCACGATTTTATTCCACAATGCCGGTCCTTGGTGAGAAAAAGGTTGGGGACCACTGATGGAAAGAAAAATTCTAAGAGCTGCTTTCTTGTAAACTAATCCTGTAACACAATCCCAATGCAATTTCTGAAGAAAATAAACAAATAAGGTTTGGATAGTTTCTTTAACAGTTATGTCCATGTGAGGGAATTTAAACAGGATATATGTGTGTGCATGTGTGTGTGAGTGGCCATTCCTTCTTTTCCTACTCCATTTCCTAATTAACATGTGATAGCTGTTTATAGCGGGGTCAGGCAAAGGTACAGCAAAGATCCCATGGAATCCAAATCATGTTAAAGAAAGAAAACTGTTCTGGATATCTGTTCTTTTTTTCTTTTTTTAATCAGCCGGTATACACATTAGCAGACCCCTCCTACTTAAAGGAAAAAAAATATTCGCTGGCTATACTATAAGGTATAAGCAATTTAAAGGTGCGTAAAGACATTTTATTTATTTATTATAGCACCAACAATTTATGCAACACTTTACATACTGTACATCAATTCCTGTCCTCAAGGAGCTCACAATCTAAAGCAGCACAAGTGATGTGGATGCAGGGATCTCCCCTGATGCACAATTGTATTCTAGCAGTGGGGACTCCCCCCCCCCCCCATCAGAATACACTGATCTGTGCTGCAGCCAATGGCTGCAGATGCTGATCAAATTCTGATTTTCCAACAGGACTGCTCAAAAGAAGCTGGTCTAATGATCAGATTTTGTTGAACAGACAGGGCTACACAAAGATCGAAATTCGGCCTATTCCTGCTGAACAGGACAACTTTCAATATGTGTATACCCAGCTTAAGGTCCCTATCTCACACAGATACATACACTAGGGCCACGTTAGACAGTAGCCATTCAGCCTACCAGAATGTCCTTGGAGTGTACCAGAAAACTCATGCATGCACAGGGAGATAATGAAAACGTCACGTAGGTAATGTCCTGGATGGGAATGGGAGCAAAGGAATCCTGTGCTGCAAGCAGAAGTGCTAACCACTAAGCCACAGTGCTGCTCTTTACAAATCAATTTGTACTTACTTACGAGTCAGTAGATGGAGAACTAACCTCCTTTTAAAACATTTACCCGGTAACTATTCATCTACTCTGCCTGTAGTTTAGAGAGCTCAACTGCTTAAGCTCACATTTACACACAAGTGCATTACTCATAGGAGTGATCCTTTGCTCCTTCTCCATGCCTGCTCTGTTCAGATGGGACCATACAGTGGTTCCACGGAGATAGAGTCTGAAGACAAACTGCTTTTGCTGCGCTTTCTTTAAAAAAAATGAATGTGCTTAGTGATACCAGTATCACTAATATATTAAAATGTTTATTTGCAGATTTGTAAAAAAATACAGAAAATTTCCTATCAAATATTTACCGTAATTTTCCTTTCCTGGTGGACTACATGGCAGTATACCTTTGGGTAGCTCCACCCTTGCTCCTACCCCATTGGACTGCACTCCCATACATTTTGAGGCTGAGCCAGAGGCCATGTTCCATAACTAATTTACTCATGACAGTGGGAGGGTACCCATGCTGTCATTGAGTCCATCAGGAAAGGAAAATTATAGTAAGTATTTGATAGGAAATTTTCAGTTTTCCTGGCAGACTCCATGGCAGCATACGTTTGGGAACTAAGTAGCCCAAAAAAGAAGGGTTTTAATCATAGCACTTAGTCAACAGAAACCTTACGGATAAAAACTATACAAGTATAAGGAAGCTAGCTACACACCACAGTGAGCTAGAACAGCCACAGTAGAAGACATTTCATCCCCATGCAAAAATTCCTGGAACCCTTTTACAGGGAGCCCATGAAATCTACACACACTCCAGATTGAGTGCATTGTCACTGCTTTTGTAGGAACTAAGCTCTAAGCCCTATAAGCCAGTTGGCTAGCCGACATGACCAATCGAGCGATGATTCTGGATGATATCTCTGCCTGCTGGTTCTGCTAGAGAGAGCGACAAAGAGATGTTCTAAAACTCTAAAGCTTCTATTCCAATATCCAGGGCATTGAACCAGTTATCCTTAGTAGTCTTGCATATAGGGGGAACAAATCTTTTATTCTCCTAGGGTGCCGAAGAGACCGCAGATTGCAACCCAGTATGGGTATAAACACCCAGTACTAGGCAGAATGCCAACAAAGATCCTTCATAGCCTAAGGCCCAGATCCTGGCAAAGCCTCCTGACTGAGGAAAAAGCCCTTAAAGAGGCTGCCTTCACAACTCAGCCTTTACTCAAAACTGGACTGAAAGAAATCCCATCTGGAGTAGCAAGCCACCAAAGGGTCCTAAAGGCCCTGATTCGGGCAAACTTCTTGGGTAAAGATGTGGCCCTTAGGGAGACTGTAATCAGTTGGCTCAATCCTGACTTCAACTGGACTAAAGGTTTTGCCATCTGGAGCTGCAGGCCACCAAAGGAACCCCACTAGCCTAAAGCCCTGATCTTGGCATACTTCCTGGCTGATGTGATAGCGCTTAGATAGGCTGTCTTCATGGCTAAGTGTTTACCCCAGCTAGACTGAAAGAGATGTCATCTGGCGCTGGCAAGGAAGTTCAGAGCAAGTAGTAAATTCCATGTGGAGAGTCTTGGCTCTCCCTCAAGTCTCAGATGCAGTTTCCATCAGGGTAATGGATGAGTAAGGGACAATTTGCCCATGAGGCATTGGATATGACAGGGAGTGTAGTGATCTACCCTCAAAGAGAGCTTAAGATGGAAGTTTAGTCAAAACCTAACTAACGCTAAACCTACTCTTTGCCACATTCTAAGGCCAATTTATATAGCCCTGTAAAGAAAAAATTGCTATACTTCACTGATCTGCAGCTGCTCCTGTCCGGTCTCCAACAAAGGATACTGTGTGCAGGACAGAACCGACAACGGCTGTGAAATGCCACGGAAGTGATATCACCCATAGACTTACTATGGGACTATCATTGTCAGCTGCCTTGTTTTGTTTCTTCACTAGAAAATAGCCAGCTTTATGGCTATACAAACACCACCTCTGCCGCCACCACCGACCCCACCACCACCACCACCACCACAAGATTAAACAACTTGATCATCTAACAGTAAGTGGTTATATTTCACACTAATACACCACACAAAATTTGTCTTTGCAGCCTACTGTATATGGCAAGTGGGCAACACAGACAAACAATATGATTTTTTTTTTTTTTTTTTTTTAGACACCTTCCAAGACTCCAAACCAATCTTCACACATGACGCATCTCTAATTACAAAATTTTTCACAAAGCTCCAAAAGATCAGTTTTAATTAACAACTATAGTTTTCCTGAGTTTCATCAGACATAAAGGCCTCTGCAGCACACAAGGCAGTAGTGGGTTAGGTTATACAGTCAGTCAGTTACTGAAATTTAAGAGGGCTCAGTCTGGGCTGGTTTGACCATAGTTTTCCCACAGAATTGTGACAAGATTTTAAAGGGCTCTTTGATTTCAGTTTAAAGTTTGAGACATTTAATAGCTGCTGTTGGTAACACAAACATTCATGGTGTGTGTTTAGATTACACTGTGCATTACAGATTCACTTTACAAATGAAACACATGGAAAGGGCAATGCTGAGCATCCTGGCAAAAAAACATAAGAGATTGAGGCATTGCTCCTTCTCAGGTTCATGGCTAAGGAGCAATGCAGATTATCAACAGATGATGATTTAACCACTTAAGCCCCAGACCATTTCGCTGGCCAAAGACCAGAGCACTTTTTGCGTTTCGGCACTGCGTCGCTTTAACTGACAATTGCGCAGTCGTGCGACGTGGCTCCCGAACAAAATTTTTTTCCCCACAAATAGAGCTTTCTTTTGGTGGTATTTGATCACCTCTGCGGTTTTATTTTTTGCGCTATAAACAAAAATAGAGCATAATAATATATGTTATAATAAATATCCCCCAAAAAATCTATAAAAAAACAAAATTTTTCCACAGTTTAGGCCGATACGTATTCTTCTACATATTTTTGGTAAAAAAATCGCAATAAGTGTATATTGATTGATTTGCGCAAAAGTTATAGCGTATACAAAACAGGGGATAGTTTTATGGCATTTTTATTATTTATTTATTTTCACTAGTAATGGCGGCGATCTGCGATTTTTTGCGTGACTGCGACTTTATGGCGGACACATTGGACACTTTTGACACATTTTTGGAACCATTGTCATTTTTACAGCGACAGTGCTATAAAAATGCACTGATTACTGTGAAAATTACACTGACAGTGAAGGGGTTAACCACTAGGTGGCACTGAAGCGGTTAAGTGTGTCCTAAGGAGTGATTCTAACTGCTAGGGGCGTGGCTACGAGTGACACGTCACTGATCGCTGCTCCCAATGAGAGGGAGCATACGATCAGTGACAGTGTCACTAGGCAGAATGGGGAGATGCTTGTTTACACTTGCCTCTCCCCGTTCTGCAGCTCTGTGACCCGATCGCGGGACACCGGCGGACATCGAGTCCGCGGCTCCCGCGGGCACAGTCACAAAACTCGTGGCAGGGGTGCACGGCGGGAATTTCAAAGTGACGTAAATATACCTGCCGTGCCATTCTGCCGGCGTAAAGGTACAGGAGGCGGTCCTTAACTGGTTAAACAAAATGCAAAATATCTGTGGTGCAAAAAATTGTTTAGCATAGCAAATGGTGGTGTTTGTGATGTCCATAGTTATTCTGCAGCTAGGAAAGCCAACTTTGGAATTGTTACGTTTGCTAAACAAAGCACAGAATCAGAAGTGTTGGTTCATAAAAAGGAAAAACGTGTTTAACTGAGTTGACATTGTTAAATTTTATTTCCCCCAAAAAATTTGTCACTACGTTTTTTGGAGGATCTTACTATAAGCATGGCTAACTGGTTTCCAGACTCCAAATTAGCAAATTCCCTCTGCTGTAAGAATACCAAAGAGTCCATGCTAATCAAAAACGTAATTGGCAAGTGCAATAAAGAGATGCTGTGCCAAATACTTCCTGTTGTCACTTTTCATTACTGATTGGTGAAACTACAGACATATCAAAAAACAAAAAATTAACCAGGGTTCCATTTATTTTGATGAAGATGCTGGTAAAACCCAGTATCAGTTCTATAGCCTTATTGATCTCACTGAAGCTACTGCTGATGCTATTTTTTATCAGATTAAACAGTGTTTTCTGGAAGAAGATATTACCCTGAAAAATGTTATGTCACTTGTTACAGATGGTGCAAGTGTAAAGGTTGGTCCAAGAAACTCTGTGCTATCCCGCTTCAAAGCAGAGCAGCATTTCATCCTTTACGTTCATTGTACCTGTCGTATTGCTGCCTTGTATGCCGAAGACCCCTGTAAAGCCATACCTAAAACACTTGTGCAATTTTGAATAGACATATATAACCACTTTACACATAGTTGCAAACCTTTACAGTTGTATCATGAATTTAAGGAATTTGTTGAGGCAGATTATCTAAAGATTTTACAGCTTTGTTCTACTAGTGGCTTTCTATGTTTCAATGTGTTTATCATATTCTCAATTAATACAATGCCCTGTTAAGTTATTTTTAGTCAAGTGGTAATGCAGACCACTTGGTAACTGTGGAAAGGATAAGTCTCTTGCTACAGGATCCTATCACTAAGTGCTACTTTGTGCCAAATTTTACCCAATTCAATCAAATTTTCCAGAGCAATTTTCCTATATTGACTGTACTTCAAATACTGTCAACTACTTAAAAGTCTTATGAGCTACTTTATCAGGCGAAAACCTGTTGGTTTCCCTTGAAAATGATGCACTGATTGCCTTTGACCACACTAATGGTGCAAATCTCAAATCAACAGACAGCATTTTCCTTGGCTACCAAACAAGGGAACATCTGTCTACAGTAGATGATTTTCCAGCTGTTCCACAGTTCATGGTCCAAGCAACAACATTTTACACAAGAGCAGTAACTGCCATTAGGAAAACCGATGCCCATTGGAAACAGAATCATACAGCTGTTGGCTTTACTAAAACCTTTAAACAGGTCTACTGCTGGGGACATTATTGAACTAGCAAAGCTTTTTCTACAAATTGTTCCCACATCTGAATTTCTTGAATACCAAATGACAGATTTCACTGATGTTGCACAGACTGACACACATGATTCTTATTGGCACATAATAGGATAAAAGCTGTATCAGGGCCCTTCAGGGCAATCTGAAAGTACCTAAATTCCCACATCTGGTTAAATTTGAAAAACTATGCTTTCCCTTCCACATGAGACAGCTGAGGTAGAATGTGTGTTTTCATCCAGCTGGGGAGATTCACCCTCTATTTGACCTGTTTACCATTATCAACAGAAGTATGATCAAATCCAGAACAGAAATAGATGGACCTGTATTCTATTACTCCCGGTGGCTACCTGGGATTACCCCTCACTTTCTGTGGTGGCCATGGAGCTGAAATTGAAGGGAAATCTCTCCAGTTGGAGGCAGGTAACAAAACTGCTGGGTACCTGACCTTTATGTAAATGGGGAAATATGTTTTTTGTCTCTTGTTATAACTTAAAAATAGGGATGAGCTCGGTGTTCGAGTCGAACATAGGTTCGACTCGAACATCGGCTGTTGGCGCGTTCGGCGAACAACGAACGATTTGGGCCGTTCGCGCCAAATTCGAGTGACGCGAACGGCCCACAATACACTGCGCCATCGCAGTGTAATCCCGGCGCTGTGATTGGCCAAGCATGCACTGTGACCCTGCATGCTTGGCCAATCACAGCGCCGGCAGCGAGGAGAGCAATGATTGGCCACAGGCAGGATGCCTGTGGGCAATTATAGCTATGGGGGTTTAGTACACGCCCCACACTATAAAAGGCCGCCAGCGCGGCGGCCTTGTGTAGTGTGTTCCGGAGCAGGGAAAGTGAAGGATAGGCAGGGACAGTGTCAAATCTTGTCAAATCTATTCTTTGCTAAACCTTGTGTGTAGGGACAGAGAAGGATAGGCAGGGAGAGTGTCAGTGTCATATTCTTTGCTAAACCTTGTGTGTAGGGAGAGAGAAGGATAGGCAGGGAGAGTGTCAGTGTCATATACTTTGATAAACCTTGTGTGCAGGGAGAGAGAAGGATAGGCAGGGGACAGTGTCAGTGTCATATTCTTTGCTAAACCTTGTGTGCAGGGAGAGAGAAGGATAGGCAGGGAGAGTGTCAGTGTCATATACTTTGATAAACCTTGTGTGCAGGGAGAGAGAAGGATAGGCAGGGGACAGTGTCAGTGTCATTGTTGCTAAGCCTCCTGCACATTATACACCTGAAGTTAGCCCGTATTGCTGCTTTTTCCTGGTGTGTTACACCAACAGGATTTTGCGGCACTTACAGCGGGCGGAGTGTACCTCCTGGCCATATTACACCTTAACGCAGCCCCAAGGTATGATCGGTTCCAGCAACCATCACCAGCGTCTGATATACATGCTGCAGGAATACCTAGGGGCAAGGTCAGACTTTGACACCTTCCCCCCCGAAAATCCTCTAGCTTACTGGGTCTTGAGGATGGATCACTGGCCAGAGCTTGCACAGTATGCAATTGAGCTACTGGCCTGTCCTGCATCCAGCGTTCTTTCAGAACGCACATTCAGTGCTGCTGGAGGATTTGTCACGGATCACAGTGTGCGCCTGTCCACCGACTCTGTTGATTGACTGACCTTCATAAAGATGAACCAGTCTTGGATCACCACCAGCTACCAAACACCTGAAGCTGATATAACAGACTAATATATTTTCAAATGTCACATCCCTTTAAGACTGATGCTGATGCTGAGAGACTGTCCTGTTATGTTGACTGACTATCCTCCTCCTCCTCAATGATCCGATTGACGATGATAGCTTGGAAGAACATTTTTGTTTCTGGGTGCCACCACCAGTGGCTAAGGCCCAATTTTTCAGCCCCTGTTTAACATGGGTGTGTTATTACAATTTTTTATGCAATGCTTTGCAGCAGGGCTCATTCCTGCACTCCAACTAGAGTATCTGGGAGTAGGGATGGGCCCGGTGCTCGATTCGAACCCATGTTCGAATCGAGCATCGGGCGTTCGCTCGCTCGTCGAGCCCAGAACTATTTGGGCCGTTCGCATCACATTCGTGTGATGCGAGCGGCCCCGCAATGCATTGCGGCCGGCGCGGCCGGCGCAGTGCATTGCTGGCTGATGATTGGCCAAGCATGCACTGTGACCCCGCATGCTTGGCCAATCACAGCGCCCGAAACTCGGAGAGCAATAATTGGCTACAGGCAGGACGGCTGTAGCCAATTACAGCTCAGGGGCTTTAGTACACGCCCCACCATTTAAAAGGCCGCCACGCCATCGGCCCCGGTCACATGAGTTCCGGCTTTAGGAGAGATTAGTCTGCTGATTCTGTCTTTGCTTGATACTGAAAGATTTGCTCTTCTTTGCTAAACCATTGGCTATTTCTTTGCTAAACCATTGCTACCTAAGTCATTGATCGTTCATTGCTGCTGATTGCACAGTTAGTGTGTTATTAGCTGCTGCTGGGGATTAGTCTGGTGCGTGCTTACTGTTAGTACAGTATTGCAGTAGTACCAACCGCAGTGCTGTTAGCACAGCATTGCACCCCAACAGCACCCATAGGACTTCTAGTGTGTTAGTGGCAGCAAACAGAGCTCCTATATTTTCTTCTCAGCAGCACCCATAGGACTTCTAGTGTGTTAGTGGCATCACACAGAGCTCCTATATTTTCTTCTCAGCAGCACCCATAGGACTTCTAGTGTGTTAGTGGCAGCAAACAGAGCTCCTATATTTTCTTCTCAGCAGCACCCATAGGACTTCTAGTGTGTTAGTGGCAGCAAACAGAGCTCCTATATTTTCTTCTCAGCAGCACCCATAGGACTTCTAGTGTGTTAGTGGCAGCAAACAGAGCTCCTATATTTTCTTCTCAGCAGCACACATAGGACTTCTAGTGTGTTAGTGGCATCACACAGAGCTCCTATATTTTCTTCTCAGCAGCACCCATAGGACTTCTAGTGTGTTAGTGGCAGCAAACAGAGCTCCTATATTTTCTTCTCAGCAGCACCCATAGGACTTCTAGTGTGTTAGTGGCATCACACAGAGCTCCTATATTTTCTTCTCAGCAGCACCCATAGGACTTCTAGTGTGTTAGTGGCAGCAAACAGAGCTCCTATATTTTCTTCTCAGCAGCACCCATAGGACTTCTAGTGTGTTAGTGGCAGCAAACAGAGCTCCTATATTTTCTTCTCAGCAGCACCCATAGGACTTCTAGTGTGTTAGTGGCAGCAAACAGAGCTCCTATATTTTCTTCTCAGCAGCACCCATAGGACTTCTAGTGTGTTAGTGGCATCACACAGAGCTCCTATATTTTCTTCTCAGCAGCACCCATAGGACTTCTAGTGTGTTAGTGGCAGCAAACAGAGCTCCTATATTTTCTTCTCAGCAGCACCCATAGGACTTCTAGTGTGTTAGTGGCAGCAAACAGAGCTCCTATATTTTCTTCTCAGCAGCACCCATAGGACTTCTAGTGTGTTAGTGGCAGCAAACAGAGCTCCTATATTTTCTTCTCAGCAGCACCCATAGGACTTCTAGTGTGTTAGTGGCATCACACAGAGCTCCTATATTTTCTTCTCAGCAGCACCCATAGGACTTCTAGTGTGTTAGTGGCAGCAAACAGAGCTCCTATATTTTCTTCTCAGCAGCACCCATAGGACTTCTAGTGTGTTAGTGGCAGCAAACAGAGCTCCTATATTTTCTTCTCAGCAGCACCCATAGGACTTCTAGTGTGTTAGTGGCAGCAAACAGAGCTCCTATATTTTCTTCTCAGCAGCACCCATAGGACTTCTAGTGTGTTAGTGGCAGCAAACAGAGCTCCTATATTTTCTTCTCAGCAGCACCCATAGGACTTCTAGTGTGTTAGTGGCAGCAAACAGAGCTCCTATATTTTCTTCTCAGCAGCACCCATAGGACTTCTAGTGTGTTAGTGGCAGCAAACAGAGCTCCTATATTTTCTTCTCAGCAGCACCCATAGGACTTCTAGTGTGTTAGTGGCAGCAAACAGAGCTCCTATATTTTCTTCTCAGCAACACCCATAGGACTTCTAGTGTGTTAGTGGCAGCAAACAGAGCTCCTATATTTTCTTCTCAGCAGCACCCATAGGACTTCTAGTGTGTTAGTGGCATCACACAGAGCTCCTATATTTTCTTCTCAGCAGCACCCATAGGACTTCTAGTGTGTTAGTGGCAGCAAACAGAGCTCCTATATTTTCTTCTCAGCAGCACCCATAGGACTTCTAGTGTGTTAGTGGCAGCAAACAGAGCTCCTATATTTTCTTCTCAGCAGCACCCATAGGACTTCTAGTGTGTTAGTGGCAGCAAACAGAGCTCCTATATTTTCTTCTCAGCAGCACCCATAGGACTTCTAGTGTGTTAGTGGCAGCAAACAGAGCTCCTATATTTTCTTCTCAGCAGCACCCATAGGACTTCTAGTGTGTTAGTGGCAGCAAACAGAGCTCCTATATTTTCTTGTCAGCAGCACACATAGTACCTATAGTGTGTTAGTGTCAGCACCCATAGGACCTACAGTGTGTTGTGAGCACACATAGGAGTTCTATTTTTTATACTATATACACTACCGACTACAATGGCTGGAAGACCGCCAAGGAGAGGCAGAGCGTGCCGAGGCAAGAACACAGGGCAGGCAGGCTCTGTTTCTAGAGACAACAGTGCTGGCCGTGGACGTGGTCGTGCATCGTCATCAGCACGTGGCCATGGGACACGCTTGTCTTTGTTTTCGGCAGCTGGACATGTGGAGCCGCATCATGCCGAAGGCTTGGTAGAATGGATGACCAAGCCCTCCTCATCCTCCTCATCCTCTCTCACCCAGGCTCAGGGTACTGGCAGAGCAGCTGCCAACGCGTACTCAATGGCATCATCAGCCACCCCTTCCCTAGACCCACCATGTCCTCCTGAGGAGTCCCCCGAACTGTTTGAGCACAGTGTTGGGTACATGCTCCAGGAGGATGCCCAACGATTCGAAGGCTCGGATGATGATACCCAGCTTGAGGAAGTCAGTAGTGTGCGCGCAGAGAGAGGGGATGCTGAAGGACAGCAATCTGGCAGTAGTGTTCCACCAGCTGCAGCTTACTGCCAGGTTTGCTCTAGTGGTGAAGAGGGAGGGGATGATGAGGTCACTGACTCCACGTGGGTGCCTGAAGGGAGAGAGGAGGAGGAGGAGGAGGATGCAGCGTCACATGTCCAACGAGGCAGGATGCCCCCTGGAGGCCAGCTAGAGGCCAGCACAGCAACTGTACCACACCGCAGAGCTCCGCCTGTGCAGGGCGCTGCCTCTGCACGTTATCACAAAAGTTCTTTGGTGTGGGCCTTTTTTGAGACGAGTGCATCAGATCGCACCACTGCTATTTGCAATATTTGTCTCAAGCGTATCTCGCGTGGCCAAAACATCAGCCGCTTGGGCACCACAAGCATGAGCAGACATATGTCGACCTGCCATGCAGCTCGTTGGCAAGCACACATAAAAGACCCACACCAAAGAACAAAGCGGACCTTTCCTTGCTCCTCATCAGCTGGGATCTCCATCCCCACTATATCTTCAGTCCTCTCTGAAAGCTGCTCTGAGAGGACTGAAGGTGTAGAATTAGGTGTGTCACAACCAAGTACTTGCAGTACACCGACGTCCGATTGTAGCAGGCAAATTTCCCTGCCCCAGCTGCTGGACCGTCGAAAGAAGTATACTCCCAGCCATCCACATGCCCAGCGGTTGAATGCTAGCTTGGCTAAATTGCTAGCACTTCAACTGCTGCCTTTTCAGTTGATAGACTCGGCCCCCTTCCGTGAGTTTGTTCAATGTGCGGTTCCTCAGTGGCAGGTTCCCAAACGCCACTTTTTCTCACGGAAGGCGATTCCGTCTCTCTACTGGCATGTGGAAGGCAATGTCCATGCCTCGCTGGACAGGGCGGTCAGCGGTAAGGTGCATATTACCGCTGACTCATGGTCCAGCAGGCATGGACAGGGACGTTATCTTTCTTTCACGGCCCATTTGGTCACTCTATTGGTAGCTGGGAGGGATGCAGGACAAGGTGCAGTAGTGTTGGAGGTTGTTCCGCCACCACGCCTCCAAAATGCTACTACTGGTTGTGACACACCTCTCTCCTCCACCCCCTCCTCTTCTTCTTCCTCCATGTCCTCTTCGAGTGCTCTGTCCTCGGAACCAGCGGTGCTCCGTAGGCGTACAAGGGGCTACGCGAGTACACAGGCAAAAAGATGCCATGCCGTGCTTGCGCTGGTGTGTTTGGGGGACAGGAGCCACACTGGGCCAGAGGTTCTGGCAGCTCTGCAGGGGCAGGCCGAGAGGTGGTTGACGCCACGCCAGCTTAAGCCAGGAATGGTCGTTTCTGATAATGGCACCAACCTCCTCTCCGCCCTGCGACAGGGGCAGCTCACCCATGTGCCCTGTATGGCTCACGTCCTCAACCTGGTGGTGCAGCGGTTCTTGGGCAGGTTCCCAGGCTTACAGGATGTCCTGAGGCAGGCCAGGAAAGTCTGTGTGCATTTCCGCCGATCTTATAATGCCAGTGCTCGGCTGACTGAGCTGCAAAAGGAGCTGAACCTGCCCAAGAACCGCCTAATATGTGACATGCCCACCAGGTGGAACTCAACGTTGGCCATGCTGCAGCGACTGCACACGCAGCAGAGGGCCATCAATGAGTACCTTTGCGACTACGGCACCAGGACAGGGTCAGGGGAGCTTGGCTTTTTTTCCCCACGCCAGTGGAGCATGATCAGGGATGCATGCACTGTCCTCTCACCATTTGAGGAGGCCACGAGGATGGTGAGCAGTGACAGTGCATGCATCAGTGACACTGTACCTCTTGTCCACCTGTTAGATCATACGCTGCGTGGGATAATGGACAGGGCACTTGAGGCAGAACAGAGGCAGGAAGAGGAGGACTTCCTTGTCTCTCAAGGCCCCCTTTATCCAGACAATGTTCCTTCTGTCCCACCCATCACACAGGAAGAGGAGGAGGAGGAGGAGGAGGAGGAGGATTGTGTGAGCATGGAGGTGGAGCCTGGCACTCAGCATCAGCAGCAGCAGTCTTTTAGGGATGATGTACAGTCCCAACAAACCAGTGGACTTGTACGTGGCTGGGAGGAGGTGGCTGGCGATCATGTCATCCTCAGTGACCCAGAAGACTCCGGACCGAATGCCTCAGCTAACCTACGCTGCATGGCCTCCCTGATCCTGCAAAGCCTGCGGAAGGATCCTCGTGTTCTTCGGATCAAGGAGAGTGACCATTACTGTCTGGCCACTCTCCTTGATCCACGGTACAAGGGTAAGGTTGCGGACCTTATCTTGCCGTCGCAGAGGGAGCAGAGGATGAGACATCTCAGGGAGGCCTTGCAGAAAGGTCTGTGCAACGCGTTCCCAGAAACTGGGAGGTTACAAACTCCTGGTCCTGGACGACAAGTTGCTGAGGCTTCGGTCAGTAGCAGAAGGAGCGGTGGGGAAGGTGGACGTCTGACCGATGCGTTCAGACAATTTTTTAGTCCGCAGCCCCAAGGTATGATCGGTTCCAGCAACCATCGCCAGCGTCTGATATACATGGTGCAGGAATACCTAGGGGCAAGGTCAGACTTGGACACCTTTCCCACCGAAAATCCTCTGGCTTACTGGGTCCTGAGGATGGATCACTGGCCAGAGCTTGCACAGTATGCAATTGAGCTACTGGCCTGTCCTGCATCCAGCGTTCTTTCCGAACGCACATTCAGTGCTGCTGGAGGATTTGTCACCGATCATAGGGTGCGCCTGTCCACCGACTCGGTTGATCGACTGACCTTCATAAAAATGAATCAGTCTTTGATCACCACCAGCTACCAGACAACTGAAGCGGATATAACGGAATAATTTATAATGTCACATCCCTTCAAGACTGCCTATGCTGATGCTGAGTGACTGTCCTGTTATGTTCACTGACTATCCTCTTCCTCCTCCTCAATGATCCATGCCACCACACCAGTGCCTAAGGCACAATTTTTCAGCCCCTGTATAACAGGGGCGTGTAATTACAATTTTTTAAAAAGATGCTTCGCAACAGGTGTGACTGCTGTGCTCAGAGTACAGTATCTGTGAGGGGTTGCAGTGTTGTGGCACCAGCACCAGTGCCTAAGGCACAATTTTTCAGCCCCTGTTGGGGCGTGTAATTACAATTTTTAGGCAATGCTTTGCAACAGGTCTCATTGCTGTGCTCAGAGTACAGTATCTGTGAGGGGTTGCAGTGTTGTGGCACCAGCACCAGTGCCTAAGGCACAATTTTTCAGCCCCTGTATAACAGGGGCGTGTAATTAATTTTTTTTAAAAAGATGCTTCGCAACAGGTGTGACTGCTGTGCTCAGAGTACAGTATCTGTGAGGGGTTGCAGTGTTGTGGCACCAGCACCAGTGCCTAAGGCACAATTTTTCAGCCCCTGTTGGGGCGTGTAATTACAATTTTTAGGCAATGCTTTGCAACAGGTCTCATTGCTGTGCTCAGAGTACAGTATCTGTGAGGGGTTGCAGTGTTGTGGCACCAGCACCAGTGCCTAAGGCACAATTTTTCAGCCCCTGTATAACAGGGGCGTGTAATTACAATTTTTTAAAAAGATGCTTCGCAACAGGTGTGACTGCTGTGCTCCAAGTACAGTATCTGTGAGGGGTTGCAGTGTTGTGGCACCAGCACCAATGCCTAAGGCACAATTTTTCAGCCCCTGTTTAACAGGGGCGTGTAATTACAAATCTTGATCTAATAGTTCACAGCAGGGCCCATTCCTGCGCCCACCAAGAGTAACTATGAGGGCCTACAGTCTTGTGGCAACACCGTCCACCACCACCACCACCACCAAAGGCCCAATTTTTCTGCCCTGTTCAACAGGTGCATGCAATTACAAATCTTGATCTAATAACTCACAGCAGGGCCCATTCCTGCACCCACCAAGAGTAACTGTGAGGGCTTACAGTCTTGTGGCAACACCGTCCACCACCACCACCACCACCACCAAAGGCCCAATTTTTCTGCCCGGTTCAACAGGTGCATGCAAGTACAAATCTTGATCTATTAACTCACAGCAGGGCCCATTCCTGTGCCCACCAGTCTTGTGGCTACACCAACATCTAATAGGGCAAATTTCTGCAGGCCCCTACTTTCAAACATCCAACTTACAAACGACTCCTACTTGCAAACGGCAAGAGAAAACAGGAAGTGAGAGGAAATCTACCCCTAGGAAGGAAAATTCTATCCTGTTAGATTTAATTTGGGAAAAAGGTATCTCCTCTCTACTGATGCTTTATCACCAATCCTTGTTTCAATTAAAACCCCACTTTTCCAAAAACATTTGTCATTGGGACGGAAAGTGAGGTGACATGTTCTGAACAGATGTGCAAAGACAGCAAATGTTACAGGGGTGATAACCCCTCCCTATGTTCTCCAAAAAGCTGTTCAGATTCTACTTAAGAACAAACCTACAGTCCATGTCTTGTTTGCACCACCTATATACTGCTGTTCAGAGTATATAGGGTTGTAGGTATAGGGTTTTATTTTGGGTGCGGGGTCCCCCTTAGTATCCATACAAGACCCAAAGGGGCTGGGGTGGGGGGGGGGGGGGTGATGGGGTAGCCATGCCATTTTTCTCAAGGATTTTCAGCCATATGGCGGCCAGGACAAGACATGACATTAAAGCCGCAAGTGGTTTTAAATGGCTTCTTTTTTTCCTTTACAAATGTCATTTTGTGCAAGGACAGTTCTAAACACGGGAAACACATGCCACTTCACAGGCATACTTTAGACACCCCCCAGGTACCATATTTAAAGGAAAATTTCACTTTTTTTTTTTCACTTTATGCATCATTAAAATGACTGCTCCCGAAAAAACTTTAGTTTTTAAAATTTCTTTTTGCATTGATATATGTCCCCTGGGGCAGGACCCGGGTCCCCAAACCTGTTTTATAACATTAACATGCATATTGGCCGTTGTAATTAGCAATTTTGATTTCGAACGTTCGCGTCCATTATAACGAATAGGGTTCGAAAATTCGCGCGAACTTTCGGTCCGTTCGAAGGTTCTGGTGCGAACCGAACCCGGGGGTGTTCGGCTCATCCCTATCTGGGAGTGGTTGCAGTGTCGTGGCACCAGCACCAGTGGCTAAGGCCCAATTTTTCAGCCCCTGTTTAACAGGGGCGTGTAATTACAATTTTTGATGCAATACTTTGCAACAGGGCTCATTGCTGTGCTCCAAGTACAGTATCTGTGAGGGATTGCAGTGTTGTGACACCAGTGCCTAAGGCTCAATTTTTCTGCCCCTGTTTAACAGGGGCATGTAATTACAAGTCTTGATCTAATAATTCACAGCAGGGCCCATTCCTGCGCCCACCAAGACTAACTGTGAGGCCTTACAGTGTTGTGTCAACAACACCACCACCACCACCACCAAAGGCCCAATTTTTAAGCCCCTGTTCAACAGGAGCATGCAATTACAATTCTTGATCTAATAATTCACAGCAGGGCCCATTCATGCGCCCACCAAGAGTAACTGTGAGGGCTCACAGTGTTGTGGCAACACCAACATGTAAGGGGCAAATTTCAGCTGAGTATATACGGCAGGCCCCTACTTTCAAACATCCAACTTACAAACGACTCCTCCTTGCAAACGGAAGGATACAACAGGAAGTGAGAGGAAATCTACCCCTAGGAAGGCAAATTCTCTCCTGTAAGAGTTAATATGGGAAAAAAGTGTCTCCTCTCCACTGATTCTTTATCACCAATTCTTGTTTCAATAAAAACCCCAAATTTTCAAAAAACATTTGTCATTAGGACGGAAAGTGAGGTGAACTGTTCTGAACAGGTGCACACTGCACAGACAGCAAAACAAATGTTACAGGGGTGATAACCCTTCCCTATGTTTTCCAAAAAGCTTAAAAATATATTTTTTGGCTGGAGCTACACTTAAACAATGTACCTGTTCAAAATTACAAACAGATTCTACATAAGAACAAACCTACAGTCCCTGTCTTGTATGCACCGCCTGTATACGGCTGTTCAGAGTATATAGGGCCTTTTTTATTTTGTGTGTGGGGTTCCCCTTAATATCCATACAAGACCCAAAGGGGCTGGTAATGGGCTGGGGTAGGGGGGGGGGGTGTGATGGGGTAGCTATGCCATTTTTCTTAAAGATTTTCATCCATATTACCGGGACCAGACATTACATTAAAGCCGCAAGCAGTTTTAAATGGCTTTTTTTCCTTTAGAAATGTTTGTGCAGGGACAGTTCTAAACACGGGAAACACGTGGCACTTCACAGGCATACTTTAGACACCCCCCAGGTACGATATTTAAAGGAATATTTGACTTTTTTTTTTTCACTTTATGCATCATTAAAATGACTGCTCCAGAAAAACGGCCGTTTTTAAAACTTCTTTTTGCATTGATACATGTCCCCTGGTGCAGAACCCGGGTTCCCAAACCCTTTTTAGGACAATAACATGCATAATAGTCGTTATAATTAGCACTTTAGATTTCGAACGTTCGCATCCATTGTATTTAATAGGGTTCTAAAGTTCGTGCGAACTTTCGGTCCGTTCGCGGGTTCTGGTGCGAACCGAACCCGGGGGTGTTCGGCTCATCACTACTCATTCACTACTTAAAGCGGAGCTCCCGCGGCCAAATCGTTTTGTTTTTGTGACATTACATTCTTTTATGCCTATTCAGTCTGTACTCACGTCTCTGCTGTTTAAAATCCACCGCATTGCGATTCCGTGTTGCAAGATAACTTATATTATCGTTTCTTAGACATTTCCATTTTGCTTGTGGGCATAAGAAGCCCACAAGCATATACTTCCTATTTGCGGCGAATGCTGAAGTCCCAGCATTCACCGCGTGTTCTCGCGCATGCTCAGTCTTTCCGGCGAGCAGGGACATAAACATTCTTTTCGCTCACAACGTGCGGCGTCGCTGAAAGTTACCGCCCCGTTGTCATGTCAACAGAAAGCACTGTAAACAAAGGAGAGCATATCGCGTCACTTCCTCTTTAGGAAATAACACGATAGCTTGCAGCAAGGCTCGGCAATGAATACTGGCGGCAATGACAAAAGCTCCCAGGTTACATTGCGGCTAAAGGATGTGACAAAACTCCCAGAGATTTCCCGCAGCAGAGGAGACAGGAAACAGGGTTACAATTCACATTATCTAAGGTACTGTAACGAAAATTAAAAAAACAATGTCCGTTTTGCTATTCCTTACAATATGTGAATTGAATAAGCTAATGTATAAAAATCGGGTGGAGCTCCACTTTAAAAACATTACTAAAAGCACTAGCTACATGTCTGTAGCTTAAATATTGATATTTGTACTGTTTTGCATGGAAAAAGGTAATTTTATATACTTTTTTAAATGGCAGTAAAAAATTTGTCTCAGGCCTCGTACACACGACCGAGTTTCTCGGCAAGAACCAGCAAGAAACTTGCTGGCAGAGATGTCTTGCCGAGAAATTCGTTCGTGTGTATGGTTTCTCATCGAGAAAACCGACAAGTAACCTCGATGAGAAAATAGAGAACCTGCTCTCTATTTTCTCGTCGAGATTCTCGTCGGTATGTTTCTCGACGAGAAAAGTGAGTGTGTGTACACTTACCTGTCCTCCCGGAAGCCCGCGCATGTTCGAAATGAATTCGACGCATGCGCGGTAGCTTCCTAGGCATACGTAGGGTATACCAAGATGGCGGCGACGGCATCGAATGTGACGAGCGCATGCTCGTCGTAGTCGATGACGTCACCGCGTACGCTCCATTCAAAGAACCGCGGGTTCTTTGAATCGAGCGTGTGTACACTCGGCCGGGACAATTTTCTTGTCCAAGAATCTCGTCGAAAAAAATGACATGTTTTTTTCGACGAGAATCTCGGGCGTGTGTACGAGGCCTGAGTCTGTAAATTTCATGAGTTGTGTCAGTAAAAAAATGATGCTGTTAGTACATTTTTGGTGTTTCGTCAGTAAATTTCACTTTGGGAGTTTTGCATGAGTGGTTAGAATTGCGCAGGGGAGGGGATCAGGTAAGGTAAGACAATATAGGAGAGCCCACCACACCTTACCAGGAAATAAAGATGATGAAAACTTTCTTGTCAAAATATTTTATTATGGAGTACAAGAAGAAATATACAAATAACATAGAGTAAATATAGTACTATCAGGTAAAAGAAGCTCAGTTACACTTATTCAATGACATATTGGTGTAAGCTAAAAGATAATTGTACAATATCTGGTTAGGTATTACGGTGTTGTTAATGATAAATTTAAGAGATATATGGATAATATATGTTCCATGGAAACAACAATCATGTTTATGGACATACATAACCTGTGAAATAGTTGTTAAAATAAAAACGAGAGCTTCAAAATCATAGTGGAGATCTTAAATAAATCAAAGATGATGAAAACTTTCAAACCAATTATATGTGTGGTTATTTGCAGTGAGAAGATCAATGGGACTTGAGTTTAAATCCAATTCTTGTAAATTACCGTAGGTAACAAATTTGTGCTAAAGGTTATTTTTCAACCATGTTTTAAAACAGACTCATGATATAAATGACCTGAAATGACTTCAATAAGAATTGTTTGATACGACAGTAAAACCTATCTGAAAACAAAAAGGCTACTCAGCCAACACAAAAATGTATTGTTATTTCCTCACAAACACCAGTGGGATTTAAACCATCCTTAAAAAATATCAGCCTGAATATGAAGGTTTGAATCTGATTGGTGGCTATGGAGGAATAACGATTGTTTTAAAATTGCTATTTTGATAAATGAGACTCATAATGGCATATACAGGAAATTATTAATTAATGCCTTTGCATCAAGGTAAGAATGAAGACTTGTTCTGGCAAAATCTATAATTCTGTTGCAGTATGATATCATTCGGACTGAGGCCATTCTGCCCTGAATCTTTTAACAAAAACATAATATTTAACATTTAAAAAGATAATTTAATCTCCATATTCTCAATCTAGGACCAGTCCTGCTTTCAAGCAGGATATAACCTCATAGCCTCGTACACACGGGCGGGAATCCCGTCGAAAAAAAACCATTGGTTTTCTCGACGGGATTCCTGGCAAGCTTGTCTTGCCAAGCCCTGTGTACACAAGCACCATTCAAAAGAACCGCCGTTCTTTTGAATGGCAAGAACGCAGTGACATCATCGACTACAACGAGCCGGCGCTCGTCACATTCAATGCCGTCGCCGCCATCTTGCTACACCCTACACTACCCTTGTATGCTACTGCGCATGCATCGAAGTCTCGTCGATCATGCGCGGGTTTCCCGGGACAGGTAAGCATACAGATTACGCGGTTTCTCGTGCAGGAAAGACTCTGCCGAGAATCCCGACGAGAAAAATAGAGAGTAGGTTCTCTATTTTTCTCGTCGAGATTCCCGGCCGTTTTCTTGCCGAGAAAACCGGTCGTGTGTACGAGGCTTATCAAGCAGAAAATGAATTTCAGCTAAAAAATTTTTTTTTTTTTTTTTTTTATCATTTCACTGTTTAACATTACAGCATTTATTAATTTTTTCCCTCCCAATTTCCTTTATTTTGTGTTTAGAGGAAATGTATATTAGTAATTAGATAAGTAATTAGAATTGGAACATACTTCCACACACTGCATATTTTCCATGAGAACTTCTCCCACTTGTTCCTTGTTCTTTATCACCTTTCTAAGTAAATTCTGCAGTTTATATTATAATACAATTGGAGAGCTATTATTTAGAAATCCAGATGTATGAAACTTACCAAAAGAACGTTGTGGAAATAATGAGTTTCATCTATAAATCAGTCTGCGGGCTTCTGAGCATAGAGGTTCTAGTTGAGATTTATTATTGTGATATGATGCTGGAGTTTTATGAGAATGTGTTCCAGATTCCCTTTTAAAATCAAGTCCACACCTAACTGATAAATAGGTTAATAAAATTAGGTGGTTTTAATAATTATACTTGACATATATTTATGATTATGTATGGACATACTGCTGTGATTTGTTCACAAAGAATTTAGAAGACCTACACTAGCATTTGGGAATCACTAAGCAATTGCTTTTTTCTTTAATGCATTAATACCTATTTACCAAGGTGCCATTAAATTAATTTTAAAATATAGCCAAATACATAGGTACTGTTGCAAATGGCAACATGGCTTTAAATTACTGTTTTTTTTTTTTTATTTATTATTCACATACAGTTGCAAAAAAATGTATGTGAACCCTTTTGGAATGATATGGATTTCTGCACAAATTGGTCATAAAATGTGATCTGATCTTCATCTAAGTCACAGCAATAGTCAATCACAGTCTGCTTAAACTAATAACACACAAAGAATTAAATGTTACCATGTTTTTATTGAACACACCATGTAAACATTCACAGTGCAGGTGGAAAAATAGGATTTTTATAACAGCTTACCTGTAAAATCCTTTTCTTGGAGTACATCACGGGACACAGAGCGACATAGTCATTACTAATGGGTTATATAGATACCGTCAGGTGCTGGCACTGGCAACTTCCAAAACCGGAAGTACCCTCCCCTATATAAGCCCCTCCCATCCGGGAGCACCTCAGTTTTGTAGCAAAGCAATAAGTGTCCCTAAAGAGGGGCGGGAGCTCTGTGTCCCGTGATGTACTCCAAGAAAAGGATTTTACAGGTAAGCTGTTATAAAAATCCTATTTTCTTTCTCGTACATCACGGGACACAGAGCGACATAGTCATTACTAATGGGATGTCCTAAAGCAATGCCAAATGAGGGGGGGGATACACCATATATAAGCTGAGCGCTATCAGACATGAGGATCTTTTGCGGCCTGCAACACACTGTGCCCAAAGGCGACATCCTCCTGACTTCTAACGTCCACCTGGTAGAACCTAGTAAACGTGTGAACTGAAGACCATGTTGCGGCCTTACAGATTTGAGCCAGGGAGGCCTGGTGATGCACTGCCCATGAAGTTCCAACTGCTCTCGTGGAGTGCGCTCTAACTTTGAACGGAGGCGGTCTCCTTCTCAAGCCATAGGCTTGTATTATGACCTGTCGAATCCACTT
Source organism: Rana muscosa (assembly GCA_029206835.1). Classification (NCBI taxonomy): domain Eukaryota; kingdom Metazoa; phylum Chordata; class Amphibia; order Anura; family Ranidae; genus Rana; species Rana muscosa. Next base: position 1,094,464,558 of record CM055116.1, read on the forward strand.
GGCTAAAGTAGATTTTGACGCTGCCTGACCCTTTCTGGGGCCTTCCGGCAGAATAAACAAAGTATCCGTTCTGCGAATCTGAGCAGTGGCTTTTAGATAAGCTTTAACTGCTCTTACTACATCCAAAGAATGCAATAACTTTTCCTCTACCGAAGTAGGTTTGGGGAAAAAAGAAGGAAGAACCACATCTTGGTTCAAATGAAACCTCAATACCACCTTAGGAAGAAAGGCTGGATGAGGACGTAACACTACTCTGTCCTTATGGATAACCAGATATGGCTCCTTACAGGACATAGCTGCTAATTCCGATACTCTTTTAGCCGAACAAATGGCTACTAGAAAAATCAATTTCCTGGTGAGAAGCACCAAGGAAATATGCTGTAATGGTTCAAATGGTTGTTTCTGTAGAACCGACAGAACCAAGTTTAGATCCCATGGACATATGGGAATATTAACCGGAGGCCTAATACGCATCACTCCTTGTATAAAGGCTTTGACTAGTGAATGCGAAGCCAAGGGCCTTTGAAAAAATATTGACAAGGCCGAAATCTGACCCTTGATAGTACTCAAGGCAAGCTTCCTATCTACAGCCCACTGTAGGAAGTCCAGAATCCTACCTATTACGTACTTATGTGGATGCCATTTCTTGGCCTCACACCACGCGATGTACGCCTTCCAGATTCTATAGTAGATCTGCCTGGATACCGGCTTCCTGGCATTGATCATGGTAGATACCACAGCATTAGAGAGCCCTCTCTTTTTTAGAATGTGGGCTTCAATAGCCAGGCCGTCAAACCTAGGGCTGGTAAGGAAGGGTGGTATATCGGTCCTTGCGAAAGCCGGACGACGTGGGAGAGTCCAAGGACTCCCCACTGAAATTTTACAATCTCCGCGTACCACGCTCTTCGGGGCCACGCTGGAGCCACCGGAATCACTGTTTCTTTTCTACCCTGATTCTGCGGAGTAATCGAGGTAACCATTGTGGCGGTGTGAATGCATATATCAGCTTGAACTGATCCCAAGGGAACACTAGGGCATCCGAGCCGCAAGCTAGGGGATCCCTTGTCCGAGAGACAAACCTGTCCCCCTTTGCGTTGAATCTGGATGCTAGAAGATCTACATCCGATGTTCCCCACCGCTGACATATTGTCCAGAAAACCTCGGGGTGAAGGGACCCTTCCTCTGGGCCTAATTGCTGGCGACTTAGAAAGTCCGCCTTCCAATTCTCCACTCCTGGAATGAATACCGCAGATATGGCTGGGACATATTTTTCTGCCCATTTCAGGATGTAATTTACTTCCCTCTGGGCTGCACGACTCCTGGTGCCCCCCTGATGATTGATATATGCCACTGCTGTGGCATTGTCTGATTGCATTCTGACAGGGGACCCTTGGAGTTTGGATGTCCATGCTACTAGGGCATACCGGGCTGCTCGTATCTCTAAGAGATTGATGGGCAGGGCCTTTTCTGCATCCGACCATCTGCCCTGGAGAAACTATTGCTCCAGTACTGCTCCCCAGCCTATAAGGCTGGCATCTGTAGTGACCACCTTCCAAGAAATCGGACTGAAGGATTTCCTTTTTTCCAGATTCTGGGGAACCAACCACCAACGGAGGCTCTTGCGAACGGAAGGGGACAAGGACATTGTAAGTCTAGGGCCTGAACTTTTTTGTTCCAGGCTGACAGTATGGCCCCTTGCAAATTCCTTGAATGGAATTGACCGTAGGGTACTGCTTCGAATGATGCCACCATTTTTCCCAGCAGCCTCATATACAGGCGTATGGACGGCTGTCTTTTTTGTACCCACTAAGTGGATCAAATCTTTCAAAGACAACACCTTTCCTCGAGGCAAGAATATTTTTCTCTGGCCTGAATCCAACCTTAGCCCTAAGTATTCCAGACTTTTGACTGGTTTTTAGGGCTGACTTGTCTCGGTTGATAATCCAACCGTGAGATTCCAGATACTTGATCGTCTTGTGAACGACCACGTCTAGTTTTTTCACTGAGTGGTCTATCAGCAACAAGTCATCCAGATATGCCATTATCATTACACCTTGTGTTCTTAGATTGGCCAATAAAGGGCCAGAATTTTTGTAAACACTCGTGGTGCTGTGGCCAAACCGAAGGGTAAGGCTCTGAAAATGGCGCCCTTCTACTGCGAAGCGTAGAAATTTTTGGTGGACTGGAAAGATGGGAATGTGCAAATAAGCATCTTTGATGTCGATCGTGGCTAACCAATCCTCCCCTTGTAGGGCAGTGGCCACCGATCGGATCGACTCCATCGGAAAGTCCTGATATACAGGAATTTGTATAGCCCTTTTAATTAATATGGGCCTCCCGTCCGCGTTTGCTTCGGGACTGTAAAGAGGTTTGAGTAAAACCCGAACCCTCATTCTTCCAGGGGAACCTCCATAATTACTCCTTGGAGCAATAGTTGTTCTAGTGCCAACAGGAGGGACTCTCTCTTCCGGGGATCCCTTGGCACGTTTGACCTCAAAATGGGAAGGAGGAGAGTCTTTTAACTCCAAACTGTATCCCAAACCTACTGCGGAGAGCACCTATCTGTCTTGATCGTGTCCCGCCAGGTCTCTTGCGAACAACTGGAGTCCTCCCCCCACCCAACTGAGTGGGGGCTTCAATGAATTTAACTTTGGGGGAGGTTTTGTACCTCCCCTGACCCAGGGTTTCTCATTACCCTGCTACTGTCCCTGTTTTTTACCCCCGGGATTTAACCGAGGAGACCGTCGGAACTGTTACACAGCCGATGCCCCAGGGACTGGAGAAGCAGGCCTCTTAAAGAGGGACCTCTAACTCTGCTTTTAACCGGCAAAAGCGTATTTTTACCGCTGGAAATTTTCTGGATATATTTGTCCAGGTTTTCCCTGAATAAGCGTTCACCATGAAATGGGACGCTAACCAGCCATTCTTTACAGGGAGCTTCAGCAGACCAGTTTTTGAGCCATAGGAGCCTACGCATATGTACTATAGACAGCGTAAGGCGGGAGGCCTGATGGACTGAATCCTCTATGGCGTCAACCGCAAAGCCTAAGGCTCTAGATAGATCAGCTAGGGCAAAGCCTGCTGATCTGTCAAGTCCCTCAAGACCTGTTTCAACTGATCCTTCACTGCTTAGCAGACCCCAATAGCTGCTACTGCTGGTTGTATCACCAAGCAGATTTTCATAAGGACTCCAATCTTTTATCTATTGGGTTCTTGAACATTTGGACATTATCCACTGGACATGTCAGTGATTTATACATACAAGAGATGGCTGCGTCCACTGTAGGGACCTTCCATTTTTTTTTTTTTTTTTGATGAACTTATCCTCCATGGGATAGACCACCGGAAATCTCTTGGGGGAATAAATATTTTCTCAGGACGTTCCCAATCCTGGTAAATGAGCCCTTTCAGTAAAGGGTGAAGTGGAAAAGAACAAACAGTCTGGGGGCTTCTAGCGACCCCAACGAGGATACAGTAGTGGTTGATGGTTCCGCAAGGTGCATTTTTAAATGCTGATCGGACCATGTTAGTCAGAGACTGAACCCATAATCTTTCAGCTTAAGATGCTGAGAAAAGGTTCCCCCACTGTTGATTCCTCTATAACAGAATCAACCTCACCCTGATCCCCTTCAGGCAGGTCGATCCCTGTATGGGACTATTGCTCTGCTAACAGGTACTCTGAAGGAGGAGACGGAGATCGGGCGTGCTTTCCCTGACAGGGAGGCAGCGATAAATGTTGACAATCTCTCTCTAATCCTCCCAGAGCTGAGGAAAAAACCTCCTCTGTTACATACACAGGAGCAGGTGAACTGAGGACAGCCACAGTACCAAGTACCCTGCGGGGTCTCTACGGTCACTTACCTCTGAACTTCAGGGGAGACTGGTGCAGCAGGAGTATGCCCAAGATCCTCCGAGCCCGATGAGACCCCCTTCGCTTCCTGGAAGATTCAGTTCCGGAGCTTCTGGACGGCATATTCCTAAGCCTAAAGCTGAGGTATTCCAGCCGTAATACACCACTTTTACTGAGAATAGTCTAGCACAATTGCTGCTATATCACAGTTGGTGTCTACTAATGTGCCTTTCTAGGGGATGCCTGTATCAACCGCTTGCTGTATGCCTTTAAATGTTGCCAGCTCTGTCTCTGTACTTCATAGCCAGCTCACTACAATATTGTGGTTTTTTTAAAACTGCTGGGACGCCCGCACATGCGCAGAAGCGCTGCGGCGCGCACAGAGCGTCATCCCCCAGGCTCCGCCCCCTTTCCCGGCTCACCTCTATATATAGAGGCGCGTGCACGCGCGCGGGCACGTGCGCCTTCGGCGCTAATTTCAAATATGGTAACAAGGGACAGGAGCCAGGGCCCCTCTTTGCCGCAGGCCGGGGGATGGACGAGCACTGCAACATGGCAGAGGAAGCAGTTTCCTATAAGAGAACTCACCATCTGCCTGGACTTTGCTCTGCTGAGAAGAAGCTAGTCCACATGACAAGAAAACATTCCACAGCGGCCTCTAGTGGACAAACACAGGTACCGCAGTCTAATATATTAAATATATATATAAAAAATTTTTTTTTTTTTTTTTTCTTGACCACCATTAAAAATTATTACATTTTTTTAGTAGTTACAGGCATGCACAGAATTTTGCGGGAATACCATTAGGTAACAGACAGAAAGACAAATTAGGCTTGGGGGTCCCCCAATAGAACCAAGTTCCTGGGGGCCCCCACTTACCTGTTCCCCGCCGCAGGACTTTGTTTGGTCCACAAAAGCCCAAACTTCACCTATCACGGCAGGCATTGTAATCAAACCTTCAGGGACCGGGTTCCCAAGGATTCCACTCCCCTGGACCTGTATAGCACCCTGCACAGAAAACATCTTGGTCGTGGGTATGACCAGAGCTCTGGATCCCAGGGTCCAGCTCTCCTAAGAGAAGCATTACAGGCAAAACCTTGCTCTTCTCTGCAAGGCCCGGGTACCGACCGTTTAGCTATGAAGCTTTTTTGGTCGGATCCGGAATAGCTTACTGAGGCCCAAAAGAACCTGTACGCAAGCTCAGTGAAAAACACATGTTTCTTCTTGGCCAACACCTTAGACACTGGCAAAAAACTGAGGTGCTCCCGGATGGGAGGGGCTTATATAGGGGAGGGTACTTCCGGTTTTGGAAGTTGCCAGTGCCAGCACCTGACGGTATCTATATAACCCATTAGTAATGACTATGTCGCTCTGTGTCCCGTGATGTACGAGAAAGAAAAGAATGTGAACCCCCTAGACTAATGAGATCTCCAAGAGCTGATTGGAGTGAGGTGTCAGCCAACTGGAGTCCAATCAATGAGATGAGATTGGAGGTGTTGGTTACAGCTGCCCTGCTCTATAAAAAACACACACCAGTTCTGGGTTTGCTTTTAACAAGAAGCATTGCCTGATGTGAATGATGCCTCGCACAAAAGAGCTCTCAGAAGACCTTCGATTAAGAATTGTTGACTTGCATAAAGCTGCAAAGGGCTATAAAAGTATCTCCAAAAGCCGTGCTGTTCATCAGTCCATGGTAAGACAAATTGTCTATAAATGGAGAAAGTTCAGCACTGCTGCTACTCTCCCCAGGAGTGGGCGTCCTGTAAAGATGACTGCAAGAGCACATTGCAGACTGCTCAATGAGGTGAAGAAGAATCCTAGAGTGTCAGCTAAAGACTTACAAAAGTATCTGGCATATGCTAATATCCCTGTTAGAGAATCTACGATACGTAAAACACTAAACAAGAATGGATTTCATGGGAGGATACCACAGAGTAGGGATGAGCTTCGAGTTCGAGTCGAACTCATGTTCGACTCGAACATTGCCTGTTCGCCCGTTCGCCGAACAGCGAACAAATTGGGGTGTTCGCGGCAAATTCGAAAAATCTATGGGAGAAATCTAAAGTGCTAATTATAAAGGCTTATATGCAAGTTATTGTCCTAAAAAGTGTTTGGGGACCGGGGTCCTGCCACAGGGGACATGTATCAATGCAAAAAAAAGTTTTAAAAACTGCAGTTTTTTCGGGAGCAGTGATTTTAATAATGCTTAAAATGAAAAAATAAAAGTGAAATATTCCTTTAAATTTCGTACCTGGGGGGTGTGTATGATATGCATGTGAAGTGGCGCATGTTTCCCGTGCTTAGAACTGTCCCTGCAAAAAATGTCATTTTTGAAAGAAAAAAAGTCTTTTAAAACTGACTTGCGGCTATTAACGAATTGTCGGCTCCCGGCAATACATACAAAAGTCATTGATAAAAAAAAAAAAAAAAAGCGTGGGGGTTGCCCAGAATTCAATTACCAGGCCCTTCAGGTCTGGAATGGATATTAAGGGGAACCCCGCCGCAAATTTAAAAAAAATTTGACGTGGGGTTCCCCCAAATATCCATTCCAGGCCCTTCAGATCTGGCATGGATTTTAAGGGGAACTCCACCCCAAATTTTAAAAAAATTGCCTGGAGTCCCCCTAAAAATCCATACCAGACCCCTTATCCGAGCACGCAACCTGACCGGCCGCAGGGGAAAAGGGGGGGGACGAGAGAGCGGCCCCCCCTCCCTCCTGAACCGTACCAGGCCACATGCCCTCAACATGGGGAGGATGTCCCCATGTTGATGGGGACAAGGGCCTCATCCCCACAACCCTTGCCCGGTGGTTGTGGGGGTCTGCGGGCGGGGGGCTTATCGGAATCTGGAAGACCCCTTTAACAAAGGGGACCCCCAGATCCCGCCCCCCCTATGTGAATTGGTAAGGGGTACATTGTACCCCTACCATTTCACAAAGAAAGTGTAAAAAAATGTTTAAAAAAAACACACAAACACCTTGAAAAAGTCCTTTATTTAAAATAATAAAAAAAAACAAAAAACATTCCAGCGGTGAAATCCAGTGTCCCGCGGCGATCCCGATGTCCAGCGCTGTCCTTCATTGGTTGTGCCTGAGTGGACCTGATGGGGAACTCCCTCTCAGTATTTTAAATGTATAGACCCGCCCCTTCTAAAGTTCCCCATCAGGTCCGCTCCCTCGGTATGTCGGACCCGCCTACGTCATTGGCTTGAGCGGGGAACTTCCTTCACTGTGTAATTTTAATTTACATAGTGAAGGAAGTTCCCCGCTCAAGCCAATGACGTAGGCGGGTCCGACATACCGAGGGGGCGGACCTGATGGGGAACTGCTCTCACTTTGGCAATACATGTATAGACCCGCCCCTTCTCATGTTCCGCATCTGGTCCGCTGAGCGGACCTGATGGGGAACTTTAGAAGGGGCGGGTCTATACATTTAAAATACTGAGAGGGAGTTCCCCATCAGGTCCGCTCAGGCACAACCAATAAAGGACAGCGCTGGACATCGGGATCGCCGCGGGACACTGGATTTCACCGCTGGAATGTTTTTTTTTTGTTTTTGTTTTTTAAATAAAGGACTTTTTCAAGGTGTTTGTGTGTTTTTTTTAAACATTTTTTTACGCTTTCTTCGTGAAATGGTAGGGGTACAATGTACCCCTTACCAATTCACATAGGGGGGGCCGGGATCTGGGGGTCCCCTTTGTTAAAGGGGTCTTCCAGATTCCGATAAGCCCCCCGCCCGCAGACCCCCACAACCACCGGGCAAGGGTTGTGGGGATGAGGCCCTTGTCCCCATCAACATGGGGACATCCTCCCCATGTTGAGGGCATGTGGCCTGGTACGGTTCAGGAGGGAGGGGGGGCCGCTCTCTCATCCCCCCCTTTTCCCCTGCAGCCGGCCAGGTTGCATGCTCGGATAAGGGGTCTGGTATGGATTTTTAGGGGGACTCCACGCCATTTTTTTTTTAAATTTGGGGTGGAGTTCCCCTTAAAATCCATGCCAGATCTGAAGGGCCTGGAATGGATATTTGGGGGAACCCCAAGTCAATTTTTTTTTAAATTTGCGGCGGGGTTCCCCTTAATATCCATTCCAGACCTGAAGGGCCTGGTAATTGAATTCTGGGGAACCCCCACGCTTTTTTTTATTTTTTATCAATGACTTTTGTATGTATTGCCGGGAGCCGACAATTCATTAATAGCCGCAAGTCAGTTTTAAAAGCCTTTTTTTCTTTCAAAAATGAAATTTTTTGCAGGGACAGTTCTAAGCACGGGAAACATGCGCCACTTCACATGCATATCATACACAACCCCCAGGTACGAAATTTAAAGGAATATTTCACTTTTATTTTTTCATTTTAAGCATTATTAAAATCACTGCTCCCGAAAAAACGGCCGTTTTTAAAACTTTTTTTGCATTGATACATGTCCCCTGGGGCAGGACCCCGGTCCCCAAACACTTTTTAGGACAATAACTTGCATATTAGCCTTTATAATTAACACTTTAGATTTCGAACGTTCGAGTCCATTGTATTTAATAGGGTTCTAAAGTTTACACAAACATTTTGTCTGTTTGCAGGTTCTGGTGCGAACCGAACAGGGGGGTGTTCGGCTCATCCCTGCCACAGAGAAAGCCACTGCTGTCCAAAAAAAACATTGCTGCACGTTTACAGTTTGCACAAGAGCACCTGGATGTTTAACAGCAGTACTGGCAAAATATTCTGAGTACAGATGAAACCAAAGTTGAGTTGTTTGGAAGAAACACACAACACTATGTGTGGAGAAAAAGAGGCACAGCACACCAACATCAAACAACAGAAGAGGGGTGTTCCAACAGGACAACGACCCAAAGCATTCAACAACAGAATGGCTTAAATAGAAGAAAATACGCCTTCTGGAGTGGCCCAGTCAGAGTCCTGACCTCAACCCGATTGAGATGCTGTGGCATAACCTCAAGAAAGCGATTCACACCAGACATCCCAAGAATATTGCTGAACTGAAACAGTTCTGTAAAGAGGAATTGTCAAGACTTACTCCTGACCGTTGTGCACGTCTGATCTGCAACTACAGGAAACGTTTGGTTGAAGTTATTGCTGCCAAAGGAGGTTCAACCAGTTATTAAATCCAAGGGTTCACATACTTTTTCCACCTGCACTGTGAATGTTTGCATGGTGTGTTCAATAAAAACATGGTAACATTTAATTCTTTGTGTGTGTAGCACACGGACCCTTTTCCCTTCCTTTGGCTCAATTGCAGGAAAAAGGCACACCATACTATATGCCCATACCCTCCTGGATGAGAAGGTTAAGCGGTGTTATGTATTTGGGTCCCACAGCTAGGTTCTTCCATCAGTTGGTTCTCGTCTCCTAGGATATAGGGACAAGTCTCTGTATTCCCCCCAGTAATTCCACTGTCCACACCACTTTAAACTCCAACGTTGAGTTTATTTTCTCAATGTTCAGCAGAGGGGAAAAGGGTGGAAGAGAGACAGGACAGCAAGGTTTGAGAGGTTAGTCCAGGCACAAATGGATATCACAATCACTACTCTATCCCAGAGTAGGTTTAGCTCACCTGGATAGTCTCCTACAAAGTGGAACCTAGCAGCCAAAGTGGTGCTCGGACGTTTGATCAGGTTCTTTCCTAGATGCGATCGGGAGACTCTCTGCCACAGAATCTATCAGACCCCGAACCTCTTAGCTTCTTGGGTACTTAAGGACAGGTGCCAGCAGCAGCACATCACTAGGCCCTTGGTGGATAGAAGAATCCCTCCAGAGAGTTACCGGGCCCCTTCCTTCACCGTGAACTCTCACCGGTCCGTCAGAAAGGTCCTCCCCTGGCCTCCTCTTCTTAGAAGCGGGCTCTCTCGCAAGAGACACCCTGGGACTTCTTCTCCTCAAAGCGGGCTCCAGCTAAAGGTGCTGGGCCCAATGCTGAAGATGCAGCCCCAGGACTAAAGGTGCCTGGGACTGGTGCACACGTGGCCCCATGGCCTGGAGGGCCATGCCACGCACTTGGACTCCAACTCCTCTCCTCCTCTGAAGACCCCTCCCAGGCGGCATCTGCCCCTTATGTATCCCCTCCCGGCATGTACAGCAGGCCAACCACGCCCACTGTGCCACTGCCGAGAGAGGACACCCTAAGGCACAGCACTAATACCAGCGGTTCAACCCTGACCCATTATGGCAGTGCCATCTACAGGCCACAGGGAACTGCACACCAGTATACCATCCTGGAAATAGAGCAGCACAACCTATAAATTGAGAACGGTCTGAGCCTAGCTACTATCTCAGACCAGCCCCTAAATTTGGGTATATAGCACCTCTAAATGGGGTGGGCGCTACATACACCCCCCTCTAAAAGAGACACTGTTCCCAGTGTCTGGGATAAACTCACGCTCCTCAAGCCTGAGCCAGCGCAAATTTATCTCCAACTATGTACAATTTCAAATCCTTGTGCCGGAACCAACATAATTTGGAAGGGACATGAAATAAAGAGGTGAAGGAAGGGTTAACAAGATTACAAACAGGACATCCCATACTCAATGTCACATTCACATAGCATTATACATTTTCAATCCCACCCCTCTAGACTAACTACTCCACCCATTCTCCGGCAGTTGCTAGTAGTACACCTGAAGAGGGAGAGAAAATACACAGAAACAAATAACATCCTACTAATATCTACATGTACATGAAGTGAACCATCTTCCCGAAGAAAGATGATTCCCTTCAACTAAGATTGTATACACTAGGCCTAGTATATGGAATAACGCTCCTCAAGGGAGACGCATTATAAAAATAGAAGTCCTGCAAATCACCGCCACCTGGTGGTAGTGCGACCGTCACTGACACTACCTAACATGGTAAGGTAACACTGCTATACATTTTCCATCTTGAGTGCAATGATCTCACCGATGAACCTAACTATCTCTACCCCAAAAGTTCAGTTCTCTTGTGGAGCTGCAAGCGGAGAGAAACAGCAGCTCTCCTGACTCTTGGTAGAGAAGATTACCCCAAACAGTGAAGGGCAAAGTTCTTAAGTTCCCAACGGAACAACTTCCAGAGGACAAAAAAAAAACAAAGTCTTGTCTTTTTAGAGATAGAAGTGAGGATCGGGCAAAACAAGGAGCTTCCACTTTGCATCAAAAGTTTCTACAGAGTACACCAAATCTTCTCACTCCTTGTTACAAACGACCACCCGATCCGCATGGATGTGTCGCCCATAGCTCATCTCTTGTTTGCATCTCTTGAACCGTTCAGTCATATTAGCGGAGCATTCAAAGTATCTCCGGGCGTTAGGCACTTTTAGGTGGTTCCACACAAAGTCCGCATACCACCTCTCTCTATAGGCCTCAACCTCAAACAGCAAGTCCCTGGGAACATAGGGGTATTCCCAGCTGTACTCAACAGCCACTCTCTTGTTAAAGAGCCGTTGCAATCTCAATAGGGGAGGAAGGGTGGCACGATCTCCTGCACCTGGTAAAACAACGGCATCCGGGGACCTGGGCACTTTCACTGCCTCAAGTTTTGGTAAAGGGGCCCACAGTGGTGCACGCTCAGCCACAGCAGCAGGCACTGGAAATACAGGTGCAGACAATACAGGTGCAAAAACATCTCCTTCCTCACATGCAGGGGCTTCCACCCGGGGTGCAGTCTCCCCAGAATCCATGGGGGTTTTATCCCATCCCTTCCTGGCGAACAGTTCGTCTACCTCAAAATCGTTTCCCACTTTAGAAGACGACTCCAAATCGGAGGTATCATACTCCTTTGCCGGCAGGTAGTTTTTAGTCAATGTTGACTCCCTTTCTCTTAAAAGTTCCCGCGGGTCAGGCACCCAAGCGTCCTATATGGTACAGACACTGAGCCTCTTCCCTCTCCCCGGCAAACTCTTCACTGACATGGCCCCCAGCCTCCTTACCGTTGCCTGTCATGGATCTCCTGGAGGTCCCTCCTGGTCGGACCTCTGGTTCAGGTAGGTGCTGGGGTGTACCTTGACTGCAGCCGCGGGAGGCTTTCACGTAGCCCACTCTCCGCTTGGGAGGTGGAAGGGAAGTCTCGGTAGCGACAGAGGCAGCATCCGCCGGCTTCTCCGTCTCGGGCCTCACAGCAACCGGAACCTCGAGCTTGACTTTCCTCTCGGTCACAGTGGTGCGCGTGGGGGTGGTTGTGGAAATGCAATTTTCCTCCTCTAGAGTGGTGGTGGCCGTTAAGAAATTCACCCGATAGGCCCGGGGCTTTTCCGTAGGCTGCTCCACCTCGAAGAGAAACTCTCCACATCTGGTACATCTCCCGAAAGGTCAAAGGTGCACCACCAGTCCCTGGTACGTGGGCCAGATCATTCCCAAGATCTCAGAATCTTGGCATGTATACAGTGAAAAGCGGCCCTGAGGCTTCATCCGAATCCCCGTATCTGTCAAGGGGGCAGCTAGTGAGGCAACGTCCATGGTGGAATTAGATACCGAACTCCATGGAACAGCAGACTCACTCTCCCAGCACGCACTGTCCACTTAACGCCAAGGTCACCACGTGCACCTCCCCTTTCTTCTTCCTGTTGCACGCAACTCGTGGGCTTTTCTTGTTGAGACACGCCCACGAACTACGCCGCCAGAAATACAGTTTTAGGCCTGTTCCTCCATTACTCACATCAGTGGCGCAGTTCAAAATTCACAAAATGGCCGACCTCCTCGGAACCACACGGGGAAACAAAGTCCAACTATTGCTGCAGAATCCCGGACCCGAGCCCCCACGTGTAGCACACCGACCCTTTTCCTTTGCACCGAAGACCCCTCCCAGGTGGCGTCTGCCCCTTATGTATCCCCTCCCGGCATGCACAGCAGGCCGACCACGCCCACTGTACCGCTGCCGAGAGAGGACACCCTAAGGCACAGCACTAATACCAGTGGTTCAACCCTGACCCATTATGGCAGTGCCACCTACAAGCCACAGGGAACTGCACACCAGTATACCATCCTGGAAATAGAGAAGCACAACCTATAAATTGAGAACGGTCTGAGCCTAACTACTATCTCAGACCAGCCCCTAAATTTGGGTATATAGCACCCCTAAATGGGGTGGGCCCTACATGTGTTATTAGTTTAAGCAGACTGTGATTGTCTATTGTTGTGACTTCACATACTTTTTTTTGCAACTGTATGTAAAGCCCAATTTCAGTAGTTCTCCAATATCCTAGTGGTAAACTCTCTTGGTCATGCTTAAAGTGATATTAAACCCTAAAACAAAAACGTATTATATTGTAGCTTTCTAATTTATAGCTGCGGTGGCTGTATTAGTTTTTCGTTTTTTTTTTCTTTCACTTATTGATCTGGCCACTAAGTCTGTTCCTTTCAAGTTCCTTCCAGCTGTCAGTTGGGAGTTAGAGGGATGAGGCAAACCATTTAACACTTACTGGTCAGCATTTATTAATTTATGTAAAATCTTTATCCCAAAAGGAAAAAGAACTGTTCCTGTATCTGTTAAAAATATTTTTAGTGGACTTTGGCTTCAACTTGTCAGTCAAGTCTATATTGCTATGCTAATGCATCTAAAGCAGGGGTCTCAAAGTGGCAGCCCTCCAGCTGTTGCAGAACTACAAGTCCCGTCATTCCTCTGCCTGTGGGAGTCATGATGTAACTGTCAGCCTTGCAATGCCTCATAGGAATTGTAGTTCTGCAACAGCTGGAGGGCCACCAGTTTGAGACCCCTGATCTAAAGTCTAGTACAGATGGGCCGAATTTTGGGTGGCATCAACCGGTTCAATAGAAACCGGCCGACATTAAGCCCGTGTTTACGGCAGCAGGTCCAACAGAAGCCAACCATTCGGCCGGCTTTGGCTGAAGGGCCATGACCAAAAAAAGTCTGCTGACCAGCTCCCGATCGCCACTCTCAGCCAATTGCTGAGAGCGTTGACCAGAGTGTTGTGGTGAAGGGGGGCATCGGGGGGCCGTCCCCCTATCAGAGCACAATAGCACAGCAGGGGAGATCTCTGTACTAACATCGGATTGTTAGTACAGCAGCTCTGACCTGAGCTGTCAGTTTCTTTTTGTTCAACCCAGCGTGGTGTATATGAGGCTTTACACTACCCTCTCCACAGGTTGAAAACACTGTTGTCCAAAGGTGTCTCTATCACTCCTCCATCAAGGAAACACCCTAAGACAGGAAGTGTGTTACTGTCTGAATCACCAGGTGAATATAAATTTAAAAAAAACTTAGTAATTTTTTTTTATTGCAGACACCACATTTAAGAATTAGCTGCAATATCATGTCTACAATGTCTTCATGTTTACATTATAATTGGTTATTGCAGAAACTTTTACAATTGTGATAGCACAGCTGAAAAAGTTAATTTGTATTAATATGGGTTACAAGGCTCTGGCATTCCAAAGGTTAAATTTTAATTTTTGTTCATTTAAAAAGTCAAAACTGTTTTACTGTATTGTTTTGTAAAATAATAATTATTCAATGCATTAGATTGCAAAAAATGAAAGATTTCATACATTGGTGTCTACAGTTGTCCTGAGAAAATAGGGTACATTGGACCTAACCAGGAAGCTATAGCAAGCAGAATGCCTAGATACACAAGAAGATAAGTACGTGAGAATGTGCAAATATATTGAAGTCCCATAATTTCAAGCTTTAAAATAATCGTCCTTCATTTTCTTGGTAGCGGACTAGGGTGCAATAATAGTGGTGCAATATCTCCTGGCCCTAAGGTCAGTAGGTCCAATAAAGACCATTTGTTTCTTTTTAGTAGCTGCATGTTTATCATATCCTGTAAAGAATATATTATTATTATTGATTATTATTATACAGGATTTATATAGCGCCAATAGTTTGTGCAGCACTTTACAACATGGGGGCAGACAGTGCAGTTAAAACACAGTTTAATACAGGAGGAATCAGGGGGGCCTGCTCGTTAGTGATGAGCCGAACACCCCCGGGTTCGGTTCGCACCAGAACCCGCGAACGGACCGAAAGTTCGCACGAACATTAGAACCCTATTAAATACAATGGATGCGAACGTTCGGATTCTAAAGTGCTAATTATAACGACTATTATCCATGTTATTGTCCGAAACAGAGTTTGGGAACCCAGCTTCTGCACCAGGGGACATGTATCAATGCAAAAAGACGTTTTAAAAACGGACGTTTTCCGGGAGCAGTCATTTTAATGATGCATAAAGTGAAAAAAAAAAAGTCAAATATTCCTTTAAATATTGTACCTGGGGGGTGTCTAAAGTATGCCTGTGAAGTGCCACGTGTTTCCCGTGTTTAGAACTGTCCCTGCACAAAATAACATTTCTAAAGGGAAAAAAGCCATTTAAAACTGCTTGCGGCTTTAATGCAATGTCTGGTAATATGGATGAAAATCTTTAGGAAAAATGGCATAGCTACCCCATCAACCCCCCCCCCCCTACCCCAGCCCATTACCAGCCCCTTTGGGTCTTGTATGGATATTAAGGGGAACCCAGCACACAAAATAAAAAGGGACCTATATACTCTGAACAGCCGTATACAGGCGGTGCATACAAGACAGGGACTGTAGGTTTGTTCTTATGTAGAATCTGTTTGTAATTTTGAACAGCTGCATTGTTTAAGTGGAGCTCCATGGCAAATTCCTTTTTTTTAGCTTTTTGTAAAACATAGGGAACGGTTATCACCCCTGTCACATTTTTTTTGCTGTCTGTGCCCCTGTTCAGAACATTTCACCTCACTTTGTGTCCCAATGACAACTGTTTTTGAAATGTGGTGTTTTTATTGAAACAAGGATTGGTGATAAAGCATCAGTAGAGAGGAGACACCTTTCTCCCATACTAATTCTTACAGGAGAGAATTTTCCTTCCAAGGGGTAGATTTCCTCTCACTTCCTGTTGTCTTCTTCCGTTTGCAAGTAGTAGTAGTTTGTAAGTTGGATGTTTGAAAGTAGGGACCTTCCGTATATACTCTGCAGAAATTGGCCCCTTAGGTGTTGGTGTTGGCACAACACTGAAAGCACTCACAGTTATTCTTGGTGGGTGCTGGAACGCCCTGCTGTCAAGTATAATATCAGGAATTGTAATAACATATAATTGTTGATCAGTGGTAGTAAAAATTGGGCCTTTGATGGTGGTGCTGGTGCCACAACACTGTAAGGCCTGACAGTTACTCTTGGTGGGCGCAGCAATGTTCCCTGCTGTGAATTATTAGATCAATAATTATAATTGCATGCCCCTGTTGAACAGGGGCTGAAAAATTGGGCCTTTGGTGGTGGTGGTGGTGGTGATGGTGGTGCTGGTGCCACAACACTGTAAGGCCTGACAGTTACTCTTGGTGGGCGCAGCAATGGGCCCTGCTGTGAATTATTAGATCAATAATTATAATTGCATGCCCCTGTTGAACAGGGGCTCAAAAATTGGGCCTTTGGTGGTGGTGGTGGTGGTGGTGGTGGTGCTGGTGCCACAACACTGTAAGGCCTGACAGTTACTCTTGGTGGGCGCAGCAATGCTCCCTGCTGTGAATTATTCGATCAATAATTATAATTGCATGCCCCTGTTGAACAGGGGCTGAAAAATTGGGCCTTAGGCACTGGTGGCACAACACTGCAACCCCTCACAGATACTGTACTTGGAGCACAGCAATGAGGCCTGTTGCAAAGTATTGCATCAAAAATTTTAATTACACGCCCCTGTTAAACAGGGGCTGAAAAATTGGGCCTTAGCCACCGGTGGCGTCACCCATAAACCAAAATGATCTTCCAAGCTATCATCGTTAATCGTATCATTGAGGAGGAGGAGGAGGATAGCCAGTCAACATAACAGCACAGGCACTCAGCATCAGCATCAGTCTTGAAGGGATGTGACATTTTAAAATCAATTAGTCTGTTATATCAGCATCTGGTGTGTGGTAGCTGGTGGTGATCCAAGACTGGTTCATCTTGATGAAAGTCAGTCGATCAACCGAGTCGGTGGACAGGCGCACCCTGTGATCCGTGACAAATCCTCCAGCAGCACTGAATGTGCGTTCTGAAAGAACGCTGGATGCAGGACAGGCCAGTAGCTCAATTGCATACTGTGCAAGCTCTGGCCAGTGATCCATCCTCAAGACCCAGTAAGCCAGAGGATTTCGGTGGGGAAGGTGTCCAAGTCTGACCTTGCCCCTAGGTATTCCTGCACCATGTATATCAGACGCTGGCGATGGTTGCTGGAACCGATCATACTTTGGGGCTGCGGACTAAAGAATTGTCTGAACGCATCGGTCAGACGGCCACCTTCCCCACCGCTCCCTCTTTGACTGCCCGAAGCCTCAGAAACTCGTTGTCCAGGACCAGGAGTTTGTAACCTCCCAGTCTCTGGGAACGCGTTGCACAGACCTTTCTGCAAGGCCTCCCTCTGCGACGGTACGATAAGGTCCGCAACCTTACCCTTGTACCGTGGATCAAGGAGAGTGGCCAGCCAGTAATGGTCCCTCTCCTTGATCCGAAGAATACGAGGATCCTTCCGCAGACTTTGCAGGATCAGGGAGGCCATGCAGCGTAGGTTAGCTGAGGCATTCAGTCCGGAGTCCTCTGGGTCACTAAGGACGACATGATCCGCAGCCACCTCGTCCCAGCCACGTACAAGTCCACTGGTTTCTTGGGACTGTAAATCATCCCTAAAAGACTGCTGCTGATGATGCTGAGTGCCAGCCTCCACCTCCATGCTGACACAATCCTCCTCCTCCTCCTCCTCCTCCTCTTCCTGTGCGATGGGTGGGACAGAAGGAACACTGTCTGGGTAAAGGGGGCCTTGAGAGGCAAGGAAGTCCTCCTCTTCCTGCCTCTGTTCTGCCTCAAGTGCCCTGTCCATTATTCCACGCAGCGTGTGCTCCAACAGGTGGACAAGAGGTACAGTGTCACTGATGCATGCACTGTCACTGCTCACCATCCTCGTGGCCTCCTCAAATGGTGCCAGGACAGTGCATGCATCCCTGATCATGCCCCACTGGCGTGGTGAAAAAAACCCGAGCTCCCCTGACCCTGTCCTGGTGCCGTAGTCGCACAGGTACTCATTGATGGCCCTCTGCTGCGTGTGCAGCCGCTGCAGCATGGCCAACGTTGAGTTTCACCTGGTGGGCATGTCACATATAAGGCGGTTCTTGGGCAGGTTCAACTCCTTTTGAAGCTCAGCCAGGCGAGCACTGGCATTATAAGATCTGCGGAAATGCACACAGACTTTCCTGGCCTGCCTCAGGACATCCTGTAAGCCCGGGTACCTGCCCAAGAACCGCTGCACCACCAGGTTAAGGACGTGAGCCATACAGGGCACATGGGTCAGTTGTCCCTGTCGGAGGGCGGAGAGGAGGTTGGTGCCATTGTCGCAAACCACCATTCCTGGCTTAAGCTGGCGTGGCGTCAACCACCTCTCGGCCTGCCCCTGCAGAGCAGACAGGACCTCTGCCCCAGTGTGGCTCCTGTCCCCCAAACACACCAGCGCAAGCACGGCATGGCATCTTTTTGCCTGCGTACTTGCGTAGCCCCTTGAACGCCTACGGAGCACCGCTGGTTCCGAGGACAAACCACAGGAAGAGGCCATGGAGGAAGAAGAAGAGGAGGGGGTGGAGGAGAGAGGTGTGTCACAACCAGTAGTAGCATTTTGGAGGCGTGGCGGTGGAACAACCTCCAACACTACTGCACCTTGTCCTGCATCCTTCCCAGCTGCCAAAAGAGTGACCCAATGGGCCGTGAAAGAAAGGTAACGTCCCTGTCCATGCCTGCTGGACCATGAGTCAGCGGTAATATGCACCTTACCGCTGACCGCCCTGTCCAGCGAGGCCAAGACATTGCCTTCCACATGACTGTAGAGAGCCGGAATCGCCTTCCGTGCGAAAAAGTGGCGTTTGGGAACCTGCCACTGAGGAACCGCACATTGCACAAACTCATGGAAGGGGGCCGAGTCTACCAACTGAAAAGGCAGCAGTTGAAGCGCTAGCAATTTAGCCAAGCTAGCATTCAACCGCTGGGCATGTGGATGGCTGGGAGTGAACTTCTTTCGACGGTCCAGCAGCTGGGGCAGGGAAATTTGCCTGCTAGAATCGGACGTTGGTGTACTGCTAGCAGAGTGCCCGCAAGTGCTTGCCTGTGACACACCTAATTCTACACCTTCATTCCTCTCAGAGCAGGTTTCAGAGAGGAGTGAAGGTATAGTGGGGTTGGAGATCCCAGCTGATGCGGTGCAAAAAGAGGTCAGCTTTGTTCTTTGGTGTGGGTCTTTAAGGTAGGCTTGCCAACGAGCTGCATGGCAGGTCAACATATGTCTGATCAAGCATGTGGTGCCCAAGCGGCTGATGTTTTGGCCACGCGATATACGCTTGAGACATATGTTGCAAACCGCAGCTGTGCGATCTGATGCACTCGCCTCAAAAAAGGCCCACACCAAAGAACTTTTTGAATGACGGGCAGAGGCAGCGCCCTGCACAGGCGGAGCTCTGCGGTGTGATTCCGTCGGTGTGCTGCCCATACGCTGGCCACTCAAGGGCATCCTGCCTCGTTGGAGATGTGCCTCCTCCTCATCCTCCTCCTCCTCCTCTCTCCTATTAGGCACCCACGTGGAGTCAGTGACCTCATCATCCCCTCCCTCCTCATCACTGGAGCCAATCTGGCAGTATGCTGCAGCTGCTGGAGCATGACTGCCAGATTGGTGTCCTTCTTGAGCATCCCCTCTCTCTGCTCTCACGCTGCTGCCTTCCTCTAGCTGGGTATCATCATCAGATCCTTCCAAACGCTGGGCATCCTCCTGGAGCATGTACCCAACACTGTGCTCAAACAGTTCGGGGGACTCCTCAGGAGGAGGACATGGTGGGTCTAGGGAAGGATTGACTAATGAAGATAATGATACCAGAGAAGAGGACGCTTTGGCAGCTGCTTTGCCAGTACCCTGAGCCTGGGTGAGAGAGGATGAGGAGGATGAGGTGGGCTTGGTCACCCACTCTACCAAGTCTTCGGCATGATGTGGCTCAACATGTCCAGCTGCCGAAAACAAGGACAAGCGTGTCCCATGGCCATGTGCTGATGACAATGCACCGCGTCCACGACCAGCACTGTTGCCCCCAGACACAGAGCCTGCTTGCCCTCTTTTTTTGCCTCCTGACTGTCTGCCTCTCCTTGGTTGCCTTCCAGACATTTTAATGGATGGCCTGCAGAAGATGGGAAAAAGAGCAATAAGGGCTACCTTCAGGTGTATACTGTGCAGGAGGCTTAGCAACAATGACACTGACACTGTCCCCTGCCTATCCTTCTCTGTCCCTAAACACAAGGATTGAAAATATGGTTCAGCAAAATAGTTTTAGAACAGAATAGCACACTGACACTTTCCCTCACTGTCCTACTCTGTCCCTCCCTACAAACAAGATTTAGCACAGAATAGCACACTGATAATTTCTACGAGTGTCCTTCTCTGTCCCTAAACTCAAGGATTGAAAATATGGAACAGCAAAATTGGTTTAGAACAGAATAGCACACTGTCAGTTTCACTCACTGTACCTCTCTGTCCCTCAACTCAAGGATTGAAAATATGGTTCAGCAAAATAGTTTTAGAACAGAATAGCACACTGACACTTTCCCTCACTGTCCTACTCTGTCCCTCCCTACAAACAAGATTTAGCACAGAATAGCACACTGATAATTTCTACGAGTGTCCTTCTCTGTCCCTAAACTCAAGGATTGAAAATATGGAACAGCAAAATTGGTTTAGAACAGAATAGCACACTGTCAGTTTCACTCACTGTACCTCTCTGTCCCTCAACTCAAGGATTGAAAATATGGTTCAGCAAAATAGTTTTAGAACAGAATAGCACACTGACACTTTCCCTCACTGTCCTACTCTGTCCCTCCCTACAAACAAGATTTAGCACAGAATAGCACACTGATAATTTCTACGAGTGTCCTTCTCTGTCCCTAAACTCAAGGATTGAAAATATGGAACAGCAAAATTGGTTTAGAACAGAATAGCACACTGTCAGTTTCACTCACTGTACCTCTCTGTCCCTCAACTCAAGGATTGAAAATATGGTTCAGAAAAATAGTTTTAGAACAGAATAGCACACTGACACTTTCCCTCACTGTCCTACTCTGTCCCTCCCTACAAACAAGATTTAGCACAGAATAGCACACTGATAATTTCTACGAGTGTCCTTCTCTGTCCCTAAACTCAAGGATTGAAAATATGGAACAGCAAAATTGGTTTAGAACAGAATAGCACACTGTCAGTTTCACTCACTGTACCTGTCTGTCCCTCAACTCAAGGATTGAAAATATGGCTCAGCAAAATAGTTTTAGAACAGAATAGCACACTGACACTTTCCCTCACTGTCCTACTCTGTCCCTCCCTACAAACAAGATTTAGCACAGAATAGCACACTGATAATTTCTACGAGTGTCCTTCTCTGTCCCTAAACTCAAGGATTGAAAATATGGAACAGCAAAATTGGTTTAGAACAGAATAGCACACTGTCAGTTTCACTCACTGTACCTCTCTGTCCCTCAACTCAAGGATTGAAAATATGGTTCAGCAAAATAGTTTTAGAACAGAATAGCACACTGACACTTTCCCTCACTGTCCTACTCTGTCCCTCCCTACAAACAAGATTTAGCACAGAATAGCACACTGATAATTTCTACGAGTGTCCTTCTCTGTCCCTAAACTCAAGGATTGAAAATATGGAACAGCAAAATTGGTTTAGAACAGAATAGCACACTGTCAGTTTCTGTCACGTACCTTGTGATGGGAGCCCAACGTGCAGGGAGCGGCCTCTCGTAAACCCCTGGCTCGAGAGCCCCTGATAGAGCAGACAGAGGCTCAGGAGGACAGGGGGCACAAGTGCCTGGCAGGTAAGCAGGATATTGGGTAGTTGCGGCAGCAGATGGTGCACGGCAAACTGGAACAGTCCGAAGATAGCTGGAAGGTGCACAGTAGGACTAATCAGTATGCAGACGGCAGGCAGATGTATAAAAGTCCCAGATCAGACTGCGGAAACAAGGTGGTGTATTGTAGTACAGGCTGAGGTGTGCTGTAGCTCAGGCACAGGTGCAGGGTAGTTCAGGCAGAGGTGCGCTATGATTCAGGCAGAGATGCACGGTGGCTTCAGGCAGGGTGCACTGTAGTTCAGGTGGAGGTGCCTTATAGTTCGAGCAGACCGATGGGTCGGACCAGCAGGCGACTAGGTACAGGGATGACCAAGAGAGTTGTCAGAGCAAGCCGAAGTCGGGGCGGGCAGCAATCGGGGTTAACAGAGACAAGCCGGATCAGATAACAGGAGTACAGGAATCAGAAGTCAATAGCAGGGGTCTCGGGAACGCTGTAGACCAGACAGCAAGAAGCAAGGTAGGCAGATAGTTTAAATACCTTGTTTGGCGCCAAATGCTGTCACCGCGCGCGCTCCCGCGAACGCACGCGCGCGCGCTCCCGTGAACGCGCACGCCCGCGCACGCCGATCGCGCTATTGTGCACGCGCATGCGCGGAGTGGACCTATGGAGTGTAGACAATCTCCTGGCGGCACTGTTGCCAGGCAGATTGTAAAAACGCCTTTCCTGACATTGCCCCCCCCCAAGGGGCAGCCTCCGGATGCCCAACTGGGCCACTTTGTCTGGGTGAGATCTCTCAAAGTCCTTGATTAGCCTTTCCGCGTGGACATTCATCTCTGGCTCCCATGAGTTTTCTTCTGGGCCGTAACCCTTCCATTTCACCAGGTATTGGATCTGGTTTCGTCTTCGTCTACAACCCAGAATGGACTCAACCTCAAATTCCTCTTCTCCATCGATAAGCACGGGTTCGGGAGGATTGATGTCCCGATCTGTAAAGGGATCGGGGACCGTGGGCCTAAGCAGGGCTACATGAAAAACTGGGTGGATCCGGAAGGACTCAGGCAGTTTCAATTCGTAAGCTACCTCGTTAATCTTCCTTGTTATAGGGAAGGGACCCACGAATTTAGGGCCCAACTTCTTGGATGGGCATGCCAATTTTAGATTCAGGGTAGAGAGCCAAACTTGGTCCCCAGGTGCCAGGTTGAGCTCCCCTCTCCTCTTCCTGTCGAAAATTTCCTTGTTGTAGCTTTGTGCCTTAGTCATGGTCTCCTGGAGAAGTTTATTGTTGGTGGAGAAGAAATTTAGAGTTTCCTGGGCGGCTGGTACCGGACATTCGGGCATGTTGTTAGATAGAAATAATGGGTGAAACCCGTAGTTTGCGAAAAATGGGGATTGCTTGATGGCAGAATGAACAGAGTTGTTGTAGGCAAACTCAGCAAGAGGCAAAAGAGGGGCCCAATCGTTCTGGGAGAAGCTTGAAAAGCAGCGCAGGTACTGCTCGAGCGTTTGATTGGTGCGTTCTGTTTGGCCGTTGGTTTGGGGATGGTATGCTGAGGAAAAGAACAGATCGATCTTCAGTGATTTACATAGTGCTCTCCAAAATCTTGATGTAAACTGTACCCCCCGGTCAGATGTAATGTTAGCAGGTACACCGTGCAGCCTTACTATTTCCCTGATGAAGATCTTTGCAGTCTCAGAGGCCGAGGGGACGCCCCTCATGGGTAGGAAATGGGCCATCTTGGAGAGTCTATCCACCACTACAAAGATGGTCGTAAAGTCTTCTGATGGAGGTAGTTCAACTATGAAGTCCATTGAGATCATCCTCCATGGCCTCTCCGGGACGGGTAGTGGTTTTAGTAACCCCCAGGCTCTGGTTTTGCTGTTTTTGTTCTGGATGCAGGTGGTACAAGATTCCACATAGCGCTTGCAATCTTGGGATAATCGTGGCCACCAGAATGTCCGCTGGAGAAGTTCGGAAGTTTTGTACACACCGAAGTGGCCGGCTAACTGGTGGTCATGACAGGATTTCAAGACGGCCACCCGAAGTTGTTGAGGTACAAAAATCTTGTCCTTGTTCCACAGCAGACCGTCTTTAGACTGTAGGGCAAGGCCAGGAACTGGGCATGGTCCTGAGGAGGCCTGTCTGATTTGGGACAGGAGGTCCTCTTGTAACAGGAGGAAGTTACCGGGAGGTAGAATGGTATCCGGAGGGGAAAGGACCTTAGATTCGGCAAACATCCGGGAAAGGGCGTCCGGTTTGGTGTTCTTTGATCCGGGTCGGTACGTGATGTGAAACGAAAATCGGGTAAAAAAGAGTGCCCACCTGGCCTGGCGTGGTCTCAGTCTCTTGGCAATCTTTAAGTATTCCAAGTTCTTATGGTCGGTATAGATCAGAATAGGATGTGCTGCTCCTTCCAGGAGGTAGCGCCATTCCTCAAGTGCGGACTTTATTGCCAGAAGTTCCCTGTCCCCGACGTCGTAGTTTTTCTCGGCCTCTGTTAGTTTACGGGAGAAGAAGGCTACTGGATG
This sequence comes from Rana muscosa, assembly GCA_029206835.1. NCBI lineage: Eukaryota > Metazoa > Chordata > Amphibia > Anura > Ranidae > Rana > Rana muscosa. The sequence continues at coordinate 1,094,488,739 of CM055116.1, forward strand.
CAATGCGGCCTTTGGGCCTTGTCTCTGGGAAAGTATTGCTCCAACTGCCACTTCAGAGGCATCCACCTCCAAGATGTAAGGTAAGGCCGGGTTAGGGTGCTTTAGGACAGAGGCCGAGATGAACAGATTCTTAAGGTTAGCGAAGGCGGCCTGAGCTTCGGGGGACCAGTGAAACCGGTTACCTTGTTTAGTTAAGTTGGTAATGGGGGCAATGATAGAGGAGAATCCTTTAATGAATTTCCGGTAGAAGTTCGCAAAGCCCACGAAGCGTTGGATCCCCTTCTTATCGCTGGGGGCTGGCCAATCCAGAATGGCCGTGACCTTCTGAGGGTCCATCTTAATACCCTCTACCGAAATGATTAGCCCTAGGAACTGAATATCTTGTTGTTCGAATGCACATTTCTCGGGCTTGGCGTACAAACCATGTTGGCGAAGTCGGGCCAATACCTTCCGGACGTGTTCACGATGGTCGGTTAAGGAGGAAGAGAAGACCAGGATATCGTCTAGGTAGACGATAACGAACAGATCTAGGTAGTCTCTAAAAATATCGTTTATGAAATGTTGGAACGTGGCAGGGGCATTGCATAGCCCGAAGGGCATGACCAGGTATTCAAAGTGCCCGAATCTGGTGCGAAACGCTGTTTTCCATTCATCACCGCTCCGAATGCGGACTAAGTTGTAGGCGCCGCGGAGGTCCAGTTTAGTGAAAATGGCTGCTGTCCCAAGTCTTTGAAAAAGTTCGGGTAATAATGGCAGGGGATACCTATTTTTAATAGTTATTTTATTCAGGGCTCTGTAATCCACACAGGGGCGTAGGGAGTGGTCCTTCTTTTCTACAAAGAATATACCGGCTCCGGCAGGAGAGGTGGAGGGACGTATGAATCCCTTCTCTAAGTTGTCATCCAGATACGTCTTGAGAGTTCCAAGCTCTAGTTCAGATAAGGGGAAAATTCTTCCAAAAGGGACCTCTGCCCCCGGAAGAAGGTCAATAGGGCAATCGTAGGGCCTGTGCGGAGGTAGAGTCTCCGCGCCCTTCTTGCTAAAGACATCTAGAAAGTTGTGATAGGCCTCCGGGACCAGCCGCCGGTTCTCCATATCACTCCCCAGACAAAGTAATGGGGACGAGGTGTCGGATGGTGCTGGAAAACAGTGTTCACGGCAATAGAGAGATGGAAAGCGAACCTCTCCAGTGTTCCAGTCGATCTGAGGATTATGAGCTTTTAGCCATGGTATCCCCAAGATAATTGGGAAGAGAGGGGATTCTATAATGTCCAAGCACAATAGTTCTTGATGCTTGTCCGCAGTGGTTGTGCGCAGGGGAATAGTCTGCTGTGTCACTGGTCCTGATCTGATGGCCGATCCGTCGGCAAGGTGGACCGTGAGTTCTTTAGGTCTGGGCCTCAAAGGGACTTGATGTTTCAAGGCGAAGGAAAGGTCCATGAAGCCGCTGCAGGCACCGGAGTCAATAATGGCGGGAGTCCGGATGTTCCTTCCTGGGAGCTGTAGAGAGATGGAAACGATCAGGTGAGCGGAATGGTTAGGCAGAACAGGCGAGACAGTAGAGGAGAGGTGGCACTTACGCAGTTTAGCGGGGCACATCCTCACGTAATGTCCTGAGTCCCCGCAGTAGAGGCAGAGGTTGTGAACCCGGCGTCGCTGGCGCTCCTCCGGAGTAAGTGAAGGTCGGATCAACCCCAGTTGCATGGGTTCAGAGGCATCGGTAGTGGAGCGTGGGGAGGTCGAAGAAGCGGAATGAGGAGGATAGGGTACCCGTGGCAACATCCATACTGGACGGGATGGTCCCGCTGACCGTTCAGCTCTACGCTCCCTTAGTCGCCTGTCGATCTGAATAGCTTGAAGGATCAAGGCATCGAGCGTGTTCGGTATACCGACCCGGGCCAACTCGTCCTTTAAGGGCTCAGATAGTCCCAGCCTGAATTGGTGTCGCAGGGCGGCGTCGTTCCAGCTGGTATCGGCGCTCCAGCGCCTAAAGTCCGATACATAGTCTTCAGCGGCTCTGCGACCCTGCTGGAGAGAGCATAATGCTGCTTCGGCGGTAGCGGCCAGTTGAGGGTCCTCATAGAGGAGGTCCATGGCCTGGAGGAAAGTACTTAGTTGGTCAAGGCAGGTGTTTTTCTGTTCCAGGAGGCGGTGTGCCCAGGCCTGAGGTTCACCGGACAATAGGGCTATGACAAAGCCCACCTTGGTAGATTCCAGGGAGAAGGTCCTGGGCTGTAGCGCGAAGAAAAGTTCGCAGGCGTTACGAAAGGCCCTGTACTTGCCGCGGTCCCCAGAGAACCTCTCCGGAGTAGGGACCCTGGGTTCAGGTGGCAACATGACAACCGACGGTGCAGGTGAGGTACCTGATGCGACAGGTGCTGAGGTAGCCAGGGTCTGGACACGCTCCTCTAGCCGGGTATATCCCTCTTGCAAACTCCTGACTGCAGCAGTAAGTCCGTCCAGGTGGCGGCATAGTTCCTCCATGGGAGAGGCCCCCTGCGTAGGCTCCGACATTGCTGTCTGGTACTGTCACGTACCTTGTGATGGGAGCCCAACGTGCAGGGAGCGGCCTCTCGTAAACCCCTGGCTCGAGAGCCCCTGATAGAGCAGACAGAGGCTCAGGAGGACAGGGGGCACAAGTGCCTGGCAGGTAAGCAGGATATTGGGTAGTTGCGGCAGCAGATGGTGCACGGCAAACTGGAACAGTCCGAAGATAGCTGGAAGGTGCACAGTAGGACTAATCAGTATGCAGACGGCAGGCAGATGTATAAAAGTCCCAGATCAGACTGCGGAAACAAGGTGGTGTATTGTAGTACAGGCTGAGGTGTGCTGTAGCTCAGGCACAGGTGCAGGGTAGTTCAGGCAGAGGTGCGCTATGATTCAGGCAGAGATGCACGGTGGCTTCAGGCAGGGTGCACTGTAGTTCAGGTGGAGGTGCCTTATAGTTCGAGCAGACCGATGGGTCGGACCAGCAGGCGACTAGGTACAGGGATGACCAAGAGAGTTGTCAGAGCAAGCCGAAGTCGGGGCGGGCAGCAATCGGGGTTAACAGAGACAAGCCGGATCAGATAACAGGAGTACAGGAATCAGAAGTCAATAGCAGGGGTCTCGGGAACGCTGTAGACCAGACAGCAAGAAGCAAGGTAGGCAGATAGTTTAAATACCTTGTTTGGCGCCAAATGCTGTCACCGCGCGCGCTCCCGCGAACGCACGCGCGCGCGCTCCCGTGAACGCGCACGCCCGCGCACGCCGATCGCGCTATTGTGCACGCGCATGCGCGGAGTGGACCTATGGAGTGTAGACAATCTCCTGGCGGCACTGTTGCCAGGCAGATTGTAAAAACGCCTTTCCTGACAGTTTCACTCACTGTACCTCTCTGTCCCTCAACTCTAGGATTGAAAATATGGTTCAGCAAAATAGTTTTAGAACAGAATAGCACACTGACACTTTCCCTCACTGTCCTACTCTGTCCCTCCCTACAAACAAGATTTAGCACAGAATAGCACACTGATAATTTCTACGAGTGTCCTTCTCTGTCCCTAAACTCAAGGATTGAAAATATGGAACAGCAAAATTGGTTTAGAACAGAATAGCACACTGTCAGTTTCACTCACTGTACCTCTCTGTCCCTCAACTCAAGAAATGAAAATATGGTTCAGCAAAATAGTTTTAGAACAGAATAGCACACTGACACTTTCCCTCACTGTCCTACTCTGTCCCTCCCTACAAACAAGATTTAGCACAGAATAGCACACTGATAATTTCTACGAGTGTTCTTCTCTGTCCCTAAACTCAAGGATTGAAAATATGGAACAGCAAAATTGGTTTAGAACAGAATAGCACACTGTCAGTTTCACTCACTGTACCTCTCTGTCCCTCAACTCAAGGATTGAAAATATGGTTCAGCAAAATAGTTTTAGAACAGAATAGCACACTGGCACTTTCCCTCACTGTCCTACTCTGTCCCTCCCTACAAACAAGATTTAGCACAGAATAGCACACTGATAATTTCTACGAGTGTCCTTCTCTGTCCCTAAACTCAAGGATTGAAAATATGGAACAGCAAAATTGGTTTAGAACAGAATAGCACACTGTCAGTTTCACTCACTGTACCTGTCTGTCCCTCAACTCAAGGATTGAAAATATGGTTCAGCAAAATAGTTTTAGAACAGAATAGGACACTGACACTTTCCCTCACTGTCCTTCTCTGTCCCTCCCTACAAACAAGATTTAGCACAGAATAGCACACTGATAATTTCTACGAGTGTCCTTCTCTGTCCCTAAACTCAAGGATTGAAAATATGGAACAGCAAAATTGGTTTAGAACAGAATAGCACACTGTCAGTTTCACTCACTGTACCTCTCTGTCCCTCAACTCAAGGATTGAAAATATGGTTCAGCAAAATAGTTTTAGAACAGAATATAGATCAGCACCACAAATAGTATATAGTTTAGCACCACAGATAGTATATAGCAGCCAGCACCACAGATAATATATAGTAGCCAGCACCACAGATAGTATATAGCAGCCAGCACCACAGATAGTATATAGTACCCAGCACCACAGATAGTATATAGCAGCCAGCACCACAGATAGTATATAGGAGCCAGCACCACAGATAGTATATAGTAGCCAGCACCACAGATAGTATATAGTAGCCAGCACAATAGATAGTATAGAGTAGCCAGCACCACAGATAGTATATAGTAGCCGGCTCCTCTACCCCCCTGTACAGAGTATAAACAACCTTTCCCAGACCCCCCATTTACCTTTAATCTGACTCTCATAGTCTGCCGTTTCCCGTGTGATGCCATCCTTCTGATATACTATCAGTGCCAACTCATAGTAAACCGCAGCTGAGAATAGCGGTGGGTCCAGCTAGCAGGGTCCCTTCCACACTAAGAGTCCTCTGGCTATGCTGCTTCTGGGGTGGTCAGGTGCCCTGTGGCGAGGACAGTGCAGGCTTGTGGGGGTGTGTCCTCGGAGGAGATAGCGCTGCTGGGCAATCTGATGGCAGGACATGGTGGGGCTCCAGGTAGAGGCAGTTCTGCATGCAGTAAGTGCCCCAGGGGTGAGGAGTTGTCAGTGCAGTACATATCGGTCAGGACGGGTAGAGTGAAGAGATTAGAGAATGACTGAGACTGAGCAGAGAAGCGCAGGGAAGTGTGTGTGGAGCGGAGCGGAGGGGTAGCTGTCAGAGTCTAAGAGAGAGGAGACTGAGTCCGCAGCAGCAGCAGTTAAGTTACCCTTTGCCGCCCGGAATCACAAAGGCGCCGCTCAAGCCTTTTGGAATTAACCACCATAGTCCACAGCACAATGAGCGGTGCCTGGAAACCGGAAGTGGTGCCGAAAAAAGCACTGCCCACCGTCCTCTGATCCTCGCCACTCAAAACAGCACAGGAGGCTAAAGAGACAAATAATTGTAGAGTGGGAGTGTTCAGGGCACACTGCTTGCGCCCTGAACCCGCCCTAATCACAGACGAATCAGCTTCACAGTTGCAATCAACTGATTGCAAGCTGGGAAATCTTCCCATAGGCAGCTGTGTGTCCGGCGCCTGGACACTCTTAAAGTGATCTTTAAAGTGAGCCTGGGGAGCCCGTGGGGATGACCTCCCGAGTCCGACCGGAGAAAGAAGGGAAGCGAACCCCTATATGTGAATGATGTTGTGATGATGTTACTGTACAGACAGTAAGAAAAAGGTAAATGTACATAAAGAGGGAAGAACATTTGTACATTTACCTTTTTCTTACTATCTGTACAGTAACATCATCACAACATCGTTCACATATAGGGGTTCTCTTCCCTGCTTTCTCCAGTCGGACTCGGGAGGTCATGCCCACGGGCTCCCCAGGCTCTTTGTTCCCTTTGGACCAGTCTACCAGCCGCACAGTTTAAAGGCAAAACATAAATTAATTCCATCATTATTAAACTAATCAGGTATTTATATGCATAGTATACTTAAGTGATTTATCTACATAGACTTGAAATCTATGAGACACAGCTGGGAATCAAATAAAAGACTCTGTAGCTGCGCATGATCTGTTAAATAAAAAAAAAAAACTCATTATATTATCTGTATGATCTAACAAAAATGTTTTAAATGTTACATATATAATATTCACATCTACCACTAATGTACAATGATGCCGATATGGTATCGTTAAAGTTTTATTTCTATATTCTGTTACATGTCATTGTTTTTGTGTGTTTTTCTAAAGGCCCTGACGAAACGGGGTTACCCGTGAAACGCGTAGGCCATACCTTTAATACACTTGACCAGGATCTACACATACCCTGGACCAAAGAAACAGTAACACTGTAAATTTGTTTCAAACTGTGAATTGTTTTTAAAGATTTCCATCTATGGATGGTGAATAAAGTTTTTTCTATTTTTTTTTTAAATTGTGGTAACATTTATTCTTTCTGTTTTCTAACTCCATCGAGGCACATTTAAAGTCCCACCCCACTTTGTACTTTTTGAATTTTCATATTCTGCAGGGACGGTGCCCTCCTGGAGTTATAATTCTCTCACGGATACCCGTACCCCCTTATACAATAAATAAAATACTTTTTTTGGCATGATCAGTCATATTTTCAATATTAATGCCCAAATTTCTCAATTTCTGCCAGGGTGTGCAAACTTTTGTGCACAACTGTATATATATATATATATATATATATATATATATATGTAGTAGCCTCACTCTCTCTCTCTCTTGTATCGGTTGTTTGTGGCTGTTGTCTAGGGGTACTCTGGAGGAGAGAGTGCAGGACACTACGCCAGCCTCTCACCCTCTGTGTATGTGAGGTTTGAGCAAAGTCTTTTCTGAATTACCTTCGGGTCCGCATCCTGCATATGGAGCCTCCGCTTCTTCCGTGGAGGTGTATCTGTGGATGGTGATCTATATACTATCTGTGGTGCTGATCTATATACTATCTGTGGTGCAGATCTATATACTATCTGTGGTGCTGATCTGTATACTATCTGTGGTGCTGATCTGTATACTATCTGTGGTGCTGATCTGTATACTATCTGCGGTGCTGATCTATACTATTTGTGGTGCTGATGTGTATACTATCTGTGGTGCTGATCTACATACCGTACAGTATCTGTGATGCTGAACTGTATACTCTGTCCTGTATTTCTGAGCTGTATACTCCTGACAATATGCGTGGAAGCAAGTTGAATACAGAGGACGGAGTGAGTGGATTATATAAGGGGTGGGGCTTATGATAAGTGGGAGGGGTCAAAAAGGAAGGGCGGGTCTGGCGTCCCCCCATCCTAAAACTTCACTGATACACAAACATTATATATACATATACATATATATATATATATATATACATACACATTATAGATATATATGTATACACACATTATATATATATATATATATATATATATATATATAAACAGTATCTCACAAAAGTGAGTACACCCCTTACATTTTTGTAAATATTTTATTACATCTTTTCATGTGACAACGCTAATGAAATTACACTTTGCTACAATGTAAAGAAGTGAGTGTACAGCTTGTATAACAGTGTAAATTTGATGTCCCCTCAAAATAACTCAACACACAGCCATGGGCGTCCCCTCCATAGGGCAAGGGGGGGCAATTGACCCCCCCTGGAATCGAAAAGGTGTTGAAGAGTGAAGACACCCCTCCGCGACTGAAGCAGTGACAGCGCCGCAGTGACAGGCAGGTTAGAACAGGGAGAGAGGCGAGCTGCTGGCTGTTGCGTTGCAAGGGGGGGTGGTCTGGTGCGGGGTGACACCACTGCACCTGACCAACCATCCCCTTCTCTCGCGGCCGCGGGCTGCCTGAGTGATCCCGGGCCGATGTCACACAGGCACAGCGAGCAGAGTGAAGCCGCCTCCCCCTCCAGTGTTTATGTGTACACAGGGGGAGGGAACCTGCTGTGCCTGTGCCGCGCTGATCTGAGGTACTGAATAGGATGGGGGAGGGGGGTCCATCTGTGCTAAAGGGAGGGGTCTGTGCTGAATGGGGGGTCTGTGATGAATGGGGGGTCTGTGCTGAATGGGGGTCCATCTGTGCTGAAGGGGGGTCCATTTGTGCTGAAGGGGGGTCCATCTGTGCTGAAGGGGGGTTCTGTGCTGAATGGGGGGGTCTGTGCTGAAGCTATTTCACACTGCCAGCTGGCCGCGTTATCGGTAAAGCGCCGATAAAAAGCAGCGCTTTACCATCGTTTTAGCTGCGCTATTCGGCCGCTAGTGGGGCGCTTTTAACCCCCACTAGCATTTGAAGAAAGGGTTAAATGCGACTGTGTATCGCCGCGGCCGAAGCGCCCCCCCCCCTGGAAAAATTTCTGCGGACGCCCATGCACACAGCCATTAATGTCTAAACCGCTGTCAACAAAAGTGAGTACACCCCTAAGTGAAAAATGTCCTAATTGGGCCCAATTAGCCATTTTCCCTCCTCAATGTCATCTGACTCGTTAGTGTTACAAGGTCTCAGGTGTGAATGGGGAGCAGGTGTGTTAAATTTGGGGTTATCGCTCTCACTCTCTCATACTGGTCACTGGAAGTTCAACATGGCACCTCATGGCAAAGAACTTCTGAGGATCTGAAAAAAATAATTGTTGCTCTACATAAAGATGGCCTAGGCTATAAGAAGATTGCCAAGACCCTGAAACTGAGCTGCAGAACAGTGGCCAAGACCATACAGCGTTTTAACAGGACAGGTTCCACTCAGAACAGGCCTCGCCATGGTCGACCAAAGAAGTTTAGTGCATGTGCTCAGCGTCACATCCAGAGGTTATCTTTGGGAAATAGAGGAATGAGTGCTGCCAGCATTGCTGCAGAGGTTTAGGGGTTGGGGGTCAGCCTGTCAGTGCTCAGACCATACACAGCACACTGCATCAAATTGGTCTGCATGGCTGTCGTCCCAGAAGGAAGCCTCTTCTAAAGATGATGCACAAGAAAGCCCGCAAACAGTTTTCTGAAGACAAGCAGACTAAGGACATGGATTACTGGAACCATGTCCTGTGGTCTGATGAGACCAAGATAAACTTATTTGGCTCAGATGGTGTCAAGCGTGTGTGGCGGCAACCGGGTGAGGAGTACAAAGACAAGTGTTTATTGAGGGAATCATGAATACTAACATGTACTGTGACATACTGAAGCAGAGCATGATCACCTTCCTTCAGAGACTGGGCTGCAGGGAAATATTCCAACATGATAATGACCCCAAACACACTTCCAAGATGACCACTGCCTTGCTAAAGAAGCTGAGGGCAAAGATGATGGACTGGCCAAGCATCTCTCCAGACCTAAACCCTATTGAGCATCTGTGGGGCATTCTCAAACGGAAGATGGAGGAGCGCAAGGTCACTAACATCCACCAGCTCCATGATGTTGTCATGGAGGAGTGGAAGAGGACTCCAGTGGCAACCTGTGAAGCTCTGGTGAACTCCCAAGTGGGTTAAGACAGTACTGGAAAATAATGGTGGCCACACAAAATATTAACACTTTGGGCACACTTCGGACATTTTCACTTAGGGGTGTACTCACTTTTGTTGCCAGTGGTTCAGACATTAATGGCTGTTTGTTGAGTTATTTTTAGGGGACAGCAAATTTACACTGTTATACAAGCTGTACACTCACTATCTTACATTGTAGCAAAGTGTCATTTCTTCAGTGTTGTCACATGAAAAGATATAATAAAATATTTACAAAAATGTAAGGGTGTACTCACTTTTGTGAGATACTGTATGTATATATATATATATATATATATATATATACATATATATATATATATATATATATAAAAATATGACAGGGGTACATGGTTAATGTCTTGGGGGGTCTGATCAAGGAAGAGGGAAGTCAATAATCTTCCTCCTCCCCCCTCAATTCCCCCCCTCAATTCCCCCGGGATTCTCTCTTCACTCATCAATTCACCAGCTCTGAGATTACAGATTGGGGTAAGGAGTTCCACAGGATGGGAGTGGCTGGGGAAAAGTCCTGGAGGCGAGTGTGGGAGGAGGTAACAAGTGAGCTAGAGTGCAGAAGGTCTTGGGAGGAATGAAGAGAACGGTTTGGTTGGTATTTTGAGACTAGGTTAGTGATGTAGCTGGGGGCAGAGTTGTTGATGTTTTTTTAAGGTATTGTTAGTATTTTGAATTTAAATCATTGGGTGAGTGGCAGCAAATTACGTTATTGGCAGAGAGGGGTAGCAGACACTGAACAGTTGGTAAGGTGAATAAGTATGACAGAAGCATTCATGATTGACTGACGAATATAGCTGCATTTAAATTCATTTTAATTTGTTTACTATTTGTTTTTCTAGCATGATTTACTAATTTTGTTTAAAAATAGCACCTCTATGTCTGAACAGGATGATTAAAGATTTTTTTTTTTTTTAAGATAGAAGGGGATCCTAAATTACATTTTGTACCAGTGCATATGCCATGAAAAATAGATATTTTCTAATTGGAATGCACATGAAACTTGAATAAACAAAAACAGGAAATGTATGTGTCAATAAAGGTGAAGGCAATTATGTCCCAAACCATAACTATAAGGTAGACATTGAAGGTAGGGACATGGTTGTAGCATAAGGGGTTGCAGGGGTCACAATCGCAACCCCGCCCCTAGCTCCAGGGGGCCCCAGCAGCCTCCATGTCATAATATCATATCCTCCACTAAGTCCAGCTCTGATCTGCCCTAGGGCCCCACAGCCACGCTCCAGTATTGGGTTTTTACTTTGCCTTCTACAGTCCACATCCCTCCAATCTCATTGGCTGGGGAGAAGCTGTGAGGCATTTCCTAAATGGAGAGGAGCCCAGGATGGGGAAGTGTCTGTGCTGTGTGCTGGCAACATGGAATGGTAACCGTGCTTAGCGAGGCAAGAGGAGGAGAGTGGCGTCCTGTAGCCACGATGGGACCGATGTCACTGGTGAGGTAAGACACTGCTCAGTGTCTTCTAGTCACCTGCTGCAATTTTCTGTACCCCCCCTACTCGGGGATGTCTTACCCCACTTCCCTGACAACTGGGGAAAAGAAACACACCTCCGGGAGGTGACCTTCCCCCAACACCTGCCAACACTGACAGAGAAACCTTCAGAAATTGCTAAAACAAATACCTTAATGCCTCCTCTGGGGGGCCCTGAAGGGCTACAGGCTCCAGATTTTATGTCACATGGCTTTGCCCTCCCAGATCTAAATTGCACCCCGCCCGAAGCCCCCTGGCTATCCCCTCTGTCCTGGATACTATGCCCGGCTGCTGGGCTCCTTTCCCATTACAGCACTCTATACTGCTCGTCCTCTGCAGGGCTGAACTCACATTCCTTTACAATACAGCCAGTTAGCCATGATCTGCACAGGGTGTATCTGCCTACTGCAACTACACTGCCGTTCTGAGCAGAGAATTTCACAAGTCAGAAGGGACACATAAAAGTCAGAAACTGCCTGTGAAGACTGAGAGACTCTGTGTAAAGGAATGTGATTTCAGCCCTGTGTAGTGTGCTGGGGGGGGGGGTGTAGGAGCTGTATACAGTGCTGGGATGGGAAAGGAGCTCTGCCAGGGTCCCTGTCCTCTGATTCTCCAGTGGTGATCCCTGTCCTCTGATTCTCCAGCGGTGATCCCTGTCCTCTGATGTAAGGAGGGACTCTGGGAACTCAAAACTCTTAAGCCACTTTGAGTATCTTGGCGTGCGGTGGATTTATCTGCACGCACGGTGGAAGTGGTGGGTGGTAATGAGGGGGGGGGCCCAGGTCAACTTTTGCATTGGGGCCCACAAGCTTCAAGCTACGCTTCTGAGTAGGGACAAGCATAGTGATGAGAATAAACAAAGCTTTTTAATTGTCAGTTCAGCACTGGTGATTTATGAACAAAGCCATGTGATCATAATGACAGCACTGAGATGGAAATCACCTGACTTTTATTTATAAACAAATCATTAAGGTTAGGGTTATCATTAGGGTTAATGCTAGGGTTAGCATTATGATTATGGTAATCATTATGTTTGTTGTTAATGTTAGAGATAGAATTAGGGTGGTTTGTGTTTTCTTGGTACAAGAACATATGCAGTGTAGTTGAATTGAGCTTCGTCTAACCATCAGAAGCTACTTAAAGCACATTCCACCCTTATCACTCCAAAAATAAAAACAAATTTCTCCTTCTTCGTCCACTTGAATGCATTTCATCAAATGGAAAGTTTTAATAGAACTTTCACCTATTTTACCAAGCATTTCTATTTCACTTATCTTTGAGAAAAGCTTATGACCAGAGGTGTGCCCTAACAGCCTAACATTTATCAATTACGTCTTTTTCAGAACTAAAAGCTAAAAAAAAACGAGCGCAATTTATATAAAAAAAGTATGAAATAAAGTGATGTTAATCATATGCAAGCTATTATACAGTGTATAGTGCTGTAGAAAATATCCATTAAATGAGTACAAAATACTCGGCACTGAGGACTTTTAGATTTGTAAAGTCTCTCTCTGTTCCAGCTCTGGGAAAAAAGCTGAGTTGCAAACTGGGGACTCTCTATTACCAAACAGCATTAGCTGAATACAGAAGAAGCAACACGTGTCTGTTAAAACATTTGATTTCCCCTGTCACTACCTTTGTATTTTGTCTAAAGTGGGGGTAAGTCAACCTCTTTCTAACAGTTATAAAGTTAATTGAAAAAGAAGTAAAATTTATTAATAAATAAAAATATAATATATAAAAACATAATTCAAAAAATTCACAAAACATACATGCAGTATGTACACCATCAGAACCAACAAATATTCAAAACACACAATATGCATACACAAAGTATCCCCACATTCATTAGAGGAATAACAATCATTTTAAGGCTAACATTTCAGCTCAACTTTAAAATGATCAGTATTAAAAAAAATAATAATCCTAAAGAGTTTTTATCAGTATTAAAATGGGTAAAAAGTCACCGATCTGTTGGAGATGCAATGAGCAAATAAGAAATCTTCACCATACCCTATGGAGTTGTAAAAATATACACAGTTTCTGGAATTCAGTCTCAGTGTTTTTAGCGGATCTCACTGGCAATTTGCTGGATCTCACCCCTGCCATGGCCCTTCTAGGAATAAATCTTGACATATACCCTATAATGTATAGAACTATTGTAGCCCATACACTTATAGTAGCCAGACTCACAATATCCAGTCTATGGAAATCCTCTGAAGCTCCAAACTTAACCAATGTCATAGTTAGACTGAATATTCAAGCTCAATATGAACTGATGTTGGCATACACAAATTACAATACAGTTAACTTTAAAGAAAAATGGCAAAATTGGATGGTCCACCCTAGAGCCTCTGAGTATCTTAAAAAATTTACTCTGTAGTTCTATAGTTGCCTACATCAAGCTTAGTTACGTAGATAATACACTATCTATAATGAATTTAACAACAGGTTGATGGGTCTTCGCCTACAGTTTGTTCCCGATATGGGGTGGGCGAGACCTATTAACTTGGAAACTGAAAATATTCGATAATTGGTGACCTTTATATCTTCGGTAGCTACTGTAAAATATTTGTATTCTTATAATGTATGTTAATTAGGACTTATGTGATGTGTGGAATGCTGACATGAGCAGTTGCTCTTATTTTTTATTTATTTTTTTCTCATATGTGTGTATGTATGTGTATATATATGTATATGTATATGTGTGTGTATATATATATATATATATATATATACTTTTTTTATGTATATATATTTATTTATTTTTTCCTTGCCTTTTCTTTCTTTTTGTGTGTTGTGTCAAAGAAAATTATAAAAATGGGTAAAAAGTAACAAAATCAGTGCTTCCAAAGACATTCACCTATGCTGTACATATTTAGTCAAAGTACGGTAATAGACAAAACAAGGTCTCTGCAATATAGCACACAGTAGGAATGTATCACAACTGGTAAGTTATCAAATTGGTGTAGACAAAGAAATGAAAGACCTAATCATAGACTTTTCACTGAGATAGGTGCAAAATATATTGTAGTATAACAAAACACATAACATTTGAGTATAATTGGTTAACCACTTGCAGACCGCCGCACGAACATTTACGTCATCAGAATGGCACGGACAGGCAAATGGGCGTATATATGCGTCCCTTTAAATTTGCTGCCATGTGGGCGAGCTTGCGTCCACTGCCGCGAGCTCCATGACCGTGCCCGCGGGACCCGCGGACTCGATGTCCACTGGTGTCCCATGATCGTGTCACGGAGCTGCAGAACAGGGGAGTGCCAGTGTAAACAAGGCGTCTCCCTTTTCTGCCTTAGGCAGGACACTGATCGTCTGCTCCCTGCCATCGGGAGCAGTGATCAGTGTTGTATCACAGTAAGCCCAGCCCCCACACAGTTAGAATCACTCCCTAGGACACGCTTAACCCCTTCCCCGGACCCTACTGGTTAACCCCTTCACTGCCAGTGTCATTTACACAGTAATCAGTGCATTTTTATAGCACTGATCGCTGTATAAATGACAATGGTCCCAAAATAGCGTCAAAAGAGTCCGATGTGTCCGTCGCAATATCGCAGTCGCAATAAAAATCACATTACTAGTAAAAAAAAATATTAATAAAAATGCAATAAAACTATCCCCTATTTTGCGAAAACAAATCAATAAATGCTTATTGCGTTTTTTTTTTTACCAAAAATATGTAGAAGAATACATATCGGCCTAAACTGAGGAAAAAATGTGTTTTTTTTATATATTTTTTCGGGATATTTATTATAGCAAAAAATATTGCTTTTTTTTCAAAATTGTCACTCTATTTTTGTTTATAGTGCAAAAAATAAAAACCACAGAGGTGATCAAATACCACCAAAAGAAATCTCTATTTGTTGGAAAAACAGGACATCAATTTTGTTTGGGAGCCACGTCGCACGACCACGCAATTGTCAGTTAAAGTGACGCAGTGCCGAATCGCAAAAAATGCCCTGGTCATTGGGCAGGCAATTCTTCCAGGGCTGAAGTGGTTAAGAAACGATGAAAACCAAATCCAAAAGTGTTGTGGGCTGCAGTAGTGAGGGTCCTCAATGCATCGCCTGTTTACAATCTTGCATATCTGGTTTTTGTTTTTACACATGCACTGTAAAAAAATAAAAAAAATAAAAATAACTTGGAAATATTTGCTATTTTACCCTTTTTTGGTTAAAATTAAACTAAAATGAAATTAAAATTAAGAATTTTGATCGGTTACTATGCATACTTGGTTTATATACTATTGGTTTATTCCTGTGCAAAGTGGTAATGTGAAAAAGTTACAGTTTATTGTAAACACTTTATTCCCTGGTTGATAGGAATCCACATACTACAAAGCCTACAGTGAGATGCTACAAACAGATAATAAAACAGGAAAGGTGTCCAAACAGGTGTTGGGTTCTCCTTGGTGAATAATCCCCTACTTTGAAACATACATGAGTACATGTAAAAGTGTGGCATATATAAACACTAGTGGTAGACACACCTGCAGTTTAATCATAGACCACTTGTGGGTTATGTCAAAGATCCACCATTCATGTTATTTTAAGCAGTTAGGCCGCTGTTTATAGGGCTTAAGTGACAACTTAATTTCAATTTACACAGCTGGTAAATGCATAATAAGGGCCACCTCATGTGTGGAACTGGAGACTAATAATAGCTTCAAAAATCGTTTCAGCATTTCAAAAATGTGACTCTTTTGAATTCATTCAAATACAAACTTGATGTAAAAAGCTAACTATTAGGAATGAATAAGATTAAGAATACTCGTTTCCCCAGAAATATCAGCAAACTGGTAAGATTTTGTGAGATTTTTTGCCATTTTGGTGTCATGCATTGGAGTCATTTACTTAGGTACAAAGATGGTTGGTGATCTTTGTTGGCTTTTAAGGATTCAGTGAGCTTTAGGCCCCTTTCACACTGGCACGTTTTTCAGGCGGTTTAGCGCTAATATTAGCGCTGTTATACCGCCTGAAAAAATTGTGGCCTGTAGCCTTCAATGTGAAAGCCCGAAGGCTTTCACACTGAAGCGGTGCGCTAGCAGAGCCGCTCCAAAAGTCCTGCTAGCCGCATCTTTACAGCGAAGGAGCGGTGTGTTCAACGCTCCTTTACCGCGGCTGCCCATTGAAATCAATGGGACACTGCGGTAATACCGCCCGCAAACCGCAGCAATAGCCGCGGTTTGCGGGCGGTATTAACCCTTTTTCGGCCGCTAGCGGGGGTTAAATTCACCCTGCTAGCGGCCGCATACCACGGTAATAACGACGGTATAGCAGCGCTGAAAATCGCGCTGCTATACCGCCACCGCACCTGCCCGCCCCAGTGTGAAAGGGGCCTTAAAGAACGAGATTGGACCTGCCCTGGACCAAAAAATTGGCCCCTCATGAGCCTTATTGTTTTGTTTTTATTTTATCAGATCTACTTCCCCCCAACACACTCTCTAAATAAAAAATAAACAGAGGTAATTTTTTGTACAAGAACATTTAACCTAAGCAGCTCAATAAGACATACTGAGAGCTTATACTTTAGGGAAATTTCACCTATAGGATTTTGCAGCAAAATAAATTCATCCTATTTAGTAAATATTTAAAATTGTACTAAACTACCAGTATAGAAGTATAGGATTGTTAACAATTTCACATTGAAATTCTGGTGGTGGCCCACGACACTGGCTGACTGGCTGTTGGAAAGGGCGCGCAGACACATGGGAGAATAGGAGGGTATAGAAGGCAACATAGAGCTTCCTAGCAGACCTCATTGGGAATAATCTCACTTCCAATATGTCCATGAAAGCAAAATAAACAGGGGACCTCAGTTGCAGTCAGTAGAGCTTGAAATATAAAACTGCACAGAGAGCGTTTTTGTAAGTTTTTTTTTTGTTCTCAACTTTTTTCTCTTTTTTGGCAAACCATTGCCAGCTTGATTTGTAATCCCCAATAGTACAAAAAAAAACTGTTGGTTTTCCAAAAAAGAAAAAAAAAAAAGTTTTGCCTTTACTTTAACCCATGTGAAAACCAGTTTTCATGTTAATTTAACCATGTAAGCCATGCATGTAAAATTAGGGAACGTGAGCAAAGCCAGTTTTAGAAATCAGCAGACATGCTCCGAAAAGAATGCCCAGGATGGGAGTTCATGAGTGCATTCCCTCAAATACTAAAAAGGCAATATAATATATAATGATAATTAAGCCTGAGTCTCTTCCAGTACAAAATATACGACCATTATTTGAACAGTAAATATTGTGGAAAGCTGGACGTGCTCATTATTTTTGTGCGCAGAAAATAGTCAAAGAAAACAGAAAACGTAAGATCAATAAACTACTGTCTTGCCATGTTTCCAATCCGTTTTACAGCCCATTTGATCCCGCTACAATAAAAAGTAGACATTCCATATCAAGCTTCTGCACACATATTAAAATGGAATGGATGTAATAAACATTAGCACAGGTGCAAACTCCATTAGAATGCTGGAAAAGAGCTGCGGATGATTAACATTGTGAGAGGGATCACAGAAAACCTCTGCAGAATCTGCTAGTAATCAGGCCAGTGGTTATTCAGCTGGATCTCCGTCTATTATCATGTCACATCCAAGTGAAATGCAATTTTCACATCTGAAAATCTGTGCTCAGACTAGATACTGACCTCAGAGGTTTGCTTGTTTTGGTTAATATTAGGAAAGGCTCATATGGCTTTGACAGATGAATGGCTACCAGAAGAAAGTGAGACTTTTTTTATTTCTTATTAAAGTCCAACTCAAGTAAACCTTATTTAGGAAGGATTAGAACCTCTGTTAAAGTAGAACTAAAGGCAGAATTTTATTTTTGGATAGAGTGGGTGTGGGTTTTAACCCCTGACAGCTTTTTTTTGTCATCTGTGTCCCATTGGGGGGGTTTTCTTTTACTTCCTGTCCCATAGACAAAAGAGAAAGTGAGAGGAAATCTCTCCAAAGTGAGGGAGTCCTTGGCTGTCACCAGAGTCACCTGAACTAGTGTCCGCATTGGAAGATTTCCTCTCTATTACTGTTTTGGTGACAACCCCAAATTTGTGATTTTCTTTCACTTTCCTTTGATGAGGGTAAACATGACCAATAGAGAAGGTGAAGCCCCGTACACATGGGCAGAATGTCAGGAGACATTTGCCGCTACAAAAAATAACAGCTGACATGCTGCCTGTGTTTATGTCGGTCTGTCTGACAGAAGCTGGCCATTATATATCTATAGCACCTGCAAAGTGCCTCAGTGTGAAAGTAGCCTTAAAATATGGCCTGGTAGTGGGTCCTGAGAACAGGAGTTGAGAACCACTGCTGTAGAAAGAAGATGCATATACTTACCTATTCTCAGGGTTCTTCAGTTCAATCACATGCTGTCCCCACAAGCTGGCTTCAGGGAAAAGGAGAGAGCGCCGACAACAGATAAAATGCCTGGGTGGTGACGTCACCTATAGGCTTACTATGGGGGAACCGGTGTAGGCTGTCTCTCCTCTCTCCTGAAGCTGGCCACTGGGTGCTGATCATGTGACCAAACCAGAGTGCCCAGAGAATAGGTAGGCACATGCATCTTCCTTCTACTGGGTAGTTAGTATAGAAGTTAGACAGGGGTGGAAGAAGTTTTAAGCTTAGCTAGTTGTAGCCTGGACATCCACTTTAAATATAGAATTGAAATTATTTGTTTTTGTTGTTGAATAAAATAAATATTTTATAACACTGAAAGTTTGCCTCATTTGATGTGTCCCACCCTGGTCTTATAATATAATGCAAAATAAAATTGGACATCCATAAGTTATATATACAGTATATATATATATATATACTGTATATATATATAGAGAGAGAGAGAGAGATCGAGAGACAAAGAAAGGAAGAGAGGGAGAGAGAAAGAAAGTAAGTTACTTTTATACATTAGTTGTAAGGTATAAATATCCGGCTCTGTTACACAGGGTACATAAAGCTACAGGGGGCTACGGGATGCAAGCATGGCGATATATTAACACACAACGGTGTTGCCATTCATTTTCTTTTGGAATTGTTTTTCTGACCAGCATGTGTTAATGTGCTTTTATGTTTGTTTTTTCTGTACTGTTTATTTTTCTGAAATAGATCTATGATGTACATTATGTAGGTAATTAATCACACTTAGCAAGGTATGATCCTAAAACCTCGTACTGTTCACCATGTGTACAAGCAATAAATAATACAAGCTCCACATTCTGACATAACGGGAAGTAAAACATGCTTGTGGTGAGAATGTTGAGGTTTTTTTTTCATAACCAAAACTCTGTATGTTTTTATTTCCTGCTTAAAACAAGTAAAATAGCCTGTGTATAAAGCCATGGGTGTCTGAAGAATATTTTCCAGGTTAGCAGTAGGGGCAAGCTTAACTTAGATCTAGTGTTAATGCCTTATGAACTCAGCTCTTGCTGTTTTACACCCAGGGAAGGTCAGATAGATAAAACCTACACAAGTGCCCTCTTTTGGCATACTTATAAAGGGGTTGATTTACTAAAACTGGATAGTGCAAAATTTGGTGCAGCTACTAACTTCAGCTTGTTCAATCAAGCTTTGCCGGAAAAAAAATGGAAGCTGATTGGCTTCTATGCAGAATTGCACCAGATTTTGCACACTCTAGTTATAGTAAATCAACCCCATTGTCTTTAATATGCCTTCAGAAATGTTACCCATTCTTTAATAAACTTCCACTCTTTCGCAAATTAATGGACCCCATAAAGAATGATACTTGTCAAAACTGGCATTACTTTATTAAAATATAGTAATGCCGCTCTGTGCAACACCTCCCTGAGTGAAACTATAAAAATTTTATGAAATGGTACTTAGTTCCTGCAAGACTAGCAAAAATAATCCCACAATTTTTCTCCAAATGCTTTTGAGATCTTGGATTTACTGGGGATAGTTACTTGGTGAACATGTCCAAAATCATTGCATTTTGTATACGGATCTATACCTGAAAGAAGACCCAAGTGGGACAAAGACTTCTGTCGTAATCACATTTTGACATCATCTATCACATTTTCTAGGCAGCCAAAATTGTGATAGAAAAGGTATGGAAAGCCTCCTGAGTTAATATTATACTAGTGAGATCCAAGATTAATTGGATTGAGGTGAATGAAAGATTGACAAGAATATTGTTTGATACGAGTAGTGTATTTGAAAGTATATGGGAATCATGGAATAAATATTGTGTATTTATCTGAAGGTCAGATTGACTTTTAGGATCCCCTCAAATGGAGATAAAAGTAAATCCCTTCCTTTTCTCTTTACTGTCCTTCTACAATTAGTTTTTTTGCTCACCTGTTTCATGAAATTTATTAAAAAATAGAAATCTATAGAAGGATCATTAATAGTCCTGCTAGATGTTAAAGTGACCCTGTCACCACAGCCTTTAAAAGAAGCGCATGTATACTTTTTCCAGTGGCCTGTGACTGTAAACTCACCTTGCTGTTCCCTGACCACTGCAGGTATTCAACACTTTTGCATATGTTGAATGGCCACATATAATTGCTCTTGTAACAACAGAGACACTTTATGTTAAATGCACTCAAATGTTTAAAATGTGTGTACAGTAATGCCTTGTTTCCACTGAACGGAACAGTTTGGGTCGGTACAGAATGGAACGGTTTGAATGGTCCGGTCTATTCTGGTGAGCGTTTCCACTGCAAGTCGGACCGTCAGGGACCATTCAGGGTTTAGAAAAAATGCCTCGCGTGTCCGCCAATCAGTGGAATGTATTGTAGCTCCGCCCTAACCGAACCGTTCCATTTTCTATGGCCCCACATCTGAAGCAGGACCCAGAATGGTGCGGTACGGTTCGGTTTTATGGCACGCTTTTATAATGGAAACACCCAAAATAGCGTACCGTACCGAACCGTACCGAACCGATCCGCTCAGTGGAAACGAGGCATAATTCTCCTTTGTAGTCTTTGTTTATTTTTGTTGGTAAATACTGATATATTAAACCTCATCTAAACTAATAATAAAAGTAATACAAAAGAGATTAAAATAGAAAATAAATAAAAATAATATAAAAGAGAAGCTGGCGTCCCTCACAGTTTTCTACATTTTGTGTAAAGATGTCCTTCAATATTATTATGGCCGACATCTCTATTTATTTTGTACTTTATTTTGTAATTGGGTTATGACAAGTATGGAGGTATGTTCTTGGGCAAACTAGCCTGATTCTTCACCAAGGCATGTCCATGGGCCAACTTTTGGAGAGCCACAGGTTCTATTATGCCCTTGGATTCAGGTTCCTGGAAGCATATTAACCACTTAATTTTTTTGTTTTTTTGTTTTAACCTTTAAATTTCTTTATAAATTTTTCCAACATACATTACATACATTTCGATTAGGGCTGTGGAAATTAACTATTAATTCCTCGATTAATCGATTAATTGCTTTGATCGATCAAAATTCTTTTGATCGATCAAAATTCGATCAAAATTCTTTGGGCTTGCCGTGTCCATCTGAATGGCTCCTTTGCTGTGCCTTCATATCTGCATGCCGGCGGGACCTTCCTATCTGCCACACGCAAGGGCTGTTACATTTCCCTCTATCACTTCCCTCTATCACCCTGGGATTCTACAGCCATCCACTGGGAGTTGTGATAGTTCCCTTCACGGGACATCTACATGCCGACGGACTGATGTTAGCCCCTTCTCATCTGGATTCAGCAGTGGTATCGTTGTACACATTTTTATACCAGTATCATACATAGCTACATGTTTTTATGACTGCTTTTGCTACCATAGATTTTATCTCCAGTGCAATATTTATTTTGTTACCTACTTGAAGACTATAAAAGTTTTAATGCTATTCCCATCGAGCGCTGCCTTTGTGTGTTTTTTGGATCCTGCTATCGATTTTTCCAGTGGTTGGTAGCTGCACTGGGAATCGGCCTGCAAGGAGATCAGCTAAAAGTAGTTGGATATCTATGTGCGTTATAATTAATCGAAATTAGTCGATTAATCGATTTTAAAAAAAAAAAGATTAATCGAACGCGAAAATTTTAATCAGTAACAGCCCTAATTTCGATACATAAATACAAAAACACATATACATAAAAACATTTACATGGTCTCACTTCATCCCCTACCTATTGACTTTTATCATTAATAATAGTTATACTATTGGAAAAGTCTGGTCTTCCTATATGAAATATGCCCAACCTTATAGCCACCATATTCTACCCCTACTTGGTAGAGGATTCTGCCAAATATCGTAGAGAAAGGGAGAGAGAGACAGGGTGAGAGAGAGAGAGAGAGAAAAAAAATGTCCTTCCCTTCCTCTTCTCTCCCTCTCTCCCTCCCCCCTCTTCTCCCTCTTTACCCTATTTTGTAATTGGGGTATGGCAAGTATGGAGGTATGTTCTTGGGCAAACTTGCCTGATTCTTCACCAAGGCATGTCCATGGGCCAACTTTTGGAGAGCCACAGGTTCTACTATGCCCTTGGATCCAGGTTCCTGGAAGCATATTAACCACTTCAATACCGGGCACTTATACACCTTCCTGCCCAGACCACTTTTCAGCTTTCAGCACCATCACACTTTGAAGGATAATTGAGCATGAGTCATGCAACGCTGTACCCAAACAAAACTGTTAGAGCACAAATAGAGCTTTCTTTTGATGATATTTGATCACCACTGGGGCTTTTATTTTTTGCGCTACAAATATAAAAGGACCGAAAATTTTGAAAACAGAATGTTTTTCTTAGTTTCTGTTACAAATCTTTGTAAATAAGTACGTTTTCTCCTTCACTGCTGGGCACTGATGAGGCTGTACTGATGGGCACTGATGAGGCAGTACTGATTGGCACTGATGAGGTGGCACTGATAATGAGGCATTTATATGCAACACTGATAGGCAGCACTGATAAGCAGCACTGATGGGCACTGATAGGTGCCACTGATATACAGCACTGATAGGTGGCACTGATGGGCACTCATAGGTGGCACTGATGGGCACTCATTGGCGGCACTGATGGGCACTCATAGGTGGCACTGATGGGCACTCATAGGTGGCACTGATGAGCACTTATAGGTGGCACTGATGGGCACTTAAAGGTGACACTGATGGGTGGCACTGATAGATGGCACTGATAGGCAACATTGAGTAGGAGGCACTGGCAGGCATCACTGATGGACATAGAGTGCCATCCCTAATGGGCACTGCTTGGCATCCCTGGTGGGCTCTAGTGGGCATACCTGGTGGTCATGAGAGGGCATCCCTGGTAGTCATGGGTGGGCAACCCTGGTGGCCCTGGGTGGGCATCCCTGGTGGGCACGGGTGGGCATCCTTTGGGTGCTGCACTGATATCAATCAGCACAGACCCCAATGTCAGGAGAGCAGCCAATCGGCTCTCCTCTACTCGTGTCTACTCGATACACAGCTTTTCCTGTGTACACTGTGATCAGTTGTGATTGGACACAGCTGATCACATGGTAAAGAGCCTACGTTAGAGGCTCTTTACCTCGATCGGCGATGCGGTGTGTCAGACTGACACACCACACCACCGATCGCCATGCTGTGCGCCCCGCGGGTGCGTGGTCGCGGCTTATCCTGCTGGACATCATATGAAGCCCAGTCAGGATAACAGAACCACTTTCCGGCCATCATTTTGCTATATGATGGGCAGGAAGTGGTTAACCTCTTCTGTACCGCCCCACCTACATTTAATGCAGCAGGGATGCCTCTCTATGTGGAATCATGTACCTGTATGTGATTTCCTGGTCTGCGCCGCCGGCGACCAGCACCCGCAATGATTGCACACAGCAGGAGTCAATCAGCGGGTCAGGCAGACCTGATGTCCGCTGGTACCCCGCTGATCACTCCTGAGGCAGACAGAACGGCGTTGAAGGCAGATCGCCATTCTGCAACAGGAGAAGACAGAGATTTTGTGTTTCTGCTAAGCAAATGGTAAGACATGGTAAAAAAAAACTCTGTCTTCTTAGAGTACAAGCCCCCCACACACACACACACAGTTAGAAAGCACTCCCTAGTTTGTAGACGCTATAGCTTTTGCGCAAACCAATCAATATAAGCATATTGGAAAAAAAATTACCAAAAATATGTAGCAGAATACATATTGGCCTTAATTGAAGAAGCAATTTGATTTTTTAATTTTTTTTATTGGATATGTTTTATAGAAGAAATTTAAAAAGATATATATTTTTTTTAAATTGACAGCCTTTTTTTGTTTATAGAGCAAAAATTAAAAACCGCAGAGGTGGTCAAATACCACCAAAAAGAAAGCTCTATTTGTGGGAAAAATGGACATAAATTTTTTTTGTGTACAGCGTCGCAATTGTTAGTTAAAATAATAATCGCAAAAAATGGCCTGATCATGAAGGGGGGTAAACCTTCCGAGGCTGACGTGGTTAAAGCCCAATTCCATGTGGAGGTGATTAATGTTGCATGATTGCAAAACTCTCCAGTTGTATGAATTTGGTTGCCACTGTGGAACTTTAGTGTATTATACCATTATTGTATACACCAAAATAAGTCACTTGTTTTGATTGTTTAATGATCTATCACAACTATTAATTACTTGCTATTTATTTAAGTAGCTAGTTACTGAGTTTCTCAAAAATTGTTTTAAACGTCAATGTTCAATTGGAAAACTTGTTCCCTCTGTCTCTTTTCTTCCTTTCCATTGTATAAAAGCCATCATACCACCCTTGAAGCTTGTTAAGTAAGGGGTGGTTGTGTGGCTTTGTGTTTGAAAATGCAGCTCTCTTGCAGTGCTCAGAAAATATAATTTGCCATTCCTTGCAGCTGGATAGAAGGATGCATATTGCAATTTGTCCTTGTGAGAGGGGATGAAATATTGACAGATGTAGCAGCACATCTAGCCTGGTACAATATGATTTTAGGGCAGTGTGTTTCAGAACATGGGTTCTCTATTTATTCGAAATAATAGTAAGACTGAAAAAACAAAGATCATTAAAGAGTTCCATTTACAAGACCATATTCTTCATGTCAGTCTCAATAATAATTATTACAATAGGAGTGACCAGGATCTAATATTTTTTTCAATAAAGAGCACTAATATTTTGAGCAGTGGATTGCACATTGATTCACATTGGAATAAAACACAAGAAATTAATAACCCAGAGAAATCTAGTAAAGGTATTCATAAACATAAAACCATAATGCCGCGTTCACACGATCGGAATTTCCGACAACAAAACCGTGTTTTTTTTTCCGACGGATGTTGGCTCAAACTTGTCTTGCATACACACGGCCGCACAAATGTTGCTCGAAAATTCCGAAACGTCAAGAACGCGGAGAAGTACAACATTACGACGAGCCGAGAAAAATGAAGTACAATGATGCGTTGAATTGATTTTGAGCATGCGTAGGATTTTTGTGCGTCGGAATTGGATACACGCGATCGGAATTTCCGACAAGAACTTTTGTTGTCGGAAAAATTGAGAACCTGCTCTCAAACATTTGTTGTCGGAAATTCCGACAGCAAATGTCCGATGGAGCCTACAAACGGTCGGAATATCCGACCAAAAGCTCACATCGAACATTTATTGTCGGAAATTCCGATCGTGTGTACGCGGCATAAAGCTTTTTTTTGGGGGGGGGGGGGAGTTCCTGTTTTTTTTTCTCCAGTTTTCATGGTTTATTTCAAATTGATTGAGCATTTTTAAACTTTACCCACACATTACGCAAATTCAAGAGTCCAGTATTTTAGTTTCCGCTATACATACTAACATTCTGGACAGGACAGAATATAAACTATGACTAGGTCAAGATTATATATATGCTCTATAATGTTAAAATAAATACCGGTAGTAGGTACAAATCCAACACTGAAAAACAAGAAGGATGATTTTTTTCAAATAATCTTACTGTACACATACATATTCATGTATAATGATCAAGTCTTGACTATCATGTCGCCGTGCAAGCTGTGATGTGAATTCCCATTATGCTCTGAAGTAATACAAAGGTTAATGTTGGTATGAGTCTATTCGATCCCTCTTTCTAAACCCTAAATCCTTTTTAGTTTAGAACAAACTGGGTACATGCACCGAGGGATTTGAATCAAATTAAACTCACACCTTGTCTATGTTAAGACATTAATGTGTTAGCTGAGGAGTACTTGCCAAAATATTCCATGCTGCCTAATTTTACTTCAATGTGTTTTATGAGCAAATGTTCATGACCTTATGAAAGAGGAAGGTCAGTGTTAATCCAAACCAGTTTGCCCAATCCCTAGTGCAAACAAAAGTCTAACTGGAGCATTTCTGAAGCCCATCAGACCTTAGTAGGCCCTGCAATGTAAAATATACCAAATGTTCAGAGGCCGCACAGAACAGCAGTGCCTTTGGCAAGCTTAGAAAGGCAGTGTTGTATCCAGGTTCTGCTTCCTCATGACGTCAGTTATAATGTTCTAATTAGTGTGTCCATCTGCATTAACATTAGAGCTTGTTTCTACAGGTGGTCAATGTTTCTACACAAGTTTAAAATGTCATCAGACAAATATCTTTTTTTTCCGTAGCTTAAATATATGACATCCTGCAGATGATAAAGTCAAACCAAGTACAAGCGTAACAGCAGCACTGCAGATAATTCCGGGGATATGTACTGTAAGTTGTTGATAAAATCATATACTGTAAATGGATAGTTTTCAACATTATCTGTGTGTACTTGAGGATGTCCTCTTTGCCAGAACATAATATCTGGAAGAGATGTCAAATTAAATGTAAAATGATAAGGCAGGTAAGCGTGGGCCATCAAAAATTTAGATGTGAATATTTTTAAAATGTGTTATTTTGCGAGACCAAGACATAGGCTAGATTTGCAAGCAGGTCTGAGAAAAGAGATCAACATCTTGGTATAATTTTAGGTGTGTCAATGAATTGTAAAAAGAAAGGATATTTAAAGGGGGATTCCACCCGCGATTTTTAATTTTTTTTAAAGTCAGTAGCTACAAACACTGTAGCTGCTGACTTTTAATAAGGACACTTACCTCTCCTACTCGCCCGCGATGTCAGCCCCCCCCCCCCCGAGGCCGATCCCTCAATCCTGGCAGCTCCCGGCGCTGCCATCCTCAGTAAGGGAAGCAGGCAGTGAAGCCGTGCGGCTTCACTGACAGTTTCCTACTGCGCATGCGCGATCCGCACGCCGCTTTGTGAATGGGCCGGTTGCTCTCTGGGATACACACAGTTCCCAGATGGCAGCACGCCCCATTCACCAGAAGACACACCACGAGTAGGGCGGAGGAAGAAGACCAGACGCGGACGATGAATAGGCAGATTAGGGACTTCTGCATAGCAACCGCTATTTCTGGTAAGTAAAATTTATTTATTTTTTTTATTATTTTTTTTTCTATTTTTTTTAGCATTTTTGGTCAAAAAAAAAATTCAGGGTGGAACTCCACTTTAACTAATAAATAAATAAACAATTAAGGATAACTATTTTTCAGAGATGGATTTTAAGGATTATGAAAGCATTTTTTAATTTGCTTTGTATTATATACTGTATTTGATATTGTGAAAAATGTACATAGGTGAATAAGGGAATGTTCATGTAAAAAAGGAGTTGTGTTCACTCTGAATACCAATAATACCAATCACATGCAAGAGCATTTTTATTGTAGATGACTGGATAATTTAAAGTACATCTCCAGTTTTATTTTATTAAGTTCTGCTTGAAGATGAGTGAAGATTTATTTTGGAAAAGTAAGAAGTTTCTACTTCTTTAGTAAACCAACTGTAATATACCGTATTTATCGGCGTATAACACGCACTTTTTTCCCCTTAAAATCAGGGGAAAATCGTGGATGCGTGTTATACGCCGATACTCCGTCGAATTCCCCTGCTGAAAACGAGCGAGAGGAGCGAGCGGAGCCGAAGCCGAAGTACACTCGGCTTTACTCGGCTCCTCTCGCAGTCCCGCCCATCTCTGACTGCGCCGCTGACATAGAGAAAGCCGAGTGTACTTCGGCTAGTCTCGGCTCCTCTCGCAGTCCTGCCCCTGACTGTGAGAAGAGCCGAGTCTAGCCGAAGTACACTCGGCTTTCTCCGTCAGCGGCGCAGTCAGTGGAGATGGGCGGGACTGCGAGAGGAGCCGAGTCTAGCCGAAGTACACTCGGCCCGCTCGCTCCTCTCCACAGAAATCGGCGCCAAATTTAAAAAAACGCCGAGACTGACAAGATCGCAAAGGCACTGGGCAAGGCTGCAGATGGACAGATGGACACTGGGCAAGGCTGCAGATGGACAGATGGACACTGGGCAAGGCTGCAGATGGACACTGGGCAAGGCTGCAGATGGACAGATGGACACTGGGCAAGGCTGCAGATGGACAGATGGACACTGGGCAAGGCTGCAGATGGACAGATGGACACTGGGCAAGGCTGCAGATGGACACTGGGCAAGGCTGCAGATGGACAGATGGACACTGGGCAAGGCTGCAGATGGACAGATGGACACTGGGCAAGGCTGCAGATGGACAGATGGACACTGGGCAAGGCTGCAGATGGACACTGGGCAAGGCTGCATGCTGCATTTAAATGTAAGTTTTTTTTCCTTGAATTTCCCTCCTAAAAGTTTTTTTTCCTTAAAATTCCCTCCTAAACTTGGGGTGCGTGTTATACGCCGGTGCATGTTATACGCCGATAAATACGGTACATTGAATACAAATTATCTCTGTTTCATGAAATGTGCTATTTACTACCTACTGACTTTCAAACCAGCACCCAGTCCTACATAGTGAGCCACTGTGGTTCCAAAACTTCCAGCTGCTTGCCACAGTTTTAAGCAGAGCATCACACTTCCAATCAACATTGACTATTTTCAATCCTTATGCTGTTAGCATTAGTAAAAAGATAGGAAAGTATATTATATTTACTTTTTTGAAACTTTTTTTTACATTTCTTCAGTTACTTCATGGTTTCCCGGACTAGGCAAATTATGTCATACATCCCAGGAGTCTTCACAAGGGGAGGAGGGGTTTCTCAGCTAAACACACCCTCCTTTCTGCATGCCTGAGCTAAGGGTGGATGGATATTAGAAAGTAAATCCTAAATGAATCATTAGCCCTTACTCAAGATGGCCATGGCCAGAAATACTAGGGGTGTTTTTCAAAGTAAATTTCTCAGGAACATATAGCATGGAGACATGGATGGATGGGTGAGTTTGTTTTGAATATTAAAAATAAATTAAGTAGTGTTTGGTTTAGGGTGCTCAGATGTAGTGTCGTTCTGCTTTAATATCAAAAGCTCTGCTTTTCTCTGTAGCACTCCTGTAGGCGAAAATCAGTATTGCAGTCATTCCTGTACAATGCATTTATTTTTAGTGAATTAACTACACTGCAAGCTTCTGTCTACAAAGAGATGTCAAGGAAGGTAAACTGCTTTCCTGGTTTCCTTAAAAATGGAACTCAATAAATTACATACTATCATAAAAATCTATCTTTACAAATTAAATTGAGATAGACTACAAAAATATTTGAGGACTAACTCCAATAAAAACTAATGATTTTGTTTTACATTGTAACCTTACAGAGAAGTGCCATGATTTGCCCATAGAATTCTCTGCATCTATGTTCTTACATTGTAATGGTGTCATGCTTTTGGAATTCAAATCTGAAATTATTTTTATTCTATTTCATAGAGAATATACCGGGGAAGCATGGAACATGGCACCATCATTTGGCACTGTGGTGGCTGCTGGGAAGCTGGGCAGCAGTAGGAATTGTGGATTAAAGTTATCACCAATGGTCCCTAAGAGATATATTAATTCAACTTGGATAGCATTCTTACAAAACTAAAATTTCAACTTTGGGTAGAATTAGCCTTTATTGTATCTTAACAATTGAATCTGGAGAAGCCGTCCCCACAAAAACAATGCATATTCTTTTTATTAATAAACTGAGAGCTAAAAGTGAAAGATAAAGTGGAAAATAATGTACGGTCTACTCCAACAATTGCAGAAACATGACCTTGGAAAGTCAATGTAGCCAAAGCACACAGAAAATAAATGACACATATTTTACTCACCAGAACAAAGTTTTGCTTTGGGTAAAATATGACAGAGAGAATGAACCTGGTGAGGATTTTTTTTTTTTCACACTGACTAATTTAAAGTGGAAGTTTTATTTCTTTATGCATGGGCATTGTAATGGCATAATGGTAAGCACTCTTGTTCTGTCCTAGTAATATCTGTAAATATGTTTTTATGTTCTTCTTATACTGGACTGAGTTTCCCCTGGGTGCTTCCACCGTGTGTCTCTGGGCCCATGCATACCTACAGTATGCACACATATGTTTGTTTTCACATGGTTTTTATTGCCATGATGTGTATTGCATTGTGCATTTCCATTCACTTTCAATGGGACAACGTATCCATGGACTAAAAACATATCTGCCTCACTTTGTTAGAGCAAATGCATTTATTATTACATGTGCTGAAGGGCCATAGCATTTGTTTGGTCCATGTATGCACATTAGGTTGTAATTAAAGATGAATAGAAACACACTACAATGTGTATGCATACTATACTACATGTTAATATGCACATAAGTGTGAATGATCTCTCGTAGCAGCAGCAGATTGAGGCAGGAAGGGAAGGGAAGAAAGCGCCAAAGTGTAGTGCAATTTATGAAGTAAAATACCATATAAAACAAATGAAATTCACAAGCGAGTGAGGGGGAGAGAAAGGATGACAGTCTGCAGTGGATTGTAAAGATCTGGAAACTGTGTGGTAGTTCTTGGTGGAGAAGAATGCCGGCTGTGGTGGGGAGTAAGATGAGCCTGGAGTCCGTGCAGGGAGACCGGCGTCAGGCTGCCCTGTGTGGCCGTGATGGTATATCCAGAAATCGTATGTCTGCCCAAAGACAATGAGTCCAGCTGGAGTAGTGAGAGGAGCTGTCAGTCAAACCGCTGTGTGAGCCAATTGGGACACATTTCGGAAGCTTAACCAGCCTGCTCATCCTGTTTCTCTTTTCCACCAAGGACTACCACACAGCTCCCAGATCATTACAATCCACTGGGGACTGTCATCCTTTCCTCCCCCTCACCCGCTTGTGAGTTTCATTTGTTTTATATCGTATTTTACTTAATAAATTGTGCTACACTATGCCAGTTTGGCACTTTCTTCCCTTCCTATTTTACAGATTGTGGATTTCCAGCCCACATATGAAAGCAGCCTTGCCAGCACCACAGTGTCAGCCATTTTCTACCAACTCACATTTTTATTCCTATACCTCTGGGAATAAGTATCTTTCACTACTTCTTTTTTAACCTAGTATATGACAATTTTATCACTATAGGATGGGCACAGTGTCAGCGATGTAGTGTTTTTTTTGGTCATGTCTAGATTGGGACAGGGACTGATTAATAATTATCTTCACTGTAAAATGCTGTGGAATATGTTGGTAACACATAAAGTAATAAAATAGACGATTTACTGAACAAAATAAATAAATTGGCAAATTATCATAAAAAATAATTACGAAGAAGGCTTCTTGAAGAAGTTGATAGTATTCTTGTCTTGAACTGTTTGGATCCTGAGCCCCTGCAAAGACACTATCAGCATTTATTTTGTATGCTCCTCCTTTGTTTTTGTCAAAAAACTTTAAGATCTCTTTTAAACTTACTGTATACAGAAATTAATGTTCAAAGTTGTATTTAAAAAGGTACTCAAAGTCATCTAAAATTTGCTAAAGCACCATTTTCTCATTCATAGCAGGAACCTCCAGCTGGCTACATGACGGCTTACTTTCCCAATTGGACACTCCAGAGTTTTCCAAAATTGGGGTGCTCTGGCTTACAAACTTAACCAGCTCTTGTAGTCAAGAGCATACCCAAACCACCTTCTATCTTCTGTATCTATCTTTTAGTCCATCACTGTGCTGGACATTCTCACTGGCCAATAAAGGGGCAGGTGAAGTGTAAGAGGGAGGGTCAAATGCTTTATGTGGCTTAACGTTTACTTAACTTTAATTAT
Source organism: Rana muscosa (assembly GCA_029206835.1). NCBI lineage: Eukaryota > Metazoa > Chordata > Amphibia > Anura > Ranidae > Rana > Rana muscosa. Next base: position 1,094,520,693 of record CM055116.1, read on the forward strand.
CTTCCTCCTAATACTTTACTTAGTCATACTTATTTAGTCTAGCAAATTTCAGTAATTTTTTGGTTTTGGCTGCCAGAGGGGTTTTTCCATGAAGACAATATCCTTATATGCTCCAAATTCCTTCATTGCTTTCAACTCAACAAAAAACACGGTTCTGTTTATAGGATATTTGCCTGATTTAAGCATATTTTTAAGTGTTCCAAGTGCACCAAAAGCAGTGTAGAAAATTGCCTTCAGTTGGGAAATGGGAGAACTTTTCACCTGTTATATTGATCATGTGGAAACAGTGAATCAGAGGAAAGTAAGACATATCACTTTACTTATTGCATTTTGAAGTCTTTTTCAAAGTTATAAATGCTGGCAGAATGTGACATCCACAGCAAGCATTGCACGTTATAAAAATATATAGATATGTGGCTGGCTTAGTTCACTTCAGCTGAGGTATAATTTAAGTTGAGGACAGGTTTCTGATAAATTTATATTGGATGAAGCAAAGTTTGGAAAGCGGTGCAGAGAACTTTTTACAGCACGTGTTAGTACTGAGCTTACGTCTAGCCAGTAAAAGGGAGATGAAACTAGCCAAGTTCCTTTAAAGAAACATTAACACATTTTTTCTTGCAATCCGTAAATATATTTATTCCTGGCTGTTATATATCTGGTTGTTTCAATGCCAGTAACTGAAACACTGTACATAATTTGGAGAATGTACTGTATACAATGTGGTTTAATCTACATTAGCATTTAAAAGTTTAATTAATCATTTGGGAGCTTTAGAATAAATACTTCTTATGCCGCGTACACACGGTCGGAATTTCCGACAACAAATGTTCGATGTGAGCTTGTTGGAAAATTCGACCGTGTGTATGCTCCATCGGACATTTGCTGTCGGAATTTCCGACAACAAAAATTTAAGAGCTGGTTCTCAAGTTTTCCGACAACAAAAGTTGTTGTCGGAAATTCCGAACCATGTGTACCCAATTCAACGCACAAAAATTGTACACATGCTCGGAATCAATTTGACGCATGCTCGGAATCATTGAACTTAATTTTTCTCGGCTCGTCGTAGTATTTTACGTCACCGCGTTCTTGACGTTCGCAATTTCCGACAACATTTGTGTGACCGCGTGTATGCAAGACAAGTTTGAGCGAACACCCGTTGAAAAAAAATCCACGGTTTTGTTGTCGGAATGTCCAATCGTGTGTACGCGGCATTAGACTCCGGCTTGCTCTATCATTAAGTATTGGAGCAGGCCTGAGCTGGCCATCTAGCAATTATGTTTTTTGTCTTTTGCTATTATTGGTGAACCTACCGTAGTAAATATCAGACAATAGAATCACGTGATCATTGCTAACACGCAGCTTTTAGGCTTTCATGGGGAGCAGATTTTGTGAAGTCCTAAATCTTTTGACCCAAATTTTAAGATCAAAACTCCACAGATATGTATAATTACATGCACACTTAACCTGTACTTCTCTACTTCAACAGACAAGGATTACAGTAGCAAAACTACATTTTTAGTGTATATTAAATGTCCAAAAAGTTGATGCTTTAAAGCTCTTTTGTTATATGAACAATCTCCCTGAGAACCAGCTTCTAAAAAAGAACTTGCACTCTTGGAGATGACCACCAAAGCCTATAATAGTAGAAAGTTCTTTGTATAAATAACTACAGTATATTTTTCTTCTGGTACTTGTGAGCTTTGAATACACTGAGCATATTCCCACATGGAGGCCAAGCAGTCTGCAGTATGGAAGCTTGGCACTAGTGTTATTTAAATCTTGAATGTGTTTCCAAAAAATGGGCTTTATATAGTCTTTTGTCAACATGTTGTTTACCTCTCAGAGTGAGGGCATATTTTGGTGGTTTTTATTCCACGTCAATTTTTTATTTTATTAAAGAATATCACAATAACATCAATATAAGAGGTGATATAAAACGATTAAGTATTACATTCCAGAAAGGTAGTGTACAAATATATATCTCCATCTCCACATTTATATATTGACACATAATATCATCTCGTTAGTATCGTAGGTAAAGATTCAATAAATGTCATAGCTGTATGTATCATTCATATAGCATGAGGTGTCTCAAAACCTGGTTAAATACTAGAACCTTCACCCCCCCCGCCCGGATGCCCCAATAGGGAGCACGCTGTATCCCGGGGGCTGGGGCCCCAGCGTCCTCATACTTGGTGTTCAAAATGGCCAACCAAAGTGGGCGATGAGTGACATACAAACCATAGTTATAAATGTAAAACTGTGGATAACTTTACCTAACCTCAAGAGTCGTCCATAACTATAAAGGTACTCTACAACACCAAGGGAGGTGTCAGAAAAGAGAAGAAAAGTAAAACGTGGGAGAAAGGAGCAGGAAGAAAGAAGAATAGGTTCGGGAAGATTCAGATAAGATGATATAGGGGTGACCAAACTTTCAGGATGTACTCCGGGTATGAGTGAAATATTTCAGAAGGTGGCCCAGGGTTCCCAAATGGTTCTAAATCTTTCAGTTTTGTCATGTATTATAGCTACAATTTGTTCTTGCACCATGATCCAGGAGACTTTCCGCTTGAACCCTTGGAAGGAGATGGTAGGTTTCTTCCATGCTTTGGCTATGGTCATTTTTGCGCCCAATAAGATGAAGAACGACAGTGTTTGTGAATATTTAGTCAAATTTGGAATATTATGATTTAGTAGAGCCAAACTGGGATGAGTGTCCACGTCCATTTTTTTATCACACACTGTTCATCAGTCTGTCCCCTTGTTATCTCTATGCATTAGCCAAACAAAATTCTTCATTTTTTGCACTATGCTATTGAGATGAAGATAGCTAGATGCCAATAGATAGATCCTACAAAAAAATTGTATAGTATGACCTTGTGGAGATTCCATGCCATGGCATTCTTAACAATACTCATAATTCTTAATGTCAGTGAGCACTAACACAAATCTTTTTCTACTTTTCCAAAAGAAATTAACAGAAGGTAGGATAGGAAAAAATGGAGCCTTATTTGGTTTTAATTATAATGAAGTCTAATAGAATAAAATAAGTGTTGTGGCATATAGTATAGACAACCTGCCTTTTTGTTTGGTTGAGAGCTTAGAATAACAGTTTCAAGGTACATTTTCTTCATGAGTAAGTGTTGAGCAGGCTGCGTACATTAACTTAGCATTAGTAAGGCCAAAAACCTCTCAAGAGTACAGTCAGCATCTATCAAACAGGTTCATTAAGCCTTTTTACGTTTTTAGAACATTACCGTATTTAAATTCCACCTATATTTCTGGACACATGCATGTGGTTTAGTGGGTTTTAGTTGTGTTTATACATTGTCCAGAGTCTTTTTATCTGCCCTATAAACACTGTACATTGTTGGACATTATTTCATACACTGGCCCAAGTTTATATTCTGCCATATGCTTTAATATATTTCTTCCATATGGTTTGCGGGTGGAAATGGCATGCTGAAGTTTTCAACTGTATATATACAGTCTATAGATTTAAAATAAACCAAGATCAATGTCAAATAGTGTTATGAGATTAGACTTTACATGTTAGGCTGGCCATGCACAGGGGTTTGTGATCACTTCGATCTTCAGAAAATCTTTCATTTGCTTACCATAGATATTTACTATTCCGTGTAAGTGGAAAGATTTACTAAAAGCTATTCCAGATAAGCCTAAAATATCAGTAAACACCAAGGACCTGTGCAAAAACTTTCAATTTAATGGATCTTTTTTTGTGATGCCGTCCCTAAACGGCTTTATTTTGCAACCGTGGGGATATCCCAGCTCCAGAACCCTAGTTTAACTGCTTGCCGACCAGCCGCCATCATTATATTTCGGCAGGTTGGCACGGCTGCGCGAATCGGCGTAGGTGTGCGTCGGCCGCTTTAAGAGCTATAGAGGGGCGCGCGCGCGAGAGTCGCCGGAGCCGATGCACGTGGCCGGCAGCCGCGATGTTCGCTGGTAACCCGCGATCACTCCTCAGAGAGCCAAACGGGGATCTGTCAATGTAAACAGATAGACCCCCATTCTGACAGGGGAGTAGAGAGAGATCTGCTGTTCCTAGTGATCAGGAACAGTGATCCCTCTCTAATCCCTTTCAGTTCACTCCGCCCACAGTTAGAAACACCTCCCTAGGGAACACTTAACCCCTTGATCGCCCCCTAGTGTTAACCCCTTCCCTGACAGTGACATTTATACAGTAATCAGTGGCTATTTTTAACTCTGATCGCTGTATAAATGTCAATGGTCCCAAAAAAGTGTCAAAAGTGTCCGATCTGTCCGCTGCAATGTCCCAGTCCCGCAAAAAATCGCTGATCACCGCCATTACTAGTAATAAAAAAAATTATAATATAAATGCCATAAATATATCCCCTATTTTGTAGTAACTTTTGTGCAAATAGATCAGTATACGCTTAATGCGATTTTTTTTTTACCAAAAATATGTAGAAGAATACATATCGGCCTAAATTGATGAAGACATTTTTTATTGTTTTTGCAAATTTTTTAAACCAAAAAGTTAAAAATATTTAGTTTTTTTCCAAAAAAAAATTATGCACAAAAAAAATAAAAACTGCAGAGGTGATCAAATACCACCAAAAGAAAGCTCTATTTGTGGGAAAAAAAGAACATCAATTTTGTTTGATTACAACGTCGCACGACCGCGCAATTTTTAGTTAAAGCGACGCAGTGCCGTATCGCAAAAAATGGGCCTGTCAGGAAGTGGGTAAATCCTTCGGGGGCTGAAGTAAATCTAAAGCCAAAACTTTTTTTTAGCTTTTTTAGCTATAGATAAACTAGGGAATAGTAAAATCCCTGACAGTGTTTCTCCATCTGTGTTCAGTTGGGTAGATTTCTCTTCATATCTTGTAGACACAATACAAAATGAGAAGATATCTTGCCAAAGTAAGGGATATGCTCTCTTAGACACCTGGCACTACATCAAGCTTCCCCATTGGAAACAGTCAATGGTGGCAGCAGCACCCGAGAGCTGATGGAAACATCGGCTGGGGTGCCAACATCGCTGGATTCCAGGACAGGTAAGTGTCTTAATATTAAAAGTCAGCAGCTGCAGCATACCTCCCAACCGTCCTGGAATGGGTGGGATTTTCCCGCAAAGGTAGGGCTTTCCCGCTGTCCTGCAAGTGCACACAGAATCCCGCAGCCTGAGGGTGGTTTTCTTAGTGTGCGTGTGAAAATCTTCTTTGATTGGACCTTTCGGCTGCTTGTCCTCATGGTGATTGGCTGCAGCTCACAGCAATCATCCTCCTGTACTCACACCATCCGTGACTCACTCTGTGGGTGGGGGCAGGGTCAGTTGCCGATCTGTATTGAAGACGAGGGGGCGCTTTCCAATGGAGGAGGGCAGGTCAGTGTGCGCCTGATAGAAAAGTTGCTGCAGTTAAGCTGTTGCAGTGTCCTGACAGATGACAGATGCAAACCTCCCAGCCATCCTGCGATCCTCCATCCCAGCCATCCTGCAATCTCCCCATCCAACCCCATCCCTGCCATCTTGCAATCCCGCCATCCACCCCCATCCCATCCTGCAATCCCCCATCCACCCCCCATTCCATACTGCGATTCCCTATCCACCCCCATCCCATCCTGCGATCCCCCATCCACCCCCCATCCCAGCCATCCTGCGATACCCCCATCCCATCCTGCGATCCCCCCATCCACCCCCATCCCATCCTGCAATCCCCCATCCACCCCCCATCCCATCCTGCGATCTCCTCATCCACCCCCATCCCAGCCATCCTGTGATCCCCCCATCCCAGCCATCCTGCGATCTCCCCATCCACCCCCATCCCATCCTGCAATCTCCCTGTCCATCCCTTCCTGCAATCTCCATGTCCATCCCCCCATCCCTTCCTGCGATCTCCCTGTCCATCCCCCCATCCCTTCCTGCGATCTCCCTGTCCACCTTCTTATCCCATCCTGCAATCTCCCTGTCCACTTCCCCCCCTATCCCTTCCTGCAATGTCCATAGCTGCCAACGGTCCCTGATTTCAAGGGACCGTCCCTAATTTGGAACAATGTCCCTCTGTCCCTCTTTCCTCCTTATTTGTCCCTCAATTTGGTCTGATCCATATAGATGTATATAAAATACACTTTTTAGTTATCAAAAAGTGTTTTTCAGCGCTAAACCTTTCATCTGATTTCTAAATTGCTGCATTTGTAAAGCCAATATAAAGGGTGAGTAGTGGTAAAAAAGCACTTGTGGGTCTAACCAATCTCGTTTTTTGTTTTTTTACAATTCTCCTAAAAAGTGGGCGTGGCAAGGGGTGTGTCCTATGCCTGCATACTTTTACTGATAGGTGTTCCTCATTCCCATCTCAAAAAATTGGGAGGTATGCTACAGTATTTGCAGCTGCTGGCTTTAAAAAATGTTGTGGGGTGCTGGATCTCCTCTCAAGAGGGTTGCTAACCCTTCCTTACTCTAACCATAAGTAAAAAATGTTTGGGCTTTAGATTAGCTAAAAATGCTCTAGTCCATAAGGGGTATATATGTATGAGTGTTGAAATGGTTATATAAAGTAAATACAGACCTCATACTGTTATTTCTAGTTTAGTACTCAATTTTACAAATCAGATTCATTCATAAAGGTAAGGCAGCCCATAGATGAGTATTTTTTTTAATTCAACCAGTTTCTCACTTGATGTGGAAGGGGAATACTCCCACTGAGCTACTTCCCCGCCATCCAAATACATTGTTCAGAGCTGCTGTCTATTGCTGGCGATGTTAGCCGGGCCGGGAATATCTGACAGAGCAGTTGTACAGAAGTCGATTGATAGATTGACTTTGTGACTTTGTACAGTCTCCCTGTCCATACATGGATTGAAATTTGTCCAGTCCATGCTGAGCTGGCTGAATTTCGATCTATGTATGGCCGGCTTCACAAAGGCCATGCACAGGCTTAATATTTTATTCCAACCAAAGGTTCTATATTACTGCAATATCACAATCTTGTAAATTGAATAATCAATTCCCTCCTTGCAATCTGAAGTGGGTGTTAATATTAAGTTAACAACACCCCAAATGCAGGTCGCAAACACAATGCGTTTGCCTGCACCCAATCACATGGTACAGAATCTGGTTGCAGTGTGTTTCCACAAGCAATACATGCACTACTTTTGATGCAGTGCAATGAAATTTGAGCCCTTTCAAAATGAATGGGCTCTAATCACACCGTACTGAACAACACATGAATTGCACAGGAATGCGTAGCTCGCTCCTGTGCAATACCTAGTGTGAACTGGCCCTCAAGGTAAAATAGCTGTCCTGATCATAAGTTTCTCAATATAATAACTAATAATAAAACAACTGTAGCGCCCTCCTCACTCCCCTCTTTTCACACGCTCGTCTGTCTCTTGTCTAGGGGTACCTTAGAGGGGAGGGAGCGGGGAACACTACGCCTGGCCTTTACCACAGATGTCAGTGCGGTATAAGCAAAGTTATTTTCTTTTACCTTCGGGTCAGTGTTGTGCACCTGGATCCTCCACCAAGAGTTACCTTGAACAATGTCTGCCAGGAAATGAGCCCCACACCATTAAAGTCCAACACTCCTTTATTCTTCTGCGAATGAACACAATCAGTTGAACTCCCTTGGTAGAAATAGGACAGGAAAGGAGGTGTGGATGCGAGTAGGCCCAGACACAATTGGTTCTCCACTTTCTTCCCTGAAAGTGGGTTGCGTTCTCCGAGCGAGGGGGGATTTCCTTCCAGGCGGTCTCCGGTGAGAGGCTCACCTGTCACCGGCAATATGCTGCACCGGGTCTTCAAGTGAGGAGCTCCCCCCGGTCCATTGCATCTTCCGGATTCGGGTACCCACTCCCGGGGTTCCCTAGGATCTCCTTCCCTCGAGGAACTCAGTGTTGGGCACTGAGCTCCACAACCTCCATCTGAGTACCTCACCCCAGGCCAAAGGTGCCTGAGATGGAACACGACCTCCGGCTGTCCTCTAGGCCTAGGCCGCCTAGAGGACTGACACGAACCACCACCCACAGGCTGAAGGTGCCTGGGACTCGACCTCGTGACAAAGATGGCCGGCCCCTTTATACCCTCTCCCAGCAAGCACGGTGGGTTCCCCGCCCCACCATACCGCTGCCGAGAGAGGACAAAAGGGAGGCACAGCACACAGCAATTATTCAACCCCAGCCCAGGGCGACAGCGCCACCCGCTGGGCTGCAGGGAATTACACATCACTGATGTCTCTGCCAAGTTCAAAATTACACCCGGGAAAGTACATACCCGCTACACAACGTTATGCCGTGAAAACATTTTCAAAATATTTACTAAAAGGGAAAGTTTCGCTTTAAGTCCTCCACTCCTCCCCCAACTCTGCCAAATTTGGGATATCATGGGTAACCTCATTTTGAGAGGTACCCACTTCCGCTTGGATCGCCTAGGGGAAGTTCTCCCCCTCTCTTCCCTCCGCACAGTCTTCTGGGATATGTCACAGGTCCCAGAAGACTGCAGGACCATTCAGCTCAAGTGAGGACAGTACTGGAACCCATGGACAGGTGAGTTTCCTTTTATTAACATTGAGCAGCTACAGGATTTGTACCTGCTGACTTTTATTTTATTTTATTGTTTATCCTAAATGGACAACTGCTTTAATATATTAATTAGTCATAGGTGGTTACTTTCATATATGAATGCTATTTTTAACATCCATAAAGTTTAGGTTGAATTATAAGTAAAATCATCATTTGTCTTTCTGCCTTAGGACTCACATGGTAACAAGAAATTGTGATCTATGGATGCTGAATTCAATAGGGTTCTCAAACGACCTAGGGCATCCTGAAAAGGAAGCAAAAAGTTGGAGAATTATAGGTATCGGCTGAATATGGGTGTGGATAATTCTACATTTCTTTGAAACACATCCACTGCAAACTGCCTAAGTGATATTGTCAGGAAGATCCTGCCAGCAACATGCGTTCCAGGCTTACTGGTGTGCAATCGCGCGCACGCGCCTGTTGGCACCAGGCAGGCTATTTAAGCCTGTCTGTCACTTTCAACTTTGCTGTCTGCTCTACAGCGTTCCGTGTGCCTTTTATCTGATTTGAGACTTATACCTGTGAATACCCGGCTTACCTGTAGCCATCCCAGCTATCCGCCTGCACCTGATCCTTGGCCTGTTTTTGACTACCGTTCTGCCTGCTCCTCTGTTCCTCTGCTGCCCGCCTGATATCCGACCCGGCCTGCTTGACTACTCTTGTGTGTTCCTGGTTCCAGTCCTGTTCCAGTCTGCTAAGCTGTTCCAGTCTGCTAAGCTGTCCCAGTCTGCTAAGTCTGTCAGCAGTTCCAGTCTGCTCCTGGTTCCAGTCCAGTACTCCAGTTCCTGTCTGCTAAGCCTGTCAGCTGTTCCAGTCTGCTCCTGGTTCCAGTCCTGCTCCAGCCTGCCAGCTTGTCAGCTGTTCCAGTTCCTGTCTTCTTGCTCCTGCAAGTAATTTCTGGATGTCTGGACTACTTCCTCCGTTGTTGATCCTGCCAGGCACTCGTACCACTCCTCACTCCTGTGCCCTCTGTTACTTTACCAGGGGTCACGATTGGGAGCCGTAAGAGAGGCCTCTCCCTGCAATTTGGGCTCCATCACTAGGTACGTGACAGATATGTCATAATTACTGAGGCGCAAGAGCCACAACCATACACATTTCACAGGAAAAAGAAGTTGAAGTAAGTAAATTAAACATTAAAATTATATATTTTTTTACAGATTTACAAATTATACACATCCCTACCCCACTTAGGGGCTCTAACTCTCTCAACAATCTGTATTGAAACAGCAGCGGTGTTCTCCAGCATGAAAAATATTAAAGTGTTGGGTGATGGGTGGGATGTGTTTTGGCTCAACTTGTATGTAGGAGAAGGGTTTTTTGGATTTTCCATCTCCAAACCCATATTCCTGGGGGACTAAATTTTGAGTGGGACATCACTCATTTTTTAAATGATATGTATCCCTATTTCATCCCTGTATTGCGTGAGGTTTGCCTTACTTTTGCCTCCCCTCTTTCTCTCTCTCAGCATCTTTCATTTTGTAATTTTCTCCCCATTATTTGTCATTTTGTGTTTTGAGTCTCCCCTCCATTCGAATAGGTTCACATTTGTGCAGCTCTGCAGGCCACGCTTTTGAATGAACTGCTGAGCCTTCTAAAATGCAGGGAAAGGTGCCTGCAGCATTTCAGAAACAACAGCCCACACAGGAGCCGCAAGTGCAGTATGGTTCCCAGTGCGGGAACGATTTCCAGTGCATGTGGCATGCCATTAGCATTAACGGCACCCGTACACTGCTTCTGCATTTTCCTGTGTGGGTGGTTGCGGCTGGAACAGGTTCATTCCCACAGCAGTAATCACCCGCACAGATGTGAACCTATATTAGAGACAAAACTAGTACGCAAAACATGTCAAGCTGTCTGTGAAGGGATGGTGGGACTTTCTATTGTTTGAATTTTGCATTTCCACTTTGGATACCATATTATCATACATTTCTATCTACTGTAGGGCCATCGTCCCTACCTAGAAATGGTGCTGAATGCTACTTTGTTTTTAATTGTACCTGTGTTTTATGTTGATTTTATATTATGTATCAAATAAAATTAGTATTTTATTTTATCTGTTGTAGTAGTGCCTACAAAGTCCATGAGCTGCGGTTCAAATTTATTTGCGATTTCCAGATGCCAACCTAGCCTTAGGGATAAATTCATCCATCCAAATGGGATGTTATGCCCAGTGGGGGGCTCCATATCTCTGCCGTTGTTATATTTATTTATATTATCCCTTGCGGAAATAGTGAAATTAATGATGGATTAGCATGTCCAGTTGGTATATACTTTTTGATTGTAACGGGATATAAAAAAAAAAATTGTATGACCCTTACAATGAGAAAAACCTTTGTATGATGTGCTTATATTGTGTTTGCGATTGTGTTGTATACATTTTTGATTTGTTGATTACCCTTCTTTTGTTTTGGTGATTTTATAGTATATTTACCAAAAATCAGCCACTTTTTGCTTTGATGTATACATTTTTTTTTTGTAAAGGCTTGGACAGAGGTATTCAGTGCTCCATTAGTGGGGAAGGGGAAATGGTGGGGACCAGTGCTCAGAGTGGGCTATGTTTTTAGCTGTTTGCCTCGTGTTTACTAAAAAAAATATATGTTAATAATATATGTTAACCACTTAAGCCCCGGACCATTTGGTAGCTAAAGGACCAGAGGTGAATTCAGAATTTTGCACTGCGCTGCTTTAACTGTAAATTGTGCGGACATGCAATGTTGTACCCAAACAAAATTTGCGTCCTTTTCTTCCCACAAATAGAGCTTTCTTTTAATGGTATTTGATTGCCTCTGCGATTTTTATTTTTTGCGATATAAACGGAAAAAGACCGAATTTTTTTTAAAAAAATGATATTTTCTACTTTTTGTTATAAGAAAAATCGAATAAACTCAATTGTAGTCATACATTTAGGCCAAAATGTATTCAGCCACATGTTTTTAGTAAAAAAAATGTCAATAAGCGTATATTTATTGGTTTGCGCAAAAGTTATAGAGTTTACAAACTAGGGTACATTTTCTGAAATTTACACAGCTTTAAATTTATGACTGCCTATCTCATTTCTTGAGGTGCTAAAATGACAGGGCAGTACAAAACCCCCCCAAATGACCCCATTTTGGAAAGTAGACACCCCAAGGAAATTGCTGAGAGGCATGTTGAGCCCATTGAATTTTTTTGTTTTTGTCCCAAGTGATTGAATAATGGCAAAAAAAAAAAAAAAAAAATTACAAAAAGTTGTCACTAAATGATATATTGCTCACACATGCCATGGTTATATGTGGAATTTCACCCCAAAATACATTTTGCTGCTTCTCCTGAGTACGGGGATACCACATGTGTGGGACTTTTTAGGAGCCTAGCCGCGTACGGGACCCCGAAAACCAAGCACCGCCTTCAGGATTTCTAGGCACAAATTTTTGATTTCACTCCTCACTACCTATCACAGTTTCGAAGGCCATAAAATGCCAAAATCGCACAAAACCCTCCAAATGACCCCATTTTGGAATATAGACACCCCAAGCTATTTGCTGAGAGGAATGGCGAGTATTTTACAGCTCTCATTTGTTTTTGAAAATGAAGAAAGAAAATATATATATATATATATATATATATATATATATATATATATTTTTTCAATTTTCAAAACTTTGTGACAAAAAGCGAGATCTGCAAAATACTCACAATACCTCTCAGCAAATAGCTTGGGGTGTCTACTTTCCAAAATGGGGTCATTTGGGGGGGGTTTTGTGCTATCTGGGCATTCCACGGCCTCCGAAACTGTGATAGGCAGTGAGAAGTGAAATCAAAAATTTACACCCTTAGAAAGCCTGAAGGCGGTGATTGGTTTTTGGGGTCCCGTACGTGGCTAGGCTCCCAAAAAGTCTCACACATGTGGTATCCCCGTACTCAGGAGAAGCAACAGAATGTATTTTGGGGTGTAATTCCACATATGCCCATGGCATGTTTGAGCAATATATCATTTAGTGACAACTTTGTGCAAAAAAATAAATAAAAAAATTGTCGTTTTTTCCGCAACTTGTGTCAACATATAAAATATTCCATGGACTCGACATGCCTCTCAGTATATAGCTTGGGGTGTCTACTTTCCAAAATGGGGTCATTTGGGGGTGTTTTGAACTGTTCTGGCATTTTATACACAACATTAGGAAGCTTAAAATTATGTTGAACTCCCAAACATTATATATATTTTTAAAGCAAAGGCCCTACAGTTTAAAATGGTGGGTGTTGCATTTTTTTTTTCTACACAGTATTTGTGCAGCGATTTTTCAAACGCATTTTTTGGGTTAAAAAATACACTTTTTTTTAATTTTAATGCACTAAAACACACTATATTGCCCAAATGTTTGATGAAATAAAAAAGATGATCTTAGGCCGAGTACATAGATACCAAACACGACATGCTTTAAAATTTCGCACAAACGCGCATTGGCGACAAACTACATACATTTTTAAAAGCCTTTAAAAGCCTTTACAGGTTACCCCAGTAGATTTACAGAGGAGGTCTACTGCTAAAATGATTGCCCTCGATCTGACCTTCGCGGTGATACCTCACATGCATGGTGCAATTGCTGTTTACATATGACGCCAGACCGACGCTTGCGTTCGCCATTGGGCAAGAGCAGGGCAGGACAGGGGTTCATTTTTTTTTTTTTTTTTTTTTATTATTAATTTTGCTTTTTTATTTTATTTTTAAATTGTTCCTTCCAAGTATTTTTTTTTTTTTATCATTTTTATTGTTATCTCAGGGAATGTAAATATCCCCTATGATAGCAATAGGTAGTGACAGGTACTCTTTTTTTGAAAAAACTGGGGTCTTCTAGACCCTAGATTTTTCCTCTGCCCTCAAAGCATCTGACCACACCAAGATCGGTGTGATAAAATGCTTTCCCAATTTCCCAATGGCGCTTTTTATATCCGGGGGGGGGCATTCCCTCCCACTGCTTGTAAAAGCAGTCCAGATGCTAATTAGCTGCTAGGATTGCTTTTACATGAAAGCCGGCCGCAGGCTGAAAAGAATGATACCAAGATGATACCTAAACCCGCAGGCATCATTCTGGTATAAACATTCAAAGTCCAGCAACATACCAGAACGTTGCTGGTCCTTGTTGGACATGTATTGTAATCTTTTTTTTTCATGCAGCCAGTTGGCTGAACGAAAAAAGAGATTGATCAGTGGGTATGCCCACCATTAGAATACCGCCCTTCATCCACCCACTTCCAATGATGGGCATACACGCACCATTTATATATGCCGAAGCATGGGGGCATCCTCCCGCAAAAAAGTTATGCCGCACACACATGGTCGGACTTTTCCACGGGCAAGCCTCCGTCGGAATTTCGACCGTATGTACGCGGCATTAGGAGCAAAATCGCTCCTCCGCCCCTGCTGCCCCAATGCTTCGGCATATTTGCTTTTTTTTTAAAACTGTGGTGGTGAAATCACCTCCTACAGCACTGGAGTCGCAGGGATCAGGCCTGTCTCTGCGAACGCTGCAGTTATGTGTGTTTTTGTTTTGTAAGTGACAGTGATCGATCGATACTGCACTTGGGTGGCCTGGGCTGGACGGAGGGGCAAAACGCAGGTGCCAGCAGGTATCTGGGCTGATCCCGCTAACACTGCGTTTTTGGGAACCCTAAACTGCTGGGGACGCTAGTATAGATCTGATCAGATCAGATATTGATCTGTTCAGATACTATACCACTAAGGGGGGTGTATGCTTAACGCGTGGGTGTTAGCGCTACTGGCACTAACCTGACGCTGCCTGGGGTGTGACTCAGACCCTCTCTGACGCTAAAACCTAATTGATATCACCCGCCGGGCGATCAGGGGGTTAAACCTTTATTGGGTTATATACACGGCGGGTGCCCTGACACTATAAAAAGCAAACTAACTAACCAGCGTCACCCGTAACACTTATATGGTGATCACTGGTGAAAGGGTTAACTAGGGGCAATCAGGGGGTTAAAACCTTTATTAGATAATATATGGGGGTACCTGACGCTATAAAAACCTGCAGCGAACCTAAAAAAAATTACCAGCTACCGATCTGCATCACCGACACTAAGACAGCATTTAGAAAAACAATCGCTTAGCGACAGTGGTGATGGGGGTGAAAGGGTTACCTGGGGGGCGATCAAGGGGGTTAAACCTTTATTAGATAATATATTGGGGTACCTGACGCTATAAAAACATGCGGCGAACCTAAAAAAAATTACTGGCTACCGATCTGCATCACCGACACTAAGACAGCGTTTAGAAAAACGATCGCTTAGCGACAGTGGTGATAGGGGGTGAAAGGGTTACCTGGGGGGCGATCAAGGGGGTTAAACCTTTATTAGATAATATATTGGGGTACCTGACGCTATAAAAACCTGCGGCGAACCTAAAAAAAATTACCAGCTACTGATCTGCATCACCGACACTAAGACAGCGTTTAGAAAACGATCGCTTAGCGACAGTGGTGATGGGGGTGAAAGGGTTACCTGGGGGGCGATCAAGGGGGTTAAACCTTTATTAGATAATATATTGGGGTACCTGACGCTATAAAAACATGCGCGAACCTAAAAAAAATTACCAGCTACCGATCTGCATCACCGACACTAAGACAGCGTTTAGAAAAACGATCGCTTAGCGACAGTGGTGATGGGGGTGAAAGGGTTACCTGGGGGGCGATCAAGGGGGTTAAACCTTTATTAGATAATATATTGGGGTACCTGACGCTATAAAAACATGCGGCGAACCTAAAAAAAATTACTGGCTACCGATCTGCATCACCGACACTAAGACAGCGTTTAGAAAAACAATTGCTTAGCGACAGTGGTGATAGGGGGTAAAAGGGTTACCTGGGGGGCGATCAAGGGGGTTAAACCTTTATTAGATAATATATTGGGGTACCTGACGCTATAAAAACATGCGGCGAACCTAAAAAAAATTACCAGCTACCGATCTGCATCACAGACACTAAGACAGCGTTTAGAAAAACGATCGCTTAGTGACAGTGGTGATAGGGGGTGAAAGGGTTACCTGGGGGGCGATCAAGGGGGTTAAACCTTTATTAGATAATATATTGGGGTACCTGACGCTAAAAAACATGCGGCGAACCTAAAAAAAATTACTGGCTGCCGATCGGCATCACTGACGCTAAGACAGCGATCAGAAAAATGATCGCTTAGCGACAGTGGTGATAGGGGGTGAAAGGGTTATCTGGGGGGTGATCAGGGGGTTAAACCTTTATTAGGGGGGGTTAGGGGGCTACACTGGACCTAAGACTAAACTTTGGTGACACTTTTACAGTCACAAATGTCACTGATTGCAGTGATCACTAAATAAATGGTCACTGCAATCAGTGACACTGTGACTGGGGGCTGGGGGGGTGATCTGGGGGGTGATCTGGGGTGTCTGGGGGGGCCTGGGGGGGCGATTTATGTCCCTATGTGTCCTGGTATCAGTGTAGTGTTGTGTGCACTGACCTGATGTCTTCTCTTGTACGGCGCTCGGTATATGTGAGCGCCGCACCAGAGATGACATCACTTCCTCCTGCTCCCTCTGCCTGACACAGACAGAGGGGGCATTTCCATTCGCCGGGAGCGATCGCGAGGGGGTGGCCAGAAACGAATGGCTGCCCCCTCATCCCGGAACGCTCCCGGACACTTAGCCACCGCTCACTGTATAGGAGGGGGGTCCGATTGGACCCCCCAACTATACAAAGGCAATCACGTACACTCTACGTGATTGTGCCTGTAGGTGCCATTCTGCCGACGTATATATACAGTGAGCGGTCGTTAAGTGGTTAATATATGTTAATAAATGGTGCTGTTAACAAACTCAGCCTTCTTTGTCCAACATAGTTGACCTCTTTGCTAGTAAGATGCATTACTGGCAAATTTATGTTATAGGAAACACATAATAACTGATGTAAACACACGTGAAATGGTACAAGTTATCTAAAGTAAACAAAGTAAAACAGAGCAAATAAAAAATCACCTTTCCTCCTTCTTTCTTCATCATGCCAGGCTACAACATAGGTAAAAATAGCTTGAAGCGCACACAAAATAAAGTTTGTATGTGTACAGTGGAAACAGGATGGAGATTTTTTCACCTTCTGCTAGATGACTCATTTTCAATCACAAGCAATATAAGCAGTTTTCTTGAAGAATCAAAGTAAAGCACAGTTTGTTGCAGTCAAACACAAATGGGTTATCGTCTGTGATTTATTTACCATTACCTGATATCATATTGTAAAAAATCTCTTTAATGGAACTTTGTGCAAGAGTTGGCATGCCAGTCATTGCCAGTCATTGCTATGGGTTGCTATGGGTCCTCACTATAGACAAATTGTCAAATAGCAACCAACCAAATATTTCTCGGTGTACTGCACATAACAGAATACTCAGCTTAATAGTGGCACTAGTGACAGAACAAGGTACATACTTTAGTTGTCCAAGTAAAGCTCAAGCTTAATCTGCTGATATTTGCCTTCAATGGTTCATCCTTTTTCTCCTCTTCATAATGCTATTGAAATTTTAAATAAAATCTTTCCATTTTGATTTTATGCTGTATTTTAGACATCACTGTGTCTCTGTGCTCCTCTCTCTTCAATGCAGGCAGATTGTGGCTTGAAGGAGGAGATATCAGGGTGCTGTATTTAGCTCCCTGAAAACTTCACAGCACCCTGTCTCCGTACTGCTCCAGTAAGTTGTGAGGTGGAGCCTCCATGGTTCGGACTTGTTTTTCCATCACTTCCCAAACTTGTTGTTGTGTTCCTCAAATCATTCTTGAACCATTTTTGGAGTGTGGCAGGGCACATTATCCTACTGCCATAGGGGAATACCGTTTCCATAAAGGGGTGTACTTGGTCAGCAACAATATTTAGGTTGGTGGTACTTGTCAAAGTAACATCCACATGAATAGCAAGGCCAATATTTTCACGCAGGACATTGCCCACAACATCTCACTGCCTCTGCCAGCTTGCCTACTTCCCATTCTGCATCCTGGTGCCATCTCTTTCCCAAGTAAGTGACGCACACACACCGGGCCATCCACATAATGTAAAAGAAAATGTGATTCATCTGTTTGCATAATTTTCTGTTCTGTAATACACACTTTGTAGCATGTTTGTTTGGTTTTCCATTGACTTCAATAAAACTTCCAGTTTGGAATTTCAGAAGTTTTTGAATGTTTAAAATGCTTGGCCAAACTGCAAACTTTTCAGTATTTCACTCAACTCTTAAGCCCCGTACACACGGTCAGACTTTTTGCCAACAAACTTCATTTTGAGCAAGTTTGACAAAAAATCCGACCGTGTGTACGCTCCATCGGACAAACTTTTTTGGTTTTCATCGGACAAAGGTTCGGTCTGCAAACGGACAAACTTTTGGCCAACAAAAGTCCGATGGAGCAAAGTCCGACCGTGTGTACAGAAAACCATCGGACTTTTGTCCGATGGACAAAAAAATAATAATGTTAAAATCAACCAACAATAGCAGAAGTTGACCAAAGGGTGGCGGTAAAGAGCAGAAAACAGCAGAAAAACCACGTGATGTTGGAAAAAGTTTTGGGAAAGTTTGCAGAAAAGTCCTGTGGTGTGTATGCTATGGGTGTTCCCGACCAACTCCGTTCGGGCAAAAATCCACGGAAAAGTCAGATGGAAGTCCGACCGTGTGTATGAGGCTTTATGATGACTTCCTTCACTGAGTAGTCAAAAGACAAATTAAAGTAGAAAAACATAATAACTAACAAAAGACAGAGTAGTCCATCGAGTCTGCCCATTTTTTTTCTTTTTTTTTTTTATATTACTTTATTGTTTGAGTATAGATCTAGGTTCGTCCCAAGCATGTTTGAAGCCAACTAAAATCTTTTATAAGCTTTAAGATGCTTATGTAATTTCAAAGGTTATCAATAATATTTTAAATCTGCAGCTTAGATTAAAAGTAATACCTGATGATCTTAGCTTGAAGGTCTTTGTTCAAACACTTTCTTATATGGTTGACAACACTTTGTGCTCCTGCATTGTCACCCTGTTACATCGGCTTCTGATGGAGAGGAGACTACAAAGTCCCATTTTAACACGCATTGCAGGACTGATCCAGTGTTCACCTCTCTCTTCTCATAAACATTGCCATAAATGACGAAACCGACAAAATAATTATATTGACTGGATTGATGCTTTAATCGAGCATTAGCTGCAGCTTGATGCAACATGTAGCAAGGTCCCAGGCCTCCTTTGGTCTGATGAGAACCTCTAGGGCCAGGAATAGCTGACATCTTTCTGTATGTAGTGGATTGTGAGGCATAGTGGGTGCAAAGATAGTGAAAGTCATTGGGCGCCAGACACTTATTGGATGTAATAGAGGTTTTATTTCTCTTAACAGTCTTTTTTGTATTTTTGGGGGAGAGAGGGTTTGGGCCAGGACACCCTTAGATAGTTGCAAACTAAATTAGCAGACTCCGAGACTTCAATAGGAGGACAGCCATGCAGGGAAAGGCCTCTAGCAAGAAGCCACATCTGCACATGCAGGAATGCTGTCTCCTATAGCAACAGTCTTTAACAGTTCCTAACACAAAGCGTAATGCTGTGTACACACGATCGGTTTTTCTGATGAAAAAAGACCGATGGACTTTTTTCACCGGACAAACCGATCCTGTGTGGGCCCCATCGTTTTTTTTCCATCGGTATAAAAAAATAGAACATGTTTTCAATACCGATGGAAAAAAAACCGATAGCAAATTCCGATTGTCTGTGGGGAACTCCATCGGAGAAAAAACCCACGCATGCTCAGAATCAAGTCAACGCATGCTCAGAAGTATTGAACTTCATTTTTCTCGGCTCTTCGGAGTGTTTTACGTCACAGCGTTTGGGACGGTCGGATTTTTGACTGATGGTGTGTAGGCAAGACTGATGGAAGTCAGCTTCCATTGGATTTTATTCCATCGGATATCCGATCGTGTGTACAGGGCATAACAGTTCTTTCAGCTTCACTACAACTTCTCCTTGTAGTTCTTCCATACACTGAGCTCCCAGTCTCTCACTAGACCCTCTGATTTACTACCACTAAATCCCTTGAACGCCTCCAATCTTCACGTGGTATCTTCCTCCAGCGCCACCCCCCGCTTCTCTGCTGGGTCCCTAGATTAGCACTCTAGATACCTCTCAAGCTTCACCCACGCTGGCCGGCTTGGTCCCTAGCTTGACACACAAGGCTGCTCTGCAAGCGTCACCTCCACTGGCTGGGTCCCTGGCTTGATTTCCACTGAAGTTTCCAGATTCTTCACTGTCCCCGTCTGGTGAGAATGCTGCTCTGGTACTTGCTTCAGTTACTCACTGTGGTCCCTGGTAATAAGGCAGATAGTCCTTTACTGGTGACAGCTTCCCCTCTACCTCCGACCACAAAAAAAATTCCGGCCGACATAACCATCACTTTTGGTTGGACTACAAGCCGCAATCCCAAACCTGCGCTGCTCTCTTGATTCTAAATAGGCCTTCAGACAGCCTAGCTGCCAGATGTGCCTGGGATAGGCCCAAACTCTGGCCTAGCGGCCCAGGCAATACGACACACGTCCACCCAGACAGCCGGTTAGGTGGCACAGAACATAGATCACCTGACTCCACCCAAATATATAGGTACTCCCAGCAGGCCAAGGGATTCAAGAAAATCCCTGCCCATTGGTTGAGATACCCCACGCACCCATAACCTGACCTTGGGTTGCCCTTTTCATATCTAGTACCACCAAGTACCCAGCCACCTAGTGGTAGAAGAGGCCAAATTGGGAGAAATCAATAGATCTCTATCAATTAACCAGGATATCTACTCCTGGCAAAATTATTTGTGAGGAGCTCCCTGCCTAAACTACAGGGTGCTACATCCTCCCCCTGCACCAAAAACTAAGTCTCGGAGTTTGCAGAAAAAGTAATTTTTCAGCCCTCAAGCCTGAGAGCGAATGTCCTGGCAAAAACTGGGATAGGTGGGGAAAACAGGAAAGGAATAACAAGTAACAGTGTATATGGCGTACCACATAAAATAAACATGGTGTTAGACACATGAGATAGTAGATCACATATGACAAGGAAATATCAAAAATAGTTTTGTACAATTTTTAAAAGTAAGCAAGAGCAATGGTATTGCTTTCTAACGGGTTCCCGTCATTCTCCTCTATCTCTCCTCCTCCTCCTCTTCACAGACAGACCTCACCCCGGGTCGGGGAGAAGATGCTGCGTGGAGGAGGGTAGGCAGAGCCTAATGCTCAGCCCCTGCTAGCTAAATTACATGCACACAGTCTGGCCAGTCACCAGCCATTTAATGAGGGCGTCGGTCGCTCCCCCCGGCCAAGTATGTCCCATACTGGTCATAATATTAGTAAGTGCTGCACTACAGCAAGCTGGCCGCCGGGGGCTGTATTTGTGCGAGAGGCGGCCGTGGAAGCCGGGACTCGGGTGGAGGGGTCTGAGGGGCTTTTTTTTGTGTGGGGGCAGCTTTTTTGATGCCCCCCCTGCTAAGTGCTGCCCTAGGCCTCGGCCTTGTTGGGCCTAGGCCAAGACACAGCGCTGCCTCAGCCCGAGACATGGGGATGAAATCCGTGAATATCCCGGAAAATCGGAACTGTTGGCAAGTATGCTGTATGTAAAAAAAAAATATATATATATTTTGTTGCTTGAAAGTGTACTTACATATTGTTATACATATCTGATTATCTAACCAATATATTTATTGCTAAATATAGCCAGCACACTGGCTAAGTGGTTAGCATTAGGGTTGTCGTTTAAAATCCGGTTAATATACCAACCACAGCACTACCTGCCTGGAGTTTGCATTTTCTTCCTGTGCCTGTGTGGGTTTCCTCCCACAATCAAAGGACATGCTGGTAGGTTAATTGTCTCCTGTCTAAATTGGCCCTAGTATGTGTATGTATGTATGAATGTGAGTTAGAGAACTTAGATGTAAGCTCCTTGAGGGCATGGACTGATGTGAATGTACAATATATATATATGTAAAGAGCTGCATTAACTGACAGTGCTATATAAGTACCTGTAATAAATAATAGTGATTCAAAAATGTTGTTTGGGTATATACACAACAGTTTATTTAATTCTCTGTACATATTTTTAGAAAATTATTGGTATTTTAATTGTTTTACACAATACTTGAAACATTCTAAATAAGATATTTTTACTTATAGATCACCTGCAGTACACCACTGTTCATGCCTAGGGATGAGCTCGGTGTTTGAGTCGAACATAAGTTCGACTCGAACATCGGCTGTTCGACCGTTCGGCGAACATCGAACGGTTTGGGCCGTTCGCGCCAAATTCGAGTGACGCGAACGGCCCACAATACACTGCGCCATCGCAGTGCAATCCCGGCGCTGTGATTGGCCAAGCATGCACTGTGATCCCGCATGCTTGGCCAATCACAGCGCCGGCAGCTAGGAGAGCCATAATTGGCCACAGGCAGGTTGCCTGTGGCCAATTATAGCTCAGGGGGTTTAGCACATGCCCCACACTATAAAAGGCCGCCAGCGCGGCAGCCTTGTGTAGTGTGTTCCGGCGCAGGGAAAGAGTTACATAGGCAGGGACAGTGTCAGTGCTATTTGTACCTCAAACTTGTGTGTAGGGAGAGAGAAGGATAGGCAGGGAGAGTGTCAGTGTCATATTCTTTGCTAAACCTTGTGTGCAGGGAGAGAGAAGGATAGGCAGGGAGAGTGTCAGTGTCATATTCTTTGCTAAACCTTGTGTGCAGGGAGAGAGAAGGATAGGCAGGGGACAGTGTCAGTGTCACATTCTTTGCTAAACCTTGTGTGCAGGGAGAGAGAAGGATAGGCAGGGAGAGTGTCAGTGTCATATTCTTTGCTAAACCTTGTGTGCAGGGAGAGAGAAGGATAGGCAGGGAGAGTGTCAGTGTCATATTCTTTGCTAAACCTTGTGTGCAGGGAGAGAAAAGGATAGGCAGGGGACAGTGTCAGTGTCACATTCTTTGCTAAACCTTGTGTGCAGGGAGAGAGAAGGATAGGCAGGGAGAGTGTCAGTGTCATATTCTTTGCTAAACCTTGTGTGCAGGGAGAGAGAAGGATAGGCAGGGAGAGTGTCAGTGTCATATTCTTTGCTAAACCTTGTGTGCAGGGAGAGAGAAGGATAGGCAGGGGACAGTGTCAGTGTCACATTCTTTGCTAAACCTTGTGTGCAGGGAGAGAGAAGGATAGGCAGGGAGAGTGTCAGTGTCATATTCTTTGATAAACCTTGGGTGCAGGGAGAGAGAAGGATAGGCAGGGGACAGTGTCAGTGTCATTGTTGCTAAGCCTCCTGCACATTATACACCTGAAGTTAGCCCGTATTGCTGTGTTTTCCTGGTGTTACACCAACAGGCATTTGCAGCACTTACAGCAGGCGGAGTGTGCCTCCTGATCATATTACACCTGAAGTTAGCCTGTATTGCTGTGTTTTCCTGGTGTGTTACACCAACAGGCATTTGCAGCACTTACAGCAGGCGTAGTGTGATTCCTGCAAAATATACTCCTGAAGCTAGGCCTTATTGCTGGTTTTCCCATCTCCCTGCAGGCCATTAGAATGTCTGGAAGGCAAACAAGGAGAGGCAGACAGTCAGGAGCCAATAAAAGAGGGCAAGCAGGCTCTGTGTCTAGAGACAACAGTGCTGGTCGTGGACGCGGTGCATCGCCATCAGCACGTGGCCATGGGACACGCTTGTCCTTCTTTTTGGCAGCTGGACGTGTTGAGCCGCATCATGCCGAAGACTTGGTAGAGTGGATGACCAAGCCCTCCTCATCCTCCTCATCCTCTCTCACCCAGGCTCAGGGTACTGGCAAAGCAGCTGCCAAAGCGTCCTCTTCCCTGGTATCAATGTCATCATCAGTCACTCCTTCCCTAGACCAACCATGTCCTCCTGAGGAGTCCCCCGAACTGTTTGAGCACAGTGTTGGGTACATGCTCCAGGAGGATGCCCAGCGTTTCGAAGGGTCTGATGATGATACCCAGCTAGAGGAAGGCAGTAGCGTGAGAGCAGAGAGAGGGGATGCTCAAGAAGGACACCAATCTGGCAGTCATGTTCCAGCAGCTGCAGCATACTGCCAGATTGGCTCCAGTGATGAGGAGGGAGGGGATGATGAGGTCACTGACTCCACGTGGGTGCCTAATAGGAGAGAGGAGGAGGAGGATGAGGAGGAGGCACATCTCCAACGAGGCAGGATGCCCTCGAGGGGCCAGCATAAGGGCAGCACACCGACTGAATCACACCGCAGAGCTCCGCCTGTGCAGGGCGCTGCCTCTGCCCGTTATTCAAAAAGTTCTTTGGTGTGGGCCTTTTTTGAGTCGAGTGCATCAGATCGCACAGCTGCTGTTTGCAACATATGTCTCAAGCGTATATCGTGTGGCCAAAACATCACCCGCTTGGGCACCACATGCTTGACCAGACATATGTTGACCTGCCATGCAGCTCGTTGGCAAGCCTACCTTAAAGACCCACACCAAAGAACAAAGCGGACCTCTCCTTGCACCGCATCAGCTGGGATCTCCAACCCAACTATACCTTCAGTGCTCTCTGAAACCTGCACTGAGAGGAATGAAGGTGTAGAATTAGGTGTGTCACAGCCAAGTACTTGCGGGCACTCTGCTAGCAGTACACCGACGTCCGATTCTAGCAGGCAAATTTCCCTGCCCCAGCTGCTGGACCGTCAAAAGAAGTTCACTCCCAGCCATCCACATGCCCAGCGGTTGAATGCTAGCTTGGCTAAATTGCTAGCGCTTCAACTGCTGCCTTTTCAGTTGGTAGACTCGGCCCCCTTCCGTGAATTTGTGCAATGTGCGGTTCCTCAGTGACAGGTTCCCAAACGCCACTTTTTCTCAAGGAAGGCGATTCCGGCTCTCTACCGGCATGTGGAAGGCAATGTCTTGGCCTCGCTGGACAGGGCGGTCAGCGGTAAGGTGCATATTACCGCTGACTCATGGTCCAGCAGGCATGGACAGGGACGTTACCTTTCTTTCACGGCCCATTGGGTCACTCTTTTGGCAGCTGGGAAGGATGCAGGACAAGGTGCAGTAGTGTTGGAGGTTGTTCCGCCGCCACGCCTCCAAAATGCTACTACTGGTTGTGACACACCTCTCTCCTCCACCCCCTCTTCTTCTTCCTCCATGGCCTCTTCCTGTGCTTTGTCCTTGGAACCAGCGGTGCTCCGTAGGCGTTCAAGGGGCTACGCAAGTATGCAGGCAAAAAGATGCCATGCCGTGCTTGCGCTGGTGTGTTTGGGGGACAGGAGCCACACTGGGGCAGAGGTTCTGTCTGCTCTGCAGGGGCAGGCCGAGAGGTGGTTGACGCCATGCCAGCTTAAGCCAGGAATGGTGGTTTGCGACAATGGCACCAACCTCCTCTCCGCCCTCCGACAGGGACAACTGACCCATGTGCCCTGTGTGGCTCACGTCCTTAACCTGGTGGTGCAGCGGTTCTTGGGCAGGTACCCGGGCTTACAGGATGTCCTGAGGCAGGCCAGGAAAGTCTGTGTGCATTTCTGCAGATCTTATAATGCCAGTGCTCGCCTGGCTGAGCTGCAAAAGGAGTTGAACCTGCCCAAGAACCGCCTTATATGTGACATGCCCACCAGGTGGAACTCAACGTTGGCCATGCTGCAGCGGCTGCACACGCAGCAGAGGGTCATCAATGAGTACCTGTGCGACTACGGCACCAGGACAGGGTCAGGGGAGCTCGGGTTTTTTTCACCACGCCAGTGGGGCATGATCAGGGATGCATGCACTGTCCTGGCACCATTTGAGGAGGCCACGAGGATGGTGAGCAGTGACAGTGCATGCATCAGTGACACTGTACCTCTTGTCCACCTGTTGGAACATACGCTGCGTGGAATAATGGACAGGGCACTTGAGGCAGAACAGAGGCAGGAAGAGGAGGACTTCCTTGCCTCTCAAGGCCCCCTTTACCCAGACAGTGTTCCTTCTGTCCCACCCATCGCACAGGAAGAGGAGGAGGAGGAGGAGGATTGTGTCAGCATGGAGGTGGAGCCTGGCACTCAGCATCATCAGCAGCAGTCTTTTAGGGATGATTTACAGTCCCAAGAAACCAGTGGACTTGTACGTGGCTGGGAGGAGGTGGCTGCGGATCATGTCGTCCTTAGTGACCCAGAGGACTCCGGACCGAATGCCTCAGCTAACCTATGCTGCATGGCCTCCCTGATCCTGCAAAGTCTGCGGAAGGATCCTCGTATTCTTCAAATCAAGGAGAGGGACCATTACTGGCTGGCCACTCTCCTTGATCCACGGTACAAGGGTAAGGTTGCGGACCTTATCTTACCGTCGCAGAGGGAGCAGAGGATGAGACAACTCCGGGAGGCCTTGCAGAATGGTCTGTGCAACGCGTTCCCAGAGACTGGGAGGTTACAAACTCCTGGTCCTGAACGAGTTGCTGAGGCTTCGGTCAGTCAAAGAAGGAGCGGTGGGGAAGGTGGCCGTCTGACCGATGCGTTCAGACAATTCTTTAGTCCGCAGCCCCAAGGTATGATCGGTTCCAGCAACCATCGCCAGAGTCTAATATACATGGTGCAGGAATACCTAGGGGCAAGGTCAGACTTGGACACCTTCCCCACCGAAAATCCTCTGGCTTACTGGGTCTTGAGGATGGATCACTGGCCAGAGCTTGCACAGTATGCAATTGAGCTACTGGCCTGTCCTGCATCCAGCGTTCTTTCAGAACGCACATTCAGTGCTGCTGGAGGATTTGTCACGGATCACAGGGTGCGCCTGTCCACCGACTCGGTTGATCGACTGCCCTTCATAAAGATGAACCAGTCTTGGATCACCACCAGCTACCAAACACCTGAAGCTGATATAACAGACTAATTTATTTTCAAATGTCAGTATGTCACATCCCTTCAAGACTGATGCTGATGCTGAGAGACTGTCCTGTTATGTTGACTGACTATCCTCCTCAATGATCCGATTGATGATGATAGCTTGGAAGAACATTTTTGTTTCTGGGTGCCGCCACCAGTGGCTAAGGCCCAATTTTTCAGCCCCTGTTTCACAGGGGCATGTAATTAAAAAATTTTATGCAATGCTTTGCAGCAGGGCTCATTCCTGCACTCCAACTAGAGTATCTGGGAGAGGTTGCAGTGTCGTGGCACCAGCACCAGTGGCTAAGGCCAAATTTTTCAGCCCCTGTTTAACAGGGGCGTGTTATTACAATTTTTTATGCAATGCTTTGCAGCAGGGCTCATTCCTGCACTCCAACTAGAGTATCTGGGAGAGGTTGCAGTGTCGTGGCACCAGCGGCTAAGGCCCAATTTTTCAGCCCCTGTTTAACAGGGGCGTGTAATTACAATTTTTGATGCAATACTTTGCAACAGGGCTCATTGCTGTGCTCCAAGTACAGTATATGTGAGGGGTTGCAGTGTTGTGGCACCAGTGCCTAAGGCCCAATTTTTCTGCCCCTGTTTAACAGGGGCATGTAATTACAATTCTTGATCTAATAATTCACAGCAGGGCCCATTCCTGCGCCCACCAAGAGTAACTGTGAGGCCTTACAGTGTTGTGTCAACACCACCACCACCACCACCACCAAAGGCCCAATTTTTCAGCCCCTGTTCAACAGGGGCATGCAATTACAATTCTTGATCTAATAATTCACAGCAGGGCCCATTCATGCGCCCACCAAGAGTAACTGTGAGGGATCACAGTGTTGTGGCAACACCAACATGTAAGGGGCAAATTTCAGCTGAGTATATACGGCAGGCCCCTACTTTCAAACATCCAACTTACAAACGACTCCTCCTTGCAAACGGAAGGATACAACAGGAAGTGAGAGGAAATCTACCCCTAGGAAGGCAAATTCTCTCCTGTAAGAGTTAATATGGGAAAAAAAGTGTCTCCTCTCCACTGATGCTTTATCACCAATTCTTGTTTCAATAAAAACCCCAAATTTTCTAAAAACATTTGTCATTAGGATGGAAAGTGAGGTGAACTGTTCTGAACAGGTGCACACTGCACAGACAGCAAAACAAATGTTACAGGGGTGATAACCCTTCCCTATGTTTTCCAAAAAGCTTAAAAATAGATTTTTGGGCTGGAGCTACACTTAAACAATGTACCTGTTCAAAATTACAAACAGATTCTACATAAGAACAAACCTACAGTCCCTGTCTTGTATGCACCGCCTGTATACGGCTGTTCAGAGTAAATAGGGCCTTTTTTATTTTGTGTGCGGGGTTCCCCTTAATATCCATACAAGACCCAAAGGGCCTGGTAATGGGCTGGGGTAGGGGGGGGGGGTTGTGATGGGGTAGCTATGCCATTTTTCTTAAAGATTTTCATCCATATTACCAGGACCAGACATTACATTAAAGCCGCAAGCAGTTTTAAATGGCTTTTTTTCCTTTAGAAATGTAATTTTGTGCAGGGGCAGTTCTAAACACGGGAAACACGTGGCACTTCACAGGCATACTTTAGACACCCCCCAGGTACGATATTTAAAGGAATATTTGTTTTGTTTTTTTCACTTTATGCATCATTAAAATGACTGCTCCCGAAAAACGGACGTTTTTAAAACTTTTTTTTGGATTGATACATGTCCCCTGGTGCAGAACCCGGGTTCCCAAACCCTTTTTAGGACAATAACATACATAATAGTCGTTATAATTAGCACTTTAGATTTCGAACGTTCGCATCCATTGTATTTAATAGGGTTCTAAAGTTCGTGCGAACTTTCGGTCCGTTCGCGGGTTCTGGTGCGAACCGAACCCGGGGGTGTTCGGCTCATCACTATTCATGCCCATGGGAACATCCTTGCTCTTGCACAGGGATGCACAAACAAGGGGATGAATGAGAGGGACCACTGCTCAACTTCACTGACAGAGCAAACTTGGCATTCTTAAAGTTACCGTTAGGTTAACTTTGAATGATTCCATAAGAATTCTGTGATTGAGTTCATAGGCCTTCTCACTCAATGTGGCCATTAGGATCCTACTTTTTTATCACGTTATATCATACAGGATATACATGGAGAGCTGTTAAAGACTAGATTACTTGTGCCCTCGGGTGGTAATCTATCACCCTTGATAACTAAAGTGCCACATCCTGGTTAATAGTAGAAGAATATGTGGAAAGAATGGACTTTATAGGCACTACTATAGAAAAAATATAATTTTTAATAATATCATAAAAAATACATAAATAATAGAACACAAATAATTGAAAACATTATTAAAAAGAAAATGGTAACCCGTGGGTCACAACCACAGGGGAACACTCAAAGATAATAGTCGCTGGATGCGGGGATGAACGTGCTGAAATGCCCACACTGGACTTATTGAGAGGTGTTTCCCAGGTAGGTATCCACCGGGTTCCTGAAGAAATTTAAGAGATGCTCAACATGTTTCGCGATTTTGATAGGATCGCTTCTTCAGGAGCTTCTAAATTCCAATAGAGAGACATAAATTATAATACATAAAGAGAATATATATATAACTCATATATATATATATATATATATTGTGAGGGGGTTAACTCGGTAGCGGGTGTGTGTGACCCCCTGGTTGGGCTCCCCACACAAAAACAGGGCCAGCAGATGGAGGTTGTGGTTTTCAAAATCAAAAGGTGCGGTTTATTTCTCTATGTACAGTGACAAAAACACAGCAAAGCCAAAAAGAAACATAAACAAAATAAATCCTGGTCAGTTTGACCTCTGACTAAACATGCAGGTTTCCTAAACTAACAACTGGGATCAGCCTGGTGCTGTCCTAGTCCCTAAGTCCCTGGTTTAGTAAAAGTCCAAACAAATAGCCACACAGGCTTTGCCTCACCGCACAGGGGTTCACTCTCCCTAGACAGTCCACACAGGTCTGGTTCCAGGCATGAGCTAACATCTAATGAAGCTGGGAGTTCTTATAGAGGCCTAAATGAGCTGACAAGCTTCAGCTGGTCTCATCAACTCCCTGCCTGCACGACGCCCAGCCCTCTCCCTAGAGGTATGAGTCATCCATGAGCCTACTAGCCTCAGCTGGGCTTATACAACTCTCCACCCTAGTTGTATAAGTCAGCATAAAGCCTGAATCTGGGAGAAATATATCTACCCCCCTGGATGCAACCAGGTGACTTTACCTTCCTGCTGTCACATACCCCCCCTCTTGTTTTAACCTTGGGGTTGGAACACCAGCAATCAGGCATTCATGTACTCGAGACAAAGCATCCACATTCCCCATTTGAACGCCAGGGCGATGCTTTACTGTGAAGTTGAATTCCTGTAGGGCCAGGAACCACCTATTCACTCTTCTATTTGTCTCCTTGTTTTGAGCCATCCACTTTAACGGAGCGTGATCCGTAACCATGTCAAAGTGCCTACCTAGCAGATAGTACCGAAGGGAATCTAGAGCCCACTTCACCGCTAAACACTCCTTTTCAACCGTGGCGTAATTTACCTCATGGGACTTCAACTTCCTGCTGAGGTAAATGACTGGGTGCTCTTCCCCGTTCCAGACCTGGGACAATACTGCTCCTAACCCCACATCTGACGCATCACTTTGTACGACAAAGTCTTTAGAGAAGTCGGGTGAGTACAACACTGGCTGGCTACATAAGGCTTGTTTCAAGAATTGGAATGCTGCCTCAGCCTCGGGGGTCCATTTAATCATGACCGACCCTTTCCCTTTCGTCAGGTTGGTTAGGGGCACAGCCTTAGAAGCAAAGTGGGGAATGAAGCGCCGATAATAACCCGCGATTCCCAGAAAGGCCCGTACCTGCTTCTTGCTGTTGGGACGTGGCCAACTCTGGATGGCCTCGACTTTGTTGAGTTGGGGTTTTATCACTCCCCTGCCAATGGTGTACCCAAGATATTTGGCCTCCTCCTGCCCAATGGTACACTTCTTGGGGTTAGCCGTAAACCCCGCTTCCCGGATAGAGTCTAGGACTGCTTGCACTTTTGGCAGATGTGAGGCCCAATCTGTGCTATGGACAATTACGTCATCCAGGTAAGCCGCAGCATACTTCCGATGGGGCCTCAGTATCTGGTCCATTTTCCGCTGGAATGTGGCCGGCGCATTCTGTAACCCGAACGGCATTCTCTTATATTGGAACGCCCCGTCTGGGGTTACAAATGCGGTTTTCTCTTTGGCCGACTTGGCCAGGGGAATTTGCCAATACCCTTTTGTGAGGTCAAGAGTCGTCATGTATCGGGCTGTTCCCAGCCGGTCGATCAACTCATCTATACGTGGCATGGGGTAGGTGTCAAATTTTGTAACTTTGTTCAACTGACGAAAATCGTTACAAAATCGCCAGCTCCCATCCGGTTTAGGCACCAACACAATGGGACTAGACCAATCACTTTGGGACTCCTCTATCACCCCTAAGTTCAGCATTTTCTGTACTTCCTCCCGTATTGCCTCCCGTCGGGCCTCTGGGATCCGATAGGGTTTTAACTTCACCCTTTCACCGGGCGGGGTAATAATATCATGCTCTACCCCAGATGTTTGTCCCGGCAGCTCAGAGAACACCTCCTTGTTGCGAAGCACAAACTCCTTAACCTCCTGTTGTTGGGGTTGTGACAAGGTGGCTGCTATTCCAACCTCCGGAATCACGCAACCAGTTTGAGCTGGTGACCAAGTTTCTGCGACTAGGGACTCTCTATCCCTCCAGGCTTTCAACAGATTAATGTGATATATCTGTTCGGGCTTTCGCCTTCCTGGTTGTCTGACCTTGTAATTCACTTCGCTCACTTTTTCCATTATCTCGTAGGGGCCTTGCCATTTGGCAAGGAATTTACTTTCAACCGTAGGGACAAGTACCAATATCCTATCCCCCGGGGAAAAGGTACGGGTCTTTGCTCCACGGTTGTACACTCTCTGCTGTGCCAACTGCGCTTGGGCCAAATGTTCCTTCACGATGGGCATTACCTGTGCAATTCGATCTTGCATCAGGGCGACATGCTCAATCACACTCCTGTGGGGAGAACTCTCACTTTCCCAAGTTTCCTTGGCAATATCCAACAGCCCTCTTGGGTGTCTCCCATACAGTAACTCAAAGGGGGAGAATCCCGTAGAGGATTGGGGCACCTCCCTAATAGCAAACATCAAATAAGGAAGTAGACAGTCCCAATCCTTTCCATCTCTATCCACCACTTTCTTCAACATTTGTTTTAGGGTTTTGTTGAATCTTTCAACCAGCCCATCGGTTTGGGGGTGATACACAGATGTACGCAATTGCGTCACTTTGAACAATTTACACAGCTCTTTCATAACCCGGGACATAAAGGGTGTACCTTGGTCCGTAAGCAGTTCTTTACAAATACCCACCCGGCTAAAAACAAGAGATAGCTCTTTGGCTATGGTTTTGGCCGAGGTATTTCTGAGAGGGATCGCTTCTGGATAACGGGTGGCATAGTCCATTATAACCAATATGTACTGGTGCCCCCTAGCGGACTTGATTATAGGACCTACCAAATCCATTGCGATTCTCTCAAACGGGACCTCAATGATGGGTAGAGGGACCAGCGGGCTACGGAAATGTGGCATCGGGGCCGACCTCTGACACACAGGGCAGGAGGAACAATAATTTTCTATGTCCTTCATCACCCCAGGCCAATAGAATCTCTGTAATACCCTCTCTCGGGTTTTCTCTGTCCCCAGATGACCTCCAAGAATGTGCCCATGGGCCAACTCCAACACCAACTTCCTGTAAGGTTTGGGCACCACAAGCTGCTCAACGGTTTCTTCTGCCCTTTTTGCCACCCGATACAGTAGGTCCTTCTCTACGCTGAAGTATGGGTAAGTGCAGGTATTATCTGGGTTCACTAACTCGCCATCTATTTCCACTACGTTTTCCCGTGCCTTTATTAGGGTGGGGTCTTTTAACTGTTCTGTGGCAAAATTTTCCCTGTGAACCTCCAGATCAGAAAACTCCACAGACGGTAGGTTTTCGTCTGAGGAGGTGGGCTCCTCTCCAGTTTCTTGAGTCTCCCCTGCCAATACTGACAAGGGAAATTCTGGAGAGTCCTCACCACTCTCAGAGGAGTTCTGGCTATCACATTCCTGGTACATAGGGGCACCAGTGGGGGGCTCAGGATCATCCCACAGTTCCCAGAACTTCGGAAAATCTCTTCCCACAATGGCATCATGCGGTAATTGAGATACTAACCCCACTGGATGAGAGAGGGTACCTTTGGGGGTCTCGAAACACACTGTAGTCACTGGATACTCTCGGGTGTCCCCATGCACACAAATAACAGCTACCTTGCTATTCCCAGAGACCTCTGTTTTAACTAATTCAGCCTTTATCAGGGTCACAAGGCTACCTGAATCCAGTAATACCACAACATTTCTACCATTAATACACATTTTGCATAAATGTTTCTCAGTTCCCCGAATGGCAGTGCATGCGACTGTCGCACACAGCGACTGACGTCTGTCCGTCAGAAAGTCACATTGCATGGGTTCCTCCACAACCGGGCAATTTGCTGCAATATGTCCCGCTTGCCGGCAGCGGTAGCAAACAATCCTTTTGGCTGCCTCTTGAGCCCCTGACTTCCCAGGCTGTTCTCGCCAAACTTTGGGTAGAGCTCCCACCCTCTCACTCTCTCCACCCTCACCCCTTGGAATCCTCTTATCCGCCCCTGGGGATGGTCTGGTCTTAGGGTGGAAAGTCCGAGAGTCTCTGGAAGAGGCCGTCAGGTTCTCTGTAGCCAAGTATTTCTCTACACGATCCACAAGACCACTGGCCGTCTCTGGGTCTCCATGGCTTACCCACTTTTGGATGGCAGTAGGAAGAGCTCTCAAAAACCGATCCATTACAACACGTTCCACAATCTCTGGTGCGGACAAAGTCTCTGGCTGTAGCCACTTCCTGCTCAGGTGAATGAGATCATACATTTGAGACCTGGGGGGTTTTCCAAGCTGGAAAGTCCAGTTATGCACACGCTGAGCCCGGACAGCCAGGGTGACACCCAGCCTTGCCAATATTTCAGCTTTTAGCATCACATAGTCTTTTGCTTGGTCAGGCTCTAGGTCATAGTAAGCCTTCTGCGATTCACCAGTTAACAGAGGAGCCACCAGTCCAGCCCACTGCTCCTCTGGCCACTTTTCTCTTTCAGCAGTCCTTTCAAATGTGGTCAAAAATACCTCTGGATCATCCTCTCCAGTCATTTTTGTCAATAAACGACTCACCCCAAAGGACGCGGTATTAGTGGGACGGCTTTCCTCACTGGTCTGCGGACGTTGCTGCATTACTGCTTCCATTTGTTGTAGTCTCTGCTCTTGCTTCTGTAACAGGTCTATGAAGCGGGCCTCAGATTGCTGCTGGGCTTGTTGATGAGCTTGCTGCTGGGCTGCAAGGCTCCTTTGCAAACCTGCATTTGTCTGCTGTTGATTGGCATTTGCTAGAGCCAGCTGTTTCAGTATCTCCTCCATGCTGGCTTAAAAAAAACTGCCACTGGTTCTCCACCAACTGTGAGGGGGTTAACTCGGTAGCGGGTGTGTGTGACCCCCTGGTTGGGCTCCCCACACAAAAACAGTGCCAGCAGACGGAGGTTGTGGTTTTCAAAATCAAAAGGTGCGGTTTATTTCTCTATGTACAGTGACAAAAACACAGCAAAGCCAAAAAGAAACATAAACAAAATAAATCCTGGTCAGTTTGACCTCTGACTAAACATGCAGGTTTCCTAAACTAACAACTGGGATCAGCCTGGTGCTGTCCTAGTCCCTAAGTCCCTGGTTTAGTAAAAGTCCAAACAAATAGCCACACAGGCTTTGCCTCACCGCACAGGGGTTCACTCTCCCTAGACAGTCCACACAGGTCTGGTTCCAGGCATGAGCTAACATCTAATGAAGCTGGGAGTTCTTATAGAGGCCTAAATGAGCTGACAAGCTTCAGCTGGTCTCATCAACTCCCTGCCTGCACGACGCCCAGCCCTCTCCCTAGAGGTATGAGTCATCCATGAGCCTACTAGCCTCAGCTGGGCTTATACAACTCTCCACCCTAGTTGTATAAGTCAGCATAAAGCCTGAATCTGGGAGAAATATATCTACCCCCCTGGATGCAACCAGGTGACTTTACCTTCCTGCTGTCACAATATATATATATATTGTGAGGGGGTTGGCTCGGCAGCGGGTGTGTGTGACCCCCGAGATGGGCTCCCCACACAAAAACAGGCCCAGCAAACGGAGGTTGTGGTTTTCAAAATCAAAAAGGTGCGGTTTATTTTCTATTTACAGTGACAAAACACAGCAAAGAAAAAGAAACATAAACAAAATAAATCCTGGTCAACTTGACCTCTGACTAAACATACAGGTTTCCTAACTAACAACTGGGATCAGCCTAGTGCTGTCCTAGTCCCTAAGTCCCTGGTTTTAAATGTCCAAGCAAATAGCCACACAGGCTTTGTCTCACCGCACAGGGGTTCACTCTCCCTAGACAGTCCACACAGGTCTGGGTCCAGGCATGAGCTAACATCTAATGAAGCTGGGAGTTCTTATAGAGGCCTAAATGAGCTGACAAGCTTCAGCTGGTCTCATCAACTCCCTGTCTGCACGACGCCCCACACTCTCCCTAGAGGTATGAGTCATCCATGAGCCCACTAGCCTTATACAACTCTCCACCTAGTTGTATAAGTCGGCGTAAAGCCTGAATCTGGGCAAAATATATCTACCCCCCTGGATGCAACCAGGTGACTTTACCTTCCTGCTGTCACATACCCCCCCTCTTGTTTTAACCTCGGGGTTGGAACACCAGCAATCAGGCATTCATGTACTCGAGACAAAGCATCCACATTCCCCATTTGAACGCCAGGGCGATGCTTTACTGTGAAGTTGAATTCCTGGAGGGCCAGGAACCACCTATTCACTCTTCTATTTGTTTCCTTGTTTTGAGCCATCCACTTTAACGGAGCGTGATCCGTAACCAAGTCAAAGTGCCTACCTAGCAGGTAGTACCGAAGGGAATCTAGAGCCCACTTCACCGCTAAACACTCCTTTTCAACGGTGGCGTAATTTACCTCATGGGACTTCAACTTCCTGCTGAGGTAAATGACTGGGTGCTCTTCCCCGTTCCAGACCTGGGACAATACTGCTCCTAACCCCACATCTGACGCATCACTTTGTACGACAAAGTCTTTAGAGATGTCGGGTGAGTACAACACTGGCTGGCTACATAAGGCTTGTTTCAAGAATTGGAATGCTGCCTCAGCCTCGGGGGTCCATTTAATCATGACCGACCCTTTCCCCTTCGTCAGGTTGGTTAGGGGCACAGCCTTAGAAGCAAAGTGGGGAATGAATCGCCGATAATACCCAGCGATTCCCAGAAAGGCTCGTACCTGCTTCTTGCTGTTGGGACGTGGCCAACTCTGGATGGCCCCGACTTTGTTGAGTTGGGGTTTTATTACTCCCCTCCCAATGGTGTACCCAAGATATTTGGCCTCCTCCTGCCCAATGGTACACTTCTTGGGGTTAGCCGTAAACCCCGCTTCCCGAACAGAGTCCAGGACTGCTTGCACTTTTGGCAGATGTGAGGCCCAATCTGTGCTATGGACAATTACGTCATCCAGGTAAGCCGCAGCATACTTCCGATGGGGCCTCAGCATCTGGTCCATTTTCCGCTGGAATGTGGCCGGCGCATTCTGTAACCCGAACGGCATTTTTTTATATTGGAACGCCCCGTCTGGGGTTACAAATGCGGTTTTCTCTTTGGCCGACTTGGCCAGGGGGATTTGCCAATACCCTTTTGTGAGGTCAAGAGTCGTCATGTATCGGGCTGTTCCCAGCCGGTCGATCAACTCATCTATACGTGGCATGGGGTAGGTGTCAAACTTTGTAACTTTGTTCAACTGACGAAAATCGTTACAAAATCGCCAGCTCCCATCCGGTTTAGGCACCAACACAATGGGACTAGACCAATCACTTTGGGACTCCTCTATCACCCCTAAGTTCAGCATTTTCTGTACTTCCTCCCGTATTGCCTCCCGTCGGGCCTCTGGGATCCGATAGGGTTTTAACTTCACCCTTTCACCGGGCGGGGTAATGATGTCATGCTCTACCCCAGATGTTTGTCCCGGCAGCTCAGAGAATACCTCCTTGTTGCGAAGCACAAACTCCTTAACCTCCTGTTGTTGGGGTTGTGACAAGGTGGCTGCTATTCCAACCTCAGGAATCACGCAACCAGTTTGAGCTGGTGACCAAGTGTCTGCGACTAGGGACTCTCTATCCCTCCAGGCTTTCAACAGATTAACGTGATAGATCTGTTCGGGCTTTCGCCTTCCTGGTTGTCTGACCTTGTAATTCACTTCGCTCACTTTTTCCATTATCTCGTAGGGGCCTTGCCATTTGGCAAGGAATTTACTTTCAACCGTAGGGACAAGTACCAGTATCCTATCCCCCGGGGAAAAGGTACGGGTCTTGGCTCCACGGTTGTACACTCTCTGCTGTGCTAACTGCGCTTGGGCCAAATGTTCCTTCACGATGGGCATTACCTGTGCAATTCGGTCTTGCATCAGGGCGACATGCTCAATCACACTCCTGTGGGGAGAACTCTCACTTTCCCAAGTTTCCTTGGCAATATCCAACAGCCCTCTTGGGTGTCTCCCATACAGTAACTCAAAGGGGGAGAATCCCGTAGAGGATTGGGGCACCTCCCTAATAGCAAACATCAGATAAGGAAGTAGACAGTCCCAATCCTTTCCATCTCTATCCACCACTTTCTTCAACATTTGTTTTAGGGTTTTGTTGAATCTTTCAACCAGCCCATCGGTTTGGGGGTGATACACAGATGTACGTAATTGCGTCACTTTGAACAATTTACACAGCTCCTTCATAACCCGGGACATAAAGGGTGTACCTTGGTCCGTAAGCAGTTCTTTACAAATACCCACCCGGCTAAACACAAGAGATAGCTCTTTGGCTATGGTTTTGGCCGAGGTATTTCGGAGAGGGATCGCTTCTGGATAACGGGTGGCATAGTCCATTATAACTAATATGTACTGGTGCCCCCTAGCGGACTTGATTATAGGACCTACCAAATCCATGGCGATCCTCTCAAACGGGACCTCAATGATGGGTAGAGGGACCAGTGGGCTACGGAAATGTGGCATCGGGGCCGACCTCTGACACACAGGGCAGGAGGAACAATAATTTTCTATGTCCTTCATCACCCCCGGCCAATAGAATCTCTGTAATACCCTCTCTCGGGTTTTCTCTGTCCCCAGATGACCTCCAAGAATGTGCCCATGGGCCAACTCCAACACCAACTTCCTGTAAGGTTTGGGCACCACAAGCTGCTCAACGGTTTCTTCTGCCCTTTTTGCCACCCGATACAGTAGGTCCTTCTCTACGCTGAAGTATGGGTAAGTGCAGGTATTATCTGGGTTCACTAACTCGCCATCTATTTTCACTACGTTTTCCCGTGCCTTTATTAGGGCGGGGTCTTTCAACTGTTCTGTGGCAAAGTTTTCCCTGTGAACCTCAAGATCAGAAAACTCCACAGACGGTAGGTTTTCGTCTGAGGAGGTGGGCTCCTCTCCAGTTTCTTGAGTCTCCCCTGCCAATACTGATAAGGGAAATTCCGGAGAGTCCTCACCACTCTCAGGGGAGTTCTGGCTATCACATTCCTGGTACATAGGGGCACCAGTGGGGGGCTCAGGATCATCCCACAGTTCCCAGAACTTCGGAAAATCCCTTCCCACAATGGCGTCATGCGGTAACTGAGATACTAAGCCCACTGGATGAGAGAGGGTACCTTTGGGGGTCTCGAAACACACTGTAGTCACTGGATACTCTCGGGTGTCCCCATGCACACAAATAACAGCTACCTTGCTATTCCCAGAGACCTCTGTTTTAACTAACTCAGCCTTTATCAGGGTCACAAGGCTACCTGAATCCAGCAATACCACAACATTTCTACCATTAACACACATTTTGCATAAATGTTTCTCAGTTCCTCGAATGGCAGTGCATGCGACTGTCGCACACAGCGACTGACGTCTGCCCGTCAGAAAGTCACACTGCATGGGTTCCTCCACAACCGGGCAATTGGCTGCAATATGTCCCGCTTGCCGGCAGCGGTAGCAAACGATCCTTCTTGCCGCCTCTTGAGCCGCTGATTTCCCAGGCTGTTCTCGCCAAACTTGGGGTAGAGCTCCCACCCTCTCACTCTCTCCACCCTCACCCCTTGGAATCCTCTTATCCGCCCCTGGGGATGGTCTGGTCTTAGGGTGGAAAGTCCGAGTGTCTCTGGAAGAGGCCGTCAGGTTCTCTGTAGCCAAGTATTTCTCCACACGATCCACAAGACCATCGGCCGTCTCTGGGTCTCCATGGCTTACCCACTTTTGGATGGCAGTAGGAAGAGCTCTCAAAAACCGATCCATTACAACACGTTCCACAATCTTTGGTGCGGACAAAGTCTCTGGCTGTAGCCACTTTCTGCTCAGGTGAATGAGATCATACATTTGAGACCTGGGGGGTTTTCCAAGCTGGAAAGTCCAGTTATGCACACGCTGAGCCCGGACAGCCTGGGTGACACCCAGCCTTGCCAATATTTCAGCTTTTAGCATCACATAGTCTTTTGCTTGGTTAGGCTCTAGGTCATAGTAAGCTTTCTGCGATTCACCCGTTAACAGAGGAGCCACCAGTCCAGCCCACTGCTCCTCAGGCCACTTTTCTCTTTCAGCGGTCCTTTCAAATGTGGTCAAAAATACCTCTGGATCATCCTCTCCAGTCATTTTTGTCAATAAACGACTCACCCCAAAGGACGCGGTATTAGTGGGACGGCTTTCCTCACTGGTCTGCGGACGTTGCTGCATTACTGCTTCCATCTGTTGTTGTAGTCTCTGCTCTTGCTTCTGCAACAGGTCTATGAAGCGGGCCTCAGATTGCTGCTGGGCTTGTTGCTGAGCCTCCAGACTCTGTTGCAAAGTTGCGTTTGTCTGCTGCTGGGCTGCAAGGCTCTGTTGATGAGCTTGCTGCTGGGCTGCGAAGTTCTTTTGCAAACCTGCATTTGTCTGCTGTTGATTGGCATTTGCTAGAGCCAGCTGCTTCAGTATCTCCTCCATGCTGGCTTAAAAAAAAACTGCCACTGGTTCTCCACCAACTGTGAGGGGGTTGGCTTGGCAGCGGGTGTGTGTGACCCCCGAGATGGGCTCCCCACACAAAAACAGGCCCAGCAAACGGAGGTTGTGGTTTTCAAAATCAAAAAGGTGCGGTTTATTTTCTATTTACAGTGACAAAACACAGCAAAGAAAAAGAAACATAAACAAAATAAATCCTGGTCAACTTGACCTCTGACTAAACATACAGGTTTCCTAACTAACAACTGGGATCAGCCTAGTGCTGTCCTAGTCCCTAAGTCCCTGGTTTTAAATGTCCAAGCAAATAGCCACACAGGCTTTGTCTCACCGCACAGGGGTTCACTCTCCCTAGACAGTCCACACAGGTCTGGGTCCAGGCATGAGCTAACATCTAATGAAGCTGGGAGTTCTTATAGAGGCCTAAATGAGCTGACAAGCTTCAGCTGGTCTCATCAACTCCCTGTCTGCACGACGCCCCACACTCTCCCTAGAGGTATGAGTCATCCATGAGCCCACTAGCCTTATACAACTCTCCACCTAGTTGTATAAGTCGGCGTAAAGCCTGAATCTGGGCAAAATATATCTACCCCCCTGGATGCAACCAGGTGACTTTACCTTCCTGCTGTCACAATATGTATAGTATGATATAGTACAGATTTATATGATACATATGACTGTCAATGGCTGCAACCCATGACGCTCACCAAATAAACGTGTTGTTGACAAAAAAGTCGAATACGGTTGCTTCACCACCCAGCAAATCCTCTAGGGGAATCAACCACCTGCAGGTGGCTGACCATGCCCAAACACTCCTTGGCTGTTGGATCAGATCAGAGGAAGTGAGTGTGATGGGGGATACGGGGATGCACCAGGAAACTAAAATATACCAAGCATATATAGATAATAGGGCTGGTTAATAATAAATTAAGGTGCCTTTCGATAAAGAAAATATATGATAAGTAAAACAACTTACATATACGAAAGGTTCAATAATATACGAGCACCGGGGAAGTTTATATATCTGCTGGAAGCCCAATTAATAAATCAGGATGATAGATTTCTAAAAAAATACATGAAAAAGACATCATTTAGAAAAAGGTAACCTGTTTTGAATGCCACCTTGATGGCATTGTAAAAATTGTATAAAAGCCATACCTTAAGCAAGGTGTAGCTGCACTAGAACAGTTTGGCTTAGAACCAGCATATACAGGAAGGTTATCCCAGATATTGCACGGATGTCCCAGTCAAGGAGTCATCTCACTGCAATTGAGAACATGGGAATAATACATATTAAATTTGAAGCCTTGGTAGATGGATCCCAAAAATTTGCACACATGCTGGTGCCCTGCAGTAATCAACCATTTGAAACAGATAGGCCTCTCTACCTGCAAGGTACTGCTTAACAGGTGTTTCAAGCTGAAGGCAGACCAAAAGAACAACTACTGGTCTGCTGGCAACACCAATATGCAGCGGATCTAGAAGAAAAATTACAGGGACTAATTAGTGCTAACAGGTGATCCAAGCTGAAGGCAGACCAAAAGAACAACTACTGGTCTGCTGGCAACACCAATATGCAGCGGATCTAGAAGAAAAATTACAGGGACTAATTAGTGCTAAATGCTGGTTAGGCACATTAACAGTTACTGTCAGCCAGACAAAAAGAGCAAATGTACTGCGCCGAACCTACCTTGATGCTGAAGGCTATCGCATACATGATGACTTCCCCTTGTTGAGTTGGAACGTATTGCGAGCAACCGCACTCCACAAACCACGCTGCGGAGTGAACGGTTTGTCTCGCTTTTTTGTACATCCCGCTCGCATGTGAGTCAGAAGCGTCTGACGTCATGCGGGCCGGCCAAGACGCGTCTCACGTCCCTGCCTGTGATGGCGCCTGCGCACTGCCGGACTGTTGGCAGGTCCCGGGCGCAGGTAAGGGCAGAAGCGCGACTAGGGCACATCATGTGATGTGTCCTGAATCGCCATTGGATGATTGGAAATCCCCCCTGCTGATGGAATAAGGGGGAGGGAGCCAGTTCCCCAATGGCTTGGGTGGCTGCGTATCCCCCACACCCCCTCCAAAAGTGAAAGTCAACAAAGCCTGGATGGATTACTGGATGGAGGGGAGGAGTGAGCTGCGGGGAAATGAAGCAAGTAATTCGACATGAAGAAATACCGTGCATGCAAATAAATATGCTTGGAAAGCCAATGGTTATGGCTTAACCTCCATAAAATATAAATAAACATTGAATATTAACTATTGAATTAACAATGATGATACACATATAATAAAAAAACTGATGCACAGTGCACAGTTATGAAAACTTGTGCAATAATCCCATTTCAAATATCAAGCAAGTGCCTGGAGAACTATGAGGTATGTCACGTATTCGCACCTAGGGTTGATTATTAACATGTCCCGTGAATTGGACATCTTACATAGGGGCAATGATCATGCATTGTTCCTAATATGAGTATCTGGGGAATAGGAAAAAGAAGATATATGAAAATATACTGTACACAGAAATCGCGTGTAACTGCCAAAATGTCCTTATAGAAAGGGCCTGTACGATAGGACCTCGTTGATACCTGGGGGTTTGGTTGCTGAGAGACGCTCAATCCAATTGGTCTCTTTTTGGAGAATGCGTTTATCCCAGTTTCCCCCACGTGGGTCTTGTGGTATAACCTCCAAGATAATAAATTTGACCATTGAGGTATCAAACTTATGGTAAAGGCCCAGGTGGCGGCTTACTGGTGTAATCATTTTCGCGTATTGTGAATAATATATATAGTCATATATACGTTGTTTAAATTGACGAATGGTTTTACCAACATAAAATGCTCCGCACTTACATAGCATGAGGTAAACTACCCCTTCTGTATCACATGTAGCGTGGAACCGTGGGTGAAAGTTATCACCATTAGGCAGACGAAAATGTGATCCTGTTTGGACCCATGGACAGTATGAGCACTACCCACAGGTAAACAGGCCGCACTCCATGACATTTCTGTCATGTATTGGTTTATATTCGCTGATGGTTAATTTGTTGCCAATTGATGAAGCCCTACGGTACACAATCTCAGGTGTTTCTCGAACATATTTGCCCAGTGTGACATCTTCACTAAGGAGATGCCAGTGTCGTTCAAGACAATTCCTTAGGGTATTATGTTGTGCGGAATATTTCGTTATAAACTTGGTGGTTTGTGAGTTAATGTTGGTTTTAGATCTGGAATACAGTAATGCTGTTCTTTCCTGGCCCTTAGCTTTGTTGAAGGCCTTTCGTAGAAGGCTTTTGCTGTAGCCTCGATGCAGTAAGCGAGTGCGCAACTCATTTGCCTGCTGCTGGAAATCTGCATCGTAGGTGCAGTTTCTGCGCAGGCGGATGTACTGCGCATACGGAATACTGTGGACTAAGGATCTTGGGTGTCCACTATTGGCATGTAACAGAGTGTTACCTGCTGTATTTTTCCGATATATTTTGGTGACAATGTTGTCACAGGAATCTCTATACAGTAGATGAGCAGGTCGAGAAATGAAATGGAATTCAAATGCCAGTCAAAGGTACATTTTAAATTAAACTTGTTGGTATTGAGTTGTTGTAAAAATTGGTTTAAGGACGTGATGGTACCCGTCCAGATAACCAAAATATCGTCAATGAACCTGAACAAGCACAGAGTCTGGTCCAGGTACTGACGATATAGATGACTAGACAAAATCTCTTGCTCCCACCCCCCCAGGTACAGATTGGCTTACGCCGGTGCGCAACAAGTGCCCATGGCGACGCCCTGTACCTGGAGGTAGTGGGAGCCGAGAAATGAAAAATGGTTATGTTTAAGTATAAATGATAATAGTTGGATGATAAAGGACTGGAATTTCCATTGTCTATGGTCCTCTTCCATTAGAAATGTTTTCACTATTTCTAAACCTAGTTCATGCGGTATACTGGAGTAAAGGGCCTCTACATCGATTGTAACAAAATATGCATTTGGAGGAATAGTAAGGCCATCAAGTTTTTTTAAAGATCAGATGTGTCTCTCACGTATGACGGTAATCTTGTAACGTGAGGCATTAGAAAAAAGTTGATGAATCTACTAGCGTTTTCTGTCATAGATCCTATTCCGGAAATAATCGATCTGCCTGGTGGCTTAGTTTGGTTCTTATGGATCTTTGGAATGGCGTAAAAAATTGCTTCTCTAGGAAAGGCTATATTGAAGTATTCATATGTGGGTTTATCGATCAACGCGGCTGTGTATGCCGTGTAGATCAGTAGCTTAAACTTCAGTTTGAATTGTGCCGTAATCTCTGATGTAATTGGTTTATACCATTCAGAGTTATTAAGTATATCGAAACACATGGTTTCGTATTGCTTATAAGTTTGTAGGACGATGTTTCCGCATTTGTCTGATGTTTTGATTACGGTATCTTCTCTAGTTTGTAGACTTCTTATAGCTTCCTGTTGTTGCCTAGGTAGGTTTTATGAAATAGGTGATAATGTCATCTTTTTAATCTCTCTAACCGTGGCTAGCAAAAAAGCAGCCACCTGCGGATTGGTATTGAGGTCAGGAAATTGGTTAGATTTGTTTTTAAATACAGGTTTTTTGATCTTGATAGGAGGTTCCTGACTCAAATTAATTTCTTGAGTGCTAATTGGATCTGAATTTTCATCCAACAGAAGCATTAGATCTCTCAATGCTCTGAAGTCTCTCATCGTAATTTTTTTTTATCTGTTCAGAAAGGTCCTTTTCCTCTCGAAGTCTCCTCCTATGGGGATCAAATATATGTTTGTATGTTAGTTTCCTTGCGAACAAATATAGGTCCTTGATGACCTCATATTTGTCCAGATTGGCACTTGGACAAAAACCTT
The DNA here is from genome assembly GCA_029206835.1 of Rana muscosa. NCBI lineage: Eukaryota > Metazoa > Chordata > Amphibia > Anura > Ranidae > Rana > Rana muscosa. The sequence goes on from CM055116.1 coordinate 1,094,565,176, forward strand.
AGTCCTAGTTTAAGGACTGTTAATTCATCACCTGAGAGAGGATAGGGGGTCAAATTAATGACACTTAATTCCTCGTTGTTGGTTGATTGTGGGGGTCCCCCCCTAAAGGGGTTGGAGTAGCGGTGGGTCTTATTGAATATGAAGGGGTACCGGAGGGGCCTACGTTGCCACCTTCTGCTCCACAGGGCATTGTTGAAGAAATTGGTTGTGTATTTTGAGATGCAGTTTGTGTATGTAATTGTTGTACGGCTTATGCTGCAATGGGACCCATATAGGCATATTTAGAAAGGTCATAATTGGGTGTATTCCCTTCACCTCGATTTTGCCCACCTTGTGCGCGTGTTTGTGAAGGTGTGAAGCCTGCCACATTGGCTGGCTTTTTTTTAGTGTTAGGTGTGACAGGATACCCACCACCATGGTGACCCCGCTTACATGATCCATTAGAGGGGTAGGAATTGTTCACTGTTTGTGTTTGCTGTGCCTGTGAAGATAAAGAAGAGTCAGATTCAGTGTCATTTTCTGAAACATAAATGTTGGAGCGATTTATTTGTGGGTGGTTTTTAAAACCTGGGCCTCTTCCCCTAATGGGATTATCCCATTTGTACGCAAAGCCTTCTGCAAACGCCATCCTATCTTTTGTGATTTTAGCTTGTTTTTTGGAGATGATACTCTTATTCAGTCTATCTAGGAAGACCTTCAATTCCTGACTTTTGGCTGCAAATTTAGCATGTGTTGTAATAGATTGATATTTAGTGTGTAATAATGCTAATCCTTGATCCAGCATATTCGTATTCCAATGCATATTGAGACATGATGTTCTCACCAATGTATACCTTAAAGAATTCCATATGCCAGTAGAGGTTGGATTTCCTTTTCAATAGTTGTTTGAGTTTATCAAAATACAATTTTAGATCATCATCATTCCTACTGGTCCCATTATACGCAGTTTGAAACTCATTCATGAGGCCCGACCAAGCTGTGCCTACATAGTCCATACTTGCCTAATAATAGAGACTACACAACTCAATAGAAACCAAATATGTTACTTGATGTTAAAATGGAATACCTAGAAATTGAATAGATATCTCAATAAATAATGAAAAAAGGGGGAGGAAAAAACAATAGTGTTTCCCAAAATTCTTAATAAGGGGTATATATAGGGCTGTACCGCACTAGGCGGGTACAATTGGTGCTTCCACCTGATGTATAGTTAAAGACTAGATTACTTGTGCCCTCGGGTGGTAATCTATCACCCTTGATAACTAAAGTGCCACATCCTGGTTAATAGTAGAAGAATATGTAGAAAGAATGGACTTTATAGGCACTACTATAGAAAAATATAATTTTTTATAATATCATAAAAAATACATAAATAATAGAACACAAATAATTGAAAAAAATATTAAAAAGAAAATGGTAACCCGTGGGTCACAACCACAGGGGAACACTCAAAGATAATAGTCGCTGGATGCGGGGATGAACATGCTGAAATGCCCACGATGGACTTATTGAGAGGTGTTTCCCAGGTAGGTATCCACCGGGTTCCTGTAAAAATTTAAGAGAGGCTCAACATGTTTCGCGATTTTGATAGGATCGCTTGTTCAGGAGCTTCTAAATTCCAATAGAGAGACATAAATTATAATACATACAGAGAATATATATAACTCATATATATATATATATTGTGAGGGGGTTAGCTCGGCAGCGGGTGTGTGTGACCCCCGGGATGGGCTCCCCACACAAAAACAGGCCCAGCAAACGGAGGTTGTGGTTTTCAAAATCAAAAAAGGTGCGGTTTATTTTCTATTTACAGTGACAAAACACAGCAAAGCCAAAAGAAACATAAACAAAATAAATCCTGGTCAACTTGACCTCTGACTAAACATACAGGTTTCCTAACTAACAACTGGGATCAGCCTAGTGCTGTCCTAGTCCCTAAGTCCCTGGTTTTAAATGTCCAAGCAAATAGCCACACAGGCTTTGTCTCACCGCACAGGGGTTCACTCTCCCTAGACAGTCCACACAGGTCTGGTTTCAGGCATGAGCTAACATCTAATGAAGCTGGGAGTTCTTATAGAGGCCTAAATGAGCTGACAAGCTTCAGCTGGTCTCATCAACTCCCTGTCTGCACGACGCCCCACACTCTCCCTAGACATATGAGTCATCCATGAGCCCACTAGCCTTAGCTGGGCTTATACAACTCTCCACCTAGTTGTATAAGTCGGCGTAAAGCCTGAATCTGGGCGAAATATATCTACCCCCCTGGATGCAACCAGGTGACTTTACCTTCCTGCTGTCACATACCCCCCCTCTTGTTTTAACCTCGGGGTTGGAACACCAGCAATCAGGCATTCATGTACTCGAGACAAAGCATCCACATTCCCCATTTGAACGCCAGGGCGATGCTTTACTGTGAAGTTGAATTCCTGGAGGGCCAGGAACCACCTATTCACTCTTCTATTTGTTTCCTTGTTTTGAGCCATCCACTTTAACGGAGCGTGATCCGTAACCATGTCAAAGTGCCTACCTAGCAGGTAGTACCGAAGGGAATCTAGAGCCCACTTCACCGCTAAACACTCCTTTTCAACGGTGGCGTAATATACCTCATGGGACTTCAACTTCCTGCTGAGGTAAATGACTGGGTGCTCTTCCCCGTTCCAGACCTGGGACAATACTGCTCCTAACCCCACATCTGACGCATCACTTTGTACGACAAAGTCTTTAGAGATGTCGGGTGAGTACAACACTGGCTGGCTACATAAGGCTTGTTTCAAGAATTGGAATGCTGCCTCAGCCTCGGGGGTCCATTTAATCATGACCGACCCTTTCCCCTTCGTTAGGTTGGTTAGGGGCACAGCCTTAGAAGCAAAGTGGGGAATGAATCGCCGATAATACCCAGCGATTCCCAGAAAGGCTCGTACCTGCTTCTTGCTGTTGGGACGTGGCCAACTCTGGATGGCCTCGACTTTGTTGAGTTGGGGTTTTATTACTCCCCTCCCAATGGTGTACCCAAGATATTTGGCCTCCTCCTGCCCAATGGTACACTTCTTGGGGTTAGCCGTAAACCCCGCTTCCCGAACAGAGTCCAGGACTGCTTGCACTTTTGGCAGATGTGAGGCCCAATCTGTGCTATGGACAATTACGTCATCCAGGTAAGCCGCAGCATACTTCCGATGGGGCCTCAGCATCTGGTCCATTTTCCGCTGGAATGTGGCCGGCGCATTCTGTAACCCGAACGGCATTCTTTTATATTGGAACGCCCCGTCTGGGGTTACAAATGCGGTTTTCTCTTTGGCCAATTTGGCCAGGGGGATTTGCCAATACCCTTTTGTGAGGTCAAGAGTCGTCATGTATCGGGCTGTTCCCAGCCGGTCGATCAACTCATCTATACGTGGCATGGGGTAGGTGTCAAATTTTGTAACTTTGTTCAACTGACGAAAATCGTTACAAAATCGCCAGCTCCCATCCGGTTTAGGCACCAACACAATGGGACTAGACCAATCACTTTGGGACTCCTCTATCACCCCTAAGTTCAGCATTTTCTGTACTTCCTCCCGTATTGCCTCCCGTCGGGCCTCTGGGATCCGATAGGGTTTTAACTTCACCCTTTCACCGGGCGGGGTAATGATGTCATGCTCTACCCCAGATGTTTGTCCCGGCAGCTCAGAGAATACCTCCTTGTTGCGAAGCACAAACTCCTTAACCTCCTGTTGTTGGGGTTGTGACAAGGTGGCTGCTATTCCAACCTCAGGAATCACGCAACCAGTTTGAGCTGGTGACCAAGTGTCTGCGACTAGGGACTCTCTATCCCTCCAGGCTTTCAACAGATTAACGTGATAGATCTGTTCGGGCTTTCGCCTTCCTGGTTGTCTGACCTTGTAATTCACTTCGCTCACTTTTTCCATTATCTCGTAGGGGCCTTGCCATTTGGCAAGGAATTTACTTTCAACCGTAGGGACAAGTACCAGTATCCTATCCCCCGGGGAAAAGGTACGGGTCTTGGCTCCACGGTTGTACACTCTCTGCTGTGCTAACTGCGCTTGGGCCAAATGTTCCTTCACGATGGGCATTACCTGTGCAATTCGGTCTTGCATCAGGGCGACATGCTCAATCACACTCCTGTGGGGAGAACTCTCACTTTCCCAAGTTTCCTTGGCAATATCCAACAGCCCTCTTGGGTGTCTCCCATACAGTAACTCAAAGGGGGAGAATCCCGTAGAGGATTGGGGCACCTCCCTAACAGCAAACATCAGATAAGGAAGTAGACAGTCCCAATCCTTTCCATCTCTATCCACCACTTTCTTCAACATTTGTTTTAGGGTTTTGTTGAATCTTTCAACCAGCCCATCGGTTTGGGGGTGATACACAGATGTACGTAATTGCGTCACTTTGAACAATTTACACAGCTCCTTCATAACCCGGGACATAAAGGGTGTACCTTGGTCCGTAAGCAGTTCTTTACAAATACCCACCCGGCTAAACACAAGAGATAGCTCTTTGGCTATGGTTTTGGCCGAGGTATTTCGGAGAGGGATCGCTTCTGGATAACGGGTGGCATAGTCCATTATAACTAATATGTACTGGTGCCCCCTAGCGGACTTGATTATAGGACCTACCAAATCCATGGCGATCCTCTCAAACGGGACCTCAATGATGGGTAGAGGGACCAGCGGGCTACGGAAATGTGGCATCGGGGCCGACCTCTGACACACAGGGCAGGAGGAACAATAATTTTCTATGTCCTTCATCACCCCCGGCCAATAGAATCTCTGTAATACCCTCTCTCGGGTTTTCTCTGTCCCCAGATGACCTCCAAGAATGTGCCCATGGGCCAACTCCAACACCAACTTCCTGTAAGGTTTGGGCACCACAAGCTGCTCAACGGTTTCTTCTGCCCTTTTTGCCACCCGATACAGTAGGTCCTTCTCTACGCTGAAGTATGGGTAAGTGCAGGTATTATCTGGGTTCACTAACTCGCCATCTATTTTCACTACGTTTTCCCGTGCCTTTATTAGGGCGGGGTCTTTCAACTGTTCTGTGGCAAAGTTTTCCCTGTGAACCTCAAGATCAGAAAACTCCACAGACGGTAGGTTTTCGTCTGAGGAGGTGGGCTCCTCTCCAGTTTCTTGAGTCTCCCCTGCCAATACTGATAAGGGAAATTCCGGAGAGTCCTCACCACTCTCAGGGGAGTTCTGGCTATCACATTCCTGGTACATAGGGGCACCAGTGGGGGGCTCAGGATCATCCCACAGTTCCCAGAACTTCGGAAAATCCCTTCCCACAATGGCGTCATACGGTAACTGAGATACTAAGCCCACTGGATGAGAGAGGGTACCTTTGGGGGTCTCGAAACACACTGTAGTCACTGGATACTCTCGGGTGTCCCCATGCACACAAATAACAGCTACCTTGCTATTCCCAGAGACCTCTGTTTTAACTAACTCAGCCTTTATCAGGGTCACAAGGCTACCTGAATCCAGCAATACCACAACATTTCTACCATTAACACACATTTTGCATAAATGTTTCTCAGTTCCTCGAATGGCAGTGCATGCGACTGTCGCACACAGCGACTGACGTCTGCCCGTCAGAAAGTCACACTGCATGGGTTCCTCCACAACCGGGCAATTGGCTGCAATATGTCCCGCTTGCCGGCAGCGGTAGCAAACGATCCTTCTTGCCGCCTCTTGAGCCGCTGATTTCCCAGGCTGTTCTCGCCAAACTTGGGGTAGAGCTCCCACCCTCTCACTCTCTCCACCCTCACCCCTTGGAATCCTCTTATCCGCCCCTGGGGATGGTCTGGTCTTAGGGTGGAAAGTCCGAGTGTCTCTGGAAGAGGCCGTCAGGTTCTCTGTAGCCAAGTATTTCTCCACACGATCCACAAGACCATCGGCCGTCTCTGGGTCTCCATGGCTTACCCACTTTTGGATGGCAGTAGGAAGAGCTCTCAAAAACCGATCCATTACAACACGTTCCACAATCTTTGGTGCGGACAAAGTCTCTGGCTGTAGCCACTTTCTGCTCAGGTGAATGAGATCATACATTTGAGACCTGGGGGGTTTTCCAAGCTGGAAAGTCCAGTTATGCACACGCTGAGCCCGGACAGCCTGGGTGACACCCAGCCTTGCCAATATCTCAGCTTTTAGCATCACATAGTCTTTTGCTTGGTCAGGCTCCAGGTCATAGTAAGCCTTCTGCGATTCACCAGTTAACAGAGGAGCCACCAGTCCAGCCCACTGCTCCTCAGGCCACTTTTCTCTTTCAGCAGTCCTTTCAAATGTGGTCAAAAATACCTCTGGATCATCCTCTCCAGTCATTTTTGTCAATAAACGACTCACCCCAAAGGACGCGGTATTAGTGGGACGGCTTTCCTCACTGGTCTGCGGACGTTGCTGCATTACTGCTTCCATTTGTTGTAGTCTCTGCTCTTGCTTCTGTAACAGGTCTATGAAGCGGGCCTCAGATTGCTGCTGGGCTTGTTGCTGAGCTTCCAGACTCTGTTGGTGAGCTTGCTGCTGGGCTGCAAGGCTCTGTTGATGAGCTTGCTGCTGGGCTGCGAAGTTCTGTTGTTGAGCTGCAAGGCTCTGTTGATGAGCTGCAAGGCTCTTTTGCAAACCTGCATTTGTCTGCTGTTGATTGGCATTTGCTAGAGCCAGCTGCTTCAGTATCTCCTCCATGCTGGCTTAAAAAAAACTGCCACTGGTTCTCCACCAACTGTGAGGGGGTTAGCTCGGCAGCGGGTGTGTGTGACCCCCGGGATGGGCTCCCCACACAAAAACAGGCCCAGCAAACGGAGGTTGTGGTTTTCAAAATCAAAAAAGGTGCGGTTTATTTTCTATTTACAGTGACAAAACACAGCAAAGCCAAAAGAAACATAAACAAAATAAATCCTGGTCAACTTGACCTCTGACTAAACATACAGGTTTCCTAACTAACAACTGGGATCAGCCTAGTGCTGTCCTAGTCCCTAAGTCCCTGGTTTTAAATGTCCAAGCAAATAGCCACACAGGCTTTGTCTCACCGCACAGGGGTTCACTCTCCCTAGACAGTCCACACAGGTCTGGTTCCAGGCATGAGCTAACATCTAATGAAGCTGGGAGTTCTTATAGAGGCCTAAATGAGCTGACAAGCTTCAGCTGGTCTCATCAACTCCCTGTCTGCACGACGCCCCACACTCTCCCTAGACATATGAGTCATCCATGAGCCCACTAGCCTTAGCTGGGCTTATACAACTCTCCACCTAGTTGTATAAGTCGGCGTAAAGCCTGAATCTGGGCGAAATATATCTACCCCCCTGGATGCAACCAGGTGACTTTACCTTCCTGCTGTCACAATATATATATATATATATATATATATATATATATATATGTATGGTATGATATAGTACAGATTTATATGATACATATGACTGTCAATGGCTGCAACCCATGACGCTCACCAAATAAACGTGTTGTTGACAAAAAAGTCGAATACGGTTGCTTCACCACCCAGCAAATCCTCTAGGGCAGTGGTTCTCAACTTCAGTCCTCAGGGCCCACCAACAGGCCAGGTTTGCAAGATAACTGAAATGCATCACAGGTGATATAATTTGCTGCTCAGGGATTGCAGTATTCTAGTCTGCATCTCACCAAGGTAATACTTAAAATCTGGCCTGTTAGTGGGTCCTGAGGACAGGAGTTGAGAACCACTGCTCTAGGGGAATCAACCACCTGCAGGTGGCTGACCATGCCCAAACACTCCTTGGCTGTTGGATCCGATCAGAGGAAGTGAGTGTGATGGGGGATACAGGGATGCACCAGGAAACTAAAATATACCAAGCATGTATAGATAATAGGGCTGGTTAATAATAAATGAAGGTGCCTTTCGATAAAGATAAAATATGATAAGTAAAACAACTTACATATACGAAAGGTTCAATAATATACGAGCACCGGGGACGTTTATATATCTGCTGGAAGCCCAATTAATAAATAAGGATGATACATTTCTAAAAAAATACATGAAAAATACATCATTTAGAAAAAGGTAACCTGTTTTGAATGCCACCTTGATGGCATTGTAAAAATTGTATAAAAGCTATACCTTAAGCAAGGTGTAGCTGCACTAGAACAGTTTGGCTTAGAACCAGCATATACAGGAAGGTTATCCCAGATATTGCACGGATGTCCCAGTCAAGGAGTCATCTCACTGCAATTGAGAACATGGGAATAATACATATTACATTTGAAGCCTTGGTAGATGGATCCCAAAAATTTGCACACATGCTGGTGCCCTGCAGTAATCAACCATTTGAAACAGATAGGCCTCTCTACCTGCAAGGTACTGCTTAACAGGTGATCCAAGCTGAAGGCAGACCAAAAGAACAACGACTGGTCTGCTGGCAACACCCATATGCAGCGGATCTAGAAGAAAAATTACAGGGACTAATTAGTGCTAAATGCTGGTTTGGCACATTAACAGTTACTGTCAGCCAGACAAAAAGAGCAAATGTGCTGTGCCGAACCTACCTTGATGCTGAAGGCTATCGCATACAGGATGACTTCCCCTTGTTGAGTTGGAACGTATTGCGAGCAACCGCACTCCACAAACCACGCTGCGGAGTGAACGGTTTGTCTCGCTTTTTTGTACATCCCGCTCGCATGTGAGTCAGAAGCGTCTGACGTCATGCGGGCCAGCCAAGACGCGTCTCACGTCCCTGCCTGTGATGGTGCCTGCGCACTGCCGGACTGCTGGCAGGTACCGGGTGCAGGTAAGGGCGGAAGCGCGACTAGGGAACATCATGTGATGTGTCCTGAATCGCCATTGGATGATTGGAAATCCCTCCTGCTGATGGAATAAGGGGGAGGGAGCCAGTTCCCTAATGGCTTGGGTGGCTGCGTATCCCCCACACCCCCTTTAAAAAGGAAAGTCAACAAAGTCTTGATGGATTACTGGATGGAGGGGAGGACCGAGCTGCGGGGAAATGAAGCAAGTGATTCAACATGAAGAAATACCGTGCATGCAAATAAACATGCTTGGAGAGCCAATGGTTATGGCTTAACCTCCATAAAATATAAATAAACATTGAATATTAACTATTGAATTAACAATGATGATACACATATAATAACAAAACTGATACACAGTGCACAGTTATGAAAACTTGTGCAATAATCCCATTTCAAATATCAAGCAAGTGCCTGGAGAACTATGAGGTACGTCACGTATTCGCACCTAGGGTTGATTATTAACATGTCCCGTGAATTGGACATCTTACATAGGGGCAATGATCATGCATTGTTCCTAATATGAGTATCTGGGGAATAAGAAAAAGAAGATATATGAGAATATACTGTACACAGAAATCGCATGTAACTGCCAAAATGTCCTTATTAGGGATGAGCTTCGAGTTTGAGTCAAACTCATGTTCGACTCGAACATTGCCTGTTCGCCCGTTCGCCGAACAGCGAACAAATTGTGGTGTTCGCGGCAAATTTGAAAAGTCTATAGGAGAAATCAAAAGTGCTAATTATAAAGGCTTATATGCAAGTTATTGTCATAAAAAGTGTTTGGGGATCCGGGTCCTGCCCCAGGGGACATGTATCAATGCAAATTTTTTTTTTAAAAACAGCCGTTTTTTTGGGAGCAGTGATTTTAATAATGCTCAAAGTGAAACAATAAAAGTGAAATATTCCTTTAAATTTCGTACCTAGGGGGTGTGTATGATATGCATGTAAAGTGGCGCATGTTTCCCGTGCTTAGAACTGTCCCTGCATAAAATGTAATTTTTGAAGGAAAAAAAGTAATTTAAAACTCACTCGCGGCTATTAATGAATTGTCGGCTCAAGTCATTGATAAAAAAAAAAAAAAAAGCGTGGGGGTCCCCCAGAATTCAATTACCAGGCCCTTCAGGTCTGGAATGGATATTAAGGGGAACCCCGCCGCAAATTTAAAAAAAAATGCGTGGAGTTCCCCCAAATATCCATACCAGGCCCTTCAGATCTGGCATGGATTTTAAGGGGAACTCCACCCCAAATAAAATAAAAAATGGCGTGGAGTCCCCCCAAAAATCCATACCAGACCCTTATCCGAGCACGCAACCTGGCCAGCCGCAGGGGAAAAGGGGGGTCCCTCCTGAACCGTACCAGGCCACATGCCCTTAACATGGGGAGGATGTCCCCATGTTGATGGGGACAAGGGCCTCATCCCCACAACCCTTGCCCGGTGGTTGTGGGGGTCTGCGGGCGGGGGGCTTATCGGAATCTGGAAGACCCCTTTAACAAAGGGGACCCCCAGATCCCGCCCCCCCTATGTGAATTGGTAAGGGGTACATTGTACCCCTACCATTTCACGAAGAAAGTGTAAAAAAATGTAAAAAAAAAAAACCACACAAACACCTTGAAAAAGTCCTTTTTTAAAAAAAAAACAAAAAAAAACATTCCAGCGGAGAAATCCAGTGTCCCGCGGCGATCCGATGTCCAGCGCTGTCCGTCATTGGCTGAGCCTGAGCGGACCTGATGGGGAACTTCCTCCGCAGTCTATTACATGTATAGACCCGCCCCTTCTAAAGTTCCCCATCAGGTCCGCTCAGCCAATGACTCTGTGTAATTTAAATTTACACAGTGAAGGAAGTTTCCCGTTCAGGCCAATGACGTAAGCGAGGTCTGACATACCGAGGGGGCGGACCTCATGGGGAACTTCTCTCACTGTGTAATACATGTATAGACCCGCCCCTTCTCATGTTCCGCATCAGGTCCTCAGCCTTACACCGAGTCATTGGCTGAGCAGACCTGATGGGGAACTTTAGAAGGGGCGGGTCTATACATGTAATAGACTGCAGAGGAAGTTCCCCATCAGGTCCGCTCAGGCTCAGCCAATGACGGACAGCGCTGGACACCGGATCGCCGCGGGACACTGGATTTCTCCGCTGGAATGGTTTTTTTTTTATTTTATTTTTTAATAAAGGACTTTTTCAAGGTGTTTGTGTGTTTTTTTTTTACATTTTTTTACACTTTCTTCGTGAAATGGTAGGGGTACAATGTACCCCTTACCAATTCACATAGGGGGGCGGGATCTGGGGGTCCCCTTTGTTAAAGGGGTCTTCCAGATTCCGATAAGCCCCCCGCCCGCAGACCCCCATAACCACCGTCAAAGGTTGTGGGGATGAGGCCCTTGTCCCCATCAACATGGGGACATCCTCCCCATGTTGAGTGCATGTGGCCTGGTACGGTTCAGGAGGGAGGGGGGGTCGCTCTCTCGTCCCCCCCTTTTCCCCTGCGGCCGGCCAGGTTGCGTGCTTGGATAAGGGTCTGGTATGGATTTTTGGGGGGACTCCACGCTATTTTTTTTTTTAATTTGGAGTGGAGTTCCCCTTAAAATCCATGCCAGATCTGAAGGGCCTGGTATGGATATTTGGGGGAATTCCACGCATTTTTTTTTTAAATTTGCGGCGGGGTTCCCCTTAATATCCATTCCAGACCTGAAGGGCCTGGTAATTGAATTCAGGGGGACCCCCACGCTTTTTCTTTTTTTTTTAACAATGACTTTTGTATGTATTGCCGGGAGCCAACAATTCATTAATAGCCGCGAGTGAGTTTTAAATGACTTTTTTTCCTTCAAAAATGAATTTTTTTGCAGGGACAGTTCTAAGCACGGGAAACATGCGCCACTTTACATGCATATCATACACACCCCCTAGGTACGAAATTTAAAGGAATATTTCACTTTTATTTTTTCATTTTAAGCATTATTAAAATCACTGCTCCCGAAAAAACGGCCGTTTTTAAAACTTCTTTTTGCATTGATACATGTCCCCTGGGGCAGGACCCGGGTCCCCAAACACTTTTTAGGACAATAACTTGCATATAAGCCTTTATAATTAGCACTTTAGATTTCGAACGTTCCAGTCCATTGTATTTAATAGGGTTCTAAAGTTCACACGAACATTTTGTCTGTTCGCAGGTTCTGGTGCGAACCGAACAGGGGGGTGTTCAGCTCATCCCTGGTCCTTATAGAAAGGGCCTGTACGATAGGACCTCGTTGATACCTGGGGGTTTGGTTGCTGAGAGACGCTCAATCCAATTGGTCTCTTTTTGGAGAATGCGTTTATCCCAGTTTCCCCCACGTGGGTCTTGTGGTATAACCTCCAAGATAATAAATTTGACCATTGTGGTATCAAACTTATGGTAAAGGCCCAGGTGGCGGCTTACCGGTGTAATCATTTTCGCGTATTGTGAATAATATATATGGTCATATATACGTTGTTTAAATTGACGAATGGTTTTACCAACATAAAATGCTTCGCACTTACATAGCATGAGGTAAACTACCCCTTCTGTATCACATGTAGCGTGGAACCGTGGGTGAAAGTTATCACCATTAGGCAGACGAAAATGCGATCCTGTTTGGACCCATGGACAGTATGAGCACTGCCCACAGGTAAACAGGCCGCACTCCATGACATTTCTGTCATGTATTGGTTTATATTCGCTGATGGTTAATTTGTTGCCAATTGATGAAGCCCTACGGTACACAATCTCAGTTGTTTCCCGAACATATTTGCCCAGTGTGACATCTTCACTAAGGAGATGCCAGTGTCGTTCAAGACAATTCCTTAGGGTATTATGTTGTGCGGAATATTTCGTTATAAACTTGGTGGTTTGTGAGTTAATGTTGGTTTTAGATCTGGAATACAGTAATGCTGTTCTTTCCTGGCCCTTAGCTTTGTTGAAGGCCTTTCGTAGAAGGCTTTTGCTGTAGCCTCGATGCAGTAAGCGAGTGCGCAACTAATTCGCCTGCTGCTGGAAATCTGCATCGTAGGTGCAGTTTCTGCGCAGGCGGATGTACTGCGCATACGGAATACTGTGGACTAAGGATCTTGGGTGTCCACTATTGGCATGTAACAGAGTGTTACCTGCTGTATTTTTCCGATATAGTTTGGTGACAATGTTGTCACAGGAATCTCTATAGATGAGCGGGTCGAGAAATGAAATGAGAGAGGATAGGGGGTCAAATTAATGACACTTAATTCCTCGTTGTTGGTTGATTGTGGGGGTCCCCCCCTAAAGGGGTTGGGGTAGCAGTGGGTCTTATTGAATATGAAGGGGTACCGGAGGGGCCTACGTTGCCACCTTTTGCTCCGCGGGGCATTGTTGAAGAAATTGGTTGTGTATTTTGAGATGCAGTTTGTGTATGTAATTGTTGTACGGCTTGTGCTGCAATGGGACCCATATAGGCATATTTAGAAAGGTCATAATTGGGTGTATTCCTTTCACCTCGATTTTGCCCACCTTGTGCGCGTGTTTGTGAAGGTGTGAAGCCTGCCACATTGGCTGGCTTTTTTTAGTGTTAGGTGTGACAGGATACCCACCACCATGGTGACCCCGCTTACGTGATCCATTAGAGGGGTAGGAATTGTTCACCGTTTGTGTTCGCTGTGCCTGTGAAGATAAAGAAGAGTCAGATTCAGTGTCATTTTCTGAAACATAAATGTTGGAACGATTTATTTGTGGGCGGTTTTTAAAACCTGGGCCTCTTCCCCTAATGGGATTATCCCATTTGTACGCAAAGCCTTCTGCAAACGCCATCCTATCTTTAGTGATTTTAGCTTGTTTTTTGGAGATGATACTCTTATTCAGTCTATCTAAGAAGACCTTCAATTCCTGACTTTTGGCTGCAAATTTAGCATGTGTTGTAATAGATTGATATTTAGTGTGTAATAATGCTAATTCTTGATCCAGCATATTCGTATTCCAATGCATATTGAGACATCAAAAGTTGCATGCATTCTTGACTACATTTCTTAAGGACCCCCTCCCAGGACCTTTTGAGGTCTTGTGAGGCGTTCTTGACCGTGGGGAACATCTGTACTCTAAGGCCCATAGGGCTGATGTTCTCACCAATGTATACCTTAAAGAATTCCATATGCCAGTAGAGGTTGGATTTCCTTTTTAATAGTTGTTTGAGTTTATCAAAATACAATTTTAGATCATCATCATTCCTACTGGTCCCATTATACGCAGTTTGAAACTCATTCATGAGGCCCGACCAAGCTGTGCCTACATAGTCCATTCTTGCCTAATAATAGAGACTACACAACTCAATAGAAACCAAATATGTTACTTGATGTTGAAATGGAATACCTAGAAATTTAATAGATACCTCAATAAATAATGAACAAAAGGGGGAGGAAAAAACAATAGTGTTTCCCAAAATTCTTAATAAGGGGTATATATAGGGCTGTACCGCACTAGGCGGGTACAATTGGTGCTTCCACCTGATGTATAGTTAAAGACTAGATTACTTGTGCCTTCGGGTGGTAATCTATCACCCTTGATAACTAAAGTGCCACATCCTGGTTAATAGTAGAAGAATATGTGGACAGAATGGACTTTATAGGCACTACTATAGAAAAATATAATTTTTAATAATATCATAAAAAATACATAAATAATAGAACACAAATAATTGAAAAAATTATTAAAAACAAAATGGTAACCCGTGGGTCACAACCACAGGGGAACACTCAAAGATAATAGTCGCTGGATGCAGGGACGAACGTGCTGAAATGCCCACGCTGGACTTATTGAGAGGTGTTTCCCAGGTAGGTATCCACCGGGTTCCTGAAGAAATTTAAGAGATGCTCAACATGTTTTGCGATTTTGATAGGATCGCTTCTTCAGGAGCTTCTAAATTCCAATAGAGAGACATAAATTATAATACATAAAGAGAATATATATAACTCATATATATATATATATATATATATATATATATGTATGTATGATATAGTACAGATTTATATGATACATATGACTGTCAATGGCTGCAACCCATGACGCTCACCAAATAAACGTGTTGTTGACAAAAAAGTCGAATACGGTTGCTTCACCACCCAGCAAATCCTCTAGGGGAATTAACCACCTGCAGGTGGCTGACCATGCCCAAACACTCCTTGGCTGTTGGATCCGATCAGAGGAAGTGAGTGTGATGGGGGATACGGGGATGCACCAGGAAACTAAAATATACCAAGCATATATAGATAATAGGGCTGGTTAATAATAAATGAAGGTGCCTTTCGATAAAGATAATATATGATAAGTAAAACAACTTACATATACGAAAGGTTCAATAATATACGAGCACCGGGGAAGTTTATATATCTGCTGGAAGCCCAATTAATAAATAAGGATGATAGATTTCTAAAAAAATACATGAAAAAGACATCATTTAGAAAAAGGTAACCTGTTTTGAATGCCACCTTGATGGCATTGTAAAAATTGTATAAAAGCCATACCTTAAGCAAGGCGTAGCTGCACTAGAACAGTTTGGCTTAGAACCAGCATATACAGGAAGGTTATCCCAGATATTGCACGGATGTCCCAGTCAAGGAGTCATCTCACTGCAATTGAGAACATGGGAATAATACATATTAAATTTGAAGCCTTGGTAGATGGATCCCAAAAATTTGCACACATGCTGGTGCCCTGCAGTAATCAACCATTCGAAACAGATAGGCCTCTCTACCTGCAAGGTACTGCTTAACAGGTGATCCAAGCTGAAGGCAGACCAAAAGAACAACTACTGGTCTGCTGGCAACACCAATATGCAGCGGATCTAGAAGAAAAATTACAGGGACTAATTAGTGCTAAATGCTGGTTTGGCACATTAACAGTTACTGTCAGCCAGACAAAAAGAGCAAATGTGCTGTGCTGAACCTACCTTGATGCTGAAGGCTATCGCATACAGGATGACTTCCCCTTGTTGAGTTGGAATGTATTGCGAGCAACCGCACTCCACAAACCACGCTGCGGAGTGAACGGTTTGTCTCGCTTTTTTGTACATCCCGCTCGCATGTGAGTCAGAAGCGTCTGACGTCATGCGGGCCGGCCAAGACGCGTCTCACGTCCCTGCCTGTGATGGCGCCTGCGCACTGCTGGACTGCTGGCAGGTCCCGGGTGCAGGTAAGGGCGGAAGCGCGACTAGGGAACATCATGTGATGTGTCCTGAATCGCCATTGGATGATTGGAAATCCCTCCTGCTGATGGAATAAGGGGGAGGGAGCCAGTTCCCCAATGGCTTGGGTGGCCGCGTATCCCCCACACCCCCTCCAAAAGGGAAAGTCAACAAAGTCTGGATGGATTACTGGATGAAGGGGAGGAGCAAGCTGCGGGGAAATGAAGCAAGTGATTCAACATGAAGAAATACCGTGCATGCAAATAAACATGCTTGGAGAGCCAATGGTTATGGATTAACCTCCATAAAATATAAATAAACATTGAATATTAACTATTGAATTAACAATGATGATACACATATAATAACAAAACTGATACACAGTGCACAGTTATGAAAACTTGTGCAATAATCCCATTTCAAATATCAAGCAAGTGCCTAGAGAACTATGAGGTACGTCACGTATTCGCACCTAGGGTTAATTATTAACATGTCCCGTGAATTGGACATCTTACATAGGGGCAATGATCATGCATTGTTCCCAATATGAGTATCTGGGGAATAGGAAAAAGAAGATATATGAGAATATGCTGTACACAGAAATCGCATGTAACTGCCAAAATGTCCTTATAGAAAGGGCCTGTACGATAGGACCTCGTGGATACCTGGGGGTTTGGTTGCTGAGAGACGCTCAATCCAATTGGTCTCTTTTTGGAGAATGCGTTTATCCCAGTTTCCCCCACGTGGGTCTTGTGGTATAACCTCCAAGATAATAAATTTGACCATTGAGGTATCAAACTTATGGTAAAGGCCCAGGTGGCGGCTTACTGGTGTAATCATTTTCGCGTATTGTGAATAATATATATGGTCATATATACGTTGTTTAAATTGACGAATGGTTTTACCAACATAAAATGCTCCGCACTTACATAGCATGAGATAAACTACCCCTTCTGTATCACATGTAGCGTGGAACCGTGGGTGAAAGTTATCACCATTAGGCAGACGAAAATGCGATCCTGTTTGGACCCATGGACAGTATGAGCACTGCCCACAGGTAAACAGGCCGCACTCCATGACATTTCTGTCATGTATTGGTTTATATTCGCTGATGGTTAATTTGTTGCCAATTGATGAAGCCCTACGGTATACAATCTCAGGTGTTTCTCGACATATTTGCCCAGTGTGACATCTTCACTAAGGAGATGCCAGTGTCGTTCAAGACAATTCCTTAGGGTATTATGTTGTGCGGAATATTTCGTTATAAACTTGGTGGTTTGTCAGTTAATGTTGGTTTTAGATCTGGAATACAGTAATGCTGTTCTTTCCTGGCCCTTAGCCTTGTTGAAGGCCTTTTGTAGAAGGCTTTTGCTGTAGCCTCGATGCAGTAAGCGAGTGCGCAACTCATTCGCCTGCTGCTGGAAATCTGCATCGTAGGTGCAGTTTCTGCGC
Source organism: Rana muscosa (assembly GCA_029206835.1). NCBI lineage: Eukaryota > Metazoa > Chordata > Amphibia > Anura > Ranidae > Rana > Rana muscosa. Next base: position 1,094,582,564 of record CM055116.1, read on the forward strand.
AGGCGGATTTACTGCGCATACGGAATACTGTGGACTAAGAATCTTGGGTGTCCACTATTGGCATGTAACAGAGTGTTACCTGCTGTATTTTTCCGATATAGTTTGGTGACAATGTTGTCACAGGAATCTCTATAGATGAGCAGGTCGAGAAATGGAATGGAATTCAAATGCCAGTCAAAGGTACATTTCAAATTAAACTTGTTGGTATTGAGTTGTTGTAAAAATTGGTTTAAGGATGTGATGATACCCGTCCAGATAACCAAAATATCGTCAATGTACCTGAACCAGCACACTCACTTCCTCTGATCGGATCCAACAGCCAAGGAGTGTTTGGGCATGGTCAGCCACCTGCAGGTGGTTGATTCCCCTAGAGGATTTGCTGGGTGGTGAAGCAACCGTATTCGACTTTTTTGTCAACAACACGTTTATTTGGTGAGCGTCATGGGTTGCAGCCTTTGACAGTCATATGTATCATATAAATCTGTACTATATCATACCATACATGTATATATATATATGCGTTATATATATTCTCTTTATGTATTATAATTTATGTCTCTCTATTGGAATTTAGAAGCTCCTGAAGAAGCGATCCTATCAAAATCACAACACATGTTGAGCATCTCTTAAATTTCTTCAGGAACCCGGTGGATACCTACCTGGGAAACACCTCTCAATAAGTCCAGGGTGGGCATTTCAGCACGTTCATCCCCGCATCCAGCGACTATTATCTTTGAGTGATCCCCTGTGGTTGTGACCCACGGGTTACCATTTTCTTTTTAATAATTTTTTCAATTATTTGTGTTCTATTATTTATGTATTTTTTATGATATTATTAAAAATTATATTTTTCTATAGTAGTGCCTATAAGGTCCATTCTTTCCACATATTCTTCTACTATACATGGAGAGCAGCAGAAAAGCCCCAAGGTAGGTGGGAACATCCAAAACATCCAGGTAGTAGCTTAAAGCGGAGTTCCACCCAAAAGTGGAACCTCCGCTTATACGCTTCCTCCCCCCTCTGGTGCCACATTTGGCACCTTTCAGGTGGGGTTAACGGGCACCCTGTTTTGAGTGGTCCCCTTCCCCACTGTCAGGAGACAGTGCTGCGGCGCCATCCCTCAGGAGTTCAGCCCCCCTTCTCCTTCCTCCGCCGCCGGGCCAGTTAGAAAGCGCAGCGTGCTTAGGGGCATGCACAGTAGGGAACCGGCTGTGAAGCCAAAAGGCTTCACTGCCGGCATCCCTTACCTAGAATGGCGACGGCAGCACCCGAGAGCTGGTCCTAAAATCGGCTTCGGGTGCCGACATCGCGGGAACCCTGGACAGGTAAGTGTCCTAATACAGGCATACCCCGCTTTAAGTACACTCACTTTTCAGCGAGTAAGGACATACCCATGAGTGTATGTAAAGTGTCTCTCAAGCTAAAGCTGCAGCTGAGTAATCCGTGCATGGATAGTTCAGATTCTCTGCTACTTGGAAACACACTCCCTGACCCCCCCCCACTACAGCCCCTGACCCCCCCCCCCCCCACTACAGCCCCTGATGCCCCAGAAGTGAAAAAAGGTATTGCTTCACTTCAAGTACATTTTTGTTTTACATACATGCTCTGGTCCCATTGTGTACTTAAAAGTGGGCTATGCCTGTATTTAAAGTCAGCAGCTACAGTATTAGTAGCTGCTGACTTTTATTTTTTTTCATAAGGTGGGTGGAACTCCTCTTTAACTTATAAATCATGCATCACTTTTAGGTAAACTGACCCTTTAAGCTCTCTTCCTCTGTCTCTTACTTTTGCTCTCCACATGTTCTCCCGCCGATGATCTCTGCACAGTGAGAAGTCTCATTGAATGACACAGAAACGGCCAGTTTATGAAGCTGCGATCTGAGCACTTCACTGGCGATCTGTGTCAGAATTCACACTCCCCGATTCACCAGCTCAGAGGTGGAGAATCGGGGAGTGAAGAGGGTATCCCGGGGGATCTGAGGAGGAAGGAGGAAGATTTTTAACTTCTTTCTACCTCGTTCAGACCCCCCAACACTGTAACCATGTCCACCTGTAATATTTATGTGTACACATATACAGTATATACATATATATATATATATAATGTGTACATATGTATATATATATGTAGCGCTACCCCCCTCTCTGAGGTCGGGCTGCTGTTTTTGATTTCAGTCTGTACCCTAGCTATCAACCCCAAGAACTTGGCTCGAACCCTCCCTTAGCACAACTGGTCTGCAATGTAATTGTGAAACCCACTGATGTTTGGGAACACAATAATACCACAGAACAGTAAAATGGTACATAAAATAGTTACCTTGTATAGCCACTCGTCCAGCAGGGTAACTCCACACAGTATTCTGCTTAATCAGGGATCAAGTTTACTTAATGGCAAAAGGTAACATAGTTAAACAGAAAATGCAGTTGACTTATGCAAGGCCCTGCAGAGTCAATGAGATATATATATGGCAACAATGCAACACAGTTTAAATGCACACTGCTTATATAAGTAAAAGACCTATGCTCACGAGCTCCCCCTAATGGGCAATATTGTGCCTGTGTCCTGTCACTAACAGTTCTAGTCAGGCCTGACTAAGTTCAGTGTACAATCCCTTTAGTAGTAGGAGTCTTCGCTAGCAAACGTTAGTGCACATAACATTTGTAATCCACAAGGTTATTATAAGGAACAACTAAACTTTCACAATGTTCAGGAAGGAGAAACTCTCCGGTGGTGCAAACGCCAAACTTTTTACCATGCGGCCTCCGTAAGCTGTGCTATGTCCTGGCATGTGGCGCACTACTAATAATGGTGGGCCTTAACAAAGTCACAGGCCTACACAAAACAGTTAATGGATTCCGGGCAGGTGCCCTCTCACCGAAACAGGCCTTGTCCCGCTGACACGTCCCGCTGTCGGTGCCTCGATCACCGGCTTCTCCGCATGCCTTCACCTTTTCTTTTCTTCCTTACCTCCTGTTTTCTTTGCTCCTGGCCTCTCCCCTATCTTCCATTCATTCTATCTGTCCTTCTGTGTTTTCTTGCCCTCTCCCTCTCTCTTTTCTATGTTCTCAGCTTCTCTTGTATCTTTCTCACCTTCTTGCTGTATTTCTTAACTCTCTTTCTGTCTCTTTACTTGGCTCTTGGCCTCTCCCTATCTTCCTTACATCTGTTCTCTCCTTCTGTATTTCTTTACTTTCTCCTTGTCTCTTTCCTCTGCTCTTGGCCTCTCCCTATTTGCCTTACATCCCTTTTCTCCTTCTGCATTTCTTTATTCTCTCCCTGTCTTTTTCCTCTGCTCTTTTCCTCCCAGTCTCTTTGTTCTGTTCTTGGTCATTTCCTAACTTCCTTACCTTTTCTCTTTCCTTCTGTATTTCATTGTTCTCTCCCTTTCTATTGCTCTCAGCATCTCTCCTTCATTTATTTTCTCTCCTTCTTTATTTCTTTATTCTCTCCCTGTCTCTTTGCTCTTTTCCTCTCAGTCACTTTACTCTGCTCTTGACCTCTTCCTATCTTCCTTACCTTTTTTCTCTCCTTCTGTATTTCCTTGCTCTCTCCCTTTCTCTTTCCTCTGCTCCCTGCCTCTCCCCTATCTCATTCACCCCATCTCCCTCCTTCTGTATTTCTCTAGTCTCTTTCTGTCTCTTTCCTCTGCTCTTTTCCTCTCAGTCCTTTTTGTAGAACCCTGGGGTTTAGTCAGGGAGCTCCTCACCAAATTCCTTGTCAGGAGTAGCTACTGTAGATAGTTGTTAGAGATCCATTGATTTCTCCCTAAGTTTGGCCTTGTTGTACTTTTCTCATCTGCCACTAGATGGCCAGGCACTTGGTGGCATTAGATGTGAGAAGGACATTTCAAGGTCAAGTTATGGGTATATGGGATATCTCAGCCAATGGGCAGGGGTTTTCTTGAATCCCTTGACCTGCTCGGAACACCTATATATTTGGGTGGATCTGTGTTCTATGCCACCTGGATCGCTGTCTGTGTGGACGTGTGTCGTACGCCCTGGGGGGTATCTGGTTGCCAGGCTGTGTGAGGGCCTATCCAGAAGTAAGAGGGCAGCGCAGGGTTGGGACTGCAGCTTGCAGTCCAACCAACATTGACGGTTCTCCAGGCCGGAGAACCTGTCATCGGAGGTAGAAGGGAAGCTGTCGCCACTAAGGGACCAACCACCATTACCAGGGACCACAGTGAGTAACTGAAGCAAGTACCAGAGCAGTATTCTCACTGAACGGGCATGGTGGAGAATTGGGAAACTTCAGGCGTGATCAAGTCAGGGACCCAGCCAGCAGAGGTGATGCTTGCAGAGCAGCCTTGTGTGTCAAGCGAGGGACAGAGCTGGTTAGAAAGGGTAAAGCTTGAAAGGTATCTGGAGTGCCAAGCTAGGGACCCAGTAGGGAAGCGTGGGTGACACTTGAGGGAGATACCACCGCAAAAGCCTTGAGGAACTCACGGGATTCTGAGTCAGTGAATCAGAGAGTCCAGTGAGAGACTAGGAGCTCAAGGGGCTGAAGAGCTACAAGTGGACATTGTAGTGAAGCTGAGAGAACTGTTGAACTTTGTGTTAGGAACTGTTATATACTGTGTTGATATAGGAGACAGAAAACCTGCTGGGGCCTTTTCCTGTACGGCTGACCTCCTATTGAAGTCTTGGAGTCTGCCAATTGAAATTGTAACTACACAAGGTTGTCCTAGCCCTAACCCTCTTTCCCTTGCAAAATATAAAAAGGACTGTTAAAATAAATAAAACCTCTTTTGCATCCAAGAAGTGTCTGGTGATCATTGACTTTCACCATCTTTGCACCCGCTATGCCTCACAACCCACTACATATTGAAGGATGTCAGCTGTCTTTGGCCTTGAAGGTTCTCATTAGACTGGGAGAGGTAAAAGACTTTGCTACACTTTCCTCTCCTCTTGGAGTCTTCCGGTCTTCTTTATCTTTTTTCTCTCCTTCTGTATTTCCTTGCTCTCTCCCTTTCTCTTTCCTCTGCTCCCTGCCTCTCCCTTATGTCCTTCACCCCCTCTCCCTCCTTCTGTATTTCTTTATTCTCTTTCTGTCTCTTTACTCTGCTCTTTTCCTCTCAGTCTCTTCCTCTGCTCTTGGCCTCTCCCTATCTTCCTTACCTTTTTTCTCTCCTGTATTTCCTTGCTCTCTCCCTATCTTGTTCCACTGCTCTCTGCCTCTCCCTTATCTCCTCCACCTCCTTTCTCTCCTTCTGTATTTCTTTATTCTCTTCCTGTCTCTTTCCTCTGCTCTTTTCCTCTCAGTCTCCTTGCTCTGCTGTCTCTCGCTTTTCCCTTTCAGACCGCCTCTCATTCTTTTCCACTCTCTCTCTTATAAAACAAACGCTTGTCTAAGCTTTCCAGTCTAAAGACGACAGGCCTGTGCCAAAAATAATCAAATAAAGTGCCTAAGAAATGTGCCTCAGTTCAGCACAAGAACCAAATCATTTCTAATAAATATTTAGGCCGATGTTTCAAGGCAAGGTAGGCCAAGAGTAACAAAGCCTGGGCTGGGTTGTTTACACTGCTGGCCCGGTCCTGGAACTGCCTCTTTACTGCTGACCATTGACACTTACAGGTTAATTTCCACATGGAGCAGGGGGGGGAAACTCTATCCAGGCTTTGTACGGAGCGGGTCAGCCCAGGCATCTTAATCTGTTTAGCATGTGTGCAGTGTGAGGAGTTAGGACCACCACGGTGCTTTCTTAAGCTACAGCAGCAGTGATTCTGTTCCTTTGGGTAGTTAATAAAGAAGAGCTTATGGGAGAATCAGTTTATAAAGGTTTCACTTTGTAATCTGGATCGTTTTTGGCTGAGGCTTACATTTGGTCCTTTTTCCCTCTGTGAAGAAAGTACAAACTGGCTTATTTGTACAGTTCACCACATGGAAGAGTGATATAATTAGTGTATTTAGGCCCTAGGAGGAAAAGTTTTTGACAAATTGCTAGTAGGAATTATGAAGCTGCTCACACATGCACAGTACACTGCAGATGAACAGGGAGCCTTTCTTCACAAGTCTATCCAGAATGTGTATATACATTTCACATAAAAGATGCTGTTATTATACCTTCGGTGAATAGCACCAAGACTTCCCCAAAAGATAGCAATCAGAAAAACGGGTCAGGAAACAGAAAGCTGCAATGTGCTATTAAAAACTTTAACTACATCCAAATAAACACACAGCAGGTAAAAAAAATGTAATAGATTTCTAATATATTTTGGCAGTAAGGTTTCAGAAGTGAATGATGTCAGCATGAGGCTCCCTGCACTGTGGGAACATTGAAAATGATTCACTGTTGCACTGAGACTTAAAGTGATATTAAAGTCTTGTTTTTTTTGTTTAAAAATAACAAGCATGTTATACTTACCTTCTCTGTGCAGCAGTTTTGTACAGAGCAGCCCAGATCCTCCTTTTTTTGGGTCCCTCGCCCTTGCTCTTGCCCCCTCCCTCCTGCCAAGTGCCCCCACAGCAAGCAGATTGCTATGGGGGCACCCAAGCCGGGCCACTGATCTGTGTGTCCATTTAGACATGGAGCTGTATCTCGGCCCCGCCCCTCTCTCTCCTCATTGGCTCACTGACTCTGATTGACAACAGTGAGAGCCAATGGTGCCCGCTGGTTTGTTTCAGCCAACCAGGAGGGTGAGTTCCAGAAAGCTGAGGCTCTCGTGCAACATCGCTGAATCGAGAAGGGGCTCAGGTAAGTATTAGGGGAGCTGAGGGGGGCTGCTGCACACTGAAGTTTTTTTTTTTTTAGATAAAAAAAAAACTTCTGCCTTTAGAACCACTTTAATGTGGTTCCAAAGGCTGAAGGTGTTTTCTTCTATGCATTAAGGTAAAAAAAAAACTTTTGAAAGCAGCTCCCACCTCAGCCCAATCTTGTTCCAACACTGTGCATGAGAGCAGAGGTTCTCTGCTCTCTCCCTCCTTATTTGCTAAGCCATTGCCTCCCGCTGTTGTCTATCACAGCCATTGAGGAGGGAACAGGGGCAAAGCCAAGCCGCACTCTGTGTGTCTATGGACACACAGAGCTGGCTCGGGAGTGAGCCCACATAAGTGCCCCCCATAGCAAGTGGCTTGCTATGGTTGGCACTGAGCAGGAAGGAGGAGCCAGGAGCACCAGCAGGGGACCCCAGAAGAGAAGGATCTGGGCTGCTTTGCGCAAAACTATTGCACAGAGGTGGTAAGTATAACTTCTTTATTATTTAAAAAAATATGAATTTTTTTTTTTACAATCACTTGTGGAATTCAAACCTAACAATAACTATTCTTAAAAAAAACCCCATCTCCTTCCTCCTACCTAACCTGCATTCTATATCTGTATAAAGATCTGTATGCAAGATCTTATACTTTTTAGCCTGGTCCAGGCCGGGTAACATGATCCTGCAGGTCCAGCTCCCCTTTGTCATGGAGACACATGGGGACAACGGCTGGGAATTTCAGGAGCCATGACATCATCCATAGGCTCTCATAGTTTAGCCATTGTCAGCGATCCCTCCTCTCCCCTGCTGCCATCGCTCACTAACACATGGGAACCGGAGCTGCAGGATCACATGACCAGACAGGAGTGTACTAAAAAAAAGGCAACTATACAGATGTTTTTACACAGGGTAGGCACGATAGGTAGGAGGAATGGAAGGGAAGAAATGTCAAGAATAGTTAGTACTAGGCTTTAATTCCACTTTAAATTGACCATACATGGTTCGAATTGTGGCATATTCCCGCTGAACTGACTAAAATTGTGGGTGTCCCTTTCTAAAAACCCAGCTCAACAAGCTTCAAAAACCAAAAAGTTCAAGCTAAGCAATCAAGACCCACCATATTGGAATTCACTCTGAACTGCTAAATTCTGTAAAATTCACAACAATAAAATCCTGTAGCTCCATGCTGAAAGTTCATTCAAGTGAAATGATATGGTCAAATTTTAAAGTAGATGTAAACCAAATCAAAAGTGAGTTTCAATACTTTAAAATGTTCATAATTCATTGAATACTTGGTGATACTGCCATGAAGGACCTTGTTTCTGGATTGTTACCCTGTCATGGAGACTCCAAGTGACAATTTTAACACCATTAAACAGATATATTCAATCATTTTATTTGTCAGGTAACCTGCCCTGAGAAATAACGTGCAGCCATTGCTGGAGTGTATGCTTGTACACAGGACATTTCTACAAAGATAGTGCAAGAGATCAGCAGCTAAGGATGCAACAATGGATAAAAAAAATTAAAAATATTTTAAAACCTGACATTTTTTTTGTTTTGTTTATTGCATGTTATACTTTAGCAATGTCATTCAGTTACATTTATTTTAATTAATTGAGATTTCGGCATGAAGTAAGGTTGTCCATGCATATCAAAGGGAAGTTGAAAGTACAGGCAAACTACCCTAAAGCCTCGTACACACGGTCGGACTTCCATCGGACTTTTCCGTGGATTTTTGTCCGAACGGAGTTGGCCGGGCACACCCATAGCATACACACCACAGGACTTTTCTGCAAACTTTCCCAAAACTTTTTGCAACATCACATGGTTTTTCTGCTCTTTTCTGCTCTTTACCGCCACCCTTTGGTCAACTTCTGCTATTGTTGGTTGATTTTAACATTAGTTGTTTTGTCCATCGGACAAAAGTCCGATGGTTTTCTGTACACACGGTAGGACTTTGCTCCATCGGACTTTTGTTGGGCAAAAGTTTGTCCGTTTGCAGACCCAACTTTTGTCCGATAAAAACAAAACCAAACAAAAAAAAGTTTGTCCGATGGAGCGTACACACGGTCAGATTGTTGGTCCAACTTGCTTAAAACGAAGTTTGTTGGGCAAAAGTCCGACCGTGTGTACGGGGGCTTTAGGCAACCAAGTCTGCTAACAGGTCTGCAAACATGAACTTTAGTCCAGCTAAACATTCCTATTCTTGTGATTGGAGAGGAACTTGACGACACAGTTGGCACTGCTCAGGAGGGAACAGTAGTAATTATCCAATAAGCCAGATAATGTTTCTACCAGACAACACTACAGGTGACATGAGATCATCACTCTCTCCAACTATGACCAAAAATTGGTAATTTTTCAAATCAGGACTATGGGTAGCTTAAAGTAAACCTGTGTCCAGACTATGAACAATCAATAGAAAAGTATTTCTGAAATTTGAGGAAAAATTTATCCACAGTTCCTGTAGCTATAGAGGAGGTCGGAGAGGGCTTCTTTTAAAGCCTGTTAAGAATATGTAAACATTTCAATGCCCATAGGCTCGTCACAGTTATGCTGTAAAGCTGGGTTGATCTGCAACAAATTTGCTGAACCAAAACGGTAGACAGATCTTACACATATGGGGATTTGATGTTGTCCTTCCTGGATATTTGATATATCAGCCTTTATCTGTCAGCAGAAAATCCCTAAAACGACCCGCCTTAGCCAATATAAGGGCATATTTAAGCTTATACCTTTCAGCGAAGAATCCTTGTAATGTCTGTATTAAAAATTTATTACATCTACGTACAGCTATAAACAATTAGTGTTCTATAAATGATTTTCCACCTTTCATTTAACTTTTGTTTATACTCTATAAACTTTTAGAAGAACTAATTACAACTTTTGTGTGGTCCAGAAAACCTCAAACCAGAAGCTTAAATATCGCATCTGCCCCTAATTCATTTTTTAATGTAATATGCAATTTTTGACATAGCTATGAATCATCTGTTCTGGCTGAACACTGATTATTATTCTAAGAGGAATGAAACTGAAAACTCTTTAAGCTAATCAAAGCATTATCTGAGAGAATGTTTGTTTTTCTAAGAGGCTCTTTGTTTTAATGACTGGCTGGGATTCTCTGTTCTTGACTCATTGGATCAGACGTTCAGGAGCTGTTTTCTTATTTACAAGTCTTGCCATTTGAACATTGCTTACCAAATCCATCATCATTACATGTTATTCCAGTCATGGACACCCAAATGTCTGGCACACACACAATTGTGCTAATACCTGAAATCAATTAAAGATAACTGGAAGATAAACATATATCTATATATCTATCTATATATGTAGATATATAGATAGATATACAGTAAACCCCCCTCCATCGCGGGGGTTACGTTCCAGACCCACCCGCAATAAGTGAAAATCCGCGAACTAGAAATACCCTATTTAAATACACACTAGGCATGTTTTTATAACTTTCACCGTACTTTTAAAAGCAATTTAAGGTCTTTAAACACACTTTTAAAACAATAGAAACACATTTAAACACATAAAAGATACTGAGAGACATAGCAAGAGCAATGGAAAACACAAAAATATTTAATTAACAATGATTTAATCAATAAAATTATGTTAATAGGTCTTACAGAAAAAAACGCAATATACCGGGACCGCGAAAACTGAACCGCGATATAACGGGGGTTTACTGTATATCTATCTATATAGATATATATATACAGTCAGGTCCATAAATATTGGGACATTGACACAATTCTAATATTTTTGGCTTTATACACCACCACAATGGATTTGAAATGAAACAAACGAGATGTGCTTTAACTGCAGACTTTCAGCTTTAATTTGAGGGTAATGGGACAGATTAACAATCATAAATCAAACTTTCACTTTTTAATACTTGGTTGCAAATCCTTTGCAGTCAATTACAGCCTGAAGTCTGGAACGCATAGACATCACCAGACGTTGGGTTTCATCCCTGGTAATGCTCTGCCAGGCCTCTACTGCAACTTTCTTCAGTTCCTGCTTGTTCTTGGGGCATTTTCCCTTCAATTTTGTCTTCAGCAAGTGAAATGCATGCTCAATCGGATTCAGGTCAGTTGAGTGACTTGGCCATTGCATAACATTCCACTTCTTTCCCTTAAAAAACTCTTTGGTTGCTTTCGCAGTATGCTTTGGGTCATTGTCCATCTGCACTGTGAGGCGCCGTCCAATGAGTTCTGAAGCATTTGGCTGAATCCCTGGGGCATGACCCAGGTCCCCAAACACTTTTTATGACAATAACTTGCATATTAACCTTTAAACTTAGCACTTTTGATTTTTCATGTTCGTTTCCCATAGACTTTAACGATGTTCGCGTGTTCGAACAAATTTTTTGCCTGTTCGCATGTTCTGGTGCGAACCGAACCGGGGGGGGTGTTCGGCTCATCCCTATTCCAGAACTGTGAAGGCTTTTTTAGATGTTGTTTGGCAAACTCTAATCTGGCCTTCCTGTTTTTGAGGCTAACCAGTGGTTTACATCTTGTGGTGAACCCTCTGTATTCACTCTGTATTCACTAATTCTTCGGTCATCCACCACAGTTGTTTTCCGTGGTCTTCCGGGTCTTTTGGTGTTGCTGAGCTCACCGGTGCGTTCTTTCTTTTTAAGGATTTTCCAAACAGTTGATTTGGCCACACCTAATGTTTTTGCTATCTCTCTGATGGGCTTGTTTTGTTTTTTTAAGCCTAATGATGGCTTGCTTCACTGACAGTGACAGCTCTTTGGATCTCATATTGAGAGTTGACAGCAACAGATTCCAAATGCAAATAGCACACTTGAAATGAACTCTGGACCTTGTATCTGCTCCTTGTAAATGGGATAATGAGGGAATAACACACACCTGGCCATGGAACAGCTGAGCAGCCAATTGTCCCATTACTTTTGGTCCCTTAAAAATGTGAGGCACATATACAAACTGTTGTAATTCCTACACTGTTCACCTGATTTGGATGTAAATACCCTCAAATTAAAGCTGAAAGTCTGCAGTTAAAGCACATCTTTAAATTCAAATCCATTGTGGTGGTGTATAGAGCCAAAAAGATTAGAATTGTGTCGATGTCCCAATATTTATGGACCTGACTGTAGATATATATCTATATCTATATATATATATATATATATATATATATATATATATATATAGATATATATATAGATATATATATACACAGTATTTCACAAAAGTGAGTACACCCCTCACATTTTTGTGAACATTTTATTATAACTTTTTATGTGACAATACTGAAGAAATGACACTTTGCTACAATGTAAAGTAGTGAGTGTACAGCTTGTATAACAGTGTAGATATGCTGTCCCCTCAAAATAACTCAACACACAGCCATTAATGTCTAAACCGCTGGCAACAAAAGTGAGTACACCCCTAAGTGAAAATGTCCTAATTGGGCCCAAAGTGTCAATATTTTGTGTGGCCACCATTATTTTTCAGCACTGCCTTAACCCTCTTGGGTATGGAGTTAACCAGAGCTTCGCAGGTTGCCACTGGAGTCCTCTTCCACTCCTCCATGATGACATCACAGAGCTGGTGGATGTTAGGGACCTTTGCGCTCCTCCACGTTCCGTTTGAGGATGTCCCACAGATGCTCAATAGGGTTTAGGTCTGGAGACATGCTTGGCCAGTCTATCACCTTTACCCTCAGCTTCTTAAGCTAGGCAGTGGTCGTCTTGGAGGTTTATTTGGGGTCATTATGTTGGAATACTGCACTGCAGCGAAGTCTCTGAAGGGAGGAGATTTTGCTCTGATATAGTATGTCACAGTACACGTTGGCATTCATGGTTTCCTTAATTAACTGTAGCTCCCCAGTGCCTGCAGCACGCATACAGCCCCAGACCATGACACTCCCTCCATCATGCTTGACTGTAGGCAAGACACACTTGTCTTTGTACTCCTCACCTGGTTGCCGCCACACACGCTGGACACCATCTGAGCCAAATATGTTTATCTTGGTCTCATCAGACCACAGGACATGATTCCAGTAATCCATGTTCTTAGTCTGCTTGTCTTCAGCAAACTGTTTGTGGGCTTTCTTGTGCATCATCTTTAGAAGAGGCTTCCTTCTGGGACGACAGCTATTGATGCAGTGTGCAGCGTATGGTCTGAGCAACCCTTCATCTACTGCAGCAATGCCGGCAGCACTTTATTTCCCAAAGACAACCTCTGGATATGACGCTGAGCACAATTTTTTTGGTCAACCATGGTGAGGCCTGTTCTGATTGGAACCTGTCCTGTTAAACCTCTGTATAGTCTTGGCCACTGTGCTGCAGCTCAGTTTCAGGGTCTTGGCAATCTTTTTATAGACTAGGCTATCTTTATGTAGAGCAACATTCTTTTTTTCAGATCCTCAGAGAGTTCTTTGCCATGAGGTGCCATGTTGAACTTCCAGTGACCAGTATGAGAGAGTGAGAGTGATAACACCAAATTTAACACACCTGCTCCCCATTCACACCTGAGACCTTGTAACACTAATGAGTCTAATGACACCTGGGAGGAAATTGGCTAATTGGGCCCAATTTGGACATTTTTACTTAGGGGTGTACTCACTTTTGTTGCCAGTGGTTTAGACATTAATGGCTGTGTGTTGAGTTATTTTGAGTGGACAGCAATTACTTTACATTGTAGTGTAATTTGTTCAGTGTTGTCACATGAAAATATATAATAAGATATTTTTCAAAAATGTGAGGGGTGTACTCACTTTTGTGAGATACTGTATATATATATATATATATATATATTGTATTGAGTTCTCAGTGTTTTATATATACATGCAAATTAGTTAGAGAAATTTCCCCTCCTTTGCTGTAATGTTAACAATGTTTTTGGTGTAACAATGACAATGGTTTTACCAAAGATAGGAAGTGAATATCTAAAGCACAGACTTAAAAAGCAATAAAAAACTGACAAGGGTTTAAGCTTTCCCCTACTTTATTAAAAAAATTCTGGCACTGATTTATTTTCCTTTTTTGTCTGCTAAAACAGTTGTCATATGAACTATAAATTATGGGAAATATCTAATGGAGTTCCAGATAGAAGTTCAAATCTGACAGAAGTTCTAATCTTGCCCAATTCTATGTGAAAAAATAGGAGGTCCCCTGGCAATATCAATGGAAAGGACAGGAGGTAAGTGTATTGTGTTAAATATTTTTACCTTTGTGCTGTTCTTTCCCCGATATGGCTGCCCAAAATATGTGGCAGGGGCACTGCTTCTGATCTATGCGCTCACTACTTTGTTTTTTTTTTTGCAGAGCTGCACCAGAAACACAATCAGCTTCCAGGATATTTTGTCAAAGCTTAAAGCACTAATGAACACCTTTTGGATACTTGTACACAGTGGTGTATTTAGGTTTTGTGCTGCCATAGGTCTGACTAAACTCATGCAACCCCTAATTTAAATATGATCCACCCCTTCCTGTCAAGGTCACACCCCTTCCTGTTTAAGACCTGCCCTGAAATTTTCCAGTGGGGACACTAGTTCTGAGGGCCTTGGGGGGGATTCCCTTAATCTGCAGAGATTTCCTCCCACTTTCTGTTTGGTTATGGGGCAGGAAATAAAGAGAAATGAACGGATGGCAAAAATAAATTAACATGGGGCTATAATCATCCCTTACTCTATCCAAAATGAAAAAAAAAGTGTTGCCTATAGTTCTACTTTAACCCCCTTAGCGGTATTTCCAAGTCTGGCTCAGGGTGAGTTTTTAATGCTAAGAGCGGTAACCCTGGGCCAGACTCGGGCTGCATCGCAGTATCCAGGGGAAGTTACTTGCCTTGTTCCCTGGATCCTGCGATGTCTCCCCGCAGTGTGTGTGAGCCGTGTCTCGCTCGATTCACACTGCCGGGTGCCGAGCTCCGTTCCCTGCGACGTTGCGGCTCACAGGGGCGGAGTTCGGCGCCAAATTCAAAAAGTGAAAAACACAATACACATACAGTATACTGTAATCTTACTGATTACAGTGCTGTATCAAATAATTACACATCCCTTTTGTCCCTAGTGGTCTGTCCAGTGCCCTGCATGCAGTTTTATATTATAAAAACTGTTTTTTCTGCCTGGAAACTGGAGATTGTCCATAGCAACCAAAAAGTGTCCCTTTATGTCAAAAGTGGTTTTAGACCAGCTAAAAAATAGCGATAATAAATTAGAATCACTTGCAGAATTGAGTGATAGCCATTTGTGGGGAAATTCGTCATCAAACACTAAATCTAATGACAGTGACAATTCTGCAACTGAGCAAATTTCAGTGTTTTTAATTTGATTACATTATTGAATAACTTTTATTATAATTACATTATTATTTGTTATAATTATTTATAGTTATTTATTATATTATAATTTATTATTTTGTGTTTCAAACTTTATCATACCTGGGATGTCTACTAGACTCTTGTTTGGTCAGGTTTAAGTAAGTAATTACTAAGAATTGCAGGCCTACAATACATAACACCAAATTTCCATGCAAAATAATTGTACCGCTTGTGGTACATAATTCCAGACAGAATCATACCGCCAGGGATGTTAAGCACAAATTTCTGCTAAATTTATGGAGGACTAAGTGGATATAACCATGACAGTGGTGCAGCAGAAAACATATACCACAGTGATGAAGGTATGTGGTCCAGGCAGTGAGCAAAGAAAGCATTGGGGGCAGGAACAAATAAATCCATCTGTTTATTTTTCTCATCAGTAATCAACAGAAATAAAATTAAGTTTCCCTAATATGTACAACTGACACAAGCAAAGGATTTCAGGAGAGTCCTACTACCTACCTGCCATGTTTGGTGACCATGTCAGTGTCCCTTGTGTCCCTATCATACCGGCAGCAGTGCGGCCGCTTTATGGTGGCACCAGACCGATTTGTCTTTGCGGCCCAGTCCACCTCATAAGACTGGCGCTACACTAATAGTGTATCGCAAGCCGGCGGGTGCTTTTTTCATGCTGCCCCCCTGCAAAGTGCTGCCCTAGGCCTGGGGCTTGTTGGCCTAGGCCAAGATACAGCGTTGCTTGTACCTACAGGTAAGCTAATGATAAAGTATGAGATGCATACTAGCACATTATGACATTGGCTTGCAGAGAGAAGATTTTTTTTTGGCAGCCTTTGCTACTGCTTTAATGAAATAAGCTGATTTGCTACCATCCACAAATGCACCAGATTTTGCACTCTCAAGTTTTAGTAAATCAATCCCATTGAGTGAAACGGCCTTCCGTTGCACTGAATATATTAATAGCATCATGCTAGTGTTAGATAATTAGCACCTTATTTTTTTCTTAAATGGAAACTAGTATTAGTAGTAGTAGCAGTTGTAAATTACTAAAATTTATTATCGTATTCATCATTGGTGTGTCACTAAAAAAGAAACCCAAAGTCTTGGGAGGGCTAAAACGTGGAAGATTACAGAAATGGGTGAACCTATACTACAGGTTAGTTTTAGGGGGCATCAGTACTAAAGATATTTGCAGCTGACAGTAACTTACTGTACTGTATTTCTACCTACTCCATAATCCATTCATTGTTTTGTTCTCCACTATTCTCTTTCTGTGTTCTTACCCATCAGTGCCGCCTATAAGTGCCCATCAGTGCCGCCTATGAGTGCCCATCAGTGCCGCCTATGAGTGCCCATCAGTGCCGCCTATGAGTGCCCATCAGTGCCGCATACCAGTGCCACATATCAGTGCCCATCAGTGCCGCCTATCAGTGCCCATCATCAGTGCCCATCAGTGCCACCTCATCAGTGCCACCTCATTGGTGCCACCTCATCGGTGCCCATCAGTGTCGCCTTATCAGTGCCCGTTAGTGCCGCCTTATCAGTGCCCATCATTGAAGTAGAAAAGGTACTTATTTACAAAAAAAAATTAACAGAAACAAAGAAAAACTAATTTTTTTTCAAAATTTCCGCACTTTTTTATTTGTTGTGCAAAAAATAAAAATCGCAGAGGCGATCAAATACCACCGAAAGAAAGCTCTATTTGTGGGAACAAAATGATAAAAAAATTGTTTGGGTACAGTGTAGCATGACCGCGCAATTGTCATTCAAATTGCGACAGCGCTGAAAGCTCAAAATTGGCTTGGGCAGGAAGGTGTATGAGTGCATGGTATTGAACTGGTTAAAGGATAAAATAACATGACTTACTTCCTCTGAGCCCAAGTTGTCCTGGACCCACCCCAGCCTGTGACTGGAAAGTGAATGGAGAAGCAGCACAGTGATGAGCTCATCTCTCTGTCACTCTTCTTTCCCTTTCTATCAGCATGCTCCTTGCCAGCACATGGAAAGACTGGATCCTTGTGCTATCTATCCCCTATCTGAGCTATGCAAGAGGCTGATTTCAGGTCAAATTTAGGTGCTTACATTTAAAAAGTACATTTAATAGAGTATCAACCATTTGCAGACCAGTGCACAATGATGTACGTCGGCTTAATAGCACAGCTGTGCAAATGGGCGTATCTGTACGTCCCCTTTAAATCGCCGGCTAGTGGGCGCGCACGCTGCATACCGCGTGAGCGTGCCCGCGGTTCCCACGGACTCGATGTCCGCCGGTTGCCCACGATCGTGACACGGAGAGGCAGAATGGGGAGATACCTATGTAAACAAGGCATTTCCCTGTTCTGTCTAGTGACAGGACAGTGATCTAATGCTTCCAGTGATCTTTGTCATGTTCTATTGAGACCATCCACCCTACAGTTAGAACACAGTGAGGGAACACAGTTAACCCCTTGATCACCCCCTAGTGTTTAACCCCTTCCCTGCCAGTGTCATTTACACAGTAATCAGTGCATTTTTATAGCACTGATCGCTGTATAAATAACAAAAATAGTGTCAAAAGTGTCCGATATGTCCACTGCAATGTCGCAGTCACGAAAAATGCCATAAAACTATCTCCTATTTTGTAGGCGCAATAACCTTTGCGCAAACCAATCAATATACGCTTTTTTTTTTTTTTACCAAAAATATGTAGAAGAATACTAGGGCTGTTACTGATTAAAATTTTCGTGTTCGATTAATGTTTTTTTTTTTTTATCGATTAATCGATTAATTTTGATTAATTATAACGCACATACAGATCCAACTACTTTTAGCTGATCTCCTTGCAGGCCGATTCCCAGTGCAGCTACAAACCACTGGAAAAATGGATAGCAGGATACAAAAAACTCACAAAGGCAGCGCTCGATGGGAATAGCATTACAGCTATATAGCTACATAAACTGTAAAAATGGTGCGAGTAATACCAAACGGTAGCAAAAGCAGTCAAAAAACATGTAGCTAAGTATGATACTGGTCTAAAAATGTGTATAACAATACCACTGCTGAATCCAGATGAGGAGGGGTTAACATCAGTCCGTCAGCATGTAGATGTCCCGTGAAGGGAACTATCAACTCCCAGTGGATGGCTGTAGAATCCCATGTTGATAGAGGGAAGTGTAACAGCCCTTGCGTGTGGCAGATAGTAAGGTCCCGCTGGCATGCAGATCTGATGGCTCAGATGGACACGGCAAGCCCCGCCGGTGTCCGTAACGTCACCGGATCTCCGACAGAACTCCCTGAAGACCCGGAAGCCGGCGGAGAGGTGAGTACCGATCAAAAGAGTTTTGATCGATCAAAAAAATTAATCGATTAATCGAGGAACTAATAGTTAATTTCCACAGCCCTAAAGAATACATATCGGCCTAAACTGAGGAAGAAATTCGTTTTTTATATATTTTTTGGGGATATTTATTATAGCAAAAAGTAAAAAATATTGAATTTTTTTCAAAATTATCGCTCTTTTTTTGTTTATAGCGCAAAAAATTAAAACCGCAGAGGTGATCAAATACCACCAAAATAAAGCTCTATTTGTGGGGAAAAAAGGACATCAATTTTGTTTGGGTGTAACGTCACACGACCGCGCAATTGTCAGTCTTTAGCGAAGCAGTGCCGTATCGCAAAAAGTGCTCTGGTCAGGAAGGGGGTAAATCTTTCCGGGGCTGAAGTGGTTAAAGTAGTATTAAACCCTCAGTGGATTATAGTTTAACACACTGAGCACAATAAAATACTTCACGATAAACTCTTTGTTAAAATTCTTACCCCAGCCCTTGCATATTCCAACTTTCAATGCTACAAACCTATGCTCTCTCACTAATGCTTCCCTGAACTTCCAGTCTTCACAGGAAAGAGTTAATAGTTAATAGTGGACAGTGCCGTCTGGAACCAGTCTGTCCGTTCAGATAAGGGAGAGGGAGGAGGAAGCTGGAGCAGGGGAGTGCCTTGCCATCCTAGGCTATGGGGCAGTATGTTTATATTAATACACAAATTGTAGGACACAACCCTAGTTCTGGCATGAAAAAAGGGGAAAGGAGGGCAGCAGTCATGGCTCCAGCTTAAACTGGAACTCAGGGAAGGATTAAACGATAAAGAAGTTGCACACTCAGTAAGCAATTAAAAGGGGTTGTAAAGGTTCATGTTTTTTAACTATAATGCATACTATGCATAAGGTGAAAAAACATCTGATGATTACCAGCACCCCGGCCCCCCGTTTTACTTACCTGAGCCCTGGAAAGTCACGTGCTTGATCTTCTCGGCTCTTCATTGGATAGATTGATAGAAGTGCAGCCATTGGCTCACACTGCTGTTAATCAACTCCAATGATGCGAGGGCCGGGGGGCAGGGCCAAGTCCTGTAGTCGCCGGCTATGGAGGCCGAATACAGGACTCGGGAACGCGCCCGCAAGGTAACCCCCTTGGGAGAGCGCTTCCCAGAGGGGGTTATCAGAAGCGGGGAGGAGCCGAGACAGCCACCGAGGGACCCCAGAAGAGGACGATCAGGGCCATTCTGTGCAAAAACGAGCTGCACAGTGGAGGTAAGTATCATATGTTTGTTATTTTTTTTTTTTTTATATTCAAAGCTTTAGTGTCACTTTAACCACTTGACAACTGGGCACTAAACCCCCTTCGTGCCCGGAACAATTTTCAGCTTTCAGCGCTGACGCACTTTGAATGACAATTGCGCGGTCATACAACGCTGTACCCAAATGATATTTTTATCATTTTTCCCCCACAAATAGAGCTTTCTTTTGGTGGTATTTGATCACCTCTGCGGTTTTTATTGTTTGTGCTATAAACAAAAAAAGACAGAAAATTTTGAAAAAAACCTAATTTTTTTACTTTTTGCTATAATAATATCCCAATTTTTTTTTAAACAACAATTTTTTTTTCTCAGTTTAGGCCGATAAGTATTCTTCTTTTTTTTTTTTTTTGGTAAAAAAAATTGCAATAAGCGTATAGCGATTGGTTTGCGAAAAAGTTATAGCGCCTATAAAATAGGGGATAGAATTCTGACATTTTTATTATATATTTTTTTTTTACTAGTAATGGCGGCGATCTGCGATTTTTGTCAGGCCTGCAATATTGCGGCGGACATATCGGACACTTTTGACACTATTTTGGTACCATTCACATTTATACAGCGAACAGTGCTATAATAATGCACTGATTACTGTATAAATGTGACTGGCAGGGAAGGGGTTAACACTAGGGGGCGAGGAAGGGGTTACCTATGTTCCCTATTTGTGATTCTTACTGTGTGGGGGAGGGGACTGACTGGGGGAGGTGAACGATCTGTGTCCCTATGTACAAGGGACACAGCATCGGTCTCCTCTCTCCCTGACAGGACATGGATCTCTGTGTTTACACACAGAGATCCACGTCCTGCCTCTGTCACAGCCGATAGCGGGTGCCTGGCGGACATTGCGGCCGCCAGGCACGCGCATCGGCATCACGTGACCACGGTGGGCACAGCTGTTCCCCGCTGCGCGCCCTCGGCGGCGCGCAGGGGGGAGAGAAACAGGAGGACGTCCACAGACGTCCACTCAGCACTTGAGAGCCACGCTGCAGACGTCTTTTGTCTATAGCGCGGGTCTCAAGTGGTTAAGTCAGCTGCTAAAAAAAGTGCTTAAATACCACTTTAACTGCTTGTCCACCGCCCACCGTCAAATGACGGCGGGCAGAAGACCCTATTGTTCTGGGCAGACGTCATATGACGTTGCGCCTTCCGAAGCCACTAGGAGGCGTGCGACCGCCGCGTCGCTGGGGACCCGAAGCGTGTGCCCGGCGGCCGCGATGGCCGCCGGGCACCCGCGATTGCCCAGTAACTGAGTAGGACCGTGGATCTCTGTGTGTAAACACAGAGATCCATGTCCTGTCAGGGAGAGTAGACCGATGGTGTGTCCCTTGTACATAGGGACAACCATCGGTCACCTCCCCCAGTCAGTCCCCTCCCCCCACAGTAAGAATCATTACTCCCAGGGAACACATTTAATCCCTTCCTCGCCCCCTAGTGTTAACCCCTTCCCTGCCAGTCACATTTATACAGTAATCAATGCATTTTTATAGCAGGGATCGCTGTATAAATGTGAATGGTCCCAAAAATGTGTCAAAAGTGTCCGATGTGTCCGCCGCAATATCGCAGTCATGATAAAAATCGCTGATCGCCGCCATTACTAGTAAAAAAAAAAAAAAAATTTATAAAAATGCTATAAATCTATCCCCTATTTTATAGCTGCTATAACTTTTGCGCAAACCAATCAATATACGCTTTTTGCGATTTTTTTTTACCAAAAATATGTAGAAGAATACGTATCAGCCTAAACTGAGGAAAAAAATTGGTTTAAAAAAAAAAATGGATATTTATTATAGCAAAAAGTAAAAAATATTGTGTTTTTTTCAAACTTGTCCCTCTTCTTTTGTTTATAGCGCAAGAAATAAAACCTGCAGAGGTGATCAAATACCACCAAAAGAAAGCTCTATTTGTGGGAAAAAAATTACAAAAATGTAATTTGTGTACAGTGTTGCATGACCGCGCAACTGTCATTCAAAGTGTGACAGCGCTGAAAGCGGAGAACCTGTACCCAAAAACAATAAAAAGTCTAACGTCTAGGGGTAGTTTTGCATTGGATCTAGACAGGATGGAGTTGGCTGCTGAAGAGCATTTTGGTACCCGTATTTTTGAGACATATTTTGCAGGCTGTCACCTAATGTGGGCGGGGCCTGCCATGGGTAGAAACATCTTCCATAGAAGGTCATGGCCCAAAGGTTGTACCACAACCAGCTGCATTGTGCTTGTCAGACGTGTGTGAACCAAGTAGGTATTTGGAAAGTGATTTTGGCTATATTGATTTCACAACAATATTACTGCTTTCTCCAGGAAATTATAATTTCAGCTGCTTAAGCAAAGTTTCCTTGAAGAAAAACATTCACCCCATTCTTCTTAATTTGTTGGGTGTGGTTGCTGTTAGGGGTTTATTTATGGCAGTTTAGTTTATTTAGTTTACTTTCTTATTTATGTTTTTCTTATTTTATGTATTTAAATATTTTTTTGCTGCTGAATTTAGAATTTTCCTTTTTTTTTTTCTTTCTGTGATTTTTTTTTTAAATAATGAGACTAATGCCGCTTACACACGATCGGAATTTCCGACAGCAAATGCTCGATGTGAGCTTTTGGTCGAATATTCCGACCGTGTGTAGGCTCCATCGGACATTTGCTGTCGGAATTTCCGACAACAAATGATTGAGAGCTGGTTCTCAATTTTTTCCAACAACAAAAGTTCTTGTCGGAAATTCTGACCGCGTGTATCCAATTCCGACGCACAAAAATCCTGCGCATGCTCGGAATCAATTAGACGCATGCTCGGAATCATTGAACTTTTCTCGGCTCGTTGTAGTGTTGTACGTCACCGTTTTCTTGGCGATCGGAATTTCCGAGCAACATTTGTGTGACCGTGTGTATGCAAGACAAGTTTGAGCGAAAATCCGTCGGAAAAAAAATCCACGGTTTTGTTGTCGGAAATTCCGATCGTGTGTACGTGGCATAAGGATTGGCCATTTTTTTTGCCACATAAACAACTTTTTTTAAACCCTCTGGAGCCATTTAAAGCCTACTGCATACTTAAAAATTACCAAAAACATAAGTCCCAAGATATCACCAGCATACCTACCATGTTTATACAAAAATGCAGGACAGAGCATTCCCTACCAATGCTGATCTGAGGAAGAATTCCTTAGTGGTCTTTTTGTTTTTTGTTTTGGTGAAAATAAAAGTGTTCTGTCTTTTTGTTTGATCATGGATGGCTGGTGATATTTTGGATAGGGTCAAAATCACCTGCCAAGAGCTTTTGACTTCTATGTAAATCCATCCTTAACCACTTCCCTACCCAGCCATAGTAATATGACGTCCACAGATGGGATCTCCCATCCTGGGTGGACGTCATATGACGTCCTCTGCTTTGTAGGGGAATATCTGAATGATGCCTGCAGCTAGAGGCATCATTCAGATATCCTTTTGTTCTGCCAGCGATTCTCTGCACCATAAGAACGATCATAGCGGCGGTTCCGCCGCTTGATCGTTCTTATAGGCGGCGGGAGGGGGCACCCCCCCTCCCGCCGCCATCCAGTGCTTCGCCGGCTCTCCCAGGTACCGTTGTGTTCCTTAGGACACAGCAGTTCCCTGATGGGGGTAAATGAGTGGCGGCGGAGCAGCAGCGGCGGGCAGCGGAGCGGCTTACCGGCTCCCATATGCAGAGCTGCAGCAGCGGCGTGCACGGCGCCCGTGCGCGCCCCCGGGGGCGCGCAGCGCGGCGATCTGGGATCCGGTGTGTCCCTCTGGACACACCGATTCAAGTAATGTGGCGGCGGGCGGCGGAGATTCCAGTATAAACTTACCGGAATTGATGATGCAGAGCTGCGCAGCGGCGTGCACGGCGCCCGCGCGCCCCCCGGGGGCGCGCAGCGCGGCGATCGGGGCTGAGGTTTTTCCCTTGGATACAGCCCAGCCTCGATCAGGGTAAAGAGCCAATGAAATTGGCTCTTTACCACGTGACCGGCTGTGTCCAATCACAGCAGGTCACTAAATGTAAACAAAACACACAATTGTGTGTAACTCACTGTTGCCTGGTTCTCCTCTTCACACACCTGTGAGGAGGAGATCAGCTAACAGTGAGTTACACATATGTTATACACATATACATATGTACTACTGTGCCCAGATTGCCCCCCCTAAATAAAGAGTACCTGTCATCTAGTACCTGCCACCAGATCACCAGCCACCCACCTGTCCATCAGGAGTACCTGTCCATCAGGAGTACCCGCCACCTCACCTGAGTACCCGCCACCTCAGAGTACCCGCCACCAGTCCATCAGGAGTACCTGTCCATCAGGAGTAACTGTCCATCAGGAGTACCCGCCACCTCACCTGAGTACCCGCCACCTCAGAGTACCCGCCACCAGTCCATCAGGAGTACCTGTCCATCAGGAGTACCTGTCCATCAGCAGTACCCGCCACCTCACCTGAGTACCCGCCACCTCAGAGTACCCGCCACCAGTCCATCAGGAGTACCTGTCCATCAGGAGTACCCGCCACCTCACCTGAGTACCCGCCACCTCAGAGTACCCGCCACCAGTCCATCAGGAGTACCTGTCCATCAGGAGTACCTGTCCATCAGGAGTACCCGCCACCTCACCTGAGTACCCGCCACCAGTCCATCAGGAGTAACTGTCTATCAGCAGTACCCGCCACCTCACCTGAGTACCCGCCACCTCAGAGTACCCGCCACCAGTCCATCAGGAGTACCTGTCCATCAGGAGTACCTGTCCATCAGCAGTACCCGCCACCTCACCTGAGTACCCGCCACCTCAGAGTACCCGCCACCAGTCCATCAGGAGTACCTGTCCATCAGGAGTACCCGCCACCTCACCTGAGTACCCGCCACCTCAGAGTACCCGCCACCAGTCCATCAGGAGTACCTGTCCATCAGGAGTACCTGTCCATCAGCAGTACCCGCCACCTCACCTGAGTACCCGCCACCTCAGAGTACCCGCCACCAGTCCATCAGGAGTACCTGTCCATCAGGAGTACCCGCCACCTCACCTGAGTACCCGCCACCTCAGAGTACCCGCCACCAGTCCATCAGGAGTACCTGTCCATCAGGAGTACCTGTCCATCAGCAGTACCCGCCACCTCAGAGTACCCGCCACCAGTCCATCAGGAGTACCTGTCCATCAGGAGTACCCGCCACCTCACCTGAGTACCCGCCACCAGTCCATCAGGAGTACCTGTCCATCAGCAGTACCCGCCACCTCACCTGAGTACCCGCCACCTCAGAGTACCCGCCACCAGTCCATCAGAAGTACCTGTCCATCAGGAGTACCTGTCATTCAGGTGTACCCGCCACCTCACCAGGAGTACCCGCCACCTCACCAGGAGTACCCGCCACCAGTCCATCAGGAGTACCCGTCCATCAGGAGTACCCACCACCTCACCAGAGTACCCGCCACCTCACCAGAGTACCCACCACCAATCCATCAGGAGTACCTGTCCATTAGAGTACCCGCCACCTCACCAGAGAACCTGCCACCAGAGTACCTGCCACCTCACCAGCGTACCCACTATGTCCAGAAAGGTGTACACCCCAGAAGAAGCATATCAAATACTCAGTCTGACCGATGAGAGCAACGGGGAGCTCTCACCGCTCAGTTCTGATTCCGATTCTGGTTCGGAATATGAACCCCCCGAAGGCAGCACATCCGGATCCGAATTAGAGGAGGACACAGTCCGTCCAAAAAGAAGACGGTCTGAACACCAGGCAGCGACCAGCAGTGCCAACGGCGGTAGACCCCAGGAGGCGAGGTCCAGTGCAAGCGCTGCTAGACCCCAGGAGGAAAGGCCCAGTGCAAGCGCTGCTAGACCCCAGGAGGAAAGGCCCAGTGCAAGTACACACCAAAGAAGTAGGACCCGAACCCAGCTTCCAGATGGCTTGGCAAACCCATTGTGGCTGCCTTCTACCTCAGGGTCAGCCACGATCCCCCCTTTTACAGCACAGCCAGGTGTGCAGGTCAACACTGAGGGTTTTTCCAAACTTGATTTTTTTAATTTATTTTTCCCTGATGAATTGGTTCAAGGCATTGTGGAGCAAACTAATCTTTTTGCTCAACAATTCATTGAAAACAACCCCAGCTCCAGCTATGCCCGCCCTTTTGAATAGAGACCCCTAACAGTGGTGGAGCTTAGATTGTTTTTAGGCCTAACGTTTAACACGGGGCTTACAAAAAAAATGAAATGAATAGGTATTGGTCGAAGAAACCCATCCACCATATGCCAATTTTTACATCGGCCATGTCCAGGTCCCGATACGAACTTATAATGCGGTTCCTGCATTTCAGTGACAACTCACAGTGCCCCCCCCGAGATCACCCAAACTTTGACAAATTATATAAAATTCGCCCCCTAATTAATTTTTTTCCAAGAAGTTTGCCGAACTTTATGTCCCTGACCAAAACATTTCTGTGGACGAATCCCTGGTGCATTTCACAGGCCGGCTGGGAATCAAGCAATATATCCCCAGTAAGCGGGCGAGGTACGGCTTGAAGCTCAACAAGCTCTGTGAAAGCGCCACTGGTTATGTGCACTCATTCCGCATGTACGAAGGCAAAGATTCCCAGCTCGAGCCCCCTGAGTGTCCATCGTACATGGGAATAAGTGGAAAAATTGTTTGGGAGTTGGTATTTCCACTCCTCCAAAAGGGGTATCATATTTATATGGACAACTATTATACCAGCCTGCCCCTTCTCCGCCACCTCTACCTAAAAAAAACTCTGGCGTGTGGTACAACAAGAATAAACAGAAAGGGCTTCCCACAGCGTCTTGTCACCACAACCATTCAAAAGGGGGAATCGGCAAGCTTGAGGAACGAGGAAGTGTTGGCTGTGAAGTGGAGGGATAGGAAAGATGTGTACATCATGTCCACCATCCACGATGACACCTCGGTGGAACTTCACAGAAGACGCAGTACCGTTCGCAAGCCTTCCTGCATCAATGAGTACAATAAATTCATGGGGGGTGTGGATTTAAATGATCAAATGTTGCAGCCCTATCTTTCAACCCGAAAATCCCTCTTCTGGTATAAAAAAATCGCAATTTACTTTTTTCATTTGGCCCTGTTAAATTCTTTCATAGTCTACCAAAAATCCACACATAGACCCACCACCTTCATGAGATTTATTGAAGACATTGTCACTGCCCTGATCTACCAACAAACATCCCCCCCAGAAAGCATTCACTCAGATTGTGTCAGCAGACTACATGAGCGCCATTTTTCAGACCATATTCCACCATCACGATCCGGAAGACGACGGCAAAAAAAATGTCGGGTGTGCACCAGAAGAGGAATTAGGAAAGACACCAGCTTCCATTGTCCCGACTGTCCCTCCCAACCTGGCCTTTGCATCGGAAAATGCTTCAAGCGATATCACACTCTCGAAAACTATTAGCCCATATTTCTAATACTGCCATTTCCCCGTTTTCAATATGTCCTGAATATTTCCCTGCCTCAACCAACCATATCATTGTCTTCCATGTGAACTGACCCTGGCCTGTTTCTCGACTATGTCTCTGCCTACCGTCTGCATTGTTTATCCGCCATGTTTCTGCCTTTCACGTGAACTGACCCTGGACTGTATGGATTATGCCTCTGCCTACCGTTTATTTCTGCCTTTTACCTGCACTGACCTCGGCCTGTTGACCATGTTTTTGCCTGCCCCCTTGGACTGATCTTTCACCCTGCTACACAGGGGTCTCACATATGTGAGGGGCTCCAGAATAGTGTTCTGAGTTCAGAAAACCAGTTTTTGGTTTTCTGTGTTCCCAGAACAGGGTCTGGTTGTCCGGAGGCTTCAAAGCGATTTGGGTGGGAGAAGCCTCTACCCCTGTCCCCATTCTTTCCTGACCGTTGCCCTAAGCTTGATGGTCCTGCCTGCTCCCTGGACAAATACTCTGGCTGTGCTGACCATACCTCTGCCTGCTGCATGTACTAACTATGGACAGTATTCCTGCCTGCTGCATGGACGATCCTTTGTTCCTTTTGCTACTGCTGACCACATCTCTGCCTGCTATCTGGACCAATGCTTTGGCTGTGCTGACATCATCTCTACCTGTACTGACTATTCCTGCCTGCTGCCTGTTTTGCTGTCGCTGTCCACGTTCCTGCCTGCTGCCTGGACCGATGCTCTCCTCTTTGGACCACTGCACTACTAAAACCGCAGGTAATCTTTTCTTTACCCTTTTTCTCAGAAGAATGTATTTTGGTTTATAATTGGTATGTACAGTACATGCTATGTTTTAGAAATATGAAGGGCCTTCAACAATGTGATAGGTTGTCAGGAATTTATGTGTGTAATTTATGCTCCTAGAACACATGACGGTGCTACTTAGATGTTAGGCCTCTGTATTTGGCCAGGCTGTGTAAAAGTCTCACACATTTGGTATCGCCATACTCAGGAGGAGTAGCAGAATGTATTTTGGGGTGTCACTTTTGCTATGTACATGCTATGTGTTGGTAATATCTTATAAATGGACAACTTTGTATAAAAAAAATGCGTTTTCATTTTTTTCCCACATATTCCAAAAACTTCTGGAAAAAAATGAACCGTTCAAAAGACTCATTATGCCTCATAGATTATACGTTGGGGTGTTAGCTTTCCAAAATGGGGTCATTTTATGGGAGTTTCCATTGTCCTGGTGCTCCAGGGTCTTCAAAACTGTAATAGGTGGTTGAGAAATGAGATGTGTAATTTATGCTCCTAGAATGCCTGAAGGTGCTATTTCAATGTTGGGCCTCTGTATTTGGCCAGGCTGTGTAAAAGTCTCACACATTTGGTATCGCCATACTCAGGAGGAGTAGCAGAATGTATTTTGGGGTGTCATTCTTGCTATGTACATGCTATGTGTTGGTAATATCTTATAAATGGACAACTTTGTATAAAAAAAATGCGGTTTCATTTTTTTCCCACATATTCCAAAAACTTCTGGAAAAAAATGAACCGTTCAAAAGACTCATTATGCCTCATAGATTATACGTTGGGGTGTTAGCTTTCCAAAATGGGGTCATTTTATGGGCGTTTCCATTGTCCTGGTGCTCCAGGGCCTTCAAAACTGTAATAGGTGGTTGAGAAATGAGATGTGTAATTTATGCTCCTAGAATGCCTAAAGGGGCTATTTCAATGTTGGGCCTCTGTATTTGGCCAGGCTGTGTAAAAGTCTCACACATTTGGTATCGCCATACTCAGGAGGAGTAGCAGAATGTATTTTGGGGTGTAATTTTTGCTATGTACATGCTATGTGTTGGTAATATCTTATAAATGGACAACTTTGTATAAAAAAAATGCGTTTTCATTTTTTTCCCACATATTCCAAAAACTTCTGGAAAAAAATGAACCGTTCAAAAGACTCATTATGCCTCATAGATTATACGTTGGGGTGTTAGCTTTCCAAAATGGGGTCATTTTATGGGAGTTTCCATTGTCCTGGTGCTCCAGGGTCTTCAAAACTGTAATAGGTGGTTGAGAAATGAGATGTGTAATTTATGCTCCTAGAATGCCTGAAGGTGCTATTTCAATGTTGGGCCTCTGTATTTGGCCAGGCTGTGTAAAAGTCTCACACATTTGGCATCGCCATACTCAGGAGGAGTAGCAGAATGTATTTTGGGGTGTCATTCTTGCTATGTACATGCTATGTGTTGGTAATATCTTATAAATGGACAACTTTGTATAAAAAAAATGCGGTTTCATTTTTTTCCCACATATTCCAAAAACTTCTGGAAAAAAATGAACCGTTCAAAAGACTCATTATGCCTCATAGATTATACGTTGGGGTGTTAGCTTTCCAAAATGGGGTCATTTTATGGGCGTTTCTATTGTCCTGGTGCTCCAGGGCCTTCAAAACTGTAATAGGTGGTTGAGAAATGAGATGTGTAATTTATGCTCCTAGAATGCCTAAAGGGGCTATTTCAATGTTGGGCCTCTGTATTTGGCCAGGCTGTGTAAAAGTCTCACACATTTGGTATCACCATACTCAGGAGGAGTAGCAGAATGTATTTTGGGGTGTAATTTTTGCTATGTACATGCTATGTGTTGGTAATATCTTATAAATGGACAACTTTGTATAAAAAAAAATGCGTTTTCATTTTTTTCCCACATATTCCAAAAACTTCTGGAAAAAAATGAACCGTTCAAAAGACTCATTATGCCTCATAGATTATACGTTGGGGTGTTAGCTTTCCAAAATGGGGTCATTTTATGGGCATTTCCATTGTCCTGGTGCTCCAGGGTCTTCAAAACTGTAATAGGTGGTTGAGAAATGAGATGTGCAATTTATGCTCCTAGAATGCCTGAAGGTGCTATTTCAATGTTGGGCCTCTGTATTTGGACAGGCTGTGTAAAAGTCTCACACATTTGGTATCGCCATACTCAGGAGGAGTAGCAGAATGTATTTTGGGGTGTCATTGCAAGTATGCATGTGCTGTGTGAGAGAAATAACTTGTTATTATGACAATTTTGTGCAAAAAAATAAAAATTTAAAAAAATTTAAAAAATTTCCCAAGAATTGTGGGAAAAAAGTACAACTTCAAAAAACTCACAATGACTCTTACTAAATACATTGGAATGTCTGCTTTCCAAAAAGGGGTAATTTGGGGGGTAGTTGTACTTTCCTGGCTTGTTAGGGTCTCAAGAAATGAAATAGGCCTTCAGTACATCAGGTGTGATCAGATGTGATAATTTTTCAATGATTTGCACCATAGCTTGTAGACTCTATACCTTTCACAGAGACCAAATAATATACACTTTTTTGGTTATTTTTACTAAAGATATGTAGCAGTATACATTTTGGCCCAATTTTATGAAGAAAAATTACTTATTTGCAAAATTTTACAATAAAAACAAAAAAAAAGTGTTTTTTTTTTAAAAAATCTAAATTTTTTCGCTTCAATTGCAAAAAATAAAAAACCTAGCGGTGATTAAATACCACCAAAAGAAAGCTCTGTTTGTGAGAAAAAAAATGATAAAAATTTGGTTTGGGTACAGTGTAGCATGACTGAGTAATTGTCATTCAAAGTGTGAGAGCGCTGAAAGCTACAAATTGGTCTGGTAAGGAAGGGTGTATAAAAGCCCTGTATTGAAGTGGTTAAAAAGAGAGCTAGACAAGGATTGGGATAAGAATCCATATGCTGAATATGAATCTGTATGTTTAGTGGCAAGCATGGGTTCTTTTTATGTTGCCACGTTTTTGTGCATTTCTGATCTAACTGAAAAAGATGTTTGGACTCACTTGGAAGCTGCCAAAGCAAACACATTGGAGGGAAGTATAGGGAAGCCAGTGAGAAGCCCTCTACTGCGCACAGCATAGTGTAAGGGGAGTTCACGCAGGGGTGAGACGGCTACACAGAACACACATACAAGTGCTCCATACACTTCACTTCAATGCAGCAGTCATTGAAACATATCAGAGCTTTAGCTTACTCAGTATTCTTTCCCTCCCAATCTTCATCGCTAGGCAAATGCATTTAAAGGTAACTCCTTGCAAAACTAAAATGTGTTTCTTTTATTTTTGGATAGTATGGGAAGGATTTAAATCCCCTTTGAGATTAGTACTGATGTCTGAGGCCTGTTGGGGGGATTTTCCTTCAATTCCTGTCTCAGTGGCAAAGTTGCCTGTGAGACAGGAAGTGAAGGGGAATCTTTAAAGTGGTTGTAAACCCACTTTTTAAACAAAGACCTACAGGTAAGCCTAGATTAAGGCTTACCTGTAGGTGCATGAAATATCTCCTTAACCTACACGGTTAAGGAGATATTTGTATGTAAATGCGGCGACGCTGACGTCACCCCATTCACAAATTCGGCTAGGTCGCAACATTCGACCACGTAGCCGAATTCGACAGCTCACGCGCGCATGCGCGGAGTCACGTCTTCGCCGCTCCGGCCAATCACAGCGCCGGAGCGGCGCTGTGATTGGCTGCAGCGGCGATACCCGGAAGTAACATTCCGGCTATCGCCGCAGCGATGGATGCGGCTAGAGGAGGGACACGGACGACTTCGGGGGCCTCGATCGAAGGTAAGTGGTACATAATGAGCTAGTATGCTAGTCATACTAGCTCATTATAGCTTTGTCTTGCAGGTTAGTAAAAAAAAAAAAAAAAAAGATAAAGGGTTTACAACCACTTTAATGGTAGCAATAACAGTAGCAAAATAGAATCATGATACAGTGATTTTAATCTGTCTCCCTCCAGAGGTTGTTATGGGTCACTTTTGCAGTGAATAATTTCTGCATCCAAGATATGTAACCATTGGCACCAATAATCTTTTTAACTATCTGTATGGGCACATTGATTCCACTGACTACCAATGTAAAGAGCATTTTTCCCAATTATCGTCAATGTAAGGAGCATTCTTCCCACTGAACATCAATGTAAAGAGCATTCTTCCCACTGACCACCGGTGTGAGGGAAATTCTTTCAACTGAACACCAATGCAACTAGTATTCTTCCAACTGACCACCAATATAAAGAGCATTCTTCCCACTGACCACCAGTGTAAGGATAATTCTTCCAATTGACCAAAAATGTAAGGAGTATTTTTCCAACTGACCACCAATGTACGTATCATTCTTCCTACTGACCGCCAGTGTAAGGAGTATTCTTCCAACTGACCACAAATGTAAGGATTGTAGCGCCCTGCTCCCAATGACTAGGTGCTATGTTAAATCTAGTGGGTGTCTGAGCTGGTAGTTGGCTCAGACTATGTATATAATTATGCAAAATTAGCCTCTGTTCCGGCTATGGCTGTGTTGGGCAGACTTTCCACTGTTTGCCTGTACGTGGCGTTGCCACCTTGGGCCAATGTCGAAGACTGACAGGCCAGAGTGCATTGGGTACCTTCCCCTGGGAACAGTTCAGTGGGCATGGTCTACCCGCTGAGCATGCTGGGGAAGGGTACTAAAGGAGCAGACGCCATCTTTTGGGGTCCTTCGTCCCCTTGTGGCCCTCCTGGCTCGAGGGGTGTATTGTGTGATTTTGGCCTCGGAACCATGTCGGTCCGAGGCTTCAGCTTTACCAAGTAGGCCCAGTTATGCGGACTGGGCCTACATTTTGAAGGTGATCCTGTGCTGTCCGTCCAGCGGGAGGAAGCCACTCAATGGAGGAAACCAGGGGAGGATCCGTCCTAGAGGAGAACGAGCGGAAGGCTGGTGTCTTGAGGAGGGCCTGGTAATTCTATTGGAGGATGCACCGCAGCTAAAGTTTACCTTGCAGTCTGCCAGGTCGGCTTAAAGGTTCTTGACTGTTTGGCTGGAAGTCCGGGCATTAAGTCCTGTGGCAGAGGACCACGGATTATCCTATTTTGTCCACAACCGGTCTTGGCTGCTAGGCCAAGTGAGAGGGGCCTATCCGGGTGAGCAATACCCACTTGAGGAGGAGTGGTGACTGACTTTATAAGTAAGGAGTTTTCCCCAGTTATCTGTACTGTGTACCTGAACCTACCCCTTCCTTTCACTCTTCTACTATTCTTCATACGTTTTATGCAAAGAAAAAGAAAAACCTAACAGCTTAAGGTTTTACATCTTGTGTGGACATTGGAGTTTTTTTTTCACACTTTCTTCCCCTAGACAACGAATACTGAGGAAACGTGCAAGGCCCAAATTAAAACCAGCAGCTCCTACGGGGGTGTGCTACAGGAGTATTTTTACAACTGACCACCAATGTAAGGAGCATTCTTCCCACTGACCACCAGTGTGAGGAGTATTCTTCCAACTGACCACAAATTTAAGGAGCATTATTCCCACTGACCACCAGTGTGAGGAGTATTGATGGTCCAAGCACCACCACCCAGACCCCCCCACCCCCCCGGTTAAGGTCACGCCAGAATTCTCGAACTTTGCAAAAGTTCAGACTCGAACGACGAACCCCATTGAAGTTAATGAGACCCGAACTTGAAAAAACAAAAGTCCCCATTTTGAAGGCTTATATGTAAGTTGTTGGTCATTAAAGTCCCCAAAAAAAAACTCTTAGCTCATCTGGCCCCTAGACAGACCAGCTGAAGCTCTGCATGGCACATCTTTTAGCTTGACTAATTGAATGACCCTTTGAACGCTTAGGGGGAACTGGTGGTTTAAAGAAACAATCCAGCAGAGGAGGGCATGACGGAAGAGGAGGAGGAAGGAGTGGAGCTGACAGATATTGCATCATCACCACCAGCTGTATAGAGACGTGGCGGCAAAACAAGCTCCAGCACTAAGCCCTGTCCTAGTTTCCTAGTTGCAAGCAGAGTTACCCAGTGTGCTGTGAATGAAATATATCATCCATGACCATGCTTGCTAGACCACGTGTCAGCAGTTATGTAGACTGCCGTGCCCAACGATGTCAAAATATTGCCCTCCATGCAATGGTACAGAGCTGGAATGGCCTTTCGTGCAAAGAAATAGCGAATGGGAACCTGCCATTTGGGTTCAGTACATTCTGCAAATTCATTTATGGGGCAGAATACACCAGACAGAAAGGCAGGAGTTGTAAAGCCAGCAATTTGTACATGCTGGAATTTAGACAGCAGCAGCTGGGGCAGAGAAATGTGCCTGTTATACTCTACAGCTGGTGGTGTGCTGCTGGGAGATGTGTTGCAAGAACCTGTGACACCCTTTGCTATACCATCATCCCTGTCAGTGGAGGCTGCTGAGAGGTCATGATATATAGCAGGGGTAGACATGAAAGGTGAGGAGTGAGGAGGAGAAGAATTGTGTCCCTTGTGTGTGTGGCTTTCAGGTGCTCTTGCCAAAGGGCTGAGTGGTGGAAAGTTTAATGCCTTGTCAAGCATGCGTTACCCAAATGGCTGGCATTTTTGCCACGCTTGATCTACTTGTGGCAAAGATTGCAAATTGCAACAGTGTATTCGGCTGCACATGTTCTAAAAAAGGCCCAGACAGCTGAGCTGTGGAAAGTGGGCTGGGCAATAACAGCTCCACAATCTGATGGAATAGGGTGGCTGCTCTCTACTCTTCCATAATGGCTGCCTCTGGAAGACATTCTGTCTCGTTTGGGTTGTTTCTCCCCCTCACTTTCCTCCTCTGCTCTATCCGGCACCCAAGTCGCGTCAGTGATCTCATCGTCATAATCCCCTCCATCCTCATCATCACTGAAGCCAACTTGGCAATACACTGCGGTGGGGGGAACATGACTGCCAATTTGTTGTTTATCAGTGTTCTCCCCTCTCTGTAGGATCATGTTACTCCCTTCCTCTACCTCAGAACCAACATCAGAATCAAGTAATGTCTGTGCATCCTCAAGAAACAAGTGGTTGACGCGGTGTTCAAAAAATTCAGCTGACTCCTCCATGTATGATACTGGGGCTATGGCAGGAGTAGCTGTGGACGACGAAGAATAAGCCAGTCTGGCAGCTGCGGTGAACTGCTCACTAGTATAAGCTTGGGTCATAAAGGATGAGAAGGGTGAGGATGGTTTAGTAATCTAGTCTACCCCCTCCTTGCATGCTGTGGCTGGATAGCACTGGCAACTAGACATGTGCATTCGTTTTCGTCCGAATGCATTTTCGTCCGAATTTCAGGTATTTTCGTTATCGTTTTAACAAACGAAAACGAAAATGCAGAATCCGAAAACCGAAAGATCCGACATAAACAAATGCTTAATTTTCGTTTTCGTTGCAACAACAGTTCGATATAGATAGGAGATTCGACATGAGGCTGACAATAACAATCTGTGTCCATCGAACCTGTGGTCGAATGTGCCTAACCTTAACTCTATTAGTCCAAGATTATTCTACTTAGAGAGAAAAGATTCGACATTATAGAGAGAAAAGATTCGACATTATAGAGAGAAAAGATTCGACATTATAGAGAGAAAAGATTCGACATTATAGAGAGAAAAGATCACTGCTGGAATTGGGTGGGGGAAGTAAAATAAAAAAATGATGATGATGAATGTTATTGGCTGATTGTAACCAAAGAGGAGGAGCAGTAAAATAGCTAGAACTAACTTGACAATTCGACATGAACGACGAAGATTCAACCAAATTGGGGTGTTCGCGGCAAATTCGAAAAATCTATGGGAGAAATCTAAAGTGCTAATTATAAAGGCTTATATGCAAGTTATTGTCCTAAAAAGTGTTTGGGGACCTGGGTCCTGCCCCAGGGGACATGTATCAATGCAAAAAGAAGTTTTAAAAACGGCCGTTTTTTCGGGAGCAGTGATTTTAATAATGCTTAAAATGAAAAAATAAAAGTGAAATATTCCTTTAAATTTCGTACCTGGGGGGTGTGTATGATGTGCATGTAAAGTGGCGCATGTTTCCCGTGCTTAGAACTGTCCCTGCAAAAAATGTCATTTTTGAAAGAAAAAAAGTCATTTAAAACTCATTCGCGGCTATTAATGAATTCTCGGCTCCCGGCAATACATACAAAAGTCATTGATAAAAAAAAAAAAAAAAAAAAGCGTGGGGGTTCCCCAGAATTCAATTACCAGGCCCTTCAGGTCTGGAATGGATATTAACCACTTCCCGCCCAGTCAATAGCAGATTGACGTCCGGGAAGTGGTTCTGTTATCCACCCTGGACGTCATATGACGTCCTGCGGGATAACAGCCGGCGCGCGCCCGGGGGGGCGCGCATCGCGGCGATCGGTGGAGCGGTGGGTCAGTCTGACCCACCGCTACACTGAT